>OV656841.1:8750000-10000000 GCA_927399475.2 Acleris emargana
TGTAAACAAAATAGCGGGGTTTTTTTAAAGCTAGCGTTTGATAAGGTTTTAAAGTACTGGCTTCTTTGTTCCAAATTCAATTCTAATTCTATTTACAAATTAAAATTGTTCAAACGTTTGCATTTAAACAGAAACTAACCGTAATAATTTCCCTTACAATATTTAACAGCTCTTTAGAACGTATAACATTTCACACTAAAATTAGGTGTCGGGACAGTCCGCTTTGAACCTCTATTTTATTTATCGGAACCCTTTTACGGATTCTCGCCTAATGGCGGTGTTTTGGTCTGGACGAGTGCGATTTTAATTATTTTGCCCAATTTACGAGTGGCCATTAAAGGAGTCCCCGTGGACCCATTAGGGTACTTGTTCCCGAGGTCCGAGTCTTGCTGATAACTTTACAGCTTGTGTTTTATACGGGTGTGAATTAATGTGTGGTGCGTGACACACATACTGGGAGAAAGGGTTTTAGTTTAATCATGTAAATCAGCTTTAGCAAGTACCTACATAAGTTTTGTTTCTTACTTGTTGAGTTTTGAGCTAAATTTTTACGATATGATTTTGTGAAAATATTTTAATGCTAGTTTTTTTTTATTGTACTTCAAACCATATTATTTAAAAGTTTAAAACTAAAACCCAAATGACTATAATACACTTTTATAATTATTTTAGAAGTTTTATTAGAAGTTAGATTAGTAGAAGTCGTATATCGCTATTCCTTTGGGAGCTATCCTATTTTGCAGGATAAAAAGGATCCTTTGTCCATCCCCAGGACTCAAGCTATCTTTGAATAGAGATTGAGTCCTGGCTGAGGATAAAGGATAATTTTGTATTTTTTACCACAGAGTAGCGTTCTTTATCATTCAAATCTTAATAATTCCTAAATTTATAAACACTACAAAATTAAAATTATATGATCAGGACCTATATTTACGTCAAGCTCTGAAATACCTTGTTTACTTTTATTTAATTATTAAACTTGAAGTATTCTTCATTGAATTAAAAAGTTCGAGTGAATAAAATCACTAATAAAACTAGTCATAATTTTTAAAATTTCTAATTACAGTCTAATGTCGTGTATTTCAGAGTATAATAGAAGGACCGAGGTTTCACTAGGTACAATTAGCTGCCCCGATATAACTCAGTCGCCATGTTCCGCGTTTCATTGTTAATTACCACGATTCATATGCAGCGGACCTTCATTTGTATTCCGCAGGTAACCTGTGGTGTTATTCACTTAAAAACGGCCAAGTGCGAGTGCTGTTTCATTTTGGTCATGGTTTGTTAATATAGAAGTAATAGTATTAAGGTCAAGCGGGGCTATTGCGTCAGCAATTACTTTCTCATTGCTACAAAATGAAACTATTACTCGTTTTTTAAGACGGTGAACACCAAAATGATCTTGTTCGGAAAACACTCTCAGGTACCAGATAATAGAGACCGATCTTTAAACAAATTGAACAACTGTAACAGAACAAAGTAAAACCACTGGAAAACCAACATACTCGAATTAATTTCCTAGTGTTTTATCAAATGAACTGTCTTAAAAATACTAAGTATTTTTCGTTTTAGTAGTTTTGGTACTTGATAACACGTTGCGACGTATTTTTGGTACCAAAAATACTAATAAGTAATTTTTCTTTTACAAACAGTCTTACCGATGACATCATAATCCTGCTCGATCCCATCGACCCTAAACTCCTTATCCTAGAAAGAATCAAAATCGAATGAGAGATAATCCGTGGAAAGTCGCAGGTAAATAGCTATTACGCGCTCCGCTGGCGCACGCGCTGATAAGATTTGACAAGGGCCACAGTACACAGATTTAACACAACAAGGAATTGCGAAATAAAGCTATTGCGATATACAGGGTGCCTCGGACTGGGGCTTTAAATGAAATTATCGATTCTACCCGCTAAACTGAACTACTTTTGTTCTGCTACATTAAAATATAACTTATGTTTAGATAACTAATTGATGTTAAAGTCTAATCGTAAAATCAGTGAATTCAAACATGGCCATAATACATTTCCTTGGTACGAGTGGAAAATGGAGAATTTGATTGCATACATTGAAAATTATATTTAACTTGTATGAAAAAAATAAAATTTAATTTGGACATATTTTTAACAACTTACAGAACAAAAGAAGTTCAGTATTAGGAGTAGAAACAATCCATGCATTTAAAGCCCTAAGGTCAGAGGCACCCTATAATTTAGACAAGAATAGGTAAATATAAAAGCATTACCTAGGTTTTAGAAAGCAAGAGGCTTGAAATGGAAGAGGAATTATGAAGGTACACCAGCCTGATAATTAAAATAATATCAAAGAATATTAGAGATAAAAACCCTGGTAAACATCTTAGCCTAATTATGCAAATTGTGTTTTTTTATGGCATAGGGAAGGCAATCGAGTGCACAGGCCTAATGGTAAGTGGAAACTGTGACCCATAGACATTTGCATTCACAAGACTGCAATCCTAAGACTGCAAATGCACTGCCGTAGTAATTTCACCGGCTGTCGCTATCTATCCCCAAACCGGAACACAACAATGCGAACACTACTGTTTGGTGGTAGGTTAATGGATAAGATGGTGGTAGCAACCCGGACGGACCCTGCATAAGGTCCTCCCACCCGAAAAACAACAGAAACAAACAGGTAAAAGAATTATCAATAATTTTTTAGCTGTAGGTAATTCTGTAGCTCTGCATACTTCACTCTGGGATTACAGGCTTGAATGTATGTATGTATTAGAGATAGAAAGTAAGATGCCCTCCCTGTGTCTGTATTCCCGGAATCGTATAATCATGGTGTTTTAAAAGCAAGAGTGTATAGACTTTTTTCTGGGTAAGTGTGTACAACCCTCGACTTCGTCGTCACTTAACATCAGGTGAGACTGAGGTCAAACGAAACCCATTTTGGCTTTTATAAAAAAGGCAGAAGAAGAGCTAAAAATAACTATTTACGCAAATAAAGGTGGTTATGGTTGTGCCGTACCAGAAATTCAATTAGTTGACGGCCGATCGGAGTGTATTGATAATGGAGGCCAAAATCACAATATTTCAGCGCCCTTGATTCTCTTTAATAGGTAAAAAATTAAATTCAAATTCAGATGAAAAAGTGAGGTAAAAAAAAATCGCTTTCGTGTGAAGTTTAAATCGTTAGTGTTCTTATAAAAAGACAAACGAATAAAGTACCTTAAATCAAGACCATTCTCTTGTACTGTTTACACACTGTTGACTGTCACAGGCTATCGTTACATCTGTGATTGATAGACCCATCGAGAACTCTTCAAAGTATGACGGCTCTATTTCATGCAATACTAAATAATGCCGTGCATGACAACTCCGTAGATACCACGCAAGATTGCCGTCCTGATGGATGGCTTTAAACCGCACTCGATATGTGGTCAACTTCGTATGGAAATAAGGGAACCGGGCACGGAATGTAGGGAACTTTTGCGGCGCAAAATTGGGAACCCTTTGGTTGTTATTTTTAACATGAGTGACGTGAATAGGAAGCTTAACAGCGATAGGTATAAAGCTTGTATCGATGTTAGATAATAAACTGATATTTTATTTTACGGTTTGCATTAATAAGGTATAATTATTTGTAGCTGGCTAAGATGGAATCATATTTCAAAAGTGTGTTTTGTTTTGTAAGCTGAGGTTAAAGAAATGGTGGTTCTACCTAGGAAATTTATTTATTAGCTATTAACGGTTTTTAAGTTGAACAATTTTTCAAGTTACAGATTTAATTTACCGTCATCATCATCATCATCATGTCAGCCGAAAGACGTTCACTGCTGGATATAGGCCTCCCCCAATTTGAATTTACTGAGATCAATATAATTGTAGGAGCATTGAAAATAAGTATATCGAGTGCGATAATCTATATAAATCTATAGTCCGAAATCTTATACCTATAGTAGTTTAAAATTTGCGGTTTCCAATTGAGTGAGTTATTTATTTAATTGCTTATGTGTTTAAACTAACCTAACCTCCTCATTGCAGTTTAATAATGCGCTAACGTTAGCGAACGCATCTGGTTTAGACCCCGGTAATTTTACATACACCTAGATCTACCGAAAAGTCCAATCTTTTATTTATCTTCTCGTAAGTGTTTTATCTGCTCTGTTATCTCTCTCCTAGTTTAATAGTCGTCCGTGGGGCGTGCGGTGATTTTGATTTGATTAACTTATCTTGTTAAACAAATAAAATAATATCGGTACATTAATTGCCAACCACTTTGCTTTGGTTGGTTTGCTTGAAACCTTTTTTGTTTTTTGTTCTTGTAGTATTCAATGAACCATAACAGATTAAATACCTCAAGCGGAAACACTACAAATCTGGAAAATGATGTAAATTCAATTATAGCCACGAAAAGAATCCAACGACATCGTTTACTTTCATCCTCTTGTTGGTATCAAATCTGTGAAGCCGTGGAACTCTCGAGAATCATCTCGTGCAGAATGATTCAACTCAACGTTAAATCTTCTTCGAAAAATTAAAATCCAGTTCCTTCTCCCAATAATTTTATCCACTTTAAAAAGCGGTGACTCGGGTTTTATTCGTGTCGCGGCGTTACCTTTACGAATGATACTTTATTCGCTACGCAATTAAGGCAGTGTACCAGAAACTTTATTCGCAATAGGTAAATAATTACAATTATTAAAAGGGACCCATTGGTGAGTTCACAAAAAGGTAAAAGCGCAACTTTCCGGCCCGCCCTTTTGGTTATTAAAATTTTCCCTTTTCAAAATTATCTAAACGCAAATTGTCGTCTAAATTTGAAACGTAAATCCATATATTTACGGTTTTATTTGCATTGGGTAAAATGTAAATAGCGATCAAAGGGAAGTTTGATTTTCCAGTGATAATTGTGGTGAATCCTTAATTATTTTGAGGGTAAACTTTCGCCGAAGTTAATTTGAGGCTGGATGTTCGATTACTTTTAATGGGTACTCTTTTTAGGCGACTTCCAATTTATTTGGTCGACTGGAATATTCATTAAGCTCGGCGAAGCGCAATGACGATATCTTTTAACGATCGCAAACACCGAGGGACAACATTTATGTGTTTTTTGTGGCTTTAAAGCCGAAAGCAATATGCATATTGCGGCGTATCATTCGTCTCGCTATCTTGGGATTTTGATGTTAAATCTGAATAGTCTGGCGTTCATCTACTTTATTGCAGCTGAAACGTTTGATAGGAGAATGCTTTGAAGTAAGAGCACATAAATATCAGTATGTTCACTAATTTATTTTTACGAAATAAGTATTTGCTCTGCAGTATTTGCTGGTATTAATAGAAACTGTTAATTACAATCGTTAGTTACTAAATAAATATGAATACACAAATTAAATTTTGTAATACGCTCATCAAGACAAAAGTTTATTTACAAAGAAAAGAAAAGAAAGAAAGAAAATAATTTATTCGTAACATGCATAACAAAGAACAGGTGAACAAATACCAGAAGAAAGTAGCCACGAAATGGTCCCAACTCAGCGTAATGCTGGCATTAAAGTCAGCGCTGGTCTTCCGTTGGAACCATACATGTATGTTTTTATAGTATTCTTACCGATATTTAACTTACTGCTCGTAGAAAATGTTTTTAATTGTTACGGGTACCTTTTATGATCGCGTTGACTTAAAATACATTACAATAAATGGTGTGGAGCAAAATGAAGCTACCTTTCCTCTCATTAGTCCTGGAAAAATCTTTTCACTACTCCCAGCTTCTTGCCAGCATTATTTAATATCAAACGAGCCAGCGTTTGCCAGCGAGAGCTAGTTAAATTATAAAACTTGCTATGAGCACAAAATAAAGACAAACAGCGTCCCCTCGCAATATACATACGCCGTAACACAATTTATAGCTACATGCAGCCCTTTTAGCATTCCCCTCGCAAATCCCCCGAGCACTATACACCTAGATATATCTAGACGGTTTAAATCTAGGTATAGCGTTAGGGTGGGAATAATTACAAGGGGAAAGACATCAAGTGTGTCAGAGGGAGAGTAAGGACAAAAATGCGAGGGCAGAATACAGGAGGTAAGTGTGCCGCCGCGCGTCGGTTCACTGTGTCACTGATGATCTTTGTGCACATATGTACATGTACATTTGGTCGTATAGCCGTGGGGGATCCTCGAGCATGGTTCATGAAGCTTTAAGAAAAAATGCATTGCTAGGAGCCAATCCGTGTGACTCTCAAGCAGGCAACGTCTGAAGAAACTTTAAAATGCGCTATTTTTTTTTTGTTTTAATATCGTCAGTTAAATATTAGCGTTTGAGTCTGAACATAAAATATTTTCTTAATTGTTTTAGACAACTATCATACATACGTAAGAACCGGCTTGACGAATTTATTTGAAGTAAGCGCTAAAAAACAATTCTCTTACATAGATGTTTCTTCCTTTAATAATCAAAAGTACTAAGACAACATAAACGTTAGGTGGGAACACAAACGCTTCAAATTTTTTTGTAGCAGTATCGTAGTCGCTGCTACAAAACGTAGAGTGGTCTACGGCGTAACTACAGCTACGTAACCTTTAAAGGCAACAACGTAATGAATTTTATAGTGTCGTCTGCGTGTTGGTTTTGTTTCAATCAGGTAGCCAATTTCGATAGACAATCGAATACGTTCAAATACCAGCTACATATTAAGTACCTAACTTTCCTGATAAATTTGTAGGTAAGTAGGTATCAGTTAAAATTAGAATTAAAAATACTCAAACTCTTTATTTAAAAACAAATTAGTACTCCCATCATTATACTCGTACCTTATTTATCTACTAAACTTCGTTTTCAGTTATTAATTCCTAAGAATTAATTCTATACTAGATACTAGACTTTCGCAAATTCACGTACCTAGCCAAAAGTAACTACAATAAGTAGGCCTCATGTGTAATAGTTCCCTACTTAGCTATCGTATTATCTCACATAAGAAAGAAAACCTAACAACAAACATTACCATAATTCTAAAACTGCATTCTTAATGAAGACAATTCTTTATTCAAAACTGACGCATTTCATTAACTACAAACACACAGACCCACATGTCCATACCAGCACGTGCCCATAGCGTACTCGTGATCAAATTTCGTTTTAATCCAGTGTGTGTGTGTGCGTGGAAAGTATTCATCAGTGCGATTGTATCGGCTGTTGCCAGGCGGGGGCCGGTGACGCATTACCATGCACTTATAAAGCTGCGGAGGTGACGCCATCAGTTTTGCATATCACTTTTTATTATTTCAATCATGAAACGCAATAAATCAAATGTGGTCTTAATTGAACTAACTCGAATTACAGCACGGGAAATACTTATGTTTATTTGGTTCTTTTTTGCTCGCATCGTATTTTGAGAGTGAAAGAAATGACGAATAATTCTACTGACTATCGCTTGTAACTTTGCTTTGCCTTGTTTTTAATCTTTCTGGCGTTAACATTGTAATCAATTATTTTTATGCGTTGATGGCTGATATTGTCTTGACAGGAGGAGTATAATATGATTAATATATATAAGCAAAACAGGCTAAATGATTTGGAATAGAGCACTTTAAGCGGATATGCGTTATTAAATTCTAAATTGAGTCCAAGCGATCTTAAAAAGAATAGATTATTAGTCAGACGATCTTTTTAGCAACTTGGCTTGATGCAGTAATCCGTGTTTTTGTAATAATCCAGATCTACTTTTAATAAAACATGATCATTGGGTGCCATTGTTTTTTCCTCATTTAAACATGTCAAAAACCTCACTCTTCTACGTTAACCACTTATTTTAACTGTAATTTAATTCCATATATATAAACAAAGCAGGCTAAATTATTTGGAATAGCGCACTTTAAGCGGTTATGCGTTCATTCAGCGTTCATTAAATGCGTTCCAAATTCAAAATTTAGTCCAAGCGATCGTAAAAATACTATTTATTAGTCAGACGATCGTGTTTAGCAACTTACCTTGATGCAGTAATCCGTGTTTTTGTAATAATCTATAAATAAAACTTGATCATTCAGTGCCATTTACAATTTTTTCCTGCTCAGTATTCTACGTGAGACACTTATTTTAACTGTAATTTGATTCCATCCGCATCCAAACAATTCTAACTTCACAACCCCATAGCCCTATAGTAACCCTATAGGTATGATAGCAGATCAGACTGGCTAGGGGATCTGCGAGGTACCTCGTTCGTTGCTAGGTTACGGGGGACCTAACCCCAAGGTCAGATGTTTTTATACTTGCTTATACGTTTGTGATTGAGAAGGGGAGCGTGATGTACTCGTCCTCAAGGATCGATTTATGATGTTACATTCGCGAATTCATTATGAGTAAATTGATGGGACGTTACGATGTTATGGTTTTAATTATTTAAAATTTTGAAGAATTGTATTTAATTGTGATATTTGGGGACAATATTATAGTAGAGGTAAGATAAAGAAAGATTGGAGGTTTTTGAAGAATGGAGGGGATAAGTTGGACAGAAAAATATCGAATGACTGAGTACTGAATATAATAAATGTAAGTAGGAATTTACTTGCAACTGGCAAAATTGAAGAGGAACAATGATGAGACGTGACCTTTTCCTTAGAAACATCATAAAAGGAAAAATAGAAGGAAAGAGAGGCACATGAAGACAGAGAAGAAATTACTTTGAGCAAATAAAAGAGAAGGTTAAGGTTGGGTCATACTGGAAAGTCAAGCAGTTGACGATTACTCCATCGATAATGGCTCTTAAATAAAGAGAGAGAGAAGTAGTTCTTTTGCATTTTGTGATAGGACTTGTTTTAATATAATTAAACACTAAGATCGCCAAAATTCAGACACAATACAATACAATACAATACAATACAAAACACTTTATTGTACACCAAACAAAAACAAAACAGAGATGGAGCACAATCAAAAATAATACAGGTAAACAACAGGCGGTCTTATCGCTGATTAGCGATCTCTTCCAGACAACCTTAGTAGGGATAAGGTGTCAAATTAATATATTTCATACAGTAGGTGGAACAGACTTAACAAGATCAATAACAAGATAGATGTTTGTAATTAAAAGTGCATTCAATAATAACTAAAAAATTAACAAATAAACGCTCACTTAACAATAATTAAATAAAGAACTAAATAAGTATATACATATACAAAAAAATACAAGATACATATGACTTGCATAAATAAACAGATAATTATAAATAAATACATACATAAATACATAAATATCGATACATCCACATCAGAGAAATAATAAAAATGACAGACACATGACAGAAACTCTGCTTTTAGAAGTAGGGAGAGAAATTGACCAAGACAATACAATTATGCCTGAGACACGAAGTGCTCATGAAGAAGTTTTTTAAAGATAGGTAAAGATTTAGCCCGCCGCAACCCCACCCCACAGGAAGGAGGTCCACAGTCGGACAGCTTGAAATGTAAAGGAATTGTTGTAGAATTTAGATGAAGAGGACGGTACAGTTAAGATACAGTTTTGGGAGCAACGAACTGACGTAAAAAAGCAAGCAGGGATGAGCAGAACACAGTAGAGAAGATTAAAAATATGAAAGGACCGGCGAAAACGGATAGAAAGCCACTTGAGTTGCGAACGAAAATTAGAGACGTGGTCATATTTGCGTAAACCAAATATGAACCGAATGCATACATTTTGAATACGGTCAAGCTTGTTAAGCTGCTCCTCAGTAAGATCTAAAAAACACACATCAGCATAGTCTAAAATAGGGAGCAGTAATGACTGAGCAAGCGCAATTCTAGATGCGATAGGGAGAAAGTTACGAAGCCGCCGAAGAGACCACACTGATGCAATCATCTTCCTGCTAATCTCGTTAACTTGAGGAACCCACGACAAGGTACGGTCCATAATAACACCCAGGTTTTTGACTTGATGTGAAAAAGGAATTAGGACCCCATCGAAATAAACTGGCGGGAGACATGCAAAGTCAACCCTGGATAAAAATTTAGGACTGCCGATAACAATACATTGAGTTTTAGAAGGATTGACCCTCAAACCAAAACCATTACTCCACCGCAAGATACGAGCTAAATCGTTGTTCATGGTATAGATTACTGAGTCGAGTTCGCCCAGTGCGCCCTGAGAGTAAATTTGTAGATCGTTAGCATAAAGGTGATAGGATGAGAGAAGGCCATGTGTGATAGAGTTTATGAAGACAGAAAAAAGAAGAGGAGACAGCACGCCACCCTGCGGAACGCCGGCGAGCGTACTGCACCACGAAGATCGAGAAGCTTCAACCTTTAAACGCTGCCGACGACCTACCAGATAACTACGAAACCATTCAATTACAGCAGGAGATATGTTATGAGAGCGTAAAATTCCAAGCAAGATGTCAAAATCAACAGTATTAAATGCATTGCTGAGATACTGTGTCACTGCTTACTCTTCACTTTTTTAATTTTTAACGTGTGGCGTGATCGTCGTATATTATGATAACAAAATCTAACTTAACATTAATTGACGAGTTCTGCATACTGCATCGATGTTGCAATCGTAACGTTATTATTATCAGGAATAATGGCCACGATAGTTTAAAGAAGCGTATATGTAAATACCATTATACTTATTTAAGTGTGTGTGAATAAAAAATAAGTTTGCAAGTGTGCAAGTTGCGAAACATTCCCGGATGTTTGGAAATCTTTTTACAAATTGCTGAGAACATTTGAGAGCATTGAGAGTTTTCTTACGATACGAAATGAAGAATATTCGTAGAAGTTACCGTACTTATAAATAACAATTATAATTTGAGAAGTAACTCATCAGTGTACAAAGCTACTTAATAGTTGATAGCCTTGTGGTCTCGAGTAGATTAAAAATGCCTATTCCACATTAAGTATAACACTCAATAATTTCTCCGTTCCATCACCGCATCAATAATCGTTGCCTCGGAGGAGGCAGGCGAATGTAAGAAAATTAATTGCTTGCATCTGTCTGCCTAGTCTGAGAAAGGAACCTAGGCATGGATTTTATGTTAACATTTTTGTTTTTTTAAGCTAATTTAAGTAGGTACACAGTAAATATACAGAGTGTTTTTAAAATTCGCCAACAAACTGTTACCGCAGTTTGGCGAAGAGTATTTTTGTAAAAAAGTGTACTTTATCAGGAAAATAAATGAAAAAAAAAAAATGCGAAACGTATTTCGGAATGCAGTTAACAATCAATGCCAGCGCTCCCATAAACCAAACAAGAATGACTCTATGAGGAGTTTATGGCACTGATATCGAATCACGTAAATCCTATTCAGTACTATGATTTCTGTGTTTATAGAAATTTGGCTCCATATGAAGTCTTTGGCAAAGCTATACCAATTTGATTTTAATTTGCCACTCGTGTCACAGATATCACGCGTCGCATCAGTTTCATTAGACTAATTGACACTTCGCAGTCGAGTAGGTATTGCGTATTTTTGTGGTTTACTATTTTTTTGGCTTTTGGCTGCATGAGGATTTAAAGTATGTGCTTAAAATAAGCAACTTAGAGGTGTCGCGTAAAAAATCCTAAAGTATTCTGGGAAATATAATAGTTTTATTGAAGTTCATTTGGCTCTGAGGCCCATAAACAGTCAACTAGTAGATATTTTGTGGCCAACTAGTTGTCCAACGTTTTTACGCCACGTTACGTACATTTATGCTACTAGGGAAAAATGTTGACAAGCCTTAGAGCATACTTACCATCAGGGGGCTATTTCCAGTTGCCCACACCCTTTCCTCCACACTGCGGGCAGCTGGGAAAAAAAAACGGACTGGTCCGCAGTGTGGACAAAGGGGTGCGGACAATTAGGAATAACTCTATCAGGTAGCCTGTGAACTCCTAATGATTTCTTTTCGATGGCAAAAAATAGTAATAAGTTAATAATTATTGCAGTTTCTTTTAAGTAAAAGTATAATTTTTTCACTTATTTTAACCTGAAAATATAACGGTTTTATCAAACATTACTTTAAATGACTAAAATAATTATGACAAACATTATAGAACACTGTCATAATAGCAAGAAATGAACGATCAAAACGTATTAAAAACATATTCGTATCTTATTTAATAGACCTATGGATACAAAAAATATGTCTACAAACATTTTACCAGACATACCAATTATCGTGAGTTTGCAAACTCGTACGTAACGCAGATAAAAAATCGAAAACGAATTTGAAATCAAAACCTACACGAACAAACGAATAACGTAAATCAATCGACTGAGCCCGTTGGTATTTACTCGCATGAGTATATCAGGACTGGAATAATATGGAGCGCACGGAATAAGCAATAATAGACTCTAGGTTAACGCTGTAACGTTTTGATTCCGCCATATTAATTGTGTTCTGCTACGTTATTAATGACAATTTCGCGCTCCACGCAACAGAGTTGCATCCGTTTGGGCGAACCCGAATTCTGCTATAGGGGTGCTATTCTCTTTAACAACGCGCCCTTGAGTTAATTAGCGAACATGCAATGGTTGACCCATCAATGCGTAAATTCGGTGGACATGTATGCGCCAGTTGCCACCTTGATTACGTTTTCTGAGTAACGAAGCGGAGTTGCGAAGCGCTGGTAGATTTTTTACGTGTAAACGTGCCCGTGCGGCTTACTTACTGAATAACCATCTATATCTTTCTTTTATCTTTAAATAACAGGCTATTTTAGAGAACGAAAACCACTGCCATAGAATATGATAGCATAAGTACAGAAGAAGTTGATAGGATAATTTGGACAATTAGAAAGGATGGACGAAAGAACTTATGAAAGAGGTATGGCGAGTGAGAGTGAGTGAGTCGGTAGAGAATGCCCTAGACGCACATACAGTGATCAGACTCGCGATGTACTGGATGGGGGACAAATCAAAAGCACCAAAAGCGGCGTACGCGCATGTAGAGGAAGCGAAAGTTGTATGTCTACCTACGCCATTGGGAGACAAGCGTTACGGTATGTATGGTATGTATGTAATTACAGAAGACGCTCTTTCTAATGAAATAGCGTTTACGTTGGTGGAACCAGCCTGCTGTGTACCCCAAGTACGAACTTGTACCTTGTATAGAGTAAATAACGTTAACGTGTCGTCATCTAAAAATATGCTTTTGAACTTTAAATGAAAAAACTGGCCAAGTAAGAGTTGGACTCGCGCATGAAGGGTTCCTTACCATTATCTATACAATTTATTAATTATCTATAAAAAAATCACGTTTGTATTATGCGGGCCTTAAATTTTAAACTTAAATGTTATAGCGGCAACAGAAATACATCATCTGTGAAAATTTCAACTATCTATCACGTTTCGGGAGTTACAGCCTAGTGACAGTCAGACGGACAGACGGAGAGCGTAGTCTTAGTAATAGAGTCCCGTTTTTACCCTTTGGGTACGGAACCCTAAAAATTACCAGCTTTTACTTTTTAAGCTTTAGTCCAAACCAACAATACGTTGCATCTCAAAATCCACCAAGCCGTTTAGCCTACAAAAGGTGGTAATAAAACTCATATTATACACTCTAACTGGCTAAACAAGTAACTAAATTAAAACATACAATACACCTGTCCTGTCCTTACAATTCTGTCACGTCTAGATTGCACGCAGATTCAGATTTAGTACAGAGTACCTACCAGAATCGTGGAACCGCGTTGCCTGCGATCTTAGCGTATGTAAGGGTCTGGTTATGCCAGTTTTCGGACTCTCCTTTGTACAGGAAAAAGCACCGCTGATTTCATTACTTACGTGATTTATTTTTTGCATCCCTCCCTATTGAAAGGACGGTCGGTTGACGTGTTCTATGCCGAGAGCGCCATCTCATGTATATTTCGTAAGCAGTTCAAGAAGGCTGGCACTGAACGGATTGATTAATAATTTAAGGACAACCCTACGGTTTCAAACAGGTGATATCGGGGAACGAAATGACAATTTAATTAAATTTCCGTGTTTGAGAATATTTTTGTTCGTTTTTTTTTATATGGGTTTTATCCATTTTCAATTTACATTCTGGGAATTATTTATTATTGCAAATGTTTAAAGATAGACTTTATGGACGTTAAAAAAGCAGTCACATATCCAAATAAGTCAATACAATTAAAAATTAAATTTTTGGGATTTTTAATTTAGAATAACTTTTATTTATATGGTATAACTTAATCTTCATAACTACCTATATCAGATGAACTGACAGTTTTAAGACCAGACTCAACAAACTTAGCCATAAAACAAACAATGCCATAAGCTGCCAAAAAAAAAACATGGCTGTCGGACACACAGAAACAGACAAAGCCGTCAAACAACCTCCTTTATTTACCTCGAACGCAAAACGCTTACTTGACCGATTTTGCCAAATTACATCCGCGACAGTCCAGCATTCGCCAGTTATTTACGACTCCAATAAACTGAACCTTAAAATTGTTAATGAAAAGGTATTAAAACTGCCGGCCCCTCATAAATTACCCGGTGACAGAGCGGAGGAAAAATGCGCCAGGATTTTTACTAATTGCAGTCGCAGTTGACATGTTTAAATGTGTGTTGACTTTTATTATAAGCGTATTTAATCTAATTTCTTATTACAAGAATTTTGTGATCATTTCTTCATGTACATAAAGTAGTAATAATGCAGAATCCACCATATAAAAAGGTAAAAGGTTTACTTAACTACTTTTAAATTACTAATTGTCATTATTCAGCTTGGTTTTTAATGTTGTATTCTCTTCATAAAACTCGCTTTTCCAATACCCATTTCTTTTTTATTAGTATTCCAAAAACCTTTCCTTTTCCCTAACATATAAAATAAATTAATAGAGCTATAGTTAATCTGCCAGATAATCCAGAAATAGAAAAATTAACCTTCAGAAAATGACATAATTTCCAGAACCCGAAAATGCTACACTAAACAGTGTTTAGTAAACACTATATTAACTTTTGTAACAAAGGACTCCATATTTAAATCTAACCCTTCCCAAACCCACCAATCTCCAAAAACAAAGCATCTCCAATATTCCACGCTCTCAGATTGGCGGGGCGGCGATAATTGCAGAAAAGAGCAGATGCGACCAAGCCTGAAGCAGTGCTGCTCTATGAATACTAACACCCGACTTATTGATTCAGTGGTCTCTAGTATAATATTGTTTTTGAACTGGGAGAGAATAAGGAGAGGTATTGCTAGATTTTATCTATATTAAGTAAGTTATTGGTTATCGTGTTTCTATGGGAATTGTCTTATCTTTCGGTCAAAGGTCACTTTTTGTACCCTTTGCTGCATTTACGATTTGTAGCTCTATTACAACACAAGAGAGCGGCAAATAAATACATAAAAAACAATTAATTATGCTATTAAAATTGTTGGATATTTGAGTTCCGTTGGCGAGCATTAGTCAACCTGGGAAAAACTTTATTTATGTATTTAAATAGCAACTGTGAAATCAATGTTGTACATGTATTGACCATGCAATGCTATAATTAATATAACTTACATCTCATTAACTTTCTTATAACGTTTAACTAACATTGTTTATGTCATCAATGTAACTGTAATCATTGTTAATGTAATTTATTGAAACACAAAGTCCAAGTAACATTGAGTTTTAAATTGCAATACACACTTAAAGGACATTGTGTAATTTTGTTAGAAGAAAACTTTTTTTTTCAGCGGCCACGGATGATTTTCACTTAGTTGTTTCGAGGACCTCGAAATACACATAGATATATATAATTTATGGCGTGAAATAATATCTTTGCGGATATATTAAAGATTTAAGTATTCAGTTTTTAGTACTAAAAGTACGCCCAGTAGTATTTAAATATCTCGGCTCCGATGCATGCTAAATTGTTTATTTTGAATAATTCTATCATAATATACCACTTCTACGATAGGCCGCACCTTGAAAATGTATATGTAATGTACTTTTACAAATGACAACACTTTTACCCTTTTAGATCGTTTCCTAAACCACCAGTTCCCTTTAAAAATCAGTCTACTTCTCAATGTCTTGTCTCCGCATTCAATCTTCTTATTTAAACGGATGTCCCGGTCAACTCCTTAAACTATAACGTTAATCGAAATCTTATTTCACGGTGGCAATGGACCGTGAATAGTGGAAAGCCTGCCGTTTCTCACGATGCCGGCCCGCACGGCTGCACCGCTTATTTTAACAATATGAGAAAAATAGGAAACTGTATTTCACAGGGCTCGGTTTTCTTGTTATGCGAACACTATTTACTGGTAGATGCTGGTTTTTAACTTTTGTCACCTTCTCTTTGAAAAGTGTACATTTTTAAGGCTCAAATTTAAATGCCTCTGGAATGTCCTTTTATGTGGAATAAAAATATAAAACAAAACAAAGTCAAGTCTAGGCTTTGAACTTCAAAAGTTTTGTGCAAACACGTATTAATGCTGAACAACATTGTATGAAATATAAAGGCAAGGCGTTAAAACATCAAAAGGTAATCGGGGCTAATAAAAACATCATTTAAATCTCATACTAGTTAAAATTTATCGGTCTGCGACTAAAGCTAGAAGTATAAAGTTCCAGAGACAAAAACTTTAAAAACTGCGTTAAAAGCAGGGCGGCCAGTCTGCTTAAAAATACATTATTTTGTCTCAAACGCTGTCAAGCCGACTTAACGTCTGACGCAGCCAGCGTCGTTCTGTCTTTGCTAGTTGTCACATTCACTACCAAGGACTTAATATCAGGTCTATTTCGTATAGAAATATGTGAGCCTGGCACTGGAATTGTTAAAATATTCGCTGCCCATTACGTCCGGTTGCTCGTCCCTCGCCAAAGATTCTCGGCACGTCCTCTGCACTTTTTTTAAAAGGGAACTGAATGTGCCCTGACTAAAATTACAGTGTTTACGTCGCCGCTCGTACTATTTTGATTTACCTATTCTGTAGTGGTACGAACTCGTAATCTTTGGTGAAAATACTCGTTGGAAATGTTGAATGTTTTTTATTGAGAAGATTTGTAAATGTATTTGGAGCAGGGAACATCCAATGATCTAGTTTCATGATGTACTAAGTATGATTACCAATGAACGGTGCTTACACTTCAAACATAACATGGATGAATTTAAAAAAACATGAGTCACACTTTCTTTAAGATTTCCTGCAGAAGAAATATATTGCCTTGCCCCACTTTAACAGAACTGAGTCGTCATAAGAAAAAAGAAAGAAACATACTCTCAAAAAGTTATACTTTCTAGGCGCAACCGCAAAGTAGACGTGTCTTGAAAAAAAAAACTCTATATGAAGGTATAGGTACTTCATGCACCAACATTGTATTTTATTCAAACGATTAAACTCGATTACTAGGTATAGCTAGATTGGTCGTCAGGGTTATTTGTAAATAGTTTATGCCATCGAGTCACAACATTTTCTCCTTGCTAGCAAGATATTCTTGTGACCATCTCTTTAATTTACATACCTAGGTATACATAGATGACTTCTTCCGAACTTGACTAGTAAATAAAATTAATCCACGCTAATAATTTCCTTTTTTTTCTTATACTCTGTATGCTGGAACGGCGGCGTGCCGTGCAGCAAAAATATTGATAGCAGTGGCCGGTCCTACCACCCATTCTAACAGTTTCAGTATTTAGATGAAGAAAATTTACTTAATATTAAGATAAAAATTGAGATAGTGTTTATGTTAGCCAGACCCGTTTGCTAGTTTCAGAATTCGATTATAAAACCACTTCACCGGAGGGCATGCGCAAACAAACCGTAAACCAGAGGTCATAAACACCGAACACCTTCGTTGATACAAAAGGAAATTGCTTATTTTACGTCAATGTGACGGGTACTTGACTTTCTCTTATTATACGTTTTCTTCGGGAATAAACGGTTTTATTTGAATTTCATTTTCGTAAGCCCTTACTGTTTTAAGCTGCTTAAATGTAATGGTGTATTTTTAGCGTCGCAGTTGGAATTACATTTTGTTCAGTTATGAAAAAGTGTTTGAATTTAAATATGAATAATGGAGGAACTTGAATTATAGAAGTTAGAAATAAGTCTTATATGGTTTCATTACTGTAAATCTATTTATATTAGCTCATAAATGTCAAGTCTTGGAAATAACGAACCTACCTACCTAACTTGTCCTACTACTTTATCCATATTACTCCTATAATTTCTAATTGCTTAGTAGGTACCCCATATTGCTTTATACGTTTTTTTATTTGAATTACGATATGACTTAGATAAATAAAAAGATCGAAGAAAGTATTATATACCTAATCATTATTAAAACGTGTCCAGGTTTTGCGCTACCCGCATCCCGCGGCTAGATTATGTCAAACCAAAGGCGTTTTTTTTAAACTATGTTAAAATAAAATACGCTCCCCATCTATTATTCCACGACAGTCAAGTTTTATTATTATCTAAGAAAAGTCCTAATAATTTTTGGACTAAAAGCAGGAGGAAAAACTACGGTTTGTTTAACTCATGTTTGCAATTTAAGTAAATGTGCGATATATAAAGTAATAAAATCTTCAGTATCTTACAACTTTGTAGCAAATCCGGCCAATTATTTATTTTTACAATATCGTGTAACACTAAGGTAATATTTACCTTGTTACGTTTTTCTCGCTGCGCTCGTCTATTGTTCGCTTTCTCATAAATCATTTATTCCGTCCTCGAGCGAGATTAAGATAACAATAGATGACAACCTATCAACAGGAGTCCATTTAGAAAGACAAAAGCCAATGCGATCCTCAAGTGGAGCGTTTTATATTATATTTATCTTTAATTACTACACGGAAAAGAAATCCACGGAATAATGACGCGATCCGTCTCCACCGGGGAAAGAATACAGAAAACAAATAACGGTTTTCTTTTGTTGGCTTATTATTCTCCCGAGCATTCATTACTCGTGCCTCCTGTGTACACTTTTACCGTTTACTTTGTTCTGCTTTTGAATTGATACAATATTTTTCTCTAGAAAATTTTGTTTAGTTTTTGGTTACGCTGTTTATTCGTAAATTGTTTGGTTAGGGGTGTGTGGCCAGATGTGTGACCGCCAACTTAAAAATATATAGGTAAGATTAATATTACGTACCTACATATTGATATAAGAACATTCCAATGAGGTAGGATAACACAGTGGAAGTAATTGGCCAGTTGTGTAAAAATAAAGAAATTATTAAAAAAAAAGTTTGATACCAGCGTGCTGCCTTATGGGAATTACAAGCAGCACTGTCCACGGACAGACAAAAGATTTTATAAATTAAATGTAATGATCGTATCGTATATTATATATAAATATATAATATGAGCCGAGTCCTCAAAAACGTGTCTTTGTCTAGTTCGGCAACTTTAATAAGTTACAATTTTTTGTCAGTCAAGAAATTACAAGTTAAAACGTGGTTAAACGTAGAGTTTTACATTTGATTTTAAGTTAGTTTTGTTTGCAGTACTTAACACAGTGCAATATCATAGCGTCATGACCTGCCCCGCATTGCACCATCCTGGCATATGACAATAAGTTTTTACATCACATGTACACTGAAATGTCATCTGTAACCTGGTATTGTTAGGATGGTGAAATAGGAGCCTCATCTTATGTCTTATATGTGAACGGTGGGATCATAAATATAGCTAACTGAACAATATAGTGTAACAATAAAAAGCACTAGTGCAAAATGCGTAGTATTTGTTTCAGAATAGTGTAAAGTCACCAGTTGTCAGCCAGACCTGTAGTCAGCCTCTGCCTATACTTTGTATGAGTGGGAAGAGTACGAAAGATATATTTCCCACTCTTCGCACTCATATAAGATCGAGTTCTGGTCTCTGGCTGACCACTCGTGACTTTACCCTATTAGTTTTCGTTCCAGAATGTTCAATAACCCACATATTATAATATAGATATGCCACAACCACAAACTTAACATCAAAATCTTCGCCTCACTTCAAAATGGTAATTCGGCAGTAACAAGACTAAAAGGGGTCCATTTTACGACCCTGCAAAATATCTAGTTGGATAATTTAATTAGAGACGTGCTTGATGTGGTATTTTAATAATGTCTTTGAGTGGCGATTTACTACCGCCGCCCATTTCACTATAAAGTGACGCAAAAGCAATGCGAATTAAACTTTTAATTTGGCACTTAAGAATATTATGAGTTGAGTTTTGCTAAATGAAAATAGTTTGCGAGATTTTATCACCAAATAATGGGTGATAAAAACTAAGCTATGCGAGTATCAGTGTCAAATTTAAGCTTGAATTAAAATTTCTTATACGTTATTTTAAAAACTCTTTGGTGTCCTTTCTACAGTTCAATAAATGTAAAGATATAGTAAATATTAACTTTATCCCTTAACTTCGTCTGTCTAGAAATCGTTTATCGCTATTTCCTCAAGAACAGTTAAATTTTTCGGGATAAAACGTCCGCCTCCGGGCTATAAACTCTCTCCAATCAAATTTCAATCGATTGAGGCGTTGAACCGTGAAGAAGGAACAAACTGAAAAACAAATTTCGCATGTGTATAATATTAGAGTAACAACAAACCAAGAAATGAAGTAAAATGCAAAAGAAACAGATAAATTATCTCAAGGAAGAACAAGTAGGTCATCAGCCGGCAAGCACGGACTTGAAAAAAATACGGACGTAACGTTGCACTAAAAAGATGGGAGGCAAAAAATGTTAGCACTTTCGTTCGTTATACCACACACACACAAATACACTAGGTAAGACAACGCGCCGAGACACAGCCACGAGTGAGCCTGATTTCACACGGCATTATACTGCACGTTTTTTCAATACCAATAATATCGTAAAGCAACCAAATACGGTATGATTTGTACGAAAAAACGGTCAGTATAGTGCAGTGTGAACCACGCTGGCAGTTAACTTGTGTGCGTGTGCACGCACTTACATTAGACGATGTAACGTCCGTATATTTTTTTAGATCTATGCCGGAAACAAGGTTTTTTTATTGCTAATTTTAGAGCGCGTTTGCTCGCCAATAGATTTCACAGAAGGTGAAGACGCCCCGATTCACAGGGTCCGACTTGTGTGCCCATTAAAGCGGATTGATTGACCACTTCATCTAGACTTAAAAAACACAAAACGGGGTAGTAATGGATTTTCATACGATATTACTACCCTGATAACGAGGCAGTTATGAAATTCCTTTCAGTATAACTACCCAAATTTTTGGAAGTTATAATGAACGGCCTTCATGCCTTTTACTAGGGTAGGGTATTATACACTAAATAAAGAGTGCAGGATAAACCCTAATTTAGATCAACATCATTTTGCTACAAACAGGAGCTGCAGATTTCCAGATATACTGACGCAGTTTATATACTAAGGTAGAGATGTGATTTAAGGCACAATATCGTATCAGGCAACACAAAGGCTGCATAGCAGAGTTTATCGCACGAGCTGTTCCGACGCACGCATGACACATTCGCAATCTAGACGACGGACGTGACAATATATGGAGTGGTTTGAGAACCGGGGACGCTGCGTTAGTATACTAGGAACATGGATTGGAAAGGGCGATAAAGAGATTTATTTATACAAAAGATACTAACTTTTTTAATAGAAACGAGAACGTTAAAATTGCAAGAAGGTAAAGAACTTCTGAGTAACAATTTTTTAAATGCTGGTCTATACTTTCAGATGCGTGAGCAAAGTGAAGGGATTTGATCTCCTGCGCTGGTTTTCTCAAACAATACGGGGTATGGACCTGTTTTCTTTATACTAGTCACAGTGCGTTATTTGCAAGGTATATTTGTACGTTTAAATCAAAGTCATAATAAAATTAAAGTAGAGTAGCATCGGGAAAGAGAAACTGAAGCCAAACGCTGCAGACACGTGTCATTTGTCACTTCGTGTGTTCTCTTAGGAGTGACAACCCCTGCGTCACGCACGACATTACTCCTAAACTACTTTAACAGATTCTACGCATTTCAGTGATTGTACCTTTGCAATACACGTTCATTCAACTATGTACCTGGAAATATTTTCTACGATCAATGTCGAAGAAATATAATCTCTATACACCTCCGTTTAAAAGCGTTTTTGTAGTGTAACGCTAAAAGCCAGCTTGTAAGCCGGTCTATGTACGTCAAACTTGAATAGATACGAAATATGACTTTCATTCCATCAAATATTATTTACCATTCGAGATCGTATTTATTTCATAAAATTGTATTTCATTTGATGTTTAGGAGAGATTTTATTTGTAAACCTAATTTTCGTTTTTGCAGATACAGAAAAGAAGCCTTATGGAGCTAAGTTTGTTTTGGCAATTTATTTATTGCTTTTGAACATATTTTCTATGAAACCTTAAATTCAGTTTCTTTTTTCCTTTGAACTTTAAGAACCCATATTGATACTCGTAGCTATCCACAAAAATAACCTATAGCTCGAGCACGAGAATTTCATTCGTACGATTTTTTTCGAATCGCTTTTTCTATTCGAAGACGTGTATAAAGTAATATGTTTATAAAAATGTATGATTTTGCAGTATGATTTTGACAGTGGGCAAAATTCGATTTTACTACGAGCGAAAGTCAGTGAGCAAAATTCGATTTTGCTGCAAGCGTGACAAAAACTAACTTTTTAAGAAAAACACCGAGAACAGTGTTGGGTCAATATAAATGGGTGGGTAAATATTAACATAAGGTTAAATTTTAACTAAGTATGTATTTTGTTTAGGGTTCCGTACCAAAATGGTATAAACGGAACCCTTATAGTGAGACTTCGTCGTCCGTCTGTCTGTATTTCACAGCAGGTTTTCTCAGCAACTATAAATGCTATCAACTTGAAATTTGGCATAGTTGTACAACTTGCTTGTTCGCACCTGTTTTTAGTAAAAAAATATGAAATTAATTTTATAAATAATTGAAAAGGGGTCTAGAATGGGGGGGTTAAAAAATGAATGTCGTTCGGTTATAGCAAAAGGGATGTTATACAGGGTGTCCCAGAAATAGCACGTCACAGTGACACTGGAGATTCCCTAGCCTCAGACGAACCAAACCAGCCTAACATGACCTCAGTAAAAGTTGCACCGTTTTCGAGTTATACCAATTTAAAGATTTTTCCAAATTTTCACCTCTTTTGACATTGTAAGTGCTCGCATTTACTGGGATAGCTTTAAAATTTAGTTTTTTTTATTTGTGCGCGTTTATGAATAGTTGATTAAGATGATAGAAGCATTATTATGTCAATAACTTATGTAAAAGTTGGAAAAATACTGTAATGAACTTGACTTAAATTATCATCAACATAGTAATTTAAAATTTGAACACCTGCCATAACTTTTTTTTACTACAAACAAAATGAGCAATTAACTTTAAAAAACATGCGTAGGTTATGCCAATTCTAAAATGGTATGACACATGATATCTTAATGCATAAAAGTAGGGATTCGTATGACATTTGCCAATATGGATCCTCGGAAATCAATGCTAATCATCTAAAAAATTATCTTGTACTCTACGATATCTCATTTGTTTGTGCTCCTTTGAAGAATATGATTGATTTTTGGTTGACCTTGGTTCAGATAATAAAAAACGGGTTTTAATTTTCATTAGTTTTTACAGTAAATGTTCGAATTGTTTCCCTTCGACTCTAAGGCACAAATGGCATCTTCTAATAAAATTTCGGTTTAACCTTCGTAAACTGGTTTCCGATATGTCTCGGGCTGCATTGAAGACACGTCGCCGTAGTTCCTCTTTGTTACTTATTGGTTTTGAATAAATATTGTCTTTTAAACATCACCAAAAAAAAAAAACATTTTACAAAGCGAAATCAACTTCCGTTAAGAGTGCAGAGTAGTCGTTTCAGTTCCACAAACAAAATCAGAGTCACGAAACGCAAGGTAACGAACTATGAGTCACAGGGCTACAACTGCAATAAATTAATAACTATCTTACAATTCTTTACATGATAAACTTGCAAAGCAGCTAATCGCGTTTCATTTGTTAGTTTGGTTGCCGGGATCCTTATTGGCAAATGTGATACGAATTCCTACTTTTTTCCATTAAGATATCATGTGTAACTCTGTAAAATTTACTGTAAAAACTAATGAAAATTAAACTCGTTTTTTATTATCTTTGAACCAAGGTCAACCAAAAATCAATCATATTCTTCAAAGGAGCACAAACAAATTAGATATCGTAGAGTACAAGATAATTTTTTAGATGATTAGCATTGATTTCCGAGGATCCATATTGGCAAATGTCATTCGAATCCCAACTTTTATGCATTAAGATATCATGTGTCATACCATTTTAGAATTGGCATAACCTACGCATGTTTTTAAAGTTATTTGCTCATTTTGTTTGTAGTAAAAAAAAGTTATGGCAGGTGTTCAAAGTTTAAATTACTTTGTTGATGATAATTTAAGTCAAGTTCATTACAGTATTTTTCCAACTTTATCATTAGTTATTGACATAATAATGCTTCTATCATCTTAATCAACTATTCATAAACGCGCACAAATAAAAAAAACTAAATTCTAAAGCTATCCCAGTAAATACGAGCACTTACAATGTCAAAAGAGGTGAAAATTTGGAAAAATCTTTAAATTGGTATAACTCGAAAACGGTGCAACTTTTACTGAGGTCATGTTAGGCTGCTTTGGTTTGTCTGAGGCTAGGGAATCTCCAGTGTCACTGTGACGTGCTATTTATGGGACACCCTGTATAAAAAGGCTCAATCTGCACATATCAAAACATAAAAAAAAATTGTATGTATTCTTCGATTTATAGCCCAACGTACAAAAAATGACCGTTCCCCCCCTTATCTCCGAAGTTTATAAATCAAAAAATCTGAAAAAGTCCTTGCTTTTAGATAATTACTTTTATTTCATAGGAAAATTAAAATGAAGAGCTAATTATTTACAGTTTTTGAGAAATGACAAAAAAACTAAGAAAATCTGTTTTTAAAATTTAGGCTACTCAAAATGGACTTTATTGCATAGAAAATAAAATTCATAACAAAAAGAGTTTTTTTTTGCGGTTACGGAACCCTTGATGCGCGAGTTCGTCTCGCACTTGACGAGTTTTTACTTTAAGGCATTATGTTCTTACTGCTGAGTTAAAAACTTATATTTACATACAACACCAGACAAAATATGTTAATTGCATCTCGTGTCTTTGAATCTTTAAATTTCAAGAAATTCAAAATCAGCACGAGAAGCAAAAAAAAATTGCTCTCTTGTTGCACATATAACTAATTAAGGAATTTATCCGAGGCACTCACGTTTCCATACATTGTTTTTACATGATCATTTAATTTGCTCGATAACGACGATACGAAAGACAACGTCAATGTCAACGTGCTAACAAATTTTAGTACTAAATACGGTCACATGGGCACTGTTTCACTCGATGTTCACTCGATACAAGGAAAAAGTTCATACTCAATTTATTTACAGTATCTTTTTAATCCGGTTCTGAAATCTAAGAATCTTAGTTATTTGTTCTAACTTTATATATCGAATAAACATCAATGAACAAGATTTCGACTTATAGCATAAGTTTGGAGAGCAAGGCATTTCGTTTTGGTCAACAAGGATTGGCTCGCAGACCCTCGGAGGAATTCCCTAATATAAATCACGCAAGCCAAAGTCAGTGAAAACAACGAAACCGCAACGATATTGAGTTAATCAAACCCAGATTGCAGAAGTTTGGTTTGAACTCTATAATTTTAACACAAAAGGTCACAATTAACCCGTAGCTTACTCTTGATTTGGCTGATATTATATAGCGACTAAGTCGAATGCAAAGAGTTCTTTTCGACCTTTTAAAATACAATTAAGTCGTAAATACAATTTCTTTTTGGATTTTGGGTATGATTTTTATTCGCAGAATTGTTAAAAAACACTACAGAAGGTAATTAAGCTTTCGAGTCTCAAAGAGTCTACGAGTTATTACCAACTATTATTTTCTTTCTAAAAATACTTTTTACAACTAAAACCAGCGCAGAATAAGACATAAAATGCTTTGCATTATAATCCGGAAAATCCCACAGCGCATTAGCTTTCCCGGTTTATCGTACGTAAAGTTATTTCGAAATGTTCTGACGAAACTTAGGCAATATGTATACAGAAACTAACCTCTTTCTTGCTTCTTTACCGACTAAAAAGGGCATATCTGTTGTGTAAGAATCTTACATATGCCACTCTGTTGTTGAATTTAAAAAGTTGATTTATGTTTGGCTAATGAGTTTTAGATAAGCCTTTTAGACTAAAAAGGTTAGCTCTAACAACATACACATAGTAGTTCTTATAATGTTTACTATAAAGGTAGTTTTAGAATGTCTCAGTGAACTTTAAAATTAAATTTTCGGTTCGTATTTGACGTGCGCTTCCTTGAGTTTAGAGTAAGAGCTGCATATTGCGGGGAACGAGCAACGCGAGCAACTTCCAAATTATAATAAGGCAACTTTACCTTACACATGTATTTTCTTAGGATACACGTGTCTATGACTACAAATTTACTTCAAAATTGGACGCTTTAACGCAAAAATGTGTCATCCCACAATTATTTTTCAATAAAATGACAACCCACAAAGGTAGATACTGAGGGTTGACACTTTATTGCTAAATACTTGTGTATTGACACATTATTGCGTAACAGCGTCCAATTTATGTTGGCTAACTAAATCACTCTAGTTTTACGTTTTATACGTGTTTAAGTTTAAATACCTTAATAAACCACCGTTTTGGAAATACGGACGGTTAGAAATGTTCCCTATATATTCTCATATTACTTTTATTTTATGAGTGTTTATATTAGTCCTAGTATTTGCGCCACATTAATGAGTTACGGAATCCTAAAAAAATATATCAAGTAGCACCCAATTTATTCGCAGCTTTTAAAAATTAGTAAGTTTTTCCGTCGAGTTTTAATTCATAAGAAAATATGCAATCAGAAGATGTCAGTCACACTCTCCTAAAGTCGGTGTAGGTACTTAAAGAATATGCTAAGAATAAGACTTAAATTAACGAAAGCCTCGCAGTTTCGATATTATTTCGAAGAACAATCGTCTAGTCAGTTAGTATAATATATATAAATAGAATTATCTACTCACTACCTTGTTGGCTCAAGAAGTAATTAGTAGTATAGGAAATATTGGTATCGTGTGACTATTAAAATATAAAAAAATGCAGACAGAATACAAAAATTAACCTACGTGAGTAAATTAATTTTCTATTAATTCAGCCATCTTATTTTAGCATAAGTTTAAGCTCGTTAAAATAAGGAAGTCAATTTAATGTGTGAAGTTTTAACAGAAGACGGTAAAAAACTTCTTAATTTCGATCGCCTGGCCAGTAGCCTAACATTTTTTCTTTTCTATCGCTCAAAATGTAATAGAATACATTCTCATGCGTTACGATAAATAAACCGCGTGGTTAACTGTCATCCCATATATTTTAAATTATGGAAAAAAAAACGTTACTAGTAGCGTTTGCATCTTGATTAGGGCATTTAATTTGCTTTAATATTAAAAGTAAGTATTAATCATAAAAATCATCATAATACATATTATGATATACCTATGATAATTATGGTTAGAAAAAGAAAACTTGGTGTATTTAACACTGCCCAATTTGGCAGTTTTTCCCAACTGATTTTAGGATCTCGTCCGGAAGACGTTTTATCTCATCGAGTAGCAACATTGTAACTTGAACTCGACACTTTACGTGCGATCAGATTACGCGTTGATTTCGTTAGCCACGGTCTATCATGAGCGTTACGAAGTAATGATTGTCGAACGAACTAAGCGAAAAAGGTCTCGAAGAAAAACGCAAGCTTCTCCGCTTTCGCTGCTTCTCTAGCCTTACCCCTCACGCGAATGTGGGCAGTATTAATACGGGGTACTAATGGTGAGGACTCCTCCAACCGCAGACTTTATGTCCTCAGACCGGTCTAGAATTATTAATCAACCCTGGTGATTGCATTCTTGTCTCTGCGGCTTGAGATATTCGCCGCCAATGCAGATATGCCATTGCTATTCGAGAATAGTATTGGTAACGTGTAAGGCAGGGTAATATTAATGATAGAGCTGACACAGCACTTCTCTTTGCACAATAATAGTCGTTTTTAACACGTGTGAAACGTTATACTGAACTTTATGAGGTTGTTGTGTTGCTTATAAAAAAAAAATGACTCACTAGTCGTAGAAAACATTTGAAACTTTGTAATCTATGCATTAAGTAAGATAATGGAAGTAGAAAGTTGGCAATGGGGACTCATTAATGGAATGTAAAAAATTCATCAAATTTGACCTCGTTTGATTTTTATTTTTATGTTTTAATTATCAATTTATCAGATACCAGTGCATTTGACCAAGAAGTGTGTCGCAAAGACGGAATTTTTCAAATTAATAGCGTTATTACCTACCAAAGTTTTTTTCAGATTTTACACATTTTACTAAACTCTTTATAAGTAGGTAAGTCCCTAGATAAATTATTCATAGAGAAAAAAAAACAATCTAATATATTTTTATAAAACTGAATAATAATTGAAAACAATCTAATTTACCCACATTTTTTTTATATGTAAGTAATCCCTTTGTTGTTTTCAAACTAACCCTCTCCACACCTGGTCCTGCAGGTCATCCATCATGTTACAACCGTCTTACAATAATGTCTGCAGACCAAGGAGCTGATGTTCTTGGTCCTGTTGTTATCTTGGCCACCACTCTGACCGCCTTTAATTAATAAAATTTCCTGCCCTTCCCCATAATTGCTTAAAAACTTATTTCATCTTTATCGATAATAGCTAAAAATAACTCATGTTTAAAATAATCATCGTAGTTAAATTTTGTACCAAAAAGCGCTTCACAAAACAGAAACTTAAACAATGACAATGTAATTTACATTAATATGAGATTTTCTGCGTATTATACATTATGTTGCTCATTCAGAACTGCGTTAAGCACAATGAAGATTTGTTTCCGAGCCGTCGAACAATTTATCTCAATGGTGAGTTTACTTAAGTTATGCCGCGTGTCTTGTTAAAATAAAGGATTTAAATTTAAATTTGGGCCCGAGCGAATAGGTGAAACGAAATAAATATGAATATGAATGGGGAACGGGTTGGAATTATTAACTTTTCGAGTGCACTCGCGTACCGTCGGGAGAACAAGGCGAGTCAAGAGAGTCTAACGAGGCTGTCATTCTGTTGCCGTTACTTCTTTAGAGTTAATTTGGTGCGTGGAATTTAAGCGACGTAATGACGTTCCAAATAGGTAATGTTTGCCTTTGATTTAACATGATTTTGTTAGACAAAACTTTGACCAAATTTGGTTTAGTTAGGTACATACATTAAATTACGCCTGTTTCCCAGAGGGGTAGGCAGAGACCACTTCTTTCCACTTGCTACGATCTTGACAAATTTCTTTCGCTTCTTCAACATTCATACATCGACTCATGTACATTCATTGGTTTAGTTTATTTTATTTATTCATCGATGTAATGTTTTAATATAAAATTTAGGCGACGTAATGACGTTTCAAACAGGTATTTTTTATTTTTGATAATGATTTTGTTAGACAAAACGCTGACCAAGTTAAGTTTATTTATTCATAAAAGTAATGTATCAATATTAATTATAACATTAAAAGTACCTCATAAGATTTGTGCTTTGAGTTATAATATAACTTATAAATAATCGATATGTCTTCTAACTCAAATTACCCAAATTCTAAGGTGAAACGGGAACTAAATCGTACACCTCTTCTGCCTACCGTACAGCAGCCAGACATCTCAAAATCAAGCAGATAGGCAGCGCAGACGATTTAGTCGCCGAGCATAATTTGGAGCCTCGTTGACCGAGGGGCCGCATCTCAAGTGTTTCGTGCTTCAAATAGATTATACTGCAAGAGTCATAGGAATGGCCGAATATTGTGTGTTTTTTACAGCCAGTGAACACAAACAAGCAGATTTGATCCTGAGAACGAACAACCTTCTATCGAGTGAGTAACGTTAACGTATCGTCATCGAAAAAATTTGTATGGCGATTGATATCAGCGCCCTCTGGTATGTATTGAATACTTAAATTCGATCGCAAATTGACACTGACGTTGACTTTCGTTTTAGTCATCAAGTAGTAACGGTGATGTATACGTAAAATAGTGTATGAAAATGTTAGTTAATTTTAGTGGATCGTGGTACGGATATTCAGAACACGGTTTCGAAAACGTGCTTGAGCTACGGGCCACATTATAGTAATTAGTAGCAGTATCAAATAGGGATGACAGATGACATAACAGCTAACCTTTGGATCATTGACGAATAAGAAATTCGATTCAAACAAGATAGAACTGACGAACGGATGGATACAGAACTATGAAAATCACTACTAGGGAGCCATAACGCCAAAGATATTAGTTAGCAGCAGCTGCTAAAGTTTCAGTACGTGGCGCGAAGTTAATTAGAGCCGTCCGTCTGCGGTTAAATAATTTGCCGGACCGGACCGTGACAGGCGACCTTACGGAATTGATACAAACGGCTAGTGAATGTTCAAGTTTACGAGTACGGGGTGAAATAAAAGAAAAAAAGACGTCAAACTTTATTCGAATTTCGATTTAATGGATACAAATGCTAGACTTTCGTTCTTTCTTTCATATTAAAATTAAATAAAGGCTTACTTTTCACATTTGTAACCAGGAGGTAAAGAAATTAGGAACCGCGATACAGCATTTTTTTCTGTGATTTAAAGCTACCTGAGAAACGTTTGAGTAGGCTTTGAATCACCTCGTACGTATAAATAACCAAATTAACGTATTTTAAATACACCACTAAATTTCTCTCTCCAAATCATAATGTACACATCAATTTACTTCGTAACAAAGTTTCAATCATTTTACCTAAACATATAAAAATATTTATTAACTTGGATAAAAGCTATATAAAAGCAATAGCTGTTTCCAACAGCAGTTACTAAGCGGGGAGTCAAACTTACCTCACTTATTAACAGGCACGTCAGTTTCTAATTACTCCTCCCGGTTATCACCTGCTACTGACGGCACTCCTGCTGTTGAAGAACCAAAATATGCAGAACCATGAAGGTAATGCTTAAGTTATGAAGCAGCGGGTCTAAGATATATGGATTTTGCTGCTAAGGACCAGTGTACATAAAACCGTGAAGGTAGCTCGTTGGTTATGGAGAAGCGGGTCGACGTTGTGTGGACGTCTTGAAGATTGTAAGTATGGCGACATGACAGCTCCATTATAGTAATGTGTCGAGACGCTGAGAGTATAATCGATCGATGATATGGTGTGAAATGGTTAAAAGCAATATATAGATATTATTCTACGAAATAATATGTAATACCCTCTTTGTTATCTTTGACTCATATACGTATCTAACATATACATAGACAGGCATTTTCTATTGTTAAAAGAATACGTAAATCATGTTATTAAGACTGACAAATAATTCGCTGCTTTAATACAAAAGCGCCACAAATCAAAAATAAATATAGTTTGATTTGATCCTAAAGTAAATAGCATTCCGAATTTAAAACACAAACACATTTTGATTTGTGTCGCTTTTGTATTTAAGCAACGAATTTTGCGAAAGGTTGATAGTGAATGATCAAAAATATTCTATTGACATTAAATAATAATTATTATTTCATTATTATGCAAAGATATTGTTAAGTGTCAGTCAATAACGGTACCTAACTTAAACTTGGTTTATTGGTTGGTAATTATTTTTGGCTTAATAGATATTTGACCTCTATTTCTTACATTTTATCAGAAACAGAAGCTATATATCCCGTAATACCCAAATTCAACCATTAAATGTTTTGATTGTATGATTTATCTAATTTTCTAAAACTAACCTTAAAAGATTTCATTATAAAATAAGTTTATACTTACTACAACTTCATTAGGAAACTTTTAGTCAAGCATAATTTTAAACAAAAATATTTGTCCATCATTGAAAAAATTATAATAATTCAATAAACATTTACAAAAAGAGCAGCTTAAAATCTAAGAACACGCCAATCAACTTACGCTTGAGCGGTACAGTCTTATCCAATTTCACGGTTCATAGTCGTCGAATTTGAGCCTTTTATTAATTGTTAATTTGTATTAAGAAAATCTTAACGAGATTTCGTTGATTAATCTTTGTTTAAGACACGATAAGAAAATAATTGAGGCAACGAATCGAAATTTTCAGGTAAAGGAACAATGGTGGAGGCTTATGAATTTGAAAGTACTTTTTTGTACACTAACTCATCATTATTAATATTACGTTATTATTAAGCATTGATAAGTATGATTTAAATGAATTTATCCGTCTGTTATTACTACAGGGGGGTTATTATGACATAGCTATGCAGTTAGAGCGTGATGGACGGAGCTAAATATATCAGGTATATAGCTCTGTCCTTTTCTCTCAGCGTAAACTGAATTGCATAGTTATGTCATAATAAATCCATAGCATTACAGGTAAAGCACATGTAAAATACTCACTGTAGAAGTTTTGATGTCAACTTACCCGAGGCGGCGGTGCTTTTTTTCTCCATACCTAGTATTCAAAGTTTGATTACTTAAGTTATTGGTAAGTACGAGATTCCAATTGAAATTATCACGTCAAAAGGTAAATTAAATAATAAACTATTAGACTATACCCAATATCATGCCCGTCTTATACGATGAGCATCCTCTAGCTCGTTGATAAAACTGAACATAATTCATAAAGCTATTCACAAAACGAATATTTTCACGAGGCAATCAGAATATTGCCGCTCATACGAATTCTCATTGAAAGCTGAAAATACTCCGCACTGAGTGTATGCTTCGTATGGACTGATTTGATGTCTTCACGCTCCTGTAGGTTCATTCAATAAATCCCCCTATACACGGGCATTTTAAAGTTTACAGGGGAACATTCAAACTTTGCAGACGGATTCGATCTGTACGACGAAATCGGACCTGCTTTGTGTAACAAAACAACAGCATTTAGCTGCAGGTGTGTCGGTTTTGTGGAACTTGAACGAGATATTGGATAATTATAAAGTTAGTAATTTTATTTAATAATGTTAATTATGTTGTGTTTTGGTTTATGATCATACTGTGTAAAGATATTTGCTTTGGTGCAAACAAAGGGTATTAAAAGGTTTGTAATTATAAACGACTAGATTTTTCCCGCGACTTCATTTGCGCAGGAATTGTTTATCGCGGTTCTGTCGGGTACTTTGCAATTTTGGATGTTTGTTTTACAATCACGCCAGAACGGCTTAACGGATCTGGATGAAATTTGGCAAAAATATAGACTATAATCTGGAAGAGCATGTTAACTACTTTTCATCCATTGACAGGTGGCGCCACTAGCGTTAACAGTCAAATTTAAACAGCTCATTATTTTAAATATTGTTTTATTTCATTTTGATACGTTATTTGCACTATAATAATATTATTTATACATAATTATACGCAATTTACATTGTGAAATATAATTATTAAGATGGCACCGCCAAAAAGCAGAGCCGGCGAAAAAGAGGACCTGGACAAAAGGTTAGTGGGTGTCATTTTGAGTTTAGAAGAAGAAATGAAGGAAATAAAAAGTAAACTGACCGATTGCTATGACCTGGTCATATTGCAAAAGCAAGAAATGACCCTACAGAAAAACCAAATTGAGGGATTGATTAAAATTGTCAAAAATGTACCTGGTGACGAACACGACCCACCACTACACATTGCACACGCGATTCCTCACAGATTCCACTGCACAAACCACAATGTCTCCCTGAACGAGTCCGGGCCCCAAGGTCTTGAATACTTGGGCAGCACCAGCTGTGATCACACCAGCCAGCCTCAAGAACCCGTCAAGCGAGACGCGATCAGTTGCGTCGCAAAGCCGACCACATCGTCGACGCCATTAACACCGAAGGAGTCTGCTGAGCCTGTTCTGAAGCTGCGCCGTGGCCGGCCGCGCCGAGCTGCCGCACCATCAATGCCTAAAGGCGATGTTGGTGCGCAGCAAAAGCAGAGTGTGGTTGCCGCGAATGATCCTGCTGCGTCGGTGTCCGCGGAGACGCCTTCAGCAGGGACGCCAGCGCCGAGCGGAACACCCCGCGGGGCCCTCCGTGCCGCCGCGCCGCGTCATGCAAGCCTGCACGTTTTTAACCTCAGCAAAGACACCTCCGTAGACGACGTCCTCCAACATGTGCAGTCCGTGATGAACGTGAAAAACGCACAATGTGAGAAGCTAGTAGTTACCAGGGGACACTATTCGTCGTTCAGGCTTGACGTGCCGGCTGACCAGGCAAACCTGGTAAGGAACACGAAGTATTGGCCCGACGGCGTATCAATAAGGCATTTCAACTTTGTTACTCCAAAAAACTCGACAAGTCCCGTAACAAAGTTAAGACCACGCTAACCTCTGCCTTTAAAATTATCCACCAAAATGTTCGTTCCATATGTGGTAAAACTGCGTTGCTGGACTTGGTTTTGAATTCAGAAAACCCGGATGTACTGGCCTGTAGCGAGACCTGGTGCAAGCAATCTGAGATTGAGCGAGTTAGGTTATGTGGGTACGAGCTGGCGAATAGCTACTGCCGCACGCGCATCGCGCACGGCGGCGTCGCGCTATTCACACGGGCCGATATTCAATATCGCCAGCGAAACGACTTGCAAAGCCTGGCCGTTCAATTTCATTTTGAATTTTCTGCCATTGAAATAAGTCAATGTAATTTAATTATTATTGTTATGTATCGAACCGGGAATGGTGATTTTGACATTTATTTAAAAAATCTTGAAATACTGTTAGGTAAGCTTACAGATGAAAACAAAAGATTTATTTTAGTCGGTGACCAAAATGTAGATTTTCTCTCCGAAAATAGTTCACGACGACGGGTTAACGAAATTTTAAAAAGTTTTTACTGTATAAATTGTATTAATTTTCCGACTCGTGTGTCCGCGCACAGCTCGAGCTCCATAGACTGCGGAGTTGTTCCCTGCGGCCGCGGTGACGTCACGGCGGCGCCCCTGGACACCGTCGTGAGCGACCACAACGCTCAGCTGTTTACGTTAGCTATGCAGCCACTGAGCCGTGCCAAACAAAACTCTTTCATTCAAAAGAGATTATTTAAAGATGAATTTATATTTGCATTTCATACTGACATTAATAATTATGATTGGAATTTTATTTATAATAACTCAATTGACATTAATGATAGATTTACCAAATTATTTAATATACTGACTTATTACATTGACATACATTTTCCAATTAAAAATATATTATTAAAAAAGAAAAAACATCTACCGTGGATGACAAATACCCTATCAAAATGTATTATCAATTATAATGATTTAACAGATATGAAACGTCAATACCCTGACAATTCTGTATTAACGGACTCCATTTCTCGCTATTGTTCGCTTATTAAATCGGAAACGATAACTGCACGTCAGAACTATACCGAGCGGCATATTATCGACAGCACAAACCCATCCAAGGAAATGTGGCGTGTAGTCAGCGAGGAGGTATCAACAAAGCCAAGGAATCATATTATATCTCTAAATGATACAATTGGTAACCAAATACCACATAGCAAAGTCCCTGAACACCTCAACCAGCATTTTCTTACGGTCGCGTCGAAGATTGTGGTGCAAACGGATAAACGTAGCAGTATGCGTTACCTCGAAAGTTTCCTACAGGACGCCGATGTTCCTGACTTCGAGCTGCCCGCGGTCTCGCTCGCGGACTTGGACCGCGCGCTGCGCTCCATGATGAGTGCGCGCGCCACGCTTGACGTGTACGACATGTCCTTGGACTTACTCATGTGTGTCTGGCCAGTCATGTCGGGGTTATTGGTCGAACTTATAAACTCCATGTTCAAAACCGGCGTGTATCCCGACGTACTGAAAAGCACACGGGTATGTCCAGTTTATAAGGGAAAGGGAGAAAAGTGTTCTGTGGATAATTATAGACCCATAACGATAGTGCCCAATATTTCAAAAATTATTGAATCGATTTTGTCAAACCGTTTAATGCGACATCTTGAAACAAATGACTTACTGACTGACAAACAATATGCCTACAGACGCAATAGGTCCACTACTGCGGCAGCCCGTGAAATCTACGACTGTATTGCTACAGCTCTAGATGACAAGTACAAGGTGGCAGGGATCTTTTGCGACTTGTCAAAAGCATTTGACATTATTAATAACGATTTGCTCCTAGAGAAAATTCAAAAATACGGTATTAGAAACGAATGCTATAAATTATTTAAATCATTCTTAAGAGGCAGAAGGCAGACCGTTCAGGTTAAAATAGACGGGAAAAACTTGAAATCGATAGCAGGGAACGTAGAAGTTGGCATTCCGCAGGGATCGGCGCTAGGGAATACCCTATTTTCAATGTTTATTAATGACCTCCCATCCTCGGTCGCAGAAGGTCTGACGGTGCTGTTCGCCGATGACACCACGGTGGTCGTGAGCGCGTGCACGTACGAGCAGCTCGAACAGAGAATAGCTAGCGTGTGCGCGCACCTTCACAGTTGGTTCTCTGCGAATGGCCTCGTCGTCAACGTTACGAAGTCCAGCGTGATGCTGTTCACAGCCGGAAACACCAAAGCCATCCCGTCGTTCCAAAGCCCACTACCACATTGCGCGTCATGTACTCTTCTCGGGTTTACATTAGATGCTAAGCTAAATTGGAAAAACCACGTGTCTAATCTGTGCGGAAAACTTGGTAGTGCAGTATTTGCACTACGCAAGCTCAAACCAATAGTTTCTGATGATGCACTGCTTAAAGTATATTTTGCCTATTTTCATTCAATTTTGTCATATGGTATAATTCTATGGGGTAATTCTACGGACTCTAAACACGTTCTTACCTTGCAGAAGAGAGCTATCCGTACACTGGCAGGTGTCAAACCGAGACATTCGTGTAGGGAACTATTTAAAAAATATGGAATAATGACGCACTATTCACAGTATGTTTTTGACATTATAATGTACACTCATCACAACATTAATAAATTTAAACGTGTGAATATGCCCGGCAGGGTCACCCGGCAAACGGGCCGCCTCCAACGTGTGCCGCGGCGGCTGGCGCTGCTCGACAAAAACCCGCGCGTAATAGGGCCCGCTTTCTATGAGCGTCTACCCGCGGACATAAGAAATGAATCTTCGGATAAAAAATTTGGTCACCGACTTAAAAGTCTGTTATTAACGAAATCACTATATTCCGTTAAAGAATATAGTGACGATTAGATTATGGTTTTATTTTTATTTTTATTTTTTACACTATTATTGACATTTTATGACTGTAGCATTTGAGCTATATTTCTTTGTTTTATTACTGTTTTTATTTTGATTCATTATTATTATTACTTTTGTACACATTGACATTATTTGATTTTTACTTTTTTATATTATTACTTTTTTTGTACACTGACGATCTTATTGTGAATTTATTATAAATATGCGACATATAATAATGTAATTTCCAGTATGAAATAAATGACTACTACTACTACTACTACATCCCGAACAATTGACAACAATTCATTTTGTGCTAAGGTAGTAAAATAAAATACCGTTTCTAGATTTTACACTGCTGATTACAGTAAAAATATCTTTGGATTTTTTTATGCAGTAGTTTTTTTTATATTTAGGAAAAACAGTAAAAAAAGTTGGATTGTGAATGTTAGGAATACACTTATGCCCTTAGTCCATTTATTACAAAAGGAATTCAAAAAAATATACAACTGTCATGTTCATTGTTTATCTGTCTGACGGATTACTTAATTCTGACGACACGCTTTCAATTCTACGCAAAATAGTTTATTTATTTTAATGGCGTCTACAAATCACGTAATTAATTAAATTACGCAAAATAGCAAATTTGTGAACGAACGGCAGCGAATGATTGACATGACATGACGGTCAGTTTTGTTTACTGTTTAAAGTTACTTTTTTAAATTTTATATCAGGCTAAGATCACGACATCAGTATTCCTAACTTTGTATATACGGTCTTTTTAATGACTATTTCTTTAATAAATTACTAACGACGAATTTAAGTTAAATAAAGAAAAACCAAGAAATACGGGTAGTCTATTTTTTAACCAGCTATTATAAACGCGAAAAAACAATAATGCTTTTTTTTTTGAAATGTTGTCAATTAGACAGTTCCTGAGAGAAAAGCGGTATACGACTTTTACGCGGACGGAGTCGCGCACAAAAGCTAATTAGTATACTTATAGACTGTCCAAGAAGGTTTCTAATGTTTTTCGGGTACACAGACCTTCAAATAATGTTGTACGTAAAAACTCCACGAAGTCTTTCTACGTTCAATTGATACATTGATGGCCAAATTATAATTCATATCCAACAATCATTTTCATCTTGGGTTAAATAAATCACTGGACGGTTGCGGTCTCTGGATGTAGAGTTAAATTCAACAAAATGATTGGTGCTGCTGTGAGATTGAATGACAGAGGCGTTGTCATCAATATATACATGCTTACAAAGATGAATGAAGACGCAAGATAGAATTGATTTAGTTATTAATCTACCTACGATTTTGCATGTTGTTTGGTAAATTATCTTCATCATCATCACTATTTTAGTAAACCGTCCTCTGCTGGACATTGGCTAGTTCCAAGGTTCGCCACAAACACTGGTCCTGGCAGCTAGAATACAACGGTTTGCCGCAACCTTTGCCACGTCCTCGGCCCACCTTGGTGGAAGCCTACCCACGCTGCGTCTTCGGGTGCACTGACGCCACTCGAGAAGTCTTCGAACCCAGCGGCCGTCTGTTCTGCGAGCGATGTTGTAACGTTGCGTTTTTATCATGACTTGAACAAACCCAAACTCTGAGAACTAGCAACATTCTCGAGTAATTTTAGAGGCTGGTAACTGCATTGACGTTTGGTGTCTAATTTTGAATTAGGGTTGTCAGTCTTAGATTTTCTACTCGATTGTTGGGAAATAAAGTAAACATCAAAGTTTATTACTTTATTTCATTTTAGATAAATGTATGGAAGTATTTGCTGAACCAAAGTTTTGTAAGAATTTAGGATTCAGGAAGAACAGTAAATGGTTGCGTTCTCAAGCAACGGTTTTATTGTTTTATAAATCAGTAATACCAAAGTTAGAAAGTAAGTCGTTTCAGGGTAAATTCTGGGGTAAATATTGTGGGAGAATTTCTTCATTTGAGGGTGCTCCAGGGTGCTTCCGTGGTTGTGTCCTTGAGCCATCTTGGCTAGATCGTGCATATAACAGGCATCCCAAGATGTGTGGACAAAAGAAGCTTGATTCATCTTGTGCAGGACGGAGGTCCTTATTTTGATAGAAGTCTCCTGTGGCTTATTTGGCAAAGGAGCAGCAGATTCAAGAGTTATTTTGTGGCAGTATCAAAATCGTGAGTATTTATTTTGTTGGGATAATACATGTGCACCATGTAACCAAGTTTCTTAATCTCGTGGTTAACTTTCAGTTCTTCAAACCATAAGAGAGGGTTATTTATGCCGGGATGGAGGGAAAGTCAGCGTTTGAGATAATCTCTATTGGATGGTCTCCGGTAAGCATCTTTTGATCTGCTTTACTCTGCTCTCCGCTTAATTTCTGCCATGTGCATAACCTAATCGAAGCAATTTGGTTCTTTCCAGCTGGATGGGATATTTAGAAATTTAGGGAAATTTAGAAAACACATATTTAGAAATTTGGAAATTTAGAAATTTAGGGAAATTTAGAAATTTAGAAAATACATATTTAGAAATTTAGGGAAATTTAGAAAATACATATTTAGAAATTTGGAAATAAATTTCGAAATCTAGAAAATAGAAACTTAGGAATAAATTAAGAAATTTATACAATTGAAATTTAGAACAGTCAATTTAGATAATTCAGATTTAGAAAGGATAAAGATAATTTAGAATGCAGATAATTTAGATTTAGATTTCATACAGTTTGTGTGCTGATAGTAATTTTGATATCATCACATCTGTTAAGTTTGTGTTTGCTTTCCTTTTCTTCAGACCTTTGAAAGCACATGTTTAGTAAATTTCACTTTGCACAAGAGATTTAGTCTGTGAATGAAGAAGCTGGTTGCTAATTTTGTGTAATTTAGTAGTGCGGGCTAGGACATTTTACCAGCCGCCTTTTGTTTGTGTAGCAAGACCTTGACTATTTTCTTCTTTATCCTTCTGCAACGAACTGCTTAGAGCTCTTCAATGTTAGGGGATCTTACTGCTTGCGCCGCCTGAACCTTATATCTTTGCGCGCTTACTGTGCGGGTTGCACTAAGGAGTCTGCATAGAGTCGACGCCCAGAGCATCGCGTTTCAACTCGCACTGCCCTGATCCTGTCTGCAGCCAGACAGACCTTTGCAGTAAGGTTACTTCAGATTGAGGTCTGTGAATTAATTATTTTATTAAACTTTAGGGAATTAGGATATAAAAGTAAAATTGGATATTAGAATTGATGGCATTAGGTTCCTTAGGGACTAACCAACTTTAGCATAGATAATTGTGAACCTATTATAAGAACCATAGTGTTTTAAGCACGACCCATGCTTTTGCTGAGCTTTTAATTATTATAATGTCTGGTCGCTTCAAAGCCAAGGTTTGCAATTAGATTAGCATATATATACATGTTACAGAAAGAGTAGGAATAAAGATGGTGTTAAACTTACTAATTCATTTCCTTTAGCTCCATGATATAAAACCACTCTTTGTCCAAAGGTCACGCCGGACATTATTATTTTAAGTTTGGTTTAAGATTTAGTACATTTCGTTTACGACGTGTTCCTTCTATTGGCCGGGTCAGGAAGGCATGTCGCAATGTGCCCCGCCCTCTGCCATTTCATTTTCTGGTAAATTATGTTGCGTTTCTTTAATACGCCTTATTAATTTAACGACGAATTATTAAGGACTTTAAGTTGCTCAGTGCCCTTGTATAAAATATGGTCTTGTAAGTAAATGCACGCTTTAGTCATTTTAAAATCATGTTTGAACTGCTGCAATAATTACAAAAACAACAGTACAAAAGTGTGCAGCCATACTAGACCGAGCTGCTTCGTCGACAAAAAGTGCAGCCTAAGCCAAAATCTTTGCTTGTACAATTGCACCTACGCTCTGTAAGAATAAAGTTAACTCCTAGTAAATAATTCAGCGATGAATTTATAGGAGATTCGAATTAATCTTACCAGTCATTTTCAACGGCATTTGATAGTGACGCCAGTGGTCACGTTGCAACTAGCCCGCTACAAGGATACCAGGAGTGTCAAGAAGAACTTATTGATTCACTTTCGCCGTCGGTCGGGGTCAGATGCGCGCGGCTGCAGTAGGCCACTGGAGCAACGCTGCACCATAGTCCATTCCGTGCTGTCTATTGCAACTCACGTCCTTTGCTAACCTAGAAAGAAACCTAGAACCTAGAATGCAGACCTTGTCGATAATTCAACAATAGGTTTAAATAACTGCTCTAATATTTTATTCTAAGTGGTATTCGTCAAAGTGTTTAAAATGGCTATCAGTACATATAGTGCAAGGTTATGTGTCTCTAGTGATACCGTTCGAAAAACGTGAAAAACAATGTGAAATGTGCAACATGAGTGGTTCGAGAACAAAGGATGCGACTACTACGCAAAAAGGGAGCAGTTCTGGTTTGATCATTTAGTATATAGGGGTAACTAGGTATGAAGTACCTAAAGATAACTCAAATAAGATCCGTTCTCGTCTTTTGTAGCATTTTAATTTACTTTTCTGCTTCAAAAGCACAAAGAAACTATTCAACATATCTATTTCCGCCTGAACAGACGGTATACGGCTTCAGAAAAAGTTCAAATGAAACTCGTAAAGGAACGCCTTAGTCAGATTTGCAAAGGGGTTTAAATCTTCACACCGCACGATATTACATCCAGAGATTTCTGGGCACGTGTCTAGGGATTTTCGAGGCCCTTGAGGCTTACGGTGTAATAATGTTTGTGTTTCATTTAGCTCTGGCGATGAAGAACTTAGTGTGTTTGGGTTTGGAGTTAACGGTTTGATTTTTCAATTCGCGTTACCTGAGGTTTATGAGGAATTTGTTGAAGTTGATTCGGTTAATCTTGATCAATTTGTGTTTTTTGATAGAAAGCTAACATTTCAAAAAAATTGCTATGCAAATTAAACTAAAGAATGCTAATTAAATTAATTAAAGAAACAAAATTCATGACACATCTAAGAGTTGTAAGCTTTATCCTTCCAAGGATTTTTTTTTTTTTTTTTTATATCATAGGAAGGCAATCGATCACACAGGCCACCTGATGGTAAGTGGAAACTGTGACCCATAGACATTCGCATTCACAAGACCGCAATCCTAAGACTGCAAATGCGGATGGAAGATGTTTTAATGCTATCATTTCGTCACCATTGAGGCATTCCATCTTAGTCCTCAGAGTTGGCAACGCATTTGCAGTCTTGTGAATGCGAATGTCTATGGGTAACAGTTTCCACTTACCATCAGGTGGCCTGTGTGCTCGTTTGCCTTCCCATGCTATAAAAAATAAATAAAAAATTATCATAATTGCATAATGGGTCGTATACTCAAATATTGACAAGTTAAAATATTCGGACTACCTAATTTTTATTGTTTTAATAGATAAAAGTCTCTGAATATAAAGATTTCAGAATACCATTAAGCCAGCTTAAAAAACTACTGACTAGAAATAGCTTCCCATTTTTCAATTTGTAAGACTTACGACTGTCCACTAATAAAAGGCACCGACCAAATCTAACAACATCAGTGTCATAGGATATTTTGAGACGCAGTTAGTTAGGAAACAGTTGATTTATCATTCCTTGTCATGAGTTATAGGAGCTAAAGCTCGCATCCATTACCTGCGGCCAGACCAATAACCATAAATATTAAATTGGTCACCCGCTTTGACACTGATCACTAACGGCAGTGTTCGGGAATATACAATATATCTCTAACAAATATAGTTATACAGTGTGTTACTGGCGTGAGGGTTTTTGTTTTAACTAACGATAATATGTTGAATAAGTAATTATTTGCAGGTATAATTAAGTCCAAGTTAACTACCGTAATGCTGCAATTTAACTTCGTAGATTTTAACTACCATCAACGTATTGGAGCAATGTGTAAGTATCGTAATCAGTATCGTTATTACTTGGTACAAGGCATACATTGGTACAGGGGCAAAAATATGAAAGTTATTAATAGGTACTCTTTGAATTTGTCGGTAACGCTCGTTCACTGTTTTAACACTAGAAATCAAAACAAATCTAAAACAATCCAAAATATAATTCTAAAGATACTTCAGGTATCTTTAAAAAAAAATTACATGCCGAAAAGTATCGAATGATCCCAGCCATATAGTCCGTTTCTCAAAGCGCAGGAGCACTGAAACGTAACGCACGCTCTCGCTTGTCCGAAGAATTGAAGGGCTCTGTCACACCCTTTCTCCATTCGTAACCAAAGGTAGAGAAAAGGACAGAACTAAGTGTATTCGATCTTCGATTTTGGTCAGACGTCAAATGGGGCTGATAGGATCACTTTTAAACAAGTCTTACTTTGGTCACGTGACTTTACTAATTAACTTTAACGCACAGTGTACACTGCTTGCAATATTTTTTTGTTAGAAAACAAGTGTGTACTATTTTTACTTGTTTTAACTAGAATTATAAACATGTACATTAAGGAGTTGCCCATTGTTACTGTACACTATATGAAGGAAAGCCCTCATGCCCGTAACACACTGTATAGCCATGCTAGTTGTTCTTGAGACGCGTAATTGAACATAGATAGATGTCATTATGTCCTCAGCGTGCCTATCATTATCGAGTTTTATCGCGGCGCTGTGGATAAATATGGATAAAACAGCCGTCACTTTCTGTTAAGTATGTTAGTGCTAGAGAGACGGATGCTTTACATCGATAAACGAAATTATATTTTATTATAAAATACAGTTTCGCCGACGTATAGGCTGTACGGGTACAGTCGAGTTTAAAGTCTGAATTATTGAATATATACGAAGTGACAAGGCACTAATGTGTACACATATTTATGAACACACCTGTGTGGTCACCGGGTTAGAATAGTGCCACTCCATGTCTTCTCGTGGATGTCGTAAGAGGCGACTAAGGGAATAATAAAGGCTTCTAGTACTCTTAGGCGATGGGCTTGCAACCTGTCACTAATACACTGGTAAACATCTTAGCCTGATTGTGCAAAACGTGGTTACAGAATTATCAACAACTTATTTAAGAGTGCTTGGTAATTCTGTAGCTCTGCCTACCCCACTCTGGGAATGAAGGCGTGAGTTTATGTATGTATGTATAAAATACTTATTATGTCCAGTCCACCGTAGGATTAATAAATAAGTTTTTAATCACTGAAACTGGCTGTGACTGCTAATGATAATGTTTCGAATCAATTTAATTATCTTATTTAATTATGGAATTACGGATTCATTTTGTTAACTCGCACATAACTAGTAAGACTAAAATAAAATAAAAACTTTTACTTATAGTTACTTATAATGATAACAAACCAAAAACAATGAAATTACCTCATATATTGGCCTATACTTTCATTCGTTTTGTCCACAGTACAAAGCAGGGTTAGAAAGAAATGAGAATGGTCAAAAAATATTTATTGCTATCTTCATAAGCAAAAGCTAAGGTATTGTTAACGTGTAAATTATATTGTTGATAGAACAACAGACTGCATTCGGGAAATTGCATTGTCATTCACAATGTGGTTTGAGGCATTTGAGGGACGCCACCCGACTGGTGCTGTAACACAGAGATTTACAAAATGAATGTACATGGTGCTAAAATTGTTCTCGAGGATAAAAAGTAACAGAAAACATATTTCCATTATAAATATTATTATACTTATTTATTTATTTGAAGTTCACCCGATGCTTAGTAAAATAAAACAAAAGAAAAAAGTTAACCCAATGGCAGCATTATTGCAAATTACTTGCCTGGGCAAACGACTTTTTAAATTTGAAGTGTCTGTTACAATTTAATACCAAAAAAACATAATCCTAAAATTCTAAAGCATGAAGTATTTGTACCCAAAGCAAAGCTCGTTGATCATAAAACCTGAATACTGTCTGAATATAAATATCATACTTTCCCTTTAGCTGGCGGGTTCATTAAAAAATGTTGATTAAGATATTTTACGGGGAAAATATAGCAGGAATTTTGGCGAAATATAAATTGAGGAGTACCTAGACGTGACTGAGCTTATATACGTTAAAGCACTTAACCTAACGGGAGCATTAATATTATCCTAAGTTGATGTGACACAGTATGCAGCTTGGGAACAAAATTGCGCTTGCTTATTTTTCACTTGGGTTTTTCATAACGTATGAGACGTTAAAGTTAGTGGTCTTGGGTGCTATAACAATGGAAACGTGTTGTAAAATCACCAATTACCATAATTTGAAAAAAAGTTGCATCTACTAATAATGTTTTGTTTCGAACCCATGTGATTTATTGACTGCATTACATTATTTCAGTCGTTACAAAAACTGGATATAACTAGGTAGTTAAAGAAAATAAAAAGTAAGCAATCCTACACTTGTTAAAATGATAAGTCTGAACCTGATCCAAATACATCGCTATCGTATTCAATAGTCTAAACAAAACTCTGTTTGTTTAGCTAAATGAAAACAAAACGAAAATTCCCAGTAATAAACTCACAAAGGTCGGATTTATCTCCTTACACGTGTCACTAGCCTGTGGTCCAATAGCGATTTCAGCGTGTAAGCCCGAATTTATGATCACTGATAAAAAATGTATTGCCCCCTGTATATTTATCGTAACACCGCGGTCAACTTTTTATTGGTGTTTATTTCACATTTAGGGGAACACAATTCACATTACATTTTTCATTTTTAACAACTGACGCGAAAATGGGGTGTTCTAAGTTTAACGCGTGTAATGTGTATCTGTATAATGCCATCGTAAAAAATCGATTTTTCAAAAGGCAGCTTATTTAAATGAAATTGTTTATAGCTAAAATTTATAAAAATCGAATGGGCTATTTTAAGGGGTGCGCTTCAATCAGTCTAATTTTTTTTATATCAAAATTTCATTTTACTAACTACGAGAAGTATACCGAATGTTTAGCTTAAAAAACAAATCGTATAATTTTACAAGGCATACGGTCAAATAACATAATACTTATTTATCATAACGCTATTTTTCTTGTTATTGTGCATTTTAAGTCGATTTCTTCTTAATAGGGCAGGTTAGGTTAGAACTGTTATTACATTATTTGTAATCAAAGACGTTAAAAATGTCTACTTTTTTAAGAAATTTTGCATGTCGTTGTTATACATAATAATAATTATATCATTGGTTAATTATAGAGATCGAAATTATACAATTTATGTTTTGCAAAATTAAAATGTACATAATTTTTTATGCAAATCATTACAAACACACCCCTAAGAGTTATCAAGTCTAAAAAGTGGGAGACGCCATTATATCGGATTTTCTTAGGTATAACAGTTAAAATTTAACTTTATGAAAGTTTAAGCAGTATAGTGTAACCAATGTGCTTACACCTCAAAATTTAATTAAACTAAAGGTTTTTGGTTATTTTGTGAAGGATTTTAGTAAATAAAATTAATTAGAAAGCTAAACCCGTATCTCATTGTGCAGGGTTTGGGTATTTGCACGGTTTTGGATTCATTGTGACCTCTCAGTCTGCGGCGAGGTGCGATTGAAATTTTTCGAGTGGAAGCGACGGGGTTTATGCCGGATCGAGATTGGAGTCTGCTAGAAGGGCACGATAAAATACGCCAAGAACAAGGCCTAGACCAGATGCATTTTGCGAATGTTATCTTTATTAAAAATGTAAAGGATTAAAAGCTGAAAGGTGGTCGAGTTGAACGCTTAAGTCAATTCTATACAGTTTGACAGGTATCGAAAACCATTTACGCTAGCGTTGTGCATCTTGTGTGGCAGGTTGGGACTTAAATTTCGATCGTTTTTTTTTTCAAGAGTTGTTATGACATCTACGACCTACGTCAAAAGTATCTGCATGCGTCTGTGCCGCTCACGGTGTGTTCGTAATGTTTTAACCATAAAACTAAGTTTATGATATGAAATGCTGACCACAGTTATATTCAGTAAAATCTTAATATTTCTTAATATTAAAAGAAGCCTTTTCTATCTCATACCTATTATTTCCATTCGCAGTCAAAAATAATAGCAGTGACCTTATTTTTATTTTTAACTTGCTGAAAAAACCACCATTCACAAGTGGTACCATCAAACAACAAAATATTGTTATTTATTAAGTATATATCTTGTCGTTTCCAGAAGTCAAACATCCCTTATTGACCCCAGTACTTGGGTTTTAACACAATAAATAAACTGAGACACGCCACTGCTGTCTGCGAGGCTGGCAATTGAAATTTTATCCCGGCTTTACTCCCATCGGCTCCAATAAAGTTATATAAAATAAAATATCCACTAGTACATATTCGGGTTGGATTTTAAATCATAAGGGGATTTTTTACGAGTCTTGTATGGAGTTGATATTTTACGAGTTGGCTTTAGTTTTATGTTAGAGTCTGGTCTTTTGAGTACCTATTTAGAACATTTAGAACAAAGGGTGTTATAGGTTTTAAATTTAAAACGAAATACTCTTAGTTTAATTTTAATGTTATTGATTTATATGAAAACGTTTTCATACAGTTAGTAGTTATTAACAGGGCCTCTACTCGACTTTGTGTTAGCCCATCTTGTTATCATATTGTTAAAGTTATGGTACTTTTTTTCTAAATTGACATAAATTGTAAAAAGAAAAGGATTTCGAAACCAAGTAAAGTTAAGACAAAGTAAAGTAGATCCCAAAGCTTTATTCGTGATTCTTAGAGAAAGTCAAATAATGGCTAGATGCGAGTGAGTAGGTATGGTAGCAATACGACGAATAATTTATTAATTGAACCGCCTGTGTTTTTCCTATAAGTACTAATTTTTATTGAAATGATAATTTGAAATGCCCGTTATTTGTCCCATCATCAATGTGTCCTCCGGGAGCCGTCTCTATAAGGGCTCCGATATTTTATTCCGTAATGCAAAGTAAAGTACCTAACATTTCCTTTTTATTTAGGTTATTAAAAATCAGGTTTTACCAAATTTGAGCCTCCGTAAAATATTTAGTGGTTTAAAAGGATTTCAACGCTAAAAAGGTTGAGAGCTGCTGATCTAAACCTTTTTTTAATTATTCACATTTATAACATTATCAGCAAAAAAATATGGTTTCACCTTGTATTAACATTGGCTATCTCTCTCATTCACCATTTCGACCGAACTCACGATTCAAATTTACGAGGCTATCCCTCAGGGGCCAGCCATTCCGTCCCAGTTGCGCGTAACCTTTGGCGCATAATTTTAAAATATTGGTTAGCGAGGCTCGTGTCGTGATACACTTCAATATCCATTATAGATGGCTCAATACCGAATACAGGGGGCTGTGTTGAATACAAACTGCGGTTCTCCCATTCAACCGCTGTGTAATACTTCATTTGAAAGCTTTGCGAGCACGATGTTATCACTTCATAATGTACGCTGTGAAAAATGTTACGTTACAAGCTTTTTGTTAGGGTTACTTGTCGATGCTTTAGGGAATTGCTCGGGCGGTTAGAATTTTTCACAGGGTTTTACTTATAAAAGGATGTAATACCTGAATCATGATGTATTTTTCTCCAGAATAACCGAATCAGTTTTATCGTAAGAAAAGGCTAATTACAAAAATGGTGTAAATAGACACTGGGATTTATAATAAAGAACAACTGAAGTTCTGGAAACTACATACTGAGCCTAGGAATAACTTTTAAGTACTATCTTCGTATAAGTTTAGTGAAACCGAGCGGCAAAACAAAAGTATTCACCCCAATATTTTCACAAAATCTCGACAAAATAACACAGATATTAACATCCATCACATTATACGACTAACTGTTATTTTACGAGGATATAATGGTCCGATAACGGTGTTTTATTGTCCCCTAATGGCTTATACCTGTCTTACAGCGCCATAGTAGCGATATGGGCAGCCGACGCGGCGTCAATTTCGCATAATGGATACTAGTATCTTTACTATCGACGTACGTAAATCATAATTGGAGAGAGATTGGTGATAACCCACACGCGGCTGTCTTGCCTTTTCTTATGAAAGAACATTTGTTACAACGGACATAACAAATATTGCTGAAAAGGAGATGTAATATCACTCACACTGGGTAAGTACTGTAAAGGCAATAAAATCATATTTGTTAACCTTTGTGATAATGTTTTTTTTTATTATCCTAACCGTGCAGTGTGTCTGTATCTAGGCCCTAATAGATATAGACATACAAAATACCTATACACGATGGCTCAAACGACAAGTTTACTTATAAAATACAAGATACAGTAAGTTGTGAAACAAACGCAAATATTATCAGTCGAGAAGAAAATGGTTTTGGATACGAGTCAGTCAAGCAAAAGGCGTAAAATTTATCGGGACATCCTTCCTTTATCTTTTCTCCTTATAAATCATATGAACTTTGTTGTTTACGCTGGCTACTCGTAAATATTCAGTTGGGAACTAGCGACTACACAACATAACACTACAGTAAGAATGGCAATTTACGAGTTATCAAATAAAAACACCCTGTATAGTTAAGCTTTAGTATTAATAAAAACCGGCCAAGAGCGAGTCGGACTCGCGCACGAAGGGTTTCAAACCATTATCTATAAAAAAAACATGTTTGTTGTATGGGAGCCCCCATTTTTTTTTTTTTTTTGTGTTTTAGTATTTGTTGTTATAGCGACAACAGACATACATCATCTGTGAAAATTTCAACTGTCTAGCTATCACGTTCGTGAGATACAGCCTGGTGACAGACAGACGGACCCCGTTTTTACCCTTTGGGTATGTAACCCTAAAAACTACTTTTCTCATACGCTAGTATAATACTTTACTCCTTCATCCAGATTTAATACACCTAGGCCGATTGTATAAAAAAGCAACATCAATCTTCGTCTCCTGAATACCGGCATAATACGACTTGGAATAGTTTACTCCCCTCTTGTCGCTTGCATTCGCGTCAAATTTCCCGAAATCACCTGCGTAATGCAAGGAAAACATACATCATGATCACAAAGCCTCTATAATAGAGCACGGGGACGCCCGTATGGAAATTTATCCGATTTTCGCTACTTCCCGTCTGTAACAACATGCCAAAAACGATTATAGGATTTGTATATTTTGCTGAAAATATACAACGGGTTTTATAACAACGAAAAATATCGTGATTCCGATCACGAATTTTTCACATTAGGATCTAAGGAAGGTCCGAAAATTTGGTTGGTGTTTCTATAGTAGCCGTAGTACGATTTTGTGTAAGCGGTCACAAATTGTCATCGCCGTACTAAATTCATAAAATCTTTTATTTTCTAACGTGAATGAATGAAACGCACGTTTTATAATTTGTCAATCACCACTAGAAAATAATTTGAATTTATTATTAATGATGGTTTCCGTGGTATGACAATTTTATGGATTTCAACAAGTTAATAAGATTTAAATAACGTGACATGGTCGATCAGCCAATATAAATACCCAACACTATCTTACTTGCCATAAGTAAGTATTTTCCATGCAGTTTTTTGGGGTATAAGTAAACCAGCAGCTAACAACATACCTAGAATAGGGCATTCCATCTTAGTTCTTAGATTGTATTGATTATATCAATGGGCTTTGATTTTGCCTCCATTTGGCTTGTGTGCTAGTTTCCCTTTTCATGCCATAAAAAATCCTTTTCTGTAAGCTAACACCGTATAAAAAAAAATGTTTCTTAAAATCAATCTACTAAACGAAATTCAATAACTATATTCCAATCTTGTGATTACCTTCGTTTTTTGATTTAAATATAAACACTATCCATTTATCATTGGAGTACCTAATGCATTCAACATTATAAGACGTATCTGGCGACGAATCAGATTTCAATTTATTCATTATTTTATATTGCTGTTTGCATTTATATTTTATACCCGAAAAGTAATTTTGATAAAAGGTTAGGTACGATCGTCATAAAATTGGTGTTTACGATGAGGAGTTCTATGTGAGATGTTGGTGATCTGCAAACATAAAATCAAAGTGCATGTAGTTTAGTTTTCAATTCTATGAAGCACTATACAAAGATAATGTACTTTCTAGTTTTGGGATTGAAAACAAAGCTAACCATTATCAATCAGTCAAACAAATTTATATCAAATGGACATAATATTGCAAATTTACGAGCTTATTACTAATTGGTCTCAACTTTTTTTGTAGTAATGCATCACGGGTCCGAATTACAATTTGTCCAAAACAGGTTTTCATGGGAGCCAATTCTTTTTTTCCAAAAGTATCTTAATTCATTATTTTGCAATGACAAGGTAAAGTTTGATGACAATAAATTCTATAACACCCTGTAGGCAATCAAGTGTTTCAAGTGACATTAACCAAATAACCCAATATTTCTTAGTTTTCACACTATTTGAAGCTGTGATAGAACGCATATGGCATATACAAGTCGTTCATCACTCCAGAGCCGCGCCGAAGGCAAGCTCAGCGCATCAGCATACCAGCATAAATCATACCAGATTATCTTCCAAGATGACTGTCTACCTTATGCATGAGGAATTTATAGCGCTCCCATTTTAAGATCATGCTTTTTCGGGGTGCAAATAAACTATTCATTCATTCATTCATTCATTCATAAATACCTGAGTTCATAATATGGGTTTTGCAGATGTGTTCCGTAATATTATTACAGCAATAAAAGTAGATGTTAATTACTACCAAAAACGGTTTTATTAATAGTTTCTATGGTTATTAGTTATACTTTAATTATTTCTCGTCATAATGTGATTTATAATCATTTTATAATTAACTTTAGTTATAAAGTATTTAAAATAATGTTACTTTTACAGGATTTTTTTAAATCCAGCCTTACCTTACTTAGCCTTACATATTAAAGTTAATACTCTAGAAACGTTAAATTTAGATATACATATAAGGAATTCTGAAATATTTACCAAAAACAAAAGTTTATTATTACTGCTTTACACAATACTGGTTTTTAAAACTATTGATCTGTAAGTATTCATAAACCATTTAATGTGCCATAACAATAAATTATTCTAATTTCAAATTTACAATAAGTTATGTAAACTGTAAACTTAAAATAAAAAAGCCAATTAGCCATAATAATTATAGAAAACACCTAACAATCTCATCAAACTTGAAACAGCATTATAAATAATATTTTCCAATCAAGTATTTATAAAGTTGGTCTCGTCTGAAAGTTTTAAAACTCCATTAACTATGCACTTGTTTAGTAAGAACTTTGGCAAATATCTCTAACTTTTTATCGATGGATTCGCTTTATAAATAAATCCATTGCAATTCCTAAATTAGTTTCTACTTTCAATAAGCTCTCGATAGAATTGGAAACTTTCTTTCCAATAAATAACTTAAGTTTTCAAATTTAATTGTTCAAATTGTTGTAGACTTGTAATACTTTTTGAGATTTTAATGTACTTAGAGGCTCGGATTGTTAGAGTATTCAGTTGTAATATGGTGTTACAAAACTATAAAGATAATTTTCTCAAACATGCTATGTAATGTCGGCGTTATGTTAGTTATTTTAGGCTTCAAAGTGCCACGTTCCCGACGGAACAACTCGAGAGAACTGTAAAGGAATTTCATACAAAATTGAAGGCCTAGGCCAGGAAGTAATTTTTTTTTAATTTTAATATGGCCATGACAGCTGGTTTTATGAACAGGCTGAATAGCTGAAAATCGTTTTTTTTTGTATCTGTGTGGTTCGGACCAAAAATATCCGCGTTAATGCCTATTACACAAATGTTTTTTGAGTGATGTTTTTTTTTATTTCATTGCATATGTTTGAGAAAAGCACTATACATACCTCGCCGTGAAAAGGGGTTGCCAGCCTCGTAACTATCCGACCTCGCTTCGCTCGGCCGTCTATATGAACTCGGCCTGCAACCACCTACTTCCCGGCGTCTGTAGTAATGTACTATTAAACAATTAATTAAAAAAAAATGGGAGATCAATTAACTCTGTAACGCAAAAAATGGATATTATTTTTATGATAAATCCAATTGGGATTGTTCATATTTTTACAATTACTGTAATTCGAAAACCATTTCGAGGAATTGGGTTTTAAAGCCGTTCTGCATTATTAAGTTTTGAAATATTTATTTCGGATATTTCGACAAAATTATATTTGACCTTTGACTTTCGTTTTTGGCTTTAATCCCTCCTAGGTGTATTTTACTGGTTAGGCGAAAACCGCTTGAAATAGTATGTTTTATTACACTATAACAATTACTTTTTATCATTAGATATCATTTAATTGTTGTAATTTATTAGAAAATGCCAACCCAAATTTTAAATAATCATGTCATCCATAAAATTTCTGCTAAATTATTAAAGATACTAAAAGAAAACTATATTGGGTCAAATCCCAAATTAATGAATTGGTCTCTTAAAATAACCTATTCTTTCGAATAAGAATGTAAAAACCGTGAGATATTTATTTTGGTCTATCCCAATTGATTTTAAAATGTACATACATACGAGGGGCGTTCAATAAATTCTCGGTATGAGAAGGAAAACAAAAGCATACGATTAGTGTTTTATTTTTCTATATATTCCTCCCCTATGCTTATACACTTATAAGATCTGTCAATTAGTTTTTTTAACCCTTCATAAAAATATTTTATGTCTTTGGTGTCAAAATGCTCCACCACCGCTGCCTTCAACGCTTCATCATTAGAAAATCGATGTCCACGAAGATCCTTTTTAAGGTTGGGAAACAAAAAGTAGTCGCTGGGGGCCAAGTCTGGACTGTACGGCGGGTGAGTAAGTGTTTCGAACCCAGATTCAAGAACAGCAGCCTTGGCAACATGAGCAGTATGCACAGGGGCGTTGTCATGAAGAAGCAGCACTCCTCTGGTAAATTTTCCCCTCCTCTTCTCTTTGATTGCTTCCCGTAATTGGCGTAAAACGTTAGCGTAGTACTCTCCTGTAATATTTAAACCCTTTTTTTATAATCTATTAATAATATCCCTTCACAATCCCAGAATATTGTCGCAATGATCTTGCCAGCTGAAGGGACGACTTTGAATTTCTTGGGATGAGGTGTTCCTTTAACGTGCCACTGCATCGACTCTTGTTTGCTCTCAGGGTCATTATGATGAACCCAAGTTTCATCTCCGGTAACAATTTTTTGGAGCAAACCATCAGGGTTTTCACCACACAGCTCAATGAAGTCGGAACAACAAGCAACACGCGTGTGCTTCTGAAACGGTGTCAACATTCGTGGTACCCATCTCGCACTAACTTTGGACATGTTAAGATGATCGTGGATAATATCATGTATTGTACCAATATAAATATTGTTTTTTTGTGCTATAGACCTAACCTTCACTCGACCATCTTGCAGTATAATTTTCTCCACTTTTTTAATGTTTTCTGGTGAAGTAGCTTCAACAGGCCGACCAGGTCTAGGGTCATCTTCTATGCTCTCCCTCCCACGCTTAAATTCATTTGACCACTTTTGAACAGTAGATAATGAAGGAGCGGACTCACGGTAAACTAAATCCATTTCTTCTTTAATACACTTTTGATTTTTACCCTGTTTAGTCAAGAATTTTATCACGGCTCGATGCTCCAATTTAATTATCATTGTAAAATCGCTCATTGTGGTCACGTTTGTTCAGAAGTAGCAGAAAAACAAAAGAACGTGTGGGCTTCAAATTTACTTTTTTTTACTGTCGATGAATGACTCTTAGCGGCCAGTATTAAGTTTACTAAAAAGGTTTGCAAGATACCAATACCGAGAATTTATTGAACGCCCCTCGTACATACATACCTTCACGCCTTCATTCCCAGAGTAGGGTAGGCAGAGCTACAGAATTACCAACAACTCTAAAAACTTGTTGATAACTCTGTAACCAAAATGTAGTCTAAGAATATACGTGTAATCATTCTTACCATAAAAAGTAACTAATTATCGTTCTTCAATGCACTTTACTCACAAATTCCAACATACAAATGGTAAGTTAGCAACCTTGTATACTTCTTTGCCGAGACAAAATAGCGTACACAAACGTGTATTTTATTTAAATTAACTTATGAAACTAAGAAAAGAAGTGAGTCTCCAGAGCTCTATTCCTTTGGAAGAATTGCCGCAGCGGGACGTTTCGAGCTAAATCTACATTAGCCTTGGTTTCAAGCGAACAACTCGTTTACATACTTAATAATGAGTATGAAGATAAACAGGATTAATCTGGGAATTCAGGCGAGAATAACTATTTTTATAGGTTAATTTAATATTTTAGTGTCGTTATTTTAGAGGATTAGTAGTTTTAGTAAGCGTTTATAGCTGAAAAACTTAGCTTAAGTTTTTTTACACATTGATGAATGTAATGAGGAATAAGAAAATATCTTGATTTGGATTGTCGTTTGACTTCTACAAACGATGATATGAATCGTACAGAAAAATACAAAGTTGTAGGATTGTAATACCACTAGTTTTTTTAAAAACTTATCTTCGCATTGTATATTGTTAGGCAATAATAAAACCTATTTCCTATTAATATTTTTACTAACGTTACTAGTAGGTATTCTTGACAATAAAAAAATACTAAATCTTTCTCAAAAAATATTTTATAAATAAGGATATTTTTCTTTGACAAATATAATCCAATTCTTTTTACTCCCCAAAAATAGAAAAATTGTGAGGATTTAGATAGTTTGGATTTCTGATTTTCAATAAAGCAAGAACACTAACCTAGAACGTAGAACGGATTGAATTCCACATACAGACAGAGCGTGTCCTGATGCAAAACCAAATTAATTTAGTCCTGAAAAATGTTACAGTTGCCGCTGTTGAGTTCTATGCGGAGAAAAAGATAAGAAAAAAATATTATTCAGTAAATATCTTTTTTATACGCTAAGAGAAGACCACAGACGCAAAAAGCTTAACGGTCACTTATCAAGAATAATAATAGTTAATAAAGCATCAAATAACACTATCAATTTTAAAAATAAAATGTCATGGGTAAGCAGAAAAACTAGTCAGAAAGTCGTGTACCAGACATATTAGACAGAAAATCAGGCCTTAACGTGATGAAAACTAACGACAGGTAAGAAGTATTCACATACCTCGTTTTATGTCTAACAAGCGACGCGCCCTCGCTAGGCTTCCGTTAATATGAGTTTTCCTAACATCCGTACATGAAGCAGAATTTATTATACATAAAAACCTTCCGCGAAAATTATCTAAGTGATGGTGAAAACCGCTACAAATCCGTTGCGTCTTCTACAAGGAATTAGCGGATATACAGACATACAGACGCGGAAAGCGACTTCATTTTATACTAAAAAGTAATTGTTATACGTTTTGCATTAAACAAAGGTACCTATAAGTCCTGTAACCTAACTATATACTGGTATAGACGAGGCAGCATGAAAGGTAAACCGAGCAGCCTCCCGGCGTGTCGCTGCGCGTAAACACGGCGGACAATCACCGCCGATACTTATAGCCGTAGACACAGCCATACCACCCGACGAGAGAACAAGGGAAGTTTACACATGCAGCTTAGAATTAAAACAAAGGAGAATGAGCAAATTGGCCTATCGGTGGCCACTGATGAAATTAGTGGCACAAATGTATCATAATACTTTTTGTAAAGAACTTTTGTTTGTATCTTATTTAAAAAAGGAATTAGGTAAACTTAAGTCCGAATTCAATCAAGACATGTCATATCTAGAACTTATTATTCATACCTTGCAATTGGCCATCAAAGAAACGGCCGATAGTCTATTGCCCGTTATTATTGCACGTGTCTAAGTAGAAGACGAACCCTCTCGAAACAATGTGAGTCAACCAAGAGACATTTTCCCTTAGTTGACATGAAATAAATACAATAGTTATGGTATTAGTTTTATCAACCAACGCGTATAGTAACAGCAGCAAGCTCTTTAGTCGACGTTGTTTTGTAATAGTGGTACCTAGCATTGTACCAGAGAGAAACTTCTTCAATTGTAAGTTTCTTATGGGATAGGTAGTTAGTTACGAAGAATATTCTACATTTTGTATAAAAAAAACTATAGTAAAATCTCTCGAATGTTTTCAAAAAAAATCCTGAGATCGCGTATACTGTTTTGCCACTTGCACCCACAGTTAAGTAATAAAACACTTACTAGTAAATATCCTGCAAAAACCTCAATTTTTATAAGTAGCATTTGTTCTTCAATATACATAATTTGATAATTTCATGTTATGAGGGATGTTCCCGATATCTGGTTCCTGAAATAATGTATTATTCTTTCTGCATCACTTAACACTGTTTCACTGCTGTTGTATTTTTTAGAACTTTTCTCTGACGACACAGGCTCGGGCTTAAGAAACATTTACTTAACCACGTCTTAAATTCCGATTTTGTTCTTTCAAGTGAATTCATTGTAACATTTCATACTCTGCCAACGCACGATTGAACTTGAATTAAGAAACAATAAAATTATACAGCGCGAGTCTGGCACAGCATCCGCAATGCGATGCATCTGAGCACTCCGCGTATACCCTTATGCAGACGCTATTGATTTTGTCTGTGTTAGGGGGACAGCCTGATAATCATATTATATCGTATTTAAATATATTGTGCAAGGGTTCTTTGCATATAGCTATACAGCTATAGAGCTTTAATTTAACCTTGAAACTGGTTCCCCTCGTAGCTATTAATTTTTTGGCGGCCATGTTGTTTCGTGTTCTCTTTTATTAACAGTCTTTGCTTGTGTTTGGTTTCGTTATTAATGTGTGTGTTAAGCTTTTATGTTAGTGCGTGACAAATTGAGAGCAGTTAATAATAAATAAATCAAACACTTTTGATCATGATCACTTTTCATGTTAATGGAATTATTATTATGATTGATTTTTTTTTTACTACAAAGTTTAAATAACTCTTTAAGCGCCATGAAAACTTAAAACAACAAACTGTAAAAAGATAAGTCGTCTTTTAAAAGTACCTAACTCATACAAAGAAAGTTTCGGCAAAGGTCTTAAAAATATTTACAAAGACTTAAATATCGCATTGAATAATGTATTAGAAAAATATAAATGATTTTATTTTAAATGAAACGGATCACTTCACAAAGTCTCTAGTCTGGCTTCAACAGGTTTGTCATTGGATTGCAAGGCAAATAGATTTTAGCACCGAAAACGCCTTAAATTTGGGCTTAAAATACGCAAACTTTTTTAAATCACCAATAAGAAAGGTCGGATTGCCATTGATATCGGATCATTAACTATCATAAAGGTGAATACTCTCTTGTATACGTACACTTTGCTTTGTTCCTACAGTATTGTGTGTAACTTAATGAATTAAAAACAGGGTGCTTGATAATTTTGTCCGCATAATCCCTATGACAGGGTGATCTTTAAAGTGATGTTTGGAAGTTGGAGTTCTATTTTTAACCGAATTCAAAAAAGGAGGAGGTTCTATGTTCCACTGTACATATTTTTATTTTATTTTTATGTATGTTCACCGATTTCTCCGTCAATTCTGGACCGATTGAAATTATTTTTTTTGGTTTGATAGAGAAAGTATACTTCCGAGGTGGTCCCATTATCACTAAATTTGATTCTGATGAGGGGATCCGTGAGGAATTGAGGGAAATCCTCAAATATTATAGGTATATAGCTATTTTAGTATTTTTAGTAACAAATCCAGGATTTGCATTCAAAAAGCATCATTTGGTGAAGTGGTACTGATTATGAAGACCACAGACGGCCACCGGAACTCCTCAACCTACCTACCTATTTCAAGGGTGGCGATAAGATATCTCGATTTAGATAGGTGAGCGACTATAACGAAAAAAAATAATTGTTTAAATATGACTATGACTTTTCCGCGGCTTTACTTGCGGAGAGCTTGAAATTTATTAAAGTTTCATATCAAATCCCAAGTGCGACTACATAACAGCCTTATTATGATCACTAAAATGTATAAAATAAAAGAAATGTTTGAAAAAACAAAAAACCGCTTTCAGAAACGCAACTGAAGTCGACTTTAGGTTGGAAATATTGTAAGTCGCTGACTTCAGTTAGACTGAACCTACCTACTTGCCTACCTTTTTACAAGAAGTAATTTTTTGCGTTTTTGAAGGCGGTTTTTTGTTTCTAATTATTTTATCGGTTCTTACGTAGTAAAAGTCCAAGGTTTATTTTGTGATACTTATTAGAAATCTTAAGTTTCTGTAACGGTATGGAGAAAGCAATTAAACAGACGGACCACGTGAATAGTAAGCTCATGAACCACATAATATGGCAAATTTATTGCCGACTAAGGAAGTATTTATTCGCTTTTGCATCTAATCCAAATTTAAACTAAAAATTTAAAACATTAGAAAGATTCAAGTTAACCGTTTCTTGTTACAATTAAACTTCTAAACACCAAGTGCGTTTAATCTTTTACAACCCCATAACATCGCGAAATCATTGCGCGAGTCAAGAACATGTGTTAAGAAAGTTTGTTAATACTTAATGAAATTCTATGACGTTGATTTGTAGTTAATTTTCTCTCAAAAGCCGCGAGGCCGCTAATTTAATAACGACGTACGTACCACACACGAGTTAATTAGTAATGTTGTTACGTTTAATGTAAAAGGGGGTCTGAAATCATATATTTTGTTCTTCGAGAATTAATGTAACGGTTTTCAGTCAGTAAATATGTCAGTATCAGTGTTGCGTCTAAATAATAATTGTTTATATGATATGAGGCATTTTTTATACTAAAACGAATCTGTAGTATTTGCAACGGTAAGGTTTTAGTTAAATCGCTCAGGAAAACTCATTTCTGACCACGTATATAACATTATAAATTTTAAGTTCGTGAAGATGCTAAGATATGCATCTTACAAGTATGCAGGCTAAATTGTATTTATTTATTTTTTTAAACAAAAGTTCATCATTTACAGTAGAACATAAAATATTTTTTTCCCCAGAAGAAGAGTTCCCAGACAACAAAGTCAAAGTCAAAGTCAAAATATTTATTGCATGTCACATTACATAAAACAACAGATGGAACAAAATACAGAGGTATACATGTGACGCCCTGTAAGGGCACAGCAAAATGCGAGAGGACGACTAAACATTATTATATTACTACCTATTAATTAAATTACATTAAATTCCATTTATTGATAAACTTAAATTATTTAACAATTATTTAACAAATACCGTTCATAAACGAGTTCTGGGCGGACAAAGTCACAGGCCAAGACTTGTATTATTCTGCCAATTCCAATTGTTCAAGACATTGGTAATCAAGACGCTAACCGGAAGCATGTGCCAAGCGTGAAACCGGTCTCAAATATCCAACTCAAATCTCCTTTATCTTAATACGCGCCCCTTCCCATATGCCACCTAATTACCGAAGGTGATTACATACTCCGCTTTACCGTGTTTGCGTAGACTATAATTAAACCAAGTTAATCTGAACGCTCGGTTCATACAAAATGGATCAGCCTGTAGACGGGACTTTGAAAAGACGTCTGAGATGCTAGTTAACAATCTAACTTTAAGATTGTAAGTCGAGATGTATGTTAAGTAAAGTTAAACGTAGAGGGGCATGTTGATTATTTAAAATGTTACAACGGAGAGCAGGAAAGAGTTAAGATACGAAGCATTTCAGAATCTTTTATTCGACATTGACTTATTAAATGATATCGCAACATTTTTTACAATAGTTTTGAATAACTTGTCAGTAAAGATGGCACTTAAAACTATTACGGGTGGTGTTTTTCGTGTAAAGGGAGCGATGTACTGAAACAATAATTAAGGCTCAGCGCGTATGATCATTATCATTACCGTGTTAACTAAAAAACGTGTTAGACACAGGTCTTCTTCAAAGAACTCCACTATGATTGGTCCAGTGCTAATATACATATGTCCTAAAATTATGTTACCAATGGAGGGCGGAAAGCAGCGTTTCCTGAGACCACCCTATAGCACTCGCCAACCGCCATTATAGCAACTGTACACCGTATTACCGAGATTTTATTTTAAATAGATTATTTTAATTTATCAAGCTTTTTAGTTTAGCCATATAATGCAAACAACAAAAGCAACATTTCCAAAATAATCCACTGGCACTATATTATTCGTTTTGAAACGTAACCGTACACCGATCTCAGCAATTGTGAAACGAAATCTAACCTGTCTCGTGTATAAATAATCGCAGGTTGTGGAACGTCTTTGAACGTAATTAAGTAACGTTTAGACTAGCGTGATACGCGAAAACGTTCCAAAATTAAATTACCGTAAATCACATCTGAGATTTACGGTGTTACTATGAGCCTTGGGAGAAATCGAATTAGTCTTGCGCGTTAGTGGTTTGCGTTACGTTTCGGATGAGAAATTTACGTTAGACGCTCGCGAGGTTGTATATCTACATTATTAAGTAGATACGTGATTTGCTAGACGTTTTGCTAACCTAGGAAGTTGGGTTTACGTTGCTTGAAGAGCTAAAATGGGACTCGCTAATATTGCTTCAGTAGCGCTAGCACAAACATTTCAACTACTTAACGTCAAGTTTTCGAATAACCTTTACTATTCGAAAATGTGGACTGTTTTTTTATCAATAATGGGTTTGCGTTTGACCTCAGGCTCACTTGATATTAAGTGACGACACTATACTTTTACCGTTGTCGAATCTCTAAAACTGACTTACGATCCATTATTTCATTTTACATACGTAATATTCATATAAGTTTAGGTTCTATTTAATAACGATACCTACGGCAATGCCAATGTCAACGTGCTAGAATAAGCACTCAATACGAATAAGGGGCGTTAATTCCAATAACCATATAAAATTCCTTAAACGTTACTTAATTAACAGAAAGAAGAAATAGTGTTCGACGTACACTCTCTATCCACTACTCTCTTGATTTTGTTTGACATCATGCGTCGAAACAAGATTCAATGAATAGTCGCTGGAGTAATAATTTGTCGAAAATGCACTGGCCAATGATTAAAGGGTTGCAATACGGGGCCGGCAATGTTGATTTTTGTCCTTGTATTTTTATTTCATCGCTGTTGGATCACTAGCAACCCTTTCATTAAAATGTATTACGTACTATATTTTGCTTGTGGCTTTGTTCGTATAAAACTCGTCTTCTATTATTTTAAGAACTACCAAATTTTACAGGATAAGTGGTTTTTGTGGTTCGTACTTGCTCCATACATGTCGCTTTTCATTCGAGACTAAATCAAGAGATAGGAAACGTAAGCATCACATTTTATCTAGAATAATAAGTATTGCGATTTTGTATTGTAGAGACAATCCCGTCCGTGTTTTAAAAACGGCTTTCTGTTAAACGGTCGATCGAGCGAGCATAGTTATACGAGCGGACTCACTCCACAGGTAAAAATACTTAAACAATAATGCGCGACGGGACAAGTTAAACTCGCTGGCTTATAATTGGTTTGTCGAGTTCAAAGCCTAGTTGATTAAGAAATTAAAATCGGCTACCTTATTTTCAAATATTCCCTAACTAAGGTGTCATTAAAGTGGCAGAGCTACAGAATTACCGACAACTTTAAAAACATGTTGGTAATTCAGTTACCACATTTTGCATAAATAGGCTATGTTTACCAGCGTATTAGTGACAGGTTGCAAGCCCTTTGCCTAACAGTACTCCAAGCCAGTATTCCTTTAGTCGCCTATTACAACATCCACAGGAAGACATGAAGTGACACTATTCTAACCCGGCAACCACACGGGGATGATGGTTTTAATTATAATTTATAAGTATTCGTATGGCTTGTTAATGTTCTATTGTATTCTCATAAAAGTCAAGAGATTGCTATCAATATTTTATAAAAGCTCCGAAGTCAAATAATCCAAAGGGCGCCAGACATGAAAGGTCTCCATAAAAGTCTTTAAATGACGAAAAATTTATATTAATATTTGCCTTTCTATTTTACATTGCACAAAAATACAATTTCCATTTCATCTCGGGATATTGGAAAGAAAAAGGCTAAACAAAAACCTAGTACTAATGGAAAAGTAATACCGTTTCTCGATCCACGCGATCCTCGACAATAATAACGTCTCGTCGGATTTAATAAGTATAATCCCTCGTAGTCGGTAAACGCAAACAACCCCGTCTTCGATATCTGGATCCTACAATAGGTACTATTCGAATTTTATTTGAATTTTCAACGTCTTAAAGTTGAAATTACTCGATATTTTTATTACTAATAAAGGTCGCTGCATAAAGGTCTGCTGAATTCTAAATTCAAATCAGTGAATGCATAAAACTAACAAGATTAAGAGTGTTCCAAATTAAAATGATTTCATTTTAGCATTTCAGTTTCGTTGCGTGATAACGAGAGCTTGCTAACGTCTTAATTTCCTGGTCTTAAGTTGGGCTTAAGACTTGGCATAGCTTTTATCTACTGATATAAATCTTTTAACACTCATTCCGGGCTTAAGCAGATCCGCTGTGAGCCGCCAACTCGAACAACTGCAATTAGCTGTAGTCACCAAAACCGTAATCGCTGAGACGAACGAGCTACTTATAAGGCTTTAGCACTTAAGAGATGTAATTTTAATTTCAACGTACAAATTCTTATTTTCTACGCTAACATTTGTACTAAGCGAAGAGATTTTAGGTGGTTGTGTTTTAAAAATCTGAAAGTTTAATGTTTTAACTGTTGGTTTTTAAATAAGCTGCAGTTTTATGTTAACTGCTACTTTTAACGTTACTTTTTATTATTTTAAGCTAAAAGCCGACACGTAAAATGAACCCAAGAATTGTATCTGACTTGATGCTTTCTAATTTTATAATCAAAGTCGTTACAACTTTAAATTCAATTTCTAACGCTTTTCCAGAGAATGAATATTAATTATAAACCATTCCTTAGTTTTAATGCCGATTCGGCGGAGATTTCGCTGGTGAGGTAAAAACGGAGTTCATCTCAGATTAATAATCCGCTAAATTAATTTAAATTTGAACTTCATCCAATCTTTGGGGCTAATGTACAGGCTGTGTTGCGGCTAAAGGGTTTTCGTTTTCATTATGAATACTGGGTAAAAACTTTATCTGTACTCTGATAAGCTTTAAAACCGTACAAGTAAGCATACGACTCGCATTTCACATTTAAAAATAAACCTTAAAATATTTACTTTAAAACTTTACATTTTATATATATGCTTCTATGCTTGTAAAAATATTTTACTTGATTTTATTGTAGTATTGATTCGGTAGTTTTCAACATCACTTTGGATGTCAAATTAAAATTAAATAACAATTAACGGGCACTTAACATTATGCAAGTATACTTAAAAAATAAAATATAAAGTATACTTAAATTCTTTAGCTCTGCCTACCCCACTCTGGGAATGAAGGCGTGAGTTTATGTATGTATGTATGTACTTAAAAAAACTACTATAACAATGTAATTTACATTATCCTTTTACAAAATATTAAACCTAACAATAAAGATGGTTCTGACATGAGTAAGATAGCTCTCAAAACAGAGCATCCTGTGTCTCAACAATACGCGCAGTCATCAACCCTTACACGACTATAAATTCGCCGTGCCACCCATAAATTATAGTTAACCGAACCACATTTTAAACTACGGCGAATTTAATAACGCCACGCATCGATTGCTTAACGACTTCCTTAATTGAATTATTTGCGTTGTCTCGTGATATATTAAAGGGTTGAACGATTTAATAACTGATTTATTTTGTTTCGTAATTAAATGGAAAATAAATGCTGTAGTTGTCTGTATTGTTGCAAATATGATTATAAACCATTAGCCGCTATAAGATACCGCATCTTTGAAAATAAAAACGTTTTTACGCTACGTTCTGTCCCATGAAGTGATATTCTCCTGACCCGTTAGTAACCAATTGAACGAAGATCCATGTTTCTGGGGTGTTATTCTTTTAAAAACGGCGGTTGGTCGGTCGAATGAGTGAACGCGGCTTATATAAACCGGCGAGTTTAAGTAGTCCCGTCAGAGTGTACAAAGCACGTTTTAAATAAAATTAAAAAAAATCAAAACATTTATTTGACAAAAACGCGTGCATTCTCAACGTCGTAGGCTGCCTAATTGAGAATTCACGAGCTAAAATGTGTTTGTGCGACCGACCGAACGCCGTTGTTAAGAGAATAACACCCCTTATTTTGGCAAGGCCAAATCTCGGTTAGTTGAGAATGTGTAGCTCAAGGAGGGCTAGTCGGTCAAACTTGTAGGGCTAATACAAAAAATGGTCACCATTGATCTTATCTTGTAGCTCTTTAGACATGGGTTCTTTTGTGTTACACTTAGCTGCTTGAATGTGCCCTCACGATGATGTTCCTTCCTTGTAACTACATAAATACCCTTTTTTATGGCATGGAGAATTCAAACGAGCACACCGGCCACCTGATGGTAAGTGGGATCTGTGACCCATAGACATTTGCATTCTCAAAGCTACAATCTAAATATTGCAATCCTAAGACCGCAAATGCATTGCCAATTCTGAGGACCAAGATGGAATGACTCTATGCTAATTAATTCGCCGGTTGTTTTATCCCCACTCCGGAACACAATAGTGTGAACACTGCAATTTAGCGGGAGGTTAAAGGATAAGATGGTGTTAGCGATGCAGACGGACTTTGCACAGCAAACCACCACTATCTTCTTAGTACGCTTTTAAATGTAAATAAAAAGTCTCATTCTGTATAAGTCCCCTAACACTCGCACAGACCCTCACTCCTCACTCGTCACGAAACCGCGGAAGTGGTCCGGATTACTTAAAGAAATGAAGTTTATTTTTTAAATCACATCACGCTCTAATTGGCGGAGCACGGCGTTTTGTCCCCTAAGAAAATATTGACTCGGCGTAGTCCCTTTACATCTTGTGTTGTACGAGCCAGATTAATGTTTGTGCCCGACTATTTGCACTGTTCTTCATAAAAATGGTCCAAACAGAAGTAAATTTAAACAGAAACGTGTAAATAAACCTTTAATAACATTCAGTGTGTTCAGGGACATTATCTGGCGTAATCCGTTTTCTGTGATTGCTGGCTAACCGCGGTATTCCCCGTTGGGTATTTTGTCATTTTATTTTTAAGTTTTTTAACGTTGAGTAAATGCTATTCGTATTCATTGTGGCTGATAAATTTGTCTTTTATTTGCAAGGGCTGTTAACGATATTATTGAGTAGAGTTTTATGTGAATGGCTCTATCATTAAATCAATGTTTGATATGCTTATGGTAAGTCCATTTACAAAGTTAATGTCGCTTTGAGCTTCCGATAAATATGATAAAACATTAATCGAGAATCGATTATTAGACAGACGAAAAACGGTAAAAGTGATTTTATAAATTCCAATTCACACATACAAGTGTAGCGAACAAACATAATGTACGATATCGGTTTGCCATGAAAAGTTCGTATTTATCTTGCTATCTCAGCCAGCTTTAGTACTCACCCATAAGCTAATTGAGAAAGTAAGACGAATACGAAGTAATCCGAATAAATACGTTGTCCTTTGTACCTACCATCTGTACCTACTCTTGCTACAAAACCTATTTATAGTAACAAAAAAAAGTTATTTAACTGAAGTCTTCTGATAAGACCACAATGCAAAATGAAAATAATAATAATATATTTCCAGGAAAAAAACGTTTTAAGCAAGACTTCCAAGTATTTACTTCAACCAAATAACAATGGAAGTACCAGGGAAGCAGAAATTTGAAGTGTGCCAAGGCGGACAGAGCAAACACTCTCCTTTTGTGACGGGGCGTAATCTCCGTCTGAGGATTTTAATTACTTATTGGAACTTGTGGCCGCCGGGCGTCGCGGTATATTGCGACTATTGCGAGGTTTCGGCAGTTGGTAGTACAGTCAACGTCAAAAGTAAGTGATCAAAATTAACATTTCAAAACATGTTCAAGCATGACGGACGCCCCAGATAAAACAGATTATAACAAAGTGTCATTTTCAACTGAATATTTAATTAGTCAAAAGAAAATGATCATAAACGATGCCATAGCTGTCTCATTACAGAAAATTTCAATAAAGAATATTTTTTTTTTTACCTAAGTGTCAAGTGTCCAACAAGATAAAGTCAAAATGACAAAATCTCCAAATGAAAACTAGGGTAATCACGGCAGTTAAAAGGATTTATTTTAAATGTTGCAAAAAAAAACAAAGCGAAGTAGTAGGAACTTATTTAAACCCTTGACGGAAATGAGAGGTGTTATAGTTGTTTCGCGTGTTTGTCTTACGAGTATAACCGACATTAACCGAACGTCTGACTTGTATTCCGAGGTGGTCTTGAGAAGACATGAAGGCCCAAACATTCATATTCACTTACATGTGATAGTTTGGTAGTATTACTGACTATTGCTATTTTAGAAAATCAGTTTTATTTGAAACACTCAGTAATGACTTTAACTGTTTGAATGGCATGTCATTTACTTATGACACATTACGAGCTAATTTACTTATGCTAAACTACAATGATCAGAGACATCTGTCTTAATTTATTGTATATACTATTTTGAGACCCTATTGCATCAGTTTCTTTTGCTGTTGACTGTACCCTTACTATTTAACTTGTCACTATGTTTAGCTGTTGTGTGTGTTTGAAAGTGGAAATTCTATGTAGCATTTGCCCGGACGTTCTGCAAAACTTTACTATGTATCGTCTAATACAATCGTGATTACATTTCCCGTGGAAGAAGTTTCTAAAATATGGTTGTTTAATTTCTGACTGCATATAAATCTCAAAGATTTTGTATTAAGTTTACCATTTCACCGCTAAACTCGATACAAATTGCATTCGAGAACCACCGGTAGCGCATCCTAAATCAACATACTCGTAACACAGGATGTTACTTTGTCGATCGCGACGCCAGTATTGATGTGTTGTGTATCTTTGCAACTCTGACGCAGACTTTAGGATAAAAGGTAACAAGTACCGAAAAATAAAAGGTGCACAGCTTAGCATATAGGACGTAGGTAAGTTTGTTGACTCAAATAATGTCTACCACTGAATTTTGTTAAACGTGTCACTTACGTTATTTTACTGCTGTAGTTTTGATGTAGGTTTGCGTGATTGACAGAGGAGATTGCGTTTCTGTCATTACGGATGCCAACGTCTAAGATAGTTCTGTTTTAGTTGTCTGTTGCACGTTGATATTGAATATTGGTAATGTATTTGCAGTGGGTACTAAAGTTGTGGCTCAATATTGTAATATTTTGTTGTATCATTTAGTTAGGGCATGATTTTGTATAGAGCGTGTGTTGTTTTTTGCGTAGTGTGTGCGTTAATTTTATTTCAATAGCCTAAGAATGGGTCATTTTTAAGTGTCTTACAAAATCTTCAATTCACTTAGGCATCGCCCCATCATGCAAATTAAAATGCCACGATTGCGTCAGAGGAAGAAGAAGAAGTGGGGCATCGCGGCACCTAGTTGGATTAAAAACACTTCCGTCGATGAAGCATCTACTGCATGTAGCGCTTCGATCCGAACAAAAGTAACCTTATATATAAAAATTACGTCACTTAAATTATTTATGAGAGTTATAAATGTATACACGTAGGTAGACTGTTGTTGAAACTTACAATCGTCTGTGTTTCTAATTCTGGCTAAAATTCCACACGGTAAAACTGTATTGATGTCGACGTGTTTCCGTATTGTTAACGTTTTGATAGCTCTTATTTACTTGACAGTAATGTCAACCGAGTTAAAAACAAACAATAACAAATCAAACACCATAGTGTTTTTACCATATTGAATAAAAGTCCAGAACGAGTTCTTGTCATAATGAAATGTAAAAAAAAATGCAAAACTACTAATTTCGCAGCACACTTAATTCACGAGAAAGGTTTATAAGGCTCAACCAATATAACAGACTTTGATTGCTTTTGCTTTTTACTAACAGAAAATGCACCATAACTTAGACGCTTGTGGTTTTCATTATACTTAAGACAAAAGGCCTTTATAACGGTTTAATTATCACAGCGTCACACAAAGCGTGTATCACGCGATAACGAATTCAATGCCAAAATCGACTCCATTCAGTATCGTAAACTAAAACGTGGCATTGAAAGGATTAAACAAGCGCACCTCCGTGGCAATGACTTCTTTCAATACACGCCGGCAAATATTTACACTGGGTCCTTTGATCTTAAGTCGACGCTCATTTCAAACCAACGTGTTCTTAATTAAGCTCAAACAAGACGTGCTAATCGAAGCGTACTGTATATAGCGTACTATACTGCTTATTTACTGTTTAAATATTCAATGAGATGGTAATGGAACGGCGTACAAAATTATGCTCCGCGTTGTGTTTTAGTTAGGTTGGTTGAATATTTATCGGGGGTAATTTTTTTGATATCCGTGTAAAATTTGGAAATTGTTTTTGGAACGCTGCGGCAATAATGTAAAGGGTGATGTTACAGAAGGCCAGGATATACACAGGGTGGTGGCAATTATTTTATAACGCTTTTTCTTTCATCTCAGGTTAAAAGACTGCACCGAGTCAGTTAATGACGAATAAGTCGTTCCTTAGTGACAATTTTTCATACACAAGTTTGAAAAAAAAACGAGCTATTTGTCTCTAATGTTTTACATTATCATTAAAAGTATCTATCTACATTAACTAATAACTAATCGACACCGTACCAATGTAACATATATTTTGTTATGTATATCGTATCTAATACACATATTGATATATATATTTATTGACTTTGACTTTAATCAAGTCAAACTCACATAGATGCTCTTGATTCGACTGATTTCCTCAGCAAAAGTTTCTGACGGTTTGATTTCTCGATCAGATTGCAGCGATCGGTTCTCAGGCTATCGGAGACCAGGGGTAGCCAACCGGCTGATTGGCAATTAGTTTTCTCTGCCAGGTGTCGGCAACGGGGTCCTGTTTTAAGCCAGGGGTACACAAGATACTTAAAATTGTTAATATACCATAGTTTATATTTCCTTTACTGGGATATTTCGAAGGAGTACCATTTAAAAAAAAATGAGGATGACATGTATTATATTTTTAGAAACATGAGTATGAAATAAGCATGAAAAGTTCCAACGAAAGCACATTAGACACTTTTGTATGTAAGCTCACGATACATGAAATGTTCAGCAATGAATGGACAGAGCTTTCAGTTTTTCATAACGGGAACAGCAGGCAGCGCGATGCTTTGACGAAATTTCTGCACATTTTTCATGAACGTGTTTCCGCTTTTTCTCATTTTCGCTTTGCTTTTTTATAATAAGCCAAATGCTGCCCAGGATTTATAATACACCCTTTATTTATAATGTTTTAGATAAGAACTATTTTATTAAAATAGCATTAATAAAGTCCTTTTGCATGCGTAGGTACTTTTTGTAGAGAACTATACATTTTTTGAGACAAAAGTCGTTTATAAAGAGAAAGCAAGGCCCCGAGGTAGCTTAAATCACTTAAGAACTTACAAACAAAAGTACTTAACTGAATAAAAATATTTCATTCACTCTCACGTTAATAGTAGAATTAAATTTGAACTAAAACATTTTCATACGAGTATACCTATGTATGAAAATTAACAGGAAAATAACAGCCAAATTTAATTTTCAAGTTGGGGAATTTCTTATTTAAACTTAATAAAGTAGGTACAGTGCAAAAGCTCTTACAACAACCTTCGGGTTTTGGTTTCTCTTTCATTCGCTCTCATACACTCTTTTGCTAGTCTAGAATCGACTTTACCCGACCCCGAAAGGCTATGTAAGGGTTCTTTATTGTCTGTTTTTATTATTTTTAATCAAACTGCATTTCGAGGTCATAAATAACGCAAGTTATAACGCATTTTGAAGAAACTAACTTTCTCAGGATTATTATTTATCAAACTTGTTTAGATTAAAAAAATAAAACAAAAAAAAAAGGCTATTTCGCTGTAAGTTGGTATACACCTGCCTTAATGCAATGCCGTCTCAGCATTCGTAAACAAAGTTCTCAATCGAAAGGAAACTCCAAGTTCGATTACTGGAAAAGTATTCTGGATAATCTACAGTGGATTAAAGGACAACAGCATCTGGACCCACAGGATTAAAAGGGTCTCTCTGATAAAACTGCGTATTCTTCGCCAATTCTTTGAGTCTAGGTTCGGTTTGAGTGTCTAGAAATATTTTCTTACTGATCAGATCGGGCTTAATATACATACATACATTAAATCACGCCTGTTTCCCAGAGGGGTAGGCAGAGACCACTTCTTTCCACTTGCTACGATCTTGACAAATTTCTTTCGCTTCTTCAACATTCATACATCGAGTCATGCACGCACGTCGGTTTCGGGTACTTAAGATTCGGCCCTTTCCCAGTATTTCTCCGATTTGATTCGAAAAAGTACGCCTAGGGCGGCCCCTTCCGACCCTTCCACTCACTTTCGATCTGTATATCTCTTTCGTCAATCTACTTTCATCCATCCTTTCCAAATGACCGAACCATCGAAGCATGCCCTTTTCAATCTTAGTCACTACGTCTTCTTTCATTCCACATTTCTCTCTGATTTTTTCATTTCTAACTCTATCAATCAGTTTCACACCACACATACTACGCAAAGAACGCATTTCAACTGCATTTACACGACTAACATGCTTGTCCTGCCACACCCAACATTCACTACCATACATCAGGGTAGGGGCTAGCACTCCATTGTGAACAGCCAGCCGGGCTTTTTGTGAAACGCCCTGTCTGCTCACAAAGGAGTGCAGGGCCCCATTAATTTGATTCCCCGCATTCACCCTCCTCTCGATATCCTTCTCACACTTACCATCTCTTGTAAACATACTTCCCAGGTACACAAATTCGCTCACTTGTTCTACTAATTCACCATTTATATTTATCACGCACTCAGTCATCTCCTCATCCTTCTCTATCACCATGACCTTGGTCTTGGCAACATTTACTTTCATCCCCTTTTTCTTAAATCCCTCATTCATTACTGTCACCATCTCCTGCAACTCAAGTACCGATGAGGCAAGTATAACTTGATCATCGGCATATAAGAGGCATTTGATTAGCAACTCTTGCATACGCAAACCCTTATCATACTCTTTCAAATCCCACATACAACTGTCCATGAATAGATTGAACAGCCATGGTGAGGCAACACAGCCCTGTCTAACACCTTTAGAGATATTAAACCAGGCCGAGTATGCCCCATTGATCCTGACACAGGCTCTGGAGCCCTCATAAAGGGACCTCAAAGCCTGCACCAGGTTGCTGCTCACTCCATACATAGACAGCACCGTCCACAACTCCTTTCTATCTACCCTATCATAGGCCTTTTCCAGGTCCACAAAAGCACAGAAAACCTTTTGGTTCACAGCCACGAACTTTTCTGTGATGGACCGTAGTGAAAAGACCTGATCCGTACATCCCATTCCCTTTCGAAATCCCGCTTGTACATCCCAGATTAATATGTTTTCTATTTTATTGTAGTGTTTTTTTTATTTTAAGATCTTCGGGTATACCTTTGTGCGTTGCCTACAGTGTAACGCACATTGAAACCTTGAATATCTGCATTTCTTTTTTCAATACATGCATAAGTATGTATGCATGTATTGAAAAAAGAAATCAAAATAAAAACCTTCACGTCGCCTCCCAATATGGGGTAGGCAGAGATTATGTAACGCCAGGTGCACCGGTCTAAACATATAAATATTATTAAGTTAAATTCTAAAAGCTTCATAATGAAATTAAATACAAAAATACAAAATAGCCTTCAAAAAAATATGTTCATCGGTTTATTTTTGAAACTTCTTAATATTAGTGGTTGAATCAATACAAAAAATTAGATTTTCCTGTCCCAGAATTGTTTGTTCTGGTTAAACTATTTCCACGCGAGATTAGGTTTTTATGTTTAGCTGTACGTAATCAATAATAAATAGTAAAGCAGAATGGTTTTTTTTAAATATTTTTTTCACCCGTGTCAAAACAATTGTGTATATTTATGACATGTTAAAAGCCCATTTGCATCTCAAAATTACAATTTTAAGACTCCAAATGAGTTGCTAACCCTGAGGACTAAGATGGAATGCCTCGAAGCTAGTAATTTTCACCGTTTGATATTTCTGGGGCCGTAGTGAAAAAGGGTAAAAGTCGACTTAACTCGTAATAAAAAAGGCTATATACGTGAACGGAGTATACTAGACTTAAACTCTTTTTCACTTCATCTTCAGTAGACTTATACCCTTTTTTACCAAGACCTTATATTTTAAGAAACTTCGGTAATACACACGGTTAAGCCATTTAGCGACATTTTTATGCGAGTTATTTCCTCGTTGACAAGTCATTTTTTTTTTTTTTTTTTCATATAGTTTTATACTAGGGGAGCATGTTCCGGCCTGTACTTGTAAGAAACAAAGGACGGTTATCCTATCCTACACATCTACACGCTTCACGCTCCTTCGGATTATCTTCTCGTCGTTGAGGATTTTGAGCAATTATCTTAATCGGATTGGAGCATTCGGGACGTCACTAGGCAACAAACCACAAAATTAATCCCCCTCGTAATTGCCCCCTTTAGGTAAGTAATTTCATATGTGGTGTTAGCGTGTTTTAGTATGTGGATAATAAAGATAATGTTATATTAAAGTTATACAAATTAGGATGGACAAAAACACTTTCTTCTTATGAAATTTTATTAGAAAAACCATTTTATTTTAAGACGGCAATTTCACTAATTCAATTCATTTATTATCGTTAATCTATTTGTTTATGGTAATAGGTAATTTATGGATGAGCTTACTATTTAAGTATTTTTAATAATAAAAATAACTGAATTTGAAAAGTAAAAAAACTTCTAATGGCCATTTAAAGCTCAAACGGTTTTTAAGAAACACCTACGAGTGCTTCAAAGCAAAAATGAAAGTTTAATAAGGGCTTAGTTACTCTTATAAAGAGTTTTATGTTATAACAGGTTTATTTTGTAGGCACTTCTATTTTTCTTACTAAAAAGTAATTATTTTTTGTTAAAGAATTGAATAACTTTTAAGTTTCTTGAACTGCTTCTTGTCATCAATAGTATTCAGTTTAAAGTGCTAGTAATAACCTTATCTCAGTAGGCGATGTTATAGCAATAACATATTATCCAACTATAAGATATCTAACTACATGTGTTCTATTGAAAATAAAATCAACTTTTCTAACGCAAAATTAAAATTAGTTTTACGCAAAAATCGTAGTGTCCGTTTTCTTTGCAAAGTTTATATTATTTATGGAGACTGTATTAATTAAATAGTAGGTACATGAGTACTGTTAAGGATTTATCGAAGCAAAATAAAAATGTTAATTTGAAAATGAATATTTTACTGCTAAACGACGTTAATCTGTTCAAAACCTAGGTTACTTGGAACGTATTCCCAATTGAGCTGTTATATTAATCATAAATTGACTTTGACATTCACTGTTTACTGCGACAAAGGGTATCGAACTCTATGTCGATGACATTAGAAAGATTATTGTGAACCCATTATAGAATAAATAAGCTATGAATAGAGTAACGAAGGCACTGAAATATAATGAATATTATATTGGCAGGAGATATGTACGAGAATAAATAAAAATATTTACCGTGTTAAGTCTGACTGTTTCAAATATCGGTAAAGAGGAAAATGTAAATAACACTTAATAAATTGACATGTAATAAAATAAAGTATGGTTGCTAAGCAACAGAACCACAAACAAATTTCAAGTCCAGACGGGTTTAGTTACAAATGAAAGAGCTAATTGACAGGGCACAGGGTGATCATATTTTCAAACATGTTTTTTTTATACCTTCAAACATAAATTTCCTACAAACTCACAAACTTGATATTAAGTAGATGATATTTAAATGCGAAACTCGAAGAAAAGTTAAGCCTTCGAACAAGACTTTGCACACTTTGTCTTCTAAGCCGATATGAAGAAAAAACATTTTCCAATCCTAAGGTATACCTAACGACAAAACTTCTCCAACATTTCAGTTCACCAGACATGAAACGTCATAAACACAATAGATTGCTCCATCTCCAACCATTTTTATCTTCAAAAATCCAAAATAGATTCTTTCTTAACAAAAAGAAGAGCTCTTATCACATAATTGTCTCATTTTCAAAAAACATTCGAGAGGGCTCGACTAACCCCAGCGTTGACTCTTAACAATGCCAATCAATGAAACATGAAATCCGACTAAGCAGATGCATTGAGCTTTTCCACTACACCGCACTAAACACCAAGACGTCTCTATACGAATTCCAACTGTCTTGCGTTCTGACTGGGTTGCTTTTCTTTTCATTTGATTCGTTTAAAGGCTATTTTTCCTTGTTGTGAGGGCTATTGTTAAGGCAAAGCCGGCCAATCAGTTCCATCAGCACTTGAGAAGCCAATGAAGCGTGTCTAATGCCTTAGTTCGCGAGGGTTAAGTCGCAGTTGGTTCTGTCATTTCATCGATATATTCGCTATCTGTTGCGTCTGGGGCCTAAATAATAGGAAAACTGATGCTTTTGCTTCGATGCTCTTAGATTGGGTTCATTATTGGATTCTGGTTTTCTAACTCTATACTTTAGCATAACAAAAAACAACGCTCTTAAATAGAAAAGGTTCTTTTAGTAGAAAAAAAGACATGGTCATTGCAAATAATATTGCAGAGGGTAATTAAAAACTTTGAATTCAAACAAATTAATATTTTTAGGAAAGTATAACAAACACACTTTTGTTTTAAAGAATGCATTGATTTATAAATCACTCTTTATCGTTATGTTGAGCCTAATCTAATTAGAACAAAAGAAGAGAAACAATCCAAGGTTCCTATTATTTCCACACTTATTTAATATCCAATTATAACCCTCCACAAACGCCACTAAATATGCCAGACAACCAAATCCGTAAATAAACCTAATACATTATTACATACTTACTCGTGTCCCCTCGAAATGATTTTTGTACGACGTCGTTGGATACAGTGGACGCTCATTGTGGGCTCTCTGACGTGTGATGTGGTACGACATTTGGCGATATGATTTTCGTCACAGAGATACAGGGTGGTAGAAAACTATTTTATTTTATTTGAAAATAAGTTGCCGACGTTTCATGATTATAACACATTGGAATAATATTTTTGAGTGGTGTATATGATTCATGACCACTCTAGTTAGTTTTAGTGTAAGTAGATATAAAAAAAAACTACAGCTGAGCCTGTCTCTCTATATTATTACAAACGGCATTCATTCTCCTCACACAAATATTTGAACTCCTCGTGTCCTCAACATATTTATCAGTATGTTTTATACCTTCTATAGTGTTAAGGCTACCCGTGAGTTTCATTTCCACAAAGCGCCAAAAAAAACTGGCTGTCTGGCTAGCCGGCAATGTTAAAAATAAACCAATTTGCGTGCAGAATGAAAAAATAGAAAGCAATTTAGTGTTGCAGGTTTTGTTTGTGTATAATATTATATAACGCGTCGAACCGTTTTGAGGAGAGGTCATGAATAGACCACGAAAAACAACATTAACTGAATATGGTTTGCTTTGCGTAAAATAATATTCACGTCTCAACCATTTGTGAAATTACCCAACCAAAATTCAAATCTATTACAAAATCCAATTGAAATTAATTATCAAAATGTACGTTAGTGACAGGTGTCGTTTAATAAATAATTAGTAACGGGTTTAATAATAATAACAAAAACATTTCACGTACAACCATACATGAAAAGTTTATTTTTAAAGGATTACCAAATCATGCATAAAATTAAACTTAAACCTGACTTAATAAATTATTCATGCCGGCAAACTTTCGCTCTTAAAACAAGTGCTAACAATTGCAAAAAGGCCAAAAAAAACAGCCTGTATTCTCTAGGGGGCGATTTGACGAACACCGGCCATGGTATTGGACAAGTGCCTTATTTAATATTACGTTCTATAGCCTCTGTATGACACGGGTGTACAGAACCAGATTGTCTGAAACCCTGGCATTCTGTAAAAGCTGTAAGCTATAATGCGAGCCAGGGTGCAACGTATTTTGGCCACTTTGTGAAGTCTACGTGTAATATCCCTACAATTTGTGTATAGCCGGAGTATTTGAGAACGCTTAGTTGTTTATTGGTGGAAAGGAGCAATAAATTAAGCTTTACTAATATACCGCATATTTATTATGTCTTAGTGATTGTTTAATCATTATTAAACGTAAATACATGTAGTATTGACGGACTGTGTACCATTGGTTCCCTCTGGGTACTAAACCCTAAAAAGTGACCAAAAGTAACAGTGACAAATAAAAAACTTGTACTTTTATACTTCGACTAGTTGTCTCATTCGCACTGCCAAGAAGTGGAATACTCTCCATGCGTCTGTATTCCCGGAATCGTATAACCTTAGTGTTTTCAGGGTAAAAGTGAATAGCCTTTTTTCAGTGTAAGCGGACCACCCTCAACCTCCCCATCACTTAACATCAGGTGAGGTGAGTCAGAGGTCAAACGCATTGTTTAAATAAAGTTTTTCAACAAAAACATTATTAGTGTTTATTTTCTGGTATCACTTTGAGCGAACATCATTACAAGCAAGTTTCCAAAATAAATGAGGAGAGTAATATATCTTGTATGAAATTCAAGAGCACGAAGCGTGTCGTGCGAGACAATATTAATTACTCGTCTGATGTCGCTTTATTAATAGATAAAGCTATTAGAAATACTTGTCCCGCCCTGTATAACATTTTGTTTTTAATTGAAAACAACACTTGCTCAGGGCCTCTATTCAACACGGTAAAAACCATATCGTGTTTGAGCTGTTATCGTTTTGTCACCGTTTTAATAGCTCTTATTTACTTGACAGTAATGGCGTCTGACGTCATAACAATACCAGATTAACTACGATATTGTTTTTACCGCCTAGAATACCGGCCTAGTTCAAAAGCGGCAAAAGAAAAGCCTTCATTAGTACCTACATACTTTGTACCTGCGTTACTAAGTTTTTCACTTCAAAACACAGCTATGTAAAGAGACTCCGTAAACTGATATTCAGTGAATTTAATTTAAAAATTAAGCCGCGCGTTGTTATTTGTTTACGAGTGGAGTACTCGATTTCTATTCACCGATGAGATAGAAAAATTTGATCATTTTATTAATTAAAATTAACTATTTTAGTGATCTTTTGTCACTCGGTGACATTTAGAAATCGACCCCCAATCTTAGAGACAACCCTAACAAACAACTAAATAAAATAAAAATGGAAATGAAATTTTATTAGTAATAACCATAGATATGAATACAGATAGATAACGCAAATGCGTCTACTTCGCGTGTCCGAATCCGGATTTAAGCTGTCGGGTTGGCCGTCGCTACTGTCGTTCGGCGCGTCTGATGTTACTGCCGGTCGGCCGTGAAAATAAAAAAAAGGACGGATCGGAAGACTTTGAATCTATTTGCGCAGAAAACATAAAGTCCCAGTTGGTAGAAAAAAGTGACAGTTGGTTTTTATACAGATTGAGGTGTTTACGTTATCTATGTGTATTTATATCTGTGGTAATAACGTACGACTCAGAGTCAATTAATGACGACTAAGTCGTTCCTTATTGACGATCTTCATACACAAGTTTGAAAAAGGAACGAGTTAATTATTTTTATGACGTCCCTACAAACGGTGGTTAGCGTATGTTTTAAAACGAAGTTAAATACTAAAAACAGATAAACGGAACACATGTTTCTGCCTTCAAATTATTGCAGCACATTTTCGCTAAAACACCTAAATTCTCCCAACACAATACATTTTAAAACACTAATAACGTCCAACGGCACACAGAAAACTTGAAACCGTATATTAACATGTCCGACCAAATTAATTACAGGGGAACTTACCTATTGTTCTCTTATAGACAATGCAATTACGTCAACAAACCTGTTAGAGGATCCCTAATGGAACCTCCGCGATGCCAGCCTGATGTTTACCAAACGCAATTATTGGCCAGGTCCATTTATCTATACGAGATTTTAAGCCTAAATTCACTTAGGGCAGGGCCTTCAAATTTTGTCCTCTGGTTACATTGACGGTAACTTGACACGGTATGGCTTTCATTAAGTGGCCTAATATGATTACGGAAAGCCATTTGCCATTTATGAACTAATGGACTGTGAGTTTGCGGATTGTGTAGTGTTCAATGTCACAGTAATTGATTGAAGGTGGACTTTGTCATGACTTACTAAAAGTAATCTTTTGAAACCCGACTACACGTACGTATATGTTAAAAATCATGTAACTGCAGGTACTAAACGCATTTTGTCTATATTTATTTTATTTTCATGTTGATACGGTGAGCGATAAGCTTACATACAGAGGCCCTTGCCAAGATGCACTAGGCTAACTAACGTTTCTATTCGTTCCGTTTTTAAACCAATTGCGTCTCTGGTAGACGACGTGATACGAAAAGTCACGTGATCTACCAGTGACTCGATTAGAAACGTTAGATAGCATAATGCATCTTGACAAGGGCCTCTAGTGTTTAAAAACTCTTTGAAAAGCAAAAGAAAACGTTATTTTTTGACTGATCTTAGTTACTTCCCTGTTACCATAATTGTTTTCTTTAATTACTTTTATGTTTATGTGTCTTTTGGTTTGTGAATACATGTCTTTCTTATTTTTCTTTTTATATTGTCCGACGCCCTTTATTAAATTAGTAAATGGTTCGTCGTATCCGAACATTGAGAGTACTGTAACAAGTATTTTTAGGTTAGTTTTGAAGACGTAATATATTTTTATACAACCATGATAATGTTAAATCCCAAAAAACCCCTATTCTTCTAGTCTATGACATCTGCATACCTGCAATGAACTCGTAAGTGAAGTTAAAGTGAAACAATCTAGAGTAAAATTAGTAAATACTCGTACCTGCACCATGTACCTACATAGCTTTAAGGTTACCAATTAATATTAATTAAAAGGTTTTGAGGTGATTTTAATTGGTACCTATTATAAACAGCAATATTATTACTTATTACAAATTAATTTCATCAACTTTGAAGTTTGGTCTTAATATCATATTTTAATGAGATTAAAATTTTCACTAATTAAACTTGCGAGTCAATTACAGAAAATAAAAAATACAACTACTAGCGATGTTAGCTAACGTTTTAAGTGCAATATGCTTAAATTAATAAACAAATTGAATAATTAAGTTTATGTTAATGTTTAATGCTTCGATGGTTCGGTCATTTGGAAAGGATGGATGAGGGAAGATTGACGAAAGAGATATACAGATCGAAAGTGTGTGGAAGGGTCGGAAGGGGCCGCCCGAGGCGTACTTTTTCGAATCAAATCGGAGAAATACTGGAAAAGGGCCGAATCTTAAGTACCCGAAACCGACGTGCGTGCATGACTCGATGTATGAATGTTGAAGAAGCGAAGGAAATTTGTCAGGACCGTAGCAAGTGGAAAGAAGTGGTCTCTGCCTACCCCTCTGGGAAACAGGCGTGATTTAATGTATGTATGTATGTATGTTAATGTTTGAATTTTCCTTTTAAAAGATTTTTATACTAAACTGAACTGCACTGCATAAACCTTATTATTACATTATGACATTATTGGGGGGTTATTCTGCCCTCCTAAGTAAATAAGCAGTATCCCAAAATAAATAACCAAAGCAGTCTTAGTTCTCTTCTCTAAGTAATAAGGTTGATATTGCTACAGGATTTTTATCTGAAATACTGCGTTTTAGATTATGAGGGCAGTATTATGGTATAGCAATGCAGGTCTACGTTGAGAGAGACAGCTATATAACTACTATAGCTCTGTCCTTTACGCTCAACGTAAAATGAACTGCATAGCTATGTCATAATAACCCCTCTGGGCCTCTATTCAACACGGTAAAAACCCTATCGTTTTTGACCTGTTATTGTATTGTTTTTTTTTTGATAAGTCTTATTGCCTTGACAGTAATAGCGGCAGAGTTTAACACCATACCTATCATAGAAGGTCAAATAAGATTTGTATTTTACCGCCTAAAATAGAGGCGCTGTTCATGTGAACATGGCTACCACAGACAATTTGAACTAAACAAAAACACGAAGCTCCCTTACAAACTCACTCCAACAATAGAGCAAATCAAGTCTCACTGCCATCTCCAGGGCAATTTCAGATTTTCCCGGTCAGTTAGAGTCCAGGGAAACAAAGACGTCCCCCACAGATCTGGTCCGGTTTAAACAAGGGGTTTTTACCCCAATTAGAGTACGACCCGTAATTATTTCCGCTAATACAAAATATAGGATGGGGAATACTGAATAGTGCAGAGTTTATTTCTGAATTAAATAGACACCGGTTTGAGAATTTTAAATGAGTCTTTGAATTACAGTCGGTATCATAAAGCGATAAATATAGATAAAAGGCGTTAAAGGGACAAATACTCTTTAGTATTAGCGCGTTATGATCCCGACTGTAATATAAAGTAAACGTAAGATACGGTAATAATGTAATAGCGGAGAATGTTAATGCTTAGCAGATTGACATAGTCGTAAATTTGGCGGGTTGTACATTTTCCGCGTGTTATTAGTCATGTCATTGACAAGGCTAGTTGACGAATTTTGTCAAACTGCTAAACATGCAAATCCCTTGATGATATAATTTTAGCAATATTGTTTTATTAAAACAAATCTGATGATGTGTTTTTTTAGTATTCAATCGTTGTCCGAAAATTCGTCACTTAATTAATAGCCAACCATCAAGAGTGCGTAATTTGAGGTAAGTATCAAAACTCACAAGTTACAAGGAGTGGAAAGCACAGTGATTATGATCATTGAAGGAACTTGACAGGATTTATAGCTCATATTTAATACAGTTTCACGTACTCAGAAGATATTTTTATCTCAATTTAACAAGTATTTAGAAACGGCAACCATCAACAACATTCCAAAAAAAGTTCAAAAACACGCGGTGCGTTGCGGTAAACGCAATCACAGCAGATCTCTGTACCAACTAGAACATCCCCATAAACCGTACCCGGTTCATAAAACACCATTCCCGCATTAATCAGCGCAATAAGGCACAAAGAGCCGGGAAAACTCGTGCTTTCCACAAATGCTTCCAATCCACAATAGCCCGGGATAAAATGCGAAATAGTTCTTAATGAAAACTATCCTAACTACCCCGGGATTAATCTATTATAGTAAAGTCAGCCGCAGACGCTATTAACGAGGTTCGTAAATAATTGAATGCGTAAAGAATATGATTTCGTTGAATTAAATATTATGGAGCTGGAGCTCGTTGATTAAATATTTTATGATTTTGAAGCATTTTATTTTCAAGTTGGAAGGTTTAATGGCTGGAAGTAGTCACGATGGAATAATGATTAAATTAAATTTTGATTGGCTCTAACTTTAAATAATTTTGTTTTTCTTGTTTCAATTTTTCACACACACACATACAGATAAAAACTCACGCCTTCATTCCCAGAGTGGGGTAGGCAGAGCTAAATAATTACCAACAAGTCCTAAAACTTCTTGATAATTCTGTAACCAAATTTTGCACAAGTAGGCTAAGATGTTTCCCAGTGTATTAGTGACAGGTGGCAAGCCCATCGCCTAACAGTACTGCAAGCCTTTATTCCCTTAGTCGCCTCTTACGACATCCACGGGAAGACATGGAGTGGTACTATTCTAACCCGGCAACCACACGATTCAATTTCAATTTCTAATTTTTCTTCTTCTATTAAGCAAGGGCTCTCCTATGTCTATCTACTCTTTCTTTTGCGTTAAGAGCTTTCTCTTGCGAATCCCTCAACAGGGTCAGCGTCACCACACCATCTCCTTTTGGGTCTACTCAATATACCCTACTGACAGTATAACTAACTACCTACCTACCTTTTTCTTTGGTCAAAATATTATAATGTCTATAAAAATGAGGTGGATTAACATGAAAATATGCAATAATTAACTAGTTTTCCATTGTATCGCATCGCATCGGGAACATGTGAAACATTTATTTATAGATCCCAATGCGATAAAAATTGACAATCATATCACACAGCTTTTTTAACGATTGTTTCTTTACTTCAATAAATAGCAAGCAGGTTGTTGTTGGTAATAAATATGGTTAAAATTGACGAATACATCTCACACTTTCTGTTTCTGCTACCGAAGGAAGGTCTTTATATTTTTCATCAAAGGGGTATTGTGTTGTTACTCTTAAAATATGGCATGTAATTATAAAGTTCGTATACAAGGTATGATGTAAAGGACCTTTCAATGCTAAATGATCAAAAGACTTCAAAATATTAATTACGCTGTCCCTTTGAAATTTAAATATTCGTATCGGCACTACATTGTTCCAAAGCAGTTAAAACTATAAGTTTCATGATTTATTAGTGAAACCAAGATTTATCTTTCACTTTGAAATAACAATTTTATAGCGAAAATTTTGAGAGGGAATATTTTAGCATAAAATAAATGAGAATGTATTTTATGTGGACGTAAAGTTTTATACTGTTTTGACGGTAACTTTGTGGACCGGTAATGGCGGACAAAGGGCAGACAGTTTCCGGTCCGAGGGTCGCGCGAACAAGTAAGCAAAAACAGTCTCTCAACTGTCGTATTGGAAGGAAATTAATAAACGTATATCATCCTAGTGGAACTCTCTGACAATTAGCTTGCATTACTAACTGGCTTTGCTATTAGTCTTTGCTATTTGTCTTGTCAAATGAAATTAGTTCTGCGGCATTGTAACTTGATGTTTATTGTCTGCGGGTATAATATAATTATTCATCACATGATAACTATGTACTGCTTTAGTAGCTAGCGGTAAATTTGTTCATTAGATTTCAGAACTTTAAATCGAACTTTAATAATAGTCAAGTAAACTTTAATCGACTAATTATACTTAACCAGAATCCGAATCAGAAATACTAAAAAAATATTCTCTCCAAATTTCAAGCCCATATGCTCAGAGGTTTAGGCTCTGCATTGTCTTTCAGTCAGTCAGTTATGTTTTTTTTTTATGTGTATAGATTTTAAGACAATCAGGACATAGTACCTAGGTAGGTATATGAAAGCACATCCATCATCAAAGTAAAATATTTTTTTCTTTATAAAATACCCCTGACAAAAATACCACATCCAACACCACTCACTAAACCTTTCAAGTCAAAACCCGCTTTAGTCTTGCATTTACAAAAGTATGTGTAAGCAGTAACAAAACAAGGCAATCGCAATCATTCACAAGATCAGAGCCTCTACGCGGCAATTTTGTTTAGAATTATTGTTGTGTTAGTAAACCAACACACGCAAAGACCGCAATCCTCAAGTGAATTAAGTACCTATGTTCGCAAATAATGTGCGTCATATATCTGCGGCTACAACTTAATACGCGGATCAAAGAGCCACACACGGAAACGCTGGCAGCTTAGAATAAACCAATTATGAGTGAAATATTAGGGATCACTACGGCGGAAAGGTCTTTGATCACCGAGGGCTAACTGCTTATATTTCTTTCCTGCCTCGAGCGAGAAAGAAGCCACCAAAGGCCAGTGGGTTCTCTTAATAAATTACAGAAATTGGTGGAGACTAATACCCACGGAATGGGGAATAAGCCAGCCATAACGACGGGTAACTGCGCGTGCCGAGTAATCATTTTCGGACGGGATATTAACTGACGTCTGTTCGGTACCAGCGGCCTTCATAAAAGGATTGGGCGGCAACAAAGTCGAGTGTTGCTTTTTATGTTGCATTTGTTTTTGTTAGAACTGGACAGACATGATGCATTTGGTGAATGCTATAGTTTGAGATTGACTTGAGCTGCCGAACTTGTCAATTGTATACATTTTCATTTTCACTTCAAAAATCGTTGACGTTAGCGTTATGCATCTTGTCGACGTATTCTAAGATTTTATGCAGCAAAAAACTGAAAAGCGTTTAAACTTTAAACCATAAGATTTTCACAAGTGGTGGAAAATTAAACGACTAACTTCTAAATTCTTCACAGTTCCTGCTTACCATCAGGTGGCCTACGTGCTCGTTTAGCTTCTCTATCCCATGAAAAATACCAAATTATATAAACAAGAATATTATTAAAGGTTACCTAATGGCTGTATACGAAAATCTTATTCACTTTAGAGCATTGTCATAATAAATTTCAAACTGCACATTAATTGACAAGCATGACAATGACAGTGACATTTATTTACAATGACAAGGTTCTTAGTATGCTCATCATTAACCGACTTCAAAAAAGGAGGAGGTTCTCAATTCATCGGGATCTTTTTTTATAGGGTGTTTGCACATAACTTGTGGGCGCTATCATCAGCAGTGAAGAGCCGATATAGAAGAATAGCAGTTTAAATTCCGTTTAAGAATATTAATAAGTGGTTCCCATTTTTAATATATAATTAGAATAATAAATCAAAAAAAAAGGGTAAATTTAAGTATCAGGGGACAATGTCACACCAATTGACCTAGACCCAAACTTAGCTCTGGGCTTGTACTATGGGTACTAGACAACGATATAAATACTTATGTAGAGAAACAAATACTTAAATACATAGACAACCTCCATGACTCAGAAACAAATATTCTCGCTCATCACACAAATATCTGCCCTTACCGGGATTTGAACCCAGGACCACTAGCTTCGTAGGCAGGGTCAATACCAACTAGGCCAGTGCGTCGTCAACAACACACATCCCGCCCCATAAAAGCCATTATTATAACATGCACTTAGCAACACAGTAGCTAGATGCAACGTGATTCTAAATAAATTAAACAGGGATCGTTGGCGTGTCGTCCAAAAAGCGTTTTCAATTAAAATGAGAGCCGGGGACGATATGGATATTTTGTGAAATGGGAAAATAATCGAATTGCGCCCGAATAATGAGCCCCTCTGGGACCGGCGAGTTGTCACAAAGGGTATTTAACTCGCGCTTAGTACTTTTTGCACTTGCGATGGACACTCACGATTTTATATACACATACGATTTCAAATGTACAAAAAAAGTTGACATTCAATATGTACCAAACAATTATACACCGTGTTTTTTGTTTATTAACGATAACTTCGGCATATTACTAGGTATATCCATAGAAACTAAGTGGTAGATTCGATTTTTAAATATTGCAAAAAAATATAAACTGTTTAGAACAAAGTAATTAAATGTTGTATCTTCTAAAAGGGCCTTCATAGCTAACTACTAGTCAGTGTCAAATACGTCAATATTGACGTGACATACACACTCAATTAAGAGCCTTTTACACTAGTTCAACGTGATTAACAGATTAAATTTAAAAATTCAATATTTTTAAAACATTTAATTTTTAATTGTCATTTGTCATTTGTGGAAATTAACTTTATTTGACCTAAAGAACGGTTCCTTAAAGTTATCGCAAATAAAAAAAAACGCGGTGTATATTGCTTTTGACATGTCATTGTTACCGTATTGCCAACGTCGTGATAGCTTTTATTTACTTGACATTAATAGCGGTTGTTTTAAAAACAATACGATGCTGTAAAAAAACTCAAGGATGCTAGGCACCGACTAACATTATTTATTGTCTTTGATACTCTTGTTTTTGGTAATACTTCAACAGACAACATGACAGAAGCACAGAAAAACACACAGATAACAATTTACTGAGTTTAATAGAGGACTTGACAGAAGCGCGTGAAGCTAACCCCATGTTAGTCCATCAGAAAAAAAAACTTTTTAACCAAACAATTGTCTTTATGTGATATCTATGGATTTATTTCTCTAATAAGTCCATGGGAGTGTCTATAAATAAACCGTCATTGGCGGCATACACAGATTAGAATTAGAATTAGAACTGTAAAGAGATAAAAAATATAATTTGAAATATCAGGAGACAGTCTAATAACGCAACCATAAACAAACTTATAGATACAAATACATATTGCACTGCTAGATCAAGACTGTATCAACTCAAAATCTTTGTTAGTTTTGTTTCAAGCTCATAGACATTGTATTAAAGTTGATTTTAAAATACAGTTGTATTTTGAGTTACTACACTTTTGATTTGGCAGTGCGAATCTTCTATACATAGAACGCATCTAAGACTTAATAAATCACAAACACAAATATTTACCATCGTACCTATAGGGTTTGGCTTTGTTGGCAGGGTCACTATACCAACCAGGCTAACAGCGTCGCAGCGTCGTTTGCATTAAAATAGCATAATGAAAAATTAGACGTAGGGTAAAATCACCAGTGGTCAGTCAGAGACCTGTAGTTGGCCTCTGCCTATACTTTGTATGAGTGTACGAAAGATATATTTTCCACTCTTTGCAATCATATTAGTTCGACTACTGGTGTCTGGCTGACCACTGGTGATTTTACTCTATGTTTTTTTTTCGAGGGGAAAGGTAAAGAATTAATTTGAAAATGTATACCTACATACTTATATCTTATGCTTATATTAATGTTCCGCGGCAGTGACTATTTATAGAATGCATTTTTTCATCTACAAATTTAATTTGTTCCAAAGCTACCAAAAAATAAAAAATCAGAACAAAAAGGATAAAGATAAGAGTACTTGATTAGGTGAGATCAACCAGTCTGCTTTTATTGCTAAAACATTACCTAATACTTTATTCATTGACATTGCAAAGTAATGATTGTGCGTCATAAATAACTAACGTTTTTACTGCCCCGCTGTTATCGCCCTCGCCGTATTGGGGTTATCATGTATTATCTCCATTGCCAGCATCCAACCCGTTCCGCGTTCTAATCCTTTGATTTATACCAAACCCGTTGCAACACAACCATCGGTCGCAATATATTCAAATTATTCCAGCACTCTATTAACGAGATAGCTTTTACCATAGATTACGATACGATACGTTTGCTGAGTTTCATTAGACTAAGTTCCCAACGTTCTAATTTTTCCGTAATTAGTTGGAGAAATTTGCATGCCAGTAATATATTCCGAAAGTTTGATCCAAGCAGTTTCAATTTAAACGTTCCAATATTTATTTTATACAATATCAATTGCTAAGTGACTTTGAAATGGGATATTTAAGTTAGTGATGTTTAATTTGGAAAAATAACATGTTTATCGACAGTAAAAGTTTTCAAATAACATTGACTTAAATGAACTCGAGTACATTCCAAACGGCTTCATTCAAGTGAAGTTGATTAAAAAAAAAAAACACCTAACTAGACAGCGCATTCGTTTTGCGCATTTTTACAAAGTTCGCGGGAAACTTGTTTAATATGTTAAAGTCAGGCTTCTGAATTTATGTGCTTTCTTTGTTCAGTGCCAGCAATCTCATTAGTGAACTCAAACACCTCTTTAAAGTGAGCCCCTCGCCGCGAACTTATATTTGAACAGGCAAATACTCCCAAACATTCTATTGATACAAATAATAATCCAGGGGCGTCGAAAACGATATTTCAACGGTTTTTCGTAAAAGTTCGGGAAGTTTTTCGCATTTCGTTAGAAAGTGGCCAGGATTAATTTGGGTGTCGGGCGTAATACTTATTTACAATAATCCGACTTGTGGGAGCGCGGTTTGTTAAATAAATTTGGGTTTCAGACAAGAATTAGTGACTGGACCAGGTGAAAGTATCGATATAACTCGTTTAGATGTAACGACATAGTTATAACCAAAAATCACTGACAGAAATATTAGTGTAAGTAATTTTTAAAATAAAGATCGAAACCCTTTATTCTTTCTACATATTTTTAGATACAAAAATTCAATAAAAGTATGCTCAGAAATATATTTCCAGTATAACATAAAGATTTAAGGTAGCAAACTGACCATTACTGAAAATTTAATTTAAACATCAAAATTATATTTAAGAAAAAAACATAACCCTTAATTTATTTATACATACCTTCACGCCTTCATTCCCAGAGTGGGGTAGAAAGAAAACGAAACGGTAAGTGGACTCTGAAGCTCAAAGATGACAATCTCAAGGCTGGAAATGCGTTGCCAACCTTGATGACTAAGATGGAATGTCTCTATGCGACTTACCTCACCGGTTGGTTGCCCCCACACCGGGTACAACATCGACTTTCCAACAAAAGATCCTATTTAAAATAAAACGACTTTTATTTTCTATCGATAATTTAACTTTCTTCTTAGTACGGACCATCACTAGTAAGTAAAAGTAACGTATGCAGATCGTAAAACTGCGGTTTAAAAATTACGCGCCCGTTCCACCAGCCCTTTTATAATCCCAAGGACTCTCCCTAATGATACCTTCGTTTATTTTCTCTACCTTAGGTAACTTTACAAATAATTGACATTTTTTATCGTCCCTTTTTGCATGTCTAGGGAAAATATATGAGCGTTTAAAGGAGGATTAGGTGTTTAATAACATTTGTATATTTTGTTAGGTTATGGCCGGATTAGTCTAGCGTTTGTTTGGGCGGGTCGGACGCTAGTGTCGTTCTTGTAGCAAAACAGTGTTTGCATTGTTGTAATTTTAAAGTTGTTTTATGACAAGGAGAAGGTTACCTGATGGTAAGTAGGATCTGAGAAAAGAGGCCCCTAGAAAAGATGCTTAACGAGTTTAGAAAGATGACAAAATGTATGGAATTGAGATAAGAGCTCAGAGTTGCAAATTCATTAAAACCGTTGTTAGTAATTTATATGATTACCCCACATTGTTTGAGAAAATATGCCGCCGTGGAAACCGGGATTACCGGACTCGTATTTTACCAGGCCTCGCTAAGGCTCGGTCTGCTAACCATGTATAATAATGTACTGTTTCAAGTTGAAGTTTAAGCTAAAAACAAAGTATTTTACTAGAAAAAAAAACGATTCTCTTGTAACATTCTTCATACCATGATGGAACGGTAGAAATACACCTAATTTACCACTAAAGCAGACTTTAAAGTGTTTAAGTGTGACTCCGCCTCGCTCCCGCGTCGCGCTTCGTGAACGGGCGCCATAACATTTGCATAGCGAAGCGAATCTCATGATTAACATTTTTATTAAGCAAAGATTAGGTGTAATCCTTTTTTATTCGACAATTAGACCCGTTATCGTGGCCGTAAAGGTGCTATGGGTAACTTACTTAACGTTGCGGTCTTTGATTGTATTGGTAAACCCAATCCATCAGTCATTAAAGACTAAATTAACATACACAAATCACGGCTCTTGTGTAAGATTAAATGTCATCTATACAACAAAACAAACGCAACCGGACAAAATGTAAACGCTGGGCTAAAACAATTGAAAATTATTCCTTATTTTAATTTGACTTGAGAGTTGAACTAATGAAGTTATATGATTTATCTGGTGTAATTTGAAGAAGTGTGCCTACAACGCTTTATCTTGTTACTGGAATAAATACTTGTAATTAAATATTGCGTTTTAGACAACGCTACTAATTATGTAGGTACCTAATTTGCATACATTCTTCAAGAAACAATTAAACATTCATGACTCTGGTACAAATAATACTTACCGCCTGTTTCAAAATCGACAAGTAACGCATATTTGACAGATAAATTTAGCCCTTTCTCTTTCTTACACTTGTAAATAGACAAGGAGAGAGACAATTTTAAATGGCAGATAAATTTATTCGTCTATTGTGAAACAGGCTTTAGATAGAAAAGATAATTGACCAAACGTATATAGATGAAGCTAACTGTCAACCTCCATTTGCGAAGTAAAATGAAGAAGTATAACTACATTACGCCTTATTCCGCCGTGTCAATGTGGCACCCTACAAAATTTGCATAGCTCATCATGATTAACATTTTTATTAAACAAGGATTAGGCTTAATCCTTTTTTATTCGACAGTTAGGACTGCTATCGCGACCGTGATGCTCGTAAAGAGTTGGCAGCTATCGACTGTAATTAACAAAATGGCTATCTCTTAGATAAACGGCTTGCTAATTAAAGTTTGTTAGTCTTACTTGGTGATTTGGAGTGTTGGTTTTGGGATTATACCTAATTAAGGTAACGGGAAATAAGAATAAATGTTAGGGTGTAGTTTAGTTTTCATAGCGTATTCGCTTTTGAAAAGTAATTATAGGTTGCGTTGCTATTATATTTATGAGAATGCATATAAAATTGTTGGTTTTCTCAGTTTTCACTGACAGGCAACAAAATGTAGAAGCCTGTATTTTTATGTACAGCGGGGTTATTATGACATAGCCAGGCAGTTCAGTTTACGCTGAGAGAAAAGGACAGAGCTATACAAGTGCTATAGCCCCGCAGTACGGGATTAAATTTGGTACCCAACTTAGGTTCAAAGTCAATCTGACATTCTACAACAACAAGGTTGAGTTTCCTAAAAGTTACAAATAACTTGACATCTCTAATGACACTGACGACTTAAACCATAGTTTTCTTAAAATGGGTCCCAAATTAACGCTCGCGACCATACCAATACGAATACTATTGTAGTATCAAACTTTTTTTAAATCAACCCCTTAAGTGAATATAGGGATCCGCGGAAAATTCATTCCACACATAGGTACAAAATCGCGAATATCGTTTAGTTTTAAAATATAGCTTCGTTGGATACTTTTTCTATGAGTAAGATTTTTGATATATGCCCACTTATTTCAACCGTTTCGGCTCTTTTTGTAACCCTATTGAGCTATTGAACAACTTACCAAAATTTCTCACAAAAGTTCAATTCTGGAGTATTTCATTTAATTTCGTCATTAACAGACCTAGGAATATACGGGGCAAATTTTAATGACAGCTAGGAATTGCCTATATCGATTAACTCAATTATCGATGCTTTTCCTATATACCAGTGATCACTCCAAGTTTTGTTTGTAATAATATTTTTTTATTGAAAATATGCCAATGATACAAATAAGCAACATAATTCTGGTTATTCTTTATTCTAAAAGACTTTTTTAACCTTTACTCATCATCATAATATTTTTCTTACTGTGTATTTCAGAATGACTGTCCCATTTTGTTAAAACAAACAATCAGAATTTGTCAAGAGTAAAAAAATATGATTATGATTAGTGAATGTTAAAATATCCTTTTAAAATAAAGAATAACCAGAATTATGTTTCTATTTTGTTTCCTTTGCATAGGTTCAATAAAAAAATATTTTTACAAAAAAAACTTGGCGCGATCACTAGTATGTGGGAAACGCATCGATAATTGAGTTTATCGATATAGGCAATCCCTGGCTGTCATTTCATTTTGCCCCGTATATTCCTAGGTCTGGTCATTAAATGGTTTTCTAACTTAACCATTCCGTAAAAGTGTAGATATGCCTTGGACACTAAATAAATCTTCAGTTTTGTGAAGGTGTGTGTTTTTACTGTTTATTGTCGTTTAACTTAAAATTATTTGCTAATGTGCATTACAAAAACCATTAAATTGGTTTGGCAGTTAAACTATACAAATTCAAATCACTTCCAATTAATTCAATAGTCTGAACCTCCGCAAAACGCACTGATTTTATCTGAAATAGGTACATGTTCAAACCCTTGAATAACTTGATTCGTCAGGTTGGCTAGACTGGATGCATTCCATAAACTATTTAAGTGTAGCTTTCAAATTCTCATGTTGTATTCCTTCTGAATGTTAACCTAGGTATTTTATTCCCCGAGAACTATTAAACTTGCTTTAAGTCAATCGTAAAAGGTTGACTGTGAGTCCAATTCGTTAAATTTAGCAGTAAAGTGTAAATTCTCGTCTCGGAACGTCTATAAACTATTGGAATAGCGGAATGCTGCCGTGCAAATGAAAAATGTAGTAAACGAGTATGAAGACCTTAGCGCATACTGCGTTGTTGGGTTCTGTGCCCGAAGGGTGTAAAACGGGACCCTATTTATTACTAAACTTACACTGTCCGTCCATCAGTCCGTTCGTCTGTCCTAACTATAAAGACCTGCATCTTTTGAACAGCAAGAGATTGTGTTTTTTCTCTTCATACTATTTTTTATAATGACGAATTTAATAACCAAAAAAAAAATGATAAAGTTGAAAAATAAATGAGGTCGCCATACAAAACACCTTTTTATTAAACGTAATTTTATTTTTGTTGTATCGAAAAAACTGCCAGACGTACAAGTATCAAATTAAGTAGGTATGATTACTTATAGTATAAAACGATTATGAACTTTAAGAACAAAATAAAACGGTTTAGTGAGACTCGATAAACGTTGTGTTTACGTGTTGTATATTTAGTTGATTTAAAAGTTGCATTTCAATTGAAAAGTGGGTAAAAAAAACCTGTCTCATGTGCTGCAATGTAATTAAGGGGTTCCAAAAAAACCGACCGGTTCTTTATTAAGGTTTAAAATAAAAATAAAAATTGTCCAGGGCACTATTGTACTAGGTAAAACCATATTACTTTTAAAGTTTATCGTACGGGTAACGTCATGATAGCACTTACTTAACAGTAATGATAATTGCAATTAAAAACAATACGGTAGTCCCTAACAACGTGCCTTTTTCATCCGAAAAGAAGGACTAGTCGTTTTATTTTAAGATCCTCTAAATACTAGTATTAAAGGTGTCACTAAGGTTCTAATGTATAAATAATGGACAACTATGGACTCTTTAATAGACCCGTCTACTTCAAGAAAAGACATAAAAGCTATATCACTTTGTTAAACATTTCAATTGTTGAAACAATGAGCTGAAAATTACAGATTTTTTCATAATATATGTTGATTAATAGAAAACAGTTATAACTTGCGAATCTTATTTTTGCAATAACATAATTAATTACATTTGATATATAATTAAAAGTAAAAACTAAACTTATTTAAACTGCTCAAATATTAAAGATGTAAATAATAATCACCCACCACTATAAAAAGAACACCCCCTCTAGCAGGTCCGCTCGCGGCACGGTCCCTATGACACTGGCTGCATTACCTATGTATATATTATATCTGTAATAAATTTTATACTGATATAGATATTTTTGTGTCTCCATACAAAGAAATTTTGAATTTCCAGGGGTACTAGAAAATTAAAATATTATTATTTTTGTAACACGAGACTTCCCAACGCCTTACAAAAATCTCGATGACATTATCTAACGTAACTTGCTCGATCGTCAGCCAAAGTTCATGCTCGAAGTACCATCGTTATTGGTACCTGTTGGAAGTTTGGATTTCTCTGCATGTTTTCGTTTTCATTAGCTACGTAACCCTAAACCGCCGTCTGGGATCGATCTGGGACCTGAATTGAAATTACATTTGGTCTGCGCTTTGTAATTATAAACGTGAAAGCTCACATTTGCAAGATTAGGGTGACCGTGATTTGCAAACTTTATGGATATTAGCTACGAAATATGTTGGCGAATCAAATAAAACATTGTCAGGGTTTTCAATGATTTTAATACAAAATGTTGATAAATAAATACACCTTGATACTCGGCAATCGTAGAAGTATACAAATAGTTTTAATGGATTTTTCGGACTTTTTTAACCTGTTAACACGTACCTTGATCACTGTTATGTATTAAAAAATTTAAATATGTATCAACAGTTATGAATTAAAAAAATATATATATATCAACAGAATTAAGAATAACCAAGTAATTATCAACATACAAATTTTCAGCTTAAGTACCCGGTAGCGATACCTAAAAATGGAAAATATAGATATAAAATATATCTGTGTGCATTTTACCAACAACAACAAATTTAAGACATAAAATGCTAACTCGACAAATTGATAAAAATAACCCTATTAGAACCTAATCCAGGCTGGATATACGGAATTTCAGAGAACACTCCCTTATTGTACATGGTACAGCCATATTGCTTTGGACATGTTATCATTATTGTTATTTTACGATAGCTCTTGTTTACTTCAATTCACAAGTTCCTTAATTGCAATTTTTCCATCTCAAATCCATAATTTAACTGATACGAGTAAAACTAAACGTAAACAATCAATTTCCACCCCGTATACCTGGTCGCCCTGGCAGAAGTCAATAACCCTGATCGAACAGTTGATTTATTAGATCTAGCACCTGTACTTGCCATTCGGCGCGCGTCCCTGGTGCTTCTCCGATCACAGTTGCGATTTCTTGAGCAAAAATCCCAAACGAAACAGACGTATGCTTCTTTGAGTTATAGGGATTTAAGATCTTTTAGACATGTGAAAGATTTATCACTTAACATTTCCAAGTTTACGATAAACATTCAATATGCTAGGATTTTTAAGGTAAATCGAAAGTAAGAAATGATGGATGGATTTAGAAAAATGTTTACCTAATGATGCAGCAGAAAAGTGGTCTTGTTTGATAAAGAACCTGTTTAGGGCAATTGATAAATACGGAACAATTTTAGGACAAATATTGGTCTCCTGATAAGGGAAAGTGTGAATTTTAATAATTATAAGTTTCGCTTCTTAAAGCAGTTATATTGGCCTATTTCATAGTTTTAAGCTGATTAACTTAAAACTATTAGCTGAAACTATAACCATATAGGGTGAATGGCACCAATGATGGACACTTTTAGCTGACAGGCTGACAGTAATGGAAACTTCACTCTTAATTCAAATTTCATACGGTCTTAAATTGATAGTTGCGAAACAAATGAATAACCCTTATCTTCTATAAAATAAGAATCAAGTGTCCATTATTGGATCCTTGTCCACTACTGGTTCCGTCACCCTACTGCCAAGCTTACGTGTAAAGTAAAGTTTGGCTTCGATGCAACGACAGATATTTTGACCACCAAATGCCATTTCCAGCTTTACTAAAACCAGATATCAAAATTAGAACCCTAGAGTACAAATATTTACAATGGCCATAAGCTAAATCCCATCCGTCCGAGTAAAAGGCATATTACAAACGGAATATGCATCTGACATGGACAACCAGAAGCGTACCCCACTGAGGCGTGACATGCGTCACGACCATGCCACTAATCTGTATAGGGCTTTAGGACCCGAAGATAGATCGCCAGCTTAATAGTACAATGGCGTAAGTGAAGACGATGTGAACCGCAACCTTTAGGGTAAACGGCCAAAGGCACCTTTGTTAAATTGGACAATTATTCGTGTTGGTTATTAAATATTTTTAATAGTAGGTAATTTAGTGTATCCAACTAATTTTGTAAATGTAATTTATTTATTACCAACAGCGTTTTTTAAAAAGATCGTCGAACGATCGATTTATTGATATTAATTTTAATGAATGTATATTGTCATTGGCTACAACTTTACTTAATTGTTAAAAAATCTGGATACGCTGCATTTTAACATTCATCATCTTATCTAATCTTATGGGTTATGGGATCTTTAGTGTAAATACCCCTCTTTTAGCGCTTTATTCAATGCAGCCTCTACCTCTTCCAAAAAGCGGATAGTGAAGTGCAATGGCAGTATCTTGAAATAGTTTGGTTCTGGGTAACCACAACTGAGGATTTTCATTCTTATGTATATTTTGATTGGCTACAACATTACTTAACACAAAAAAATCAGGATACGTTATATTTTAACATTCATCCTACTAACGAGAGACATAATTATACTTAATATTGCTTAAATCAAATAGCGTTGGTAAGTCTTAAATTTAAAACAAACAATGGACATCATTTTATGTGAAACCTCACCCTAACCTTGACGTATCCCTTTAAATACAAGCTATCCTTTATTCTTCGAAGAGCCCTGAGATTTGCCTAGAACTCACTCCCCCATTCCAATTAATTTTCCTGCGGCAAAGACTTTGCTCATTTATCAAAATATTTACTTGGTCTGGCTTTTGTTAACCCGATCATTGCGTTCTTTTGCCAAAAGTTGGCTTGTATTTAGAACTGCTGTTTCATTTCAATGTAACATACATTGTATGAGACAGCTGTAAGTACTAACTACCTAAATTTTAATAATGGCGATGGTAGTGGGTTCGACTTCCTTCCACGGAGCCAGTTTTTTGTCATGATCGTGAATACTACCGAGTACCCGAACTATGGTGGTTTCACTACAGTTTCTTGTCTAATACCGATGATAGCCTAACGTATGAGTATATTAATAAAGGTGTTGAACAGTCCAAAATATAATTATTGTAACATGGCAAAATAAAGTTACAAAATGTAGATATCCAACTTTTTATTCCCCCCAAAAGGACAGGTATAAAATCCTAAGTACTTAAGCCTTTAAGCTGAAAATTAATGCATTCACAGTATGTTTTTACTGACTGATATTATAAATCCCTAGCCTGAGACCATTAAGGTCTTCTTAGGACGATAAATTAGTATAATACGGCAATTTCCAACACAAATCTCTATGAAGTTCAAATGAGTTATGCTTGTTTCTAAGGAGTTATCATTCTCATAATTATCAAAGCAATAAAATTAAGAAGTTGCTCTTTAATGTTGAGACTTAATTATACTTTGGAGTGAAATTTTATTATGCAGCCCTATTTCGGGTTATCCTTGGGTCAGACAATGAATAATTTCTGTTTAAGTAAAAATGACGCTGCAGACGGTGAGTGGGCTAAACACAGTATGCTAAACGATTCTGGTCTTGGATGAGAAAATTCATAGTGAAATGTTGTAGTTATTTAAAGCCATTTTGAGGGTTGTCTAGTAAGATGACTCGCCCGCACTATTTGGACCAGGGTAGAATAGAGACTCAGACGTAATTTTTCTTGGTCAAGGTGAATTATTTAAATAAATAAAAACACTATTTTAAAAAAATCATCGGGTGGCCTGCTGGTATGGGGTTGAGGGTATGGCGGCTGATTATTTTTCATATTTGTATAGGTCTTAATTTAAAAAAAAGCAATGTTTCTCGAAATTCAAGCGAGAATACTCTTGCTCCTTCCAAACGCCCAAAGCGGCGATATTGTCATCAAAATAGGTACTCTTTCGCCAAATAATTGTCAATTTATAGGATTAAATGATGGTCAACATTAAAAAAAACTATTATTTACATAGGATAGCAGAACAAAAACCGCCTTCAATGATAAGTTTTATTTTGCACGGAGGTGAAAAAAGGCCTCTTGTCAAAAGGTGGTATACAATTTAATAATATTATTGTTAACTGTTTTGTAAATGATGGCGTTATTTAGTCACAAATATTATTTAATAAATAAATATCAGGGGACCAGTTTATTAAGGCATCTGAAGCAATACCCAAAACGTAATTAGATAAGATTCGAAATATTATCTATGTATGATGCAAATCAATACAACCCACCGCCACTTGTATTAAAAAAATTATCACGTAAGAGTAAATAATTTATTTTAAAAAACCTATACGCTATTATGTTTATTCGTGGAATAAAAGCATTGAAAGGCTAAACGCCGACAGATTTTAAATACAGTTATTTGACTACAATTACACTGAACTATTAATTCTATGCAAATTGCCCGACTACAAATGAACGTTAATAAACGCAATAACAGACAATAAGTTTTCACGGTCTGAATAGAGGCGAAGATTGGAAAAAATTCAAAGCACTTTTTGTCGAAATTCGTAAAAAAATGTTTTGTATTGTGAAATGCGCACAATGGAGGATGGAGGAAATGAGAGTCTGGGTGGAGGAGTGCTCAATTTAACTCGCACGTTCGCTCCGCCGCCCGCCGCACGCGCCGCTTAAGTCACGGGAGGCAGCGGGGAAGCAAGCCCGCGCGCGCTTATGTCACGAGCGGTTAAACGTCTTGAATTAAATAAAATGTGAATTTTGAATACTAGGTATGAAATGGAATTTTAGTTTGAAAACAAACATAGTCGGTTTTTTTTGTTTGTGGCCGTTAGTGTACACGTTTGTTTAAAGTATCAATTTAAAGCTAGCAAGTTCTGCAGCTCTAAGATCTCGTTTGTGGTTTTTATTTTAAATTTTTAAGTACCGTATTGTTTTGTACTTTCTTTGTTTAATTTGAAATCGTTCGTAATTTCGGATAGTCCTTTTTTAGCATAGTCAGCAGAATAATTACCGTTCTTTGGATTCTCATAGTTAGCTTATCCTTTGCGGCAACCAGAACCCGTATCTTTCGCTTCGTGCACCTTAATGCACTGTCAACATTTATATGAATAACATAACATAGGAGTCGCAGATGCGTTGCAGATCTTAGAAAAAAAAAGAGCATATTCGTCTTTTAAAAGTCCTTAAACCCTCGTATGTCCTGAAGATTTAGTCGCCTCAATAAGCTGGTAACATAAAACTATCGGGCTTGTTAAAAAATAAACCCGAAAGCACATACACAACGATACGCTTTTAAAATGTACCGTATCATAGTTTTTTTTTACAAAAAAAATAATTTTAAATAAAATGTTAATTTTGTGACCATCCCTGCTGAATTTAAAATTATTTTAGCAATCAACGCTGTCCGTTTGTCACTTGCGCCAACTAGAAATGGCTTCCCCAGCCGCCTGCACCTCAAATGCACTGACAATCACAGCCGATACGACACTTCGTTACAGCCGGGCTGCACTATCAAAACTGAATTTGCACGTATTTTAGACCAAATTAACTCGTAGGTTCTATATTAATTTTCAAATCATAAGTAAATGGTTGTAGGGTTTTAAACCGTTCGGTCGGAAGCATAAATATCTATCCAGCTATCACGTGAAGTATATAAATAATTGTACCTTATGGTCAGTGATAAAGAGGCGTGTTGAATGACGTCTTTGGAACGTGTATATTTATGACATTGACTGCACTATACATTGGACCTTGATTTTGAATATAACAACTTATTCTGCCACGCAATGGTATGTCTTGCTGATTTTTCAGTACAGGCGATTGTATGGTAAAAAAACATGCATCCTCATCCCTAATTTATGTGTAAGGGAGGGACACTAAAAAAAAACAGACAGATGGACGGGCATGGCGAAACTATAAGGGTTCCTAGTTTACGCAACCCAAAAAACACTATATGATTTTGAAAACAAATGGTTGAATACTAAGTGGTTAAAGAGGCCCTGGAAAGGCAATATGGTTTTACCGAGTAAAATAAAACCACTGGTGATTTGTCACGTCACTTAAAAGGTAAAATGTCTAGACGGCAGTCAGGACATAGCATACCACGGCTTCCGCGCAAAAGACCGAAGCAACCAAAATAATACCCGCTTTGTGGCTCCAAAATTTAACGCTACCCTTTGAGGGCTTCTCTAGACCCACCTATTAGCATAACGCTCATAATGGCTTGCCTAAGCTTTTAATTAATTAGTGACCATCTACGAAAATTCCACGAAAACTCATCTTTTTTCCAATTTACATATTGCATTCTACCGGTATTTTGATGAAAAAACTGGTTGAAGAGAGCATTTTATTGAAATAAAGATGTATTCAGGCCTTGTTAAAGCGTATAAGTTACTCAAATTTAATAATAGTAGGTAAAGTGTTTTAAAAACCATAACCACTGTAGGTATTTTTATTTTTTTTAGATTTCTATTAAAAGCTTTCATCGTATTACTGTGTTAGTAAAATGTAATTACTAAGCTTTCTAGCTAACATCATATTTCTCAATTATTATTCTTAACGTCAAAATTCATTAAGCCTGTATTTTTAAACGAACATTTTTAACAAAAAATACCGCATTCATCAAATGCAATAAACATTATTTACACTTGTTACCAAGTAAACAATAGCACAGTTCACAGCGTGCCTCCACAAAAAACTCATAAATATTAACCTTTAAAAAATAAAAAGCATGTACACAAACAATCTCCGTGGAAAACTAATTTATGCTGCGCTCTCGTCGGGCGGAAGAAAGACGCTCTCTGAAATCTCTCTTTTATGTTGTGGCAAAGATTTAATATAAAATTACTTTCTACATTATCATGTGAGCCTGGTACTGCTAGTAGGGAAAAATGGGACTTTTTAGGGATACGCGGTGTTGTGGAAACGATAAGGATTTATTGAAGCAAATTAAGTTTGGGTCTTGCATGTTATAACATACTTGATGATGGATACCAACTGTTATCAATTTTTTCAACAAAATTAATTTGTCTTGAATTATGTTTAATAACTTTAATAATCTTTTAATGTTTGAATCCTATTTAGGTTTTCTGATTAGATAAACACGTTATTTTAAAAACCTTCTATGTCGATGTGTAAATTATATTTCTTGATTTACCTTCCAGAAAATCATAGCATAACAATCTAATCCACAAATATAACAATGCGGAACCCAACCCCCAATCTGCCGATCTTTGATTTCCTGAGATTATCTCGTGCGTGACAGCTGTTCCGCCTACCAGAGGCAAAAGGACGTAACTGTTTCTTTTACACAAATCCGATTTAACCCTCTACAAATAACCATAGCGCCGCAAAACCAATGAACATTCAATCACATTTGCGATATTTTTTCTTAGGAGGATATTCGTTGGAACCGGCGTTAAGGCGGAGACACACTACCCTTGTTTTGATTCCGCAACAGAACATACAGGGTCCACTTTAAGTGGATAGTAGGTGGCATTTCACGGATTTAAAGTAAGTCATAAGGTCATAATCGTAAAATAATTAAACGATAGTACAGTGTTAAAGCTAGCCCTTGCAGTGTCATAAGCTGTATGATTTCAATTGCAAAGCTTAATTTGGTACGAATATTTAAAAATATTTTAAAAAGACGGTGCATATTTTTTTTATATGTATTTGTAGTATGAGAGAGCTTTATTATTGAGCAACAGAACGAGGTAGTAAGGAATTAAACTGCTTCGTTTTAAATCAGAAGTACGTACTTGATATATTTGTGATGTAACTTTAAATCATTTACAAAGATTGATAAAGTTTGTCCGATGCAAAAGTATAATCACAAGCAACATCTAGCACCTACGGTAATTAACTAATGACAGAAACATTAAAAAGTGCTAATCATTTTGTTATAACTATATCCTCAAGTACCGGAATAAAAGTTTGTAAACGAATACATAAATATAACGAAAAACAATCGATACGATCATGAAGCTCGCCCCAAACCGATTTCCTCAATCTTCTCCTTTAATCGCATATCGCATATGTAGACATTTGACTCCCCTCATATTCCTTTGATTATTGCATTAGGACCGAAACGAGGGCAGGAAAAATCGCACTCTGAGCTCTTTTTGTGCCATTTAATTTATTTATTGTCAGCATGTAACAAATGATGTTTTGCATGGTTGCCGACAGGAGTATGACGTAGAAATGACGGGTGAGCAATCAAAAATAAATTAAGCCAAGAGTTGTACTCTTATGAAAATTTGAGGGGTTCTGTCTTTTTGATAAACAGATATACTCGGTTCAAGAGTTGGATGTATATTGTACTGCAGAAGACGATAAAACATAATTTAAATTACCTAAGGCTATGTTTCAGGCTTGCTGTTACAAAGGTTTGCCTACATGAAACTGTTTTAGTGAACGGTATATATGGTTCTAATTTATTATTTTTAGTATTAAGCTAGCGGGCCCTTGAGACTTCTTATGCTCTTAGAAATTAGATTGATGTTATTACTGCTTTATAAGACATAAAAGCTTAAAGACTTTTAAGTGTTCTTAATAACATCACACATAATTAATGAAATATAAATCGTATTAATATCGGGCTGGTATTCATTTTGCATGACTTTTAACACAAAAAAAAAACTGAAATACCCTATTAAACTATCTTTAAGTTAATTTTGCTTATTTATTGTAGTCATATCACCTGATATCAACAATATTATTGCAGGACGTTCTGACTCTTTAGAATATATAGATTCCCCTGATTGACTAAGTCGAGCATTGAGAAACTAACGACCGCATTCAGAGTTAGTTGATGATAAGTAAATTCCATACACAAATTGTCTCCGAGCATGACGGTGAATCAACCACCCATAATATTATATCTCCAAACAAAATCTAGAGATACACGAAACTCAGTGAAGAGATAAAGCGAAAACTCCCGCAAAACCTCACATAAAACTTAATAAATAAAACCTAAAGACGCGCAATTTCGCCGTAAGCTAAAAACAAATAAACGTCAATCTTTAAAAACGTATCTGTGTTAGGAGCTCATGTGTTTATATGAAGGGGATAACGGTACAAAGGGAAGCAATTTAACAAAATAAAAAATGCTATATTGGAATCGGGAGAAACAAATGATACGGGAAATACTTAAATCACTTCCATCGATGTGAAATTGGAAATTGCATAGATTCAAATGGATTGTGCTTTGGGCTGAAGGGAGGCACGGCGCTTTAGATTTGTCAAATTAATACTTGACGCTTTTGATTATTTGCTTAGATAAATGGAAATGTCAAACGAAATGTTTTTGCAAAAGTGATTTAGTAAAATGTTTTTTGCACGATGTCACATGGAACGTTACTTTTCATTCAAACCTTGTAGTAGACAAATCTTTTGGGCGGTCGAAGTATTTCTAGTGGTTAAGCCAACACAACTGATTGACTGATATTCAATGTCAGTTGCAAATGTCAGCTTAGATTACACACGCGTATGGTTACACATTTTACAGTAAGTTTTTATCTTACACTAAGTGACTAAATTTCATGGCTGACTTCACATGTTTACTAGCTATTGTACCATAGGCTTTATAATAAATAAGGCATTTCCTGGTTTCAGAAAATAAAGAAATAATTTCCAAAACAAAGTACTTAAGTATAATTTCCGAGTTAAAAATTACTTGCAATAAATATATCCGCGTCGAAAGTGGGGGATGACAAAATTGACAAACGGGCCGGCAAATATGAGCCGAGTATTCAAATTCGAGAAAGAATCGAAAAATTATAGCCTTTGTTCGAATATCGCGTTCGAGTGATATAACGCACTATCGAAATTGGTTTCAATAATATTTACTTGGCAAATTGGAAATAAATTCACGTAATTGCTTTATTTAACGTCGCAGCTGAATGCGATTCAGGCTCTATTCATAAATGGGACGATTGTTTACCGAATTTATAACGTCCTTTGGATGATATATTTTTGAAGTATCAAATGAAATTTAAATAATGTAATAAAAAGCTTTTTTTCGTAATATTTTTAGTTATGTGCCTTAATGATCTTAAGTAAACCACTCGTTTGTCTGAGATCGACCAAAATTATAAGGTTTTTTTTAACATATTTAATACCGCGACTACTCACTCAAAATCAATTTTTCTTTCTTCGCATCGGCCTTAGTTTTTTTTCTGTTTCGCCTACTGGTTGACTGGTAGAAAATGCCATAGGGCATTAAGTCCGCCATTTGTACTTCATTGTATTTTGTGCAAATAAGTTAAAATAAATAAACAAGCGTCTGTTAACGTACGAAAACATAATTTAAAAGTACTTAAAGTAGCGGCGCCAAGTGATGGCACTTTTGACGTTTGCTCGCTCATGAAGTTCCCTAAATATTGACAGCAAATATAAAGGACCAGATATAAAACTTCATTGTTGCAGGTACCGAACCAGAAATGGGCTTATTATAGCTTAATCTTGAGATTATTTTCATTTGCCCTTAGTTTTCATCGTTTTAATCATAACATGACTAACAAAAAAACATGTCAAAATAACAATTCGCGTGATGATAGGTATCAGATGATAACAGTGACGATTGTGCTTCAAGGAGTATTAGTGATTTCCCTTAATCGGATTAAAATTCAATAAAATAAATACTTTAACCATGGAAAATGGCTTTTTATTTTTATGCGTTATTTCCTTAAATAAACTTTTTTTTAATATATGTCTCACCCTTGACTGATTTTATTATGTAAAATGGAGTTGTCACAACACCTATTTTTCAGGTGTCAATAGTGCCATCACTCGGTGCCGCTACTTTAGTGCAAATTAAAAAGTCAAATGACACTTTAGTATTAAAAACAGCTCGTTATTTTATATAAATAAAATGTTACGCATAGGTAGGCTAGTTATCTTTTCGCAAAACTAATTTCTTGCTTAAATTATCTCATTTTTAATTAATTGAATATTCATTATGTATTCATTGAATATTGGTTATGCGAAAAGATGATTATGCGCTAGATTGCGATCAAAAATCATTATGCTACCCGATATGGACCTTTAAAAACATAACTGTCAAGGTATCCTTCGCTTTTTGTATCAAATATCAAGTCTGGTAAAATATTGCATCTATTAAGAAAAAGGGCGAACTTGGTTTACCTTTATCATAGACAGTTCATTTTTATTGCGCTGCGAGTGGCATATGACAAAAACGTACTTGAAAACAGCTTCATCATGTTGGGGAAAGTTCTCGCGTTTCTAGACGACTGAGCGAAACTAAAGTCATAAAGTTTATGCAGTGACAACATATTTCTCCAACGTGCCTTTTATTAGACGATGATGTAGAATAAAGAAAAAAAGTTAACCACTTTGCGCCGTGATATCAAAATAATGACAGCATAAAACTGGGTTTTCTTGCTTCATTTTAGTTTTTTAAGAAGATTTTTTTATGTTACACTTACAGCTGCCATACAGTTTAATTTATAAAGTATTGTTGCGTTAGAGGTTATTTTTTGTACTAGAGTACTGTCAGAATTGACTTCTCATTTTGCTACTAGGTAGGTTTAGGTAGAAAACTCTCAATACACATTTATCTAGCCTCAAACGACAAGAGTACGGTTTAAATCAAAAGTAGCCGTTAACATTACCTTGTTCCAGTTATTGAGGGATATTCCCACCTGTTACCATCGATTTGTTACCACTGGTAACAGCTAGGATTTTTCTTCCCACCTTTTACCAGTGATAACAAATTAGTGGTAACAAGTGGGAATAACACGTTATTAATATTCAAACCACTCTAACTTCCCATAACCATGCCAAGGTATTAAAATGTACCGCTACTTCTAAGTCCGTTTTCGAAGAATAAGAGGAAGAAGTACATTTACTCACTACACAGAAGACACACAAACACAAATAAAAGAAAACAAATAATGTGAGAGAAACAGCACGGAGTGTGTAGTGTCTCATCTCGGTAGCGAATCGGACACTGGCTCAGCATTATGCTGAGATGTCAGACAATTACCTACAGCTCTGATTTTCAGCCAGTACCGTTTTGGTGACTCACGGACCACTGTACAATCATACTGGTACTATAATATATGCTATACACCGGGTTTTTTTTTATTTACGATAACTTCGGCATATTACTAGGTACATCCATAGAAACTACGTGGTAGATTCAATTTTTAAATATTGCAAAAAAAAAATTTTTTTTCTGTTTCGATCAAAATAATTAAATGTTGTATCTTTGGTCATTCTAAAAGAGCCTTTAGAGTTAACTAATAGTCAGTGTCAAATAAGTCAATGTTGGCGTGACATACACACACAATTAAGAGCCTTTTACACCAGTTCAACGCGATTAACTGATTAAATTTTTAAAATAAATGTCTTTAAAACCGTAAAAGTTATAATTTGTCTGTCTTCGGGAAATTAACTTTATTGACCTTAAGAACGTTCCCTTAAAGTTATCGTTAGTAAAAAAAACACGGTGTAGAATAGATGCTCCAACATACTAATACACATGTATACTTATATAAAAGTAAAGTTTGCCTTATTCTAACCCACAGAAGATTATCACTACCACAGCTCAAATAAATGCAGGGAATCAGAAACACGTGAAATTTATAAAAAAATACTAGTACATTTGTAAATGTACGCTGTAGCCCCGCAGATGATCGCCCCTTTCGGAGTTTAAACTTGAGCCGGCTGCCATTGCAAAACTTTTCAGCTCTACGAAAATACACCGGAACGCTTTCAAAAGAACACCTTAGTATACGAGTTTTTAGGGTTCCGCTGACACTGATGCACAATCCATTAACTTAGTAACGTAAAGACGTCCAATGTAAATAACATTAAATATGGCACAAGTCACGGCCAAGGAAGAGGAAATGTTACGGCAAACAAACCAAGAGAGGTAATTGAAATCTGTTTTTGAATGACAGGTCGCAACCATTCGTCGCGCGAAAAGTGGGCATTTTAACAAATCAGCCTTCAAAAACTTGACTAGGTACCCAAAATCCACCAATACCCCACACTTTAAAACCAGTTATGGCATTTAGACAGCAACAGGTCATATATAATCATGGATACACACACACATACAACTAAAAACATTTCCTTTTTGGGCAGTCGGGTTAAATTTTCAAACGACGAGTTCTGTGTTGGTTTATATGCTATTTTGTGCATTACTTCTAATGACAGGAGAGCGGGGTATGTGTGTTTTTTTTAATTAGTTAAGTTAATAGATTTAAAGGTTAATATTGGACCATTCTCAACGGAAAAAAAAATCTACATGAATAGACGTATATTTCAGCTTTTAGTTTAATAAATTTAATATAATCTTTGAGACATCACTACCTAAAATGTTATAGCGGAACCCTCCAATATATTCAACGCTTCATTGAGAAAACCTTTCCTCAATTCTTCGACGGGATTAAGTTCACATACTCGTATGAGAAGCACTTGCCAATCAGAAACCTTTGCATTACATGTGAAAGGACATCTCACATTTTACTTAACCAAAAAGATTTTCTTGAGTGGGTGCCGACGTCGCGTTTTTGTGAGCCCAACGTCGTAATTTATGATATTAATGATATTTATCCTGAAATTTACTGCCCATTAGTACATTTTCTCGGCAAATTCAGGCGTTAGAATTGTTTGTGTTGAAACCTCTACAGGGTCATCCAAGCAATGAAGCACTATATCCTTCTGTTTTAGGTAATCTGCTCATATACATTGATACTGAGACTTTAACGTTTGCATTACTTGCAGCATTATTTTTATAAATCGTTGACAATTGCAGCAACCTACAATTTAACCTACAAATTAAGTCCTGATATATCGGTCTGATTGAGATGATAGAACCCGATGACATGGCCAATAGAGAAATCTGAATTGCGAGAGTGGACGAGAGTCGCTGGACAAGACGAGTCGTTGAATGGAGACCCAGAGCCGATACTAGAGGGCGCGGCAGACCACCGCAACGCTGGATGGACGACATTCGACGGCACGGAGGTCGGGACTGGATGAGATGGGCACAAGATCGCCAAGAGTGGAAGAAGAGGGAAGAGGCCTACATCCCAGATTGGATCACCAAAAGGCCACCATGATGATGATGATATGAAAATCCTAGTAAAGGCTAAGAATTTAATGGCCACAAAGTTGGAAAATTACAGTTTTCACATGTAATCCTACATTATCGATTCCAATTTTAATTATTTCATCAAGTGAACTCAGACAATATGCATTGTGTTAACGTTAGAACGTTGTAATTATTAATAACCGTTCGGCGCTCATGTCAACTCCATAGAATTCACACCACACAGTGGCCCTAGACAAGATGCGCAACACTTACGTAAGCTATAGTCAAAAACTGTCAAAATGTAAGGAATTGACGTGACCTTCCGGCATCTAACGTCAATCCTATACATTTTCTATAACGATTATTATCTCGCAAAGAATCTGGTATTATACACCCGACCCACCTATCTCATATTATCAAGTTTTATTATAGCTTACTTCTCGGCTACCTGAGATGAAAATGTTTTCTCATACTAAGCATAACTAATATCTCACTAAAGTAGCGACACAATATTATATTATAGTTAGCGACGTCTAGCAATAAGCTGATGATAAAATACTCCACTTTAATTAAACTTGAAAAGGTCTCTTGGATATTAAATTTCTGAGTTAGCTGTCGTATGTGTTGATGTTATTAAGTCTACTGCTATAAATATTAAATACAATTTGTATTTATTTGCTTTGTTTCATGCAGTATTTTTGTAAATATTTAGAATTTTATTAGTAATACGTGGTCTCGAAATGCGTTGCTCTCTCGTGGAGTCTCCAAAATGTAACTTATGAATACTTTTTAGCTGCATTTTGATACGTTTTAGGTACTTAAGAGATCTTAACAATTTTATTATTAAAGCCTTGATAAATATTAAGTTATTTTTAAGCGATACATCATTTTCAAGTTTCTTGTCGTACCATCAGCAACACAGTTAACTGACAGTGACTGTGATCTTGACACTTTTCAAAAAGGCTCACTAGTGGTGAGGTAACAGTGGTGTTGTTTGATGTTAGTTATCATCTGTTTTTGATATTTTTTGTGCAAACTTGTATGTGTCCAACCCTATGCATTGTCCTAACTCATCTACTTCAGGGTTAGCTGGATTTAGGGATAAGGTCGCCTTTGTACATTAGTTTAATATTTGTATTGTAATATTTATATTTTTGTGCAATAAAGAGTTTACATACATACATAAACATAAAATAAGAAATCAGATTTAGTCTAACAACCGTGTCAATAAAATTACCATCGGTAGTAAGACATCGACTGAACTGAGAGAGAGCTGATTCATGGAACTTTACCAAGTGAAGTCAAATCATTACCTATTTACTCTAATCTTGTCTACCCATTCGTTTACTAAGTTTCGGGGACTCAATGTAACCACTTCTTATTCCAGAGTTAAATTATACTTAGTACATATTTTACGACAATTGCAAGCGAAACTTTAATACTTTATAATGTCGTCTATATATATGTGCAACGCTTTCCGACCTGTAATACTAGTCGTAGTACGAACACTAAAGCAATATATCTCCAAGGAATATGCTGCTAGATACCGTTTGTGTTTTACGACGTTAGTGAAACAATTTGTATTCCACGGCGGTTTCGGCTGTAAGAGTTTGGATTGCGACTGTCTGATTTCGCCAGGTGGACAGTGTGATCAGCAGACATGGTTTGAGTTTGTAGATGATTTGTTTTGGTTCTAAAATAAAAGAATATTTACATATGAAATGGGCGAGGTGCTTTGGACAGGTCGTGGTAAAAACGTTTAGGGAAGTTATGTCTAGCAACGGACCAGTTTTGAATGACGTGATCATGATGGGGTGTCCCTCGGAATCCCTAATAACGTTTGCACAACGCTAATAACACAACGTTAATAACTAGGGATCGGAAATTCGGGGACATATTTACGTAAACTTTCGCGGCGGCGTTGTTGTTCAGTTGAATGGAGGCGGACTCCATTTTAATTTATTAGTAAAAATCCGGGGATTTCTAAATAAACATATTACTCCAATATAAATTCATATGAAGGTACTTTCATTAACTAGTTGAAGTTATCTTCCATGCGTAGATTTACTACGTGTTATTGAATTTACCTTTTGTAATTTAACGAACGAAGTTGGAGGAGCAAATTGACATCAGTCAATAAGTTGTAATTTTTTTGTTACTTCCTCCCTATACTCTCTGATAATGTACAAAATTAATATAAAATGTATTTCATTTTGTCAGAATAATGTAATAAATTTGTCATGCTACTAGTGTTTAAGAGTTTCAAATGTTTAAACAGTTTTAAATAACTCATGCTGATCGTTGATTCTCATAAAATGACAGTTTATTTTCTAATTTCAGATTTTACGTAAATATAATGTTATTGAATTTTTTTTTTATTAATTACCTATCTTGAACTTATTAATACTGTTAGATATATAGAGTAATTAATTACTCAATTCATACTTAGATCGCTTAATAAATTAACCACATACATTTGTATGAAATGTTATATATGCTTACAACAACGGTAAAAATCGGTAGCCTAAACATTTTTACGAGGTATTACAGTCCTCACGCATTTTATAGATTCCCGGAATCCCGGAACTTATATTATTAAAATAATATTTTTAAGAAGCCGACTCCATATTACCCTATTTTTTCCGGGATTTTGCCAAGTTTAGGTAAATATGTCTCCGAATTTCCGATCCCTGTTAATAACGCATCGTTTGTCCGAATAATTTTTTCTCATAAAATTTCAAAAATACCTGTGGTAAGGTCAGTTTAGGGTTGTAATTCCAGAACACTAAAAAAACAAAATGCAGGCGGAAAATTTAGAATAAACGAAAATTCGGACAAATGATCCATTAGGACCAATTACGATTAGGGATTCGAATATAGACCCGATTATGATGATGACATCTTTTCCCCAGAAATTCCCCGTTTTAATCTTGAATGCAAAAAGAGGAACGTTATAAAGTCCGACGTGTCTGTGTATTTCTCTGTCTGTGTATTTCTGTGACTGTCCATGTGTGATTGTCTCGCAGTTTCAAAATAATAAATTTATCTTAATCGAGATGGTTTTTAGCTAGCTTTTATGTAAGTATGTTTTAGGTGAATGAATATGAATATGAATATGAATATTAAAGAGTTAATATAAAGGCTTGCATACTTTACTTTTTGCCCGATCTTCACATGGTTCCCCTTATTTACTCATAATCACGTTTGCCCGAATGTACGATTTTGCAGAATACTAATTTCTCATAATTGTTATTCCACCTTTGACTTTTTTGAAAAAGACAACTATTAGTCTTTTTTTTTGACACAATGTAAATTACATTTGATTTATATTATATTTAAGTATTATCATAAGTTTCTTTGTGTATGCCAACCCTTTTATTACTTAAAGGTAACATATACTCAGATGGAAATCGTTTCTTGCTATGCAAAGACTGTGAGTAAAATATGTACCAGATTTTTCTGTTGATACAGGTTTATTTGAAGCATTCATTTCAAATGAAATATTTCATCTTCTGTCAGTAAATAATAAAGGCGACCACGATCGACAACACTAAATTTATGTTCTCTTATAAGTATCTAATAAATGTTTATTGGATAGTCACTAAATCAAAAGGTCATCACTTTTGAACTTTAAAACAGTACTAAAGAAATCACGATCCTTTAATTCATGATTGGATGTCGCATAATGAATAAATAAAAGTGCCGTTTGACGTGTTCGTTCGTATTATTTGCGTTAGGAAGTGATAAACCGAGATATATACTAACGTATCCGACAACATTTGATGATCAATATATCGTCACTGCATCATGGGCCTCATTCTACACTGTTTTGACACCTGGGGGGTTATTATGACATAGCTATGCAGTTAATTTTACGGCAAGTGTAAAGGCCCATTTAGATGGTACGAGTTTCTCTCTTCGAGTGTACGATTATCGTAGCACGAAAAAAATATGTCATCATATAAACTACACGTACGATATCGTATGGCAAGGGGCGAAAATCGCCTCGCCTTATATGGTTGCAGTCTCCGTGTAAACATAAAGGCAATGCGAGAATCGTATTTCGAGTTCATGTGATATTCAGTCGTCATTATGAGTGCATTGCGAGAGGCTGTTCTGATTGTGTCGGCACTTCTAAAACAAGAATTGTTATTAAATAAATTAATTGTCTTTCTGGACATTTTTAAATTGTTGCTATCGCCAAACCGCACAAAATAGTTTTTTTTTTTTAATTTTATTTACCGTTGTTTCCCGCCATTTTTTTTATTAATGCAACGTCACGTGTCATTCAGCCAGGAGCAATTAATTAGTTACATTATCTTGAAAAATATGGCAATAAAAAATATATATAAATTATTATATTTTATCACGTAAATTGACGGGTAAAACTCGTATGAAAATCGGTTCTGACCGATTCGTGCGATACACGCATGTGCGTGAAAAAATGTCATACGAGAACCAGTTTAGATGAGTCGAGACATCGTCAGCAAATATCTCCGTAGAATGCAGCGTCTCGTGTAAACTATGTCGCCTGGCGATAATCTCCGTACGAGTATCGAATGACATAATCGTAAACGAGTTTTTATTTCTCGCTTAATGTAACCATTTTTATACGATTCTCGCCCGGCGATTATTGCGTACGATAATGTCATACGATTTCTCGCCCCAAAATGGGCGAGAAACTCGTACCATCTAAATGGGCCTTAAAGGACAGAGCTATAGCAGTTATATCACTCTGTCCTTTTGTCGCAGCGTAAACTGAACTGCAAAGCTATGTCATAATACCCTCTGGTCTATTATTACCGTATTCTTTTTATCTCGGCTGCCACTACAGTAGCTCCAGCAAAAATATTTTAAACTGACTTTACAAAATACGACAGTAATAACAAAAAACAAAGTTCTATGTGAACCTACAAATCGCACTGCCAGATCAAAACAGTAGTAACTCAAATTACTGTATTTTAAAATCAACTTTAATATAACGTGTATAAGCTTGAAACAAAACTAACAATGATTTTGAGTTGATACTTTCTTGATCTAGCAATGCGATATGTCACCAATAAAAACTAAATCCTAGTCGTACATAAACCGACCAGTAAACTGGCAACAAAGTTTCGAACCCGCTAATCCTGTAACGTTGGGCCATAAAGCGCTCCGATTCAGTTTGACGGCGAATTAAAAGTTAGCAGTGACGTTAACGTAATTGGAGTTTACGAGCTTACACACTCAGTGCCCAAAACTAACTAGTTGATCCATTTTATACCAAGACCTGGGGGGTTATTATGACATACTAAAGCAGTTCATTTTAGGTTGAGAGAAAGGGACAGAGCTATAGCAGTTACATGGCTCCGTCCCGTTCTCTCAACCAAAACTGAACTGCTTTAGTATAATAGTTTGCTGTAATAGTTATAACGATTTAAAGTTGGTTAGCAACAGCAGTCGGGTTTTTTAAAGGTTGCTTTTAATTGTTACTCTTATAAATATATTCCGGATGCATAGATTGTTGAGATTAGATATGGTCCGCATAGTCATTTAAGATGATACTCACTATAAAATAATTTGGCACATTTTGCCGTACACAAGTTTAAAAGACAGAGTGTCATAGGACACTCGTTATTTTATCTATAAAACTTGTGTATAAAAAATGGATACTACGGAACGACTTATGGTGCGTTCCTACATATATTCAAAACCGTTTGTAGAGTTGAGACGCCTCGTTATAATTTGACACTTTTTGTATGTAGCAAATGTCATAACGCTACTGCCCGTAAGGGAAGCGATTCGTTTCTTGAATATAGGAACCGGGCATTAATCGTCTTTAAACTGACCCAGAGTGTGACCGTAAGATGCCAGTCTTTAAATATTAAATAATTGAACAACATTGTAAACATTTCTTGCAAAGTTTAATATAAACAAAACTTAACATCTAAGGGTACGTTAATATAGAAATCTGATCCTAATTAGGCGAGCAACTGCACAAAGTACGTTCGAGACGCGTCTCGAGTATGGTCTAGACAGAGTCTAAGGCTTACCAATTTCTCGTTCGAGTTCCTATTTAAATATTTCCCAGCTATTAATTTAATTTAACAAAGGGAACGTTGAGCGTCTTACTAACAATTAGTGAAACATCTGCAATCTTAACAACCAGCATTGGTACTTTGTCGAGCATTCCTTTAACATTTCGACCTTTTGTTCCGTCTGCACATTTTTCAAATTAATTACGTTCTGCGAGTTTGGGTGCTATTTGTGCTCTTCTGAATAATATTTCACTTGTCTTCATTAGCGAACTTGGATTTCATTTGGCTCCTGGAATGACTTGAAATAAAATGTTAATAACGTGTTTTTGGGATTGCAATACAGTTTTGAAAGGTTAGCTTATTGTTTTTAGAGATATTAAAATTGGAATTGAACTAGAAATATATCTACCTAATTGGGATTATTCATATTTTTTAAATTACGCTAATTTGTAAACCATGGGAGGATTAGGGTTTTAAAGCCGTTCTGCATTATTAAGTTTTTGAAATATTTATCTATTTTGGACATTTCGACAAAAGTATATTTGACCTTTGTTTGACTTTTGTTTTTGGCTCCTATTCTTTCGAATTAGAATGTAAAAACCGTAAGTTATTTTTTTGGTCTATCCCAATAATTGTACTTTAAACAACTTATTGTAGTTGTTAAAAGTACAAGATCAGATAGTGTAAAGGCAAATAATCTGAAGTAATCACAGCGGCCGACTTCATTTTAATTGAAATAAGGTACTGATACGTAGCATGAGCTACAAACAAAACTTATTTGGTCACGTTTCAGTGTACACCAGAATTAATTAAAGTTTGGAGTACTTAACATAGGAAAATAAGTGAAATGAGGCTTTGAGAGTGTTTCCACTGTTGCAAGAAAATAATTGAATTGAATGTATTTTTTTGCTCTGTCAATTATAACACGCTAAATATTACAGGGATGTTAAGTTATAATAGTAATTTATGTAACTGGTACATAAAGAGGGTCCTTAAAACACGAGTGTGGTTTTGTGAAACGAGCCGCTTTATGTACAGTTTCATACATTACTTTATCTACACACATATTATAAGTACTCTAAGATGCGTTCAGTAGCCGAAGGCAAATAACCTTCATAGCTACCAGTGCTACTGCTACCTGAAATATATCTGTAGGTGTTAAGCTAATGTATGAACTGAAATAGGAAATAAATCAAATCAGAGAAAATAATTATTTATTTATGATAATAATTGTAAACATTAACATTAGTGCAATTTGAAACGTTTAATTAACAAACAAACAAATGGCGGTAAGGCTACCCTGTGTCATACACAAACTAACAAAGTCCCTATTCTAATGTCATTCGACATCAAAACGGCGCACGACACTTTACTTAAAATATACCGAGTCGACATTTAATAGATACTAGAATTGACCCCCTGTTTGAATTGTGTTGGTTTTCGAAGATGTTCCAAATTTGAACAACATTACTTTTCACAACACTGCTCGGAAATATGGCCATAGATGCTCTTGTTTAAGGTCACAAAACGTCACTTATAAGGACAGACCAAGAATGTTTTTGTCGGCATTTGCTGATTGGTCGAGAACATTGTTGTCCAACTTTAATAACCAATGAAAATCAATCAATCCATTTTTGTGTCATAGCTCCTTAAAATGAAAATTTGGAATCGACCAATCATAACACGCCATTTTGTTTCGTAAAATATTAGGTGTATTTTTGCTAAAAGATACACAGACTAAAAACTATGTCACTGCTTTTTTTTTATGTAATTCAAACTTGGCCCCTAATCTCGAACCACTAGAGATAAAGTTACATGGGAGATAAGGCGAAACAAATACAATTTTATATGGAGTTGACATATTCATCTCGAATGTTAGTTTATTAATCTCGAAAGCCACGAGAATAAGGGGTCCAGATTTAAAAAAAAGTTATCTATGGTCAAAATTGGCGATAATACATACAGCTTCTATTCTACTTTTGAAAAACCGACACCATTTGACTAACACTATTCACATTAACATGAATTAAAATTTGAGTTTTGAATACGAATTTTTATTTTATTTCCTCTCAGTAGTTGTGAAAAGCACTATGTCTGCCTCGGTAGAAAGTGCAATTTATGGACTCGTCCAAAAATCTCGTACTTTCTATCCTCTGCAACAATGTACTATTATCAAAAGTTGTATCGTAATTTTAACTTTTCATTACAGCTACAGATAAGAAAAAATATCATAGTAAAATTGTATCTTGTAATGATGGTCGTTGTCTACGGATTCTGAACGCATTATAGAGGACTTATGATATGTGTGTAGATAAAACATATCGATACCTTGGGGATCACTTGGCGTAAACGCCAAAACACGATTTTTCAGTAGAGCTGAAAAACTGAACAAAATTTAGAAATTAAAACATAACTTTTTGGTTTCTAAAGTTATAAAAAATCGTGTAAGACAAAAGTTTGTAGAATTCTTCGTTGCTTAACGAGGTTTAAATATAATATATAATATCTTTAAGGAACAGAAGATAGCTGGCGTATACGCCCGAAAAAAAAAAACTTTATGGCGTGTATATCCCAAAAAAAATACTGCTGTTCTTGAAGAATTGGTAGTATCTGCTAAGTCAAATCGAATTTCTGAAATCAAAAGGATGTCAAAGACAGGTTTTAAATTGCAATAGGTGGTATTCGAGAAATAAGTTTGTTTTCATCATACTTAATGCATATACGCCTGATATTTATTTATTTATTTGGAACTAAAGTTAAATCTGTACATTTAAAATAACCCAAATCTCTGTTATATTCAATTAAGAGTCTAAGCTTATTTTCTTCTTTTCTATTGCTATTGATCGTGTGCTCTGAAATAATTGTCCTTACTCCTTTTTTTATGAATTATGAATGAAAGTAAAGGATTGAATAAAAAACAAGTTTAATTTGGTTTTTTAATGAATTACAAAAAACGGACAGTACGTTACAATGTGTTAACGTAAGTACGTCGTGGTAACATCACCCCACATAATAATAGCGATTAAACTTAATTTAAAAAAAACAATTTTCCCTGTGAAATTGTCCCTTCGATGCTGTTTATCGCTGCTTTGATTAATTAACTAATTTTTGAATATTATTAAAGAAGAATAGTTGAATGAAGGTATTATTGCTGTCTTCGCAACTTACAAAATATATAAAAAAATCAGTATACGAACATTTGGATCTTACGGCATTACATTAAACGCCTCTAATAATAATAAAACAGGCTTCGGGTAAAGCGCCTTTTCTCGGATTGTAATGTTAATATGGCAATTTATATAAAAGTTCGAGAATAAGCGTTATACCTGAATAAAAATGTCGACCGAATCGGCCCTAACATAAAGGTATGACTATTTATTATTATTATTTCAGAAGTATGGTCATATCCAGGCGTACCGTCGCCACTGACAGGAGTTGGCAGCTTTAAATTTCTTCCAGGGGTGACATCATATCTTTCAGGAGCGACGTCATATTCAAGAATATGGCCGTCGATGGCAGGTGTTGGCGCTCTTGCAGGTAGGTTGTGTATTTCAGCAAGACCCCCGTTTAATGCTGGTTTCATTATTTCAGAATTATGGTCATATCCAGGTGTACCAATGGCAGGAGTTGGCAGCTTTAAATCTCTTTCAGGGGTGACGTCATATACAGGAATGGCAGGTGTTGGCGCTTTTGCAGGTAGGTCATGCATTTTAGAAATGTCTCCTTCGAAGATTGGTGTCATCAGCTTTTCATTATTAGGTGAAGTAGTTGTATCAGGTGGGGACAATGCGGCATTATTTTCTTGATTTTCAGAAGGTTCACTTCTATTTATACTAATGTAAATAGTGCTAGCCGAGTCTCCAGGTAAATAAGAACCGTAGCAAGCATGGGTACCACTTTTCTTGGCATTTTTGAGTGAAATATCCACGTCATTTTTTGCTGTTTCAGTTGGTAACCACTGCGGAGGGAGATGGTCAGGATCATGATGAGCGCTGTGATGTGAGTGGAGTGGAGTTTTACCTTGTGGAATCAAAATGTTTGAAATAATACAAGGTACCTTCTTTGGACTGTTGAAGTAGTCGTGGGTTAGGGGTAATGATACCGTAGATGTGTTTATTATGTCATCGGTGCTGTTCTCTATTATGTCACAACTGTTATTTCTGAAGGTTGATTCAGTTTGAGTATCATGTTCCAAATCCTCTATTTTTTCATCAGTTAGTCTTCCAGTATTTATTACGTGCGGTTGAGACGACGGTAGTCTGAAAACAATTTCTTATTTCGGTCACTGCCTACTAGCCAACCATCCGTCAAGATCTCCATTATCAAGTTATGTCACTTCCTTATTATCTATGTTATAAAGATGAATAGTTTATTTGTTCTTAAATTAAAATGTTTTAGACATTATGACTGTGGCAATATTGTAAACATGCTTTGATATTAAAGGTGGTACACAAAGTAGATTTTTTATTTTCAAAAATCTTGGGTCGTAACCGCCATATAATATTTCAGGTGGCGGTTACGACCTAAGATTTATAAAAAAATCTTAGGTCGTTAACACCATAGTGGGTGGGTAACATGAATTTACGAAAACTTTCCTGGTTTGTATGTATGTAGGTATATGTATGCAACACTATTACATTACTTAATATTAAAACTAGCAAGTAGTACCAAGGTGAACTCATCTCTTTAAGGGCTTTAATTTACACAAAACATTAGGGCTTAAACATCGTTAATCTATAAAAAAAAGGATTCAAGGCCGTAAACGTCTCATTAGATTACACTTTTAATAAAAATCCTAGGTCCTTAATGGTTTTATATCATCGGTGATAGTTCAATACCGCGTAACTAAATTATTCAAGAAGTTGCATAGTGCACCTTACCGACTTACGTGTTAAGGTGTATTTTGGTTTTTATAACTATCACCGACGGCATGCAATTCATACGTAATTCTATTTAGAAACTAGACCTAACAGATCAGACATCGTTGGTACAACAATAGGGTAAGTAGGTAAATCCTATAGAGCGATAAATCAGAATAAGTACTTACCGCAACATGTTCCGTCTGCGTTCAGCTAAAGAGATCAACTGTCCGCCGTCTCAAAAGTGCATTCAAACGATTTTCACTATCCATCTTCGTACAAATTAAATGTTCATTTTTTATAACAATTTAAGTTAATGTTTAAACCGAGAGACACGCGCACTATTTGTTGTTTGTTTACAAACACCAGCCACAAGCTGTCCGGCTCGTGAAGGCCAAACGCACTGAGCGCGGGCGCCACGAGGCCCACGAGAAAAAAAAAATCCCTATTCCCTTAACTACACTATCTCTTATTAACAATGTATGCCGTTGCGCGTTAGAAAGAGAAAATATGTATTTGTCAACACGCATTGTAACGTTTACGCTCAGGCGCTTCGCGCTATACTTACATTTATCTAAGTATGTAATAGAAATGAGTCGTATAATGCTTCAATTTAAATTAGTCGTGATATTAAAAATGTGGTAACTGCATTGTTATTTCAAAAATATAATTAGTTGACATCGTATCCCACATTTCTATTCCAAATTCAGAATAATCTAAGGTCGTAAGAGGAAAATAATGTGATTGGGACGTATAAGCTACTGGTAATTTTTTGGTAGTTTCGTATACTCCCTAGAAATTTTAGCAAGATTAAACATGTAACTTTTACGCCCTTCACGATTTTATTTTAAATTTGGAACAACGTTTACGCACTTGTTTTTTTGGCAAAAATTATCTTATACTACGTATGTAATCTCATGAAATCAAACTCGTCGTGGTTACGACAATTTTTCTTTTTTAAACAGGTTTTTCGTACAAAACTTGAGGGCTGTAATTGTATTTTTTTTGCGAATTCAGAAATTTCAAATATACAGATCGATAGAGAAAAAAAAACTGAGTAAAACTGCATTCAAAACTCCTTTTGCCCAAAATGGCGTTTACGCCAAGTGATCCCCAAGGTATCGATTACTGACTACCCAACTAGCAAAATTACCTTATAACGAAAGGCCTATATAACCATAACTCTTATAGTCGTCATTTAAAGGCATTGTTTATGTCAAAATATCGTATAAATGCACTTTACCGGAGGAGTCAGCTAATATGGCTACAGACTTTATAATTTGGTTACGTAAACGTCAACAAACCTAAATAATATGGCTACCATAAAACCTTTAGTTAATAAGGTTACAACCTTTATAATTGGGTCAGGTAAACGCCAATAAAACGAAATAATATGGCTACTATAAGTCTAAAATTATGAATACCTTATAATGGCTAATTATACAGGTTTTTAGCCAGATAATATTAAAAGCCATATAAAGGCTATCATTAAGGCTATTTAATCTTGTAAATGAAATGCACAGGATCGTTATAAAGCATTTTATCTTATAGGAGTTTTTACGTTTATATAGCAATGGAATACATATCATTTATATAACTTTTAAAAGAGTTGAGGTCTTGGTTAGTCTGCTATATAGTAATAAACCTACATCTTCTAATGATGTCAACCTCACTTCTTTTGTCAAGGACAGCACATCTGAAAGTGCAAGTGGTTCCGTACAACATTTTTACTCAGAACGTTCGGATTTCGGTATTAATCGTTCGGAACATGGCAGTGAAAATTCTGAATATGACAGTGAGGAACCAAGAAGTGACTACGATGTGGACGAAAGTGTAATTGTTGAGTTAAAAAAAGACAACTTACGTAAGAATATCCGGAATTGGGCTGTCAAGTATAACATTGCACATGTAGCTATAAATGAGTTATCTAAAATTATAAATGACGCATTGCCGTACACTTTGCCATCAGATGCGCGGACGTTGCTTAAAACAAATGATGAAAATACATGCATTATAGAGATGGGAACTGGACATTACTGGCACAACGGTCTAATTACTCAATTACAGAAAACGCTGTCAAAAAGCAATGGTCTTCCAACTAAAATCTCTTTAAATGTCAATATAGATGGGTTACCAATTTATAAAAGCTCAAATATTCAACTTTGGCCAATATTGTGCAACATCGCCGAAATAAAAAATATATCTCCCTTTGTGGTGTCATGTTGTTGAAATGTGATGTCATGTGGGTCGAAGTAGTTCGTTTGCAATTATAACAATTGTCTCTCTTTACAAAATGTGTACTTTGCCAAGGCCAAATTAAACTATGAACAAGATGTAAATCTTCTCTTTTAAGAAACCGGTCCAAATCAATGAAAATAACCATAGTCTTCAGTTTGGCAAATCTAGGAAAAAAGTGTATTAATTAGTCATTACGGAACCCTAAAAAATATCAAGATGGAGAATACTTAATACAAAACATAACCGTTTTTTTCTTGTAAACAGCTTATACACGTTATGTAATTTTCTTAAAGACTTATAGAAACAATAACGAAGGAATGAAAAATAATCCAAAGTTTTTTCATCACAAAACATTGTTAATTCATGGGGGCGTTGAAAATGAGTTGAAAACGATACCCCATATCCTCATAAAAATGAGTTTCCACTTAGTTTCAATTATTAAAGACACACAAGTAACATCGGAAAAAAGGACACAGACTTTCCTTTTTCAAAATGGTTCACGAATAAAATAAATATAAATATAAATATAATTCTTGTTGTATGATTGCTGCGACTTTTATGAGTTGGATTACCTTATAAACGATCCTTACATAGCGGTTACAAGAACACGCTTCTTACGACTGGAGTTTATAAAGCAATTATAAGATAATTCTTCTTACGCAAGCTTTATAAATTTCAATTATAAGGATTATGAACATATAAACGAATTACAATTGGCAATTATAAGGGAATTACACTTATTGCTAACCGTAATACATCTGATATCAAAATAAATAGCAAATAATAAAGCTGGAATATGGTAATCATAAGGTTTAATTTCTTATAATTTGGGCCCAAGTCCACCCTTATAATCGTTTATGTGACTTGTATAAGAATATTTTTTTTGTCTTTATAAACCTTTATATAACATATTTTTGCTAGTTGGGTAGTTCATCAGTTTTACTGTACCCAGTTCAATGCGTTTTATTAGCTTTATGTTAGAATTTGATGATTTGTTGCTCACGTCAACGCAGCTCTGCTAAGATCTTAGGTACCTTCACCGGTTTAGCTTTCCAGATCTTTTTGAACCAAGCTGACCTAACTTATAAGTACGATAGGTTAGTTATTGGATTCAGAAGAAAATCTAACTTATGAACTTTTGAACAAATAAAACAGTTAGGTAGGCACATTTTATCTAATTCCACTTCATGTATGTACTTGTCTTTTTAACTTTTTAATGTTTGTGATCTGAAGATTTTATTTATGATTGGAAATAAAATACTATTCCGAATACTTTTCTACCAACCGGCGACTCTTTTGCCTTTTTCTCGTAGATGGATGATATTCTGAACATCGCTTTGAGGTTTATACTCGAATACTGACAGAACTTTAAAAGAATTCATCTAACTTTTTATTAACTTCGTTTGGAATACGGGGCTTTCGATTTTTAACTAAGTGAAGTATTTCGAAACAATTTTTTAACCGGCTTACTACTAAAAGATTTTTCAAAGATGCAAAAGCTAAAGTAATTATTAATAGCTTTTGCCCACGACTTCTTTCAAGCAGAACCTATTTATCGTTTGACTATTATTTTCTAATTTTAGCACATCCATGTGCAAAATTTCGACTAAATCAATCAACAATGCGTGGATTAAAAGTCAAACATCCAAATATCATCTGCCCAAACTCACATTTATTATAATACTTATTGGGATAAATGAAAATAATTCACGAGTCTATTAAAATTATTTTCAAGACAATAATGGTGCATGTTCAGTGGGCAACAAAAGTTTCACAGTAAACAGTTTTTCGTAACACTAACAGATTTTTAAGGATTCCGTAGTCAAACTAAGAATCCTTATTATTTCACTTTATCCCTCTGTCTGTCTGTATTTCTGCCTGTATGTCACAGTCACTCCTTCTAGAAGTAAATTAACTTTTAATGTACTTTATATCACAAATTACGAAAATGCTTCGAACGCATCTCAACACACCCTTTCATTTTTGTCAGTAATTTGACGTCTAACGTACGTAAAAGCAAAGCTGTAAGTTTTAATCCTACATACTCAGGCCCGTATTATAATATTGATCTCGACTATAATGCTAGTCTCAAAAATGACAGTTTAATATGCCTTGACGTATCTTGTGCCGTGCATCTCAGGCAAGGTAAGTTTCTTAATACGGCTCTCAGTTTTAGCTAATATTTTCGTCAGTTCAGTTACAACTGATCGTGGCTACCAGTTTAACTAGCTGGCATTTAAATGGCTGGTAAAACACAACTTACCAAGAAACCCCTGTCAATATGGCTATTTGTACTGATTACAAAGTGTCTCCTGTGTGTGCAGCATGGGCGAAGCCGCAGGCGATACGCGATATCGGCGAATTTACAGTGCAGTAGGCCGTAAATACATCCGACCCGTGGGCTACCATTGATCTTGTCGGCTGCGGTACCCCTTTGTTTTGCCAATTTCGCTTCATGGAATAGGTATTATAATTTTTTGATCATTCAAATTTGAAATAGACGATAGTAATGATGCTTTAGACCTCATAGCAGCAGCGTAGAGATACGGGAGCCTAGTAGATTTAAGTGTCAACTCGTGATCGTAAAGAACGAAAGAGTTTTTTATTATTATTGAAATTTTAAGAGCGCCTCCACCAACTTTTATATTAAAGGTAGTTACCAATAAGTTCTAACTAATAAACGATGCGTAGGCCTAGTTGATAGTGTTCTGCGTACGAATCTAGCGGTCCTGGGCTCAAATCCCGGTAAGAGCAGATATGTGATGAATGAGAATATTGGTTCCTGAGTCATAGATGTTTTCTATGTATTTTAATATTCATTTCTCTATACAAGTATTTATATTGTTGTCTAGTACCTATAATACAAGCCTAGTGCTTCGTTTGGGACTAAGTCAATTGGTGTGTCATTATTATCCCCAAATATTTATTTATATTTATTGTATGAAGAGGTACCCTACCTAACATTACACAAAAGATTCTGTAGGGTAAGGGTAAGTATGTAAGTGTTATTTTAATGCTTTATTTAGCTACAAACGGTACAATACAACAAATAACTAATTTAACTTAAGTCTAGCTTTAATCAGTAAAGTTACCACAAGTTACAAACACATAGAAACATTTTTTGTTATTTTATTATTTATTATATATTGATTAGAAAAATAGTCCTTATTTTACCCAAATCGAAGCTGTAACCACCAAAAAAGATAAAAAAATAGAAATATGACTAAACAACTATTTACAACGTTTAGAAATGCTATAAATCTAGGCATATGACTGCACCAAGTAATTCTACTACTTACTATACAAGACTGATTACATTCATGAGTTTATGACAAAGAACTGAAAGTTCCCTCTAGCTGTCGCCATTACTAGTAAAAATAAAAAAGAGGGAGAAACTATTTTGCGCAAAAACAGTTCTTTATGAAGGAGATTTGTCACCGTTACTAAGTGACAGAAATATCGTGCTCCATCATAAAAGAAAATCCCCGACGATATCTAATCACAGCATACCACGGCAAGAAACAATTGTGCCCCATCCTTTTATTGCAGCTATAAATGTGACGCTTATTATTTTCCTGTCGTAAAACAAAATAATTCTCTTACAATAAGAACCCCCTCTAATCTGGATTCTCACAATAACACATTTTATTACGCATTGTAATTCAGATTTTTATGCCATATGCGGTCGATGTTGGTTTACTGCTAGATTTTTACTATGCGGAACGATAAAAATGAATGCGTTAATTTATTGTCCTTTTTTGGGATGATAACTAATTTAAATACATTTTTAGTACTTTATACGGTGCGTAATTTATTTTTATTTTTTAATCATAAATTGTATTATAACATTATCTTATGCGCCATCTTACTGTGTAAAAGAAAAACATAGATATGCTTTTTAAATACGTAGAGAAGACAACAAAGCCACTATATTATTTCTTAAAAACCAACACTGGAGAAACCGTGAAAAAGTGATTCCTACTAAACAACTAATATTAAAAACTAATCTTATTTTCCCACCGATTTAAGTATCGTTAAAAATTTGCGTCAAAAATTATCTTCAAAGTTACATTAACTTAAACGTTTACTCACAACACAAATAATGCGAACCTTCAGAAAGCTACTACTCAAAGTAATGAAAGTAAACCAATTTCATTTCGCATTTAAAACCCTTGCTAAAATACGTACCTATATCGTAAAAGTTAATTTTCTGTCGCATTTACGAATAGAAACAGGGTAAAAACATATCCTGCATGAGGAGATATCGTCCAAAGTAATTATGTTTCGAAAAACAGGATTAGCGTCCTTATGTTTTGAACAGTAGTAGAGGGATTCCTCTGGGGATGCATAGAGATTTGGGGTGCAATATTATCTCCTTCGCATTCAAATAAATGAGAAAAAACCGGCGTCCTGCGGGCGAACTTTTTAATTCGTAATTACAGGACAGCGTCCAAGCTTTAAGCACCATTAACTTTTTTCCTAAATGCCTGTTTCCTATGGGGTTCCACATTCAATGTTGCCATATAAAACTGGACTTTATTGTACACATTTAAATTTAGTTTCGGAGAAATGGGGGAACGTTTTTTACTTAATTACTTTTTGCGGCATTTCGTTTCTAAATATACAAATAGAAATAAAAGATGCATGACACTAATCCTGTTACGGAGGAAAAACGACTTCAGCAAATTGCCGTAGGTAGTGTAGGTACCTACTACCTACCTACTCACAAAGGTGCTTTACAAAACAAATAACAAATTTATATATCTTTAACCCTAAATATATTACGCCTGATAACTTAATCGCTTTACCGTAACATTTGATGACGTGTATGAAGGTTCTATAACGGGATTCATAAAGTTTTTTGTCCTATATTTGAATTTCCGAATATCATTAGTCATAATGATTGTTTATCCGAACGCACATTAGCCCTAATGCAATTGTCCTAACATTGTTTGGTCAAATATTGTTTGCCCTAAAGCTGAAATATACGAAAAGCATAATATTCAATAGCCCTAATAGAATTCATCATAATTGAATTGACCTAATCTAACCTGACCTATTAAGGGATTGAGGAGGAAGGGAGTTGAGAGGGGGAGGGACGTGGTGGATTTGAGGGAGAGGAGCACTTGCCAGCAAGTCGACGAAGCCTTCTACTTTCTGCTCTGAGGGATACAATCTAACTAACGAACCTACCTGTGAAATGTTAGGGGCATTGTAGGGTTTTTTTAATGCAGCTGGCTTGGCCCCTTCGAGCCCCCTTTTTCTGCTCTGACTATTTATTTATTAATTATAATAACGTGCATTAGGACTTTTATAATTAGTGCAAATAAGATTAGGTATTTAGACACTTAAGTGATGTAAAATTATGGTTAATGATGTTTAGGACAAAATAACGTGATGACAAAAGAGTCATCATGGCAAATGTATGACATGCCAAACATTACGATTTGTTATGTATGTTATGGCAAACGTCCTATGGGATATGACTTTAGGACAAACGTTATTATGGAACGCGAATGACACCCCGTGTATGAATGTTTTCACTAATATAGTCATATTTTTAAAAGACGAAGTGAACTAACAGTTCACTGGTGATTAATTTTTAAAAAAATGCAGTTTTAATTGTATAATAAATATTATTCAATTGTGTAACTATTAACGAAGGTGTAGGTATTAAAACAGAGTTATTTGATCAATTATTGCTCAAATTTCAGGCCATCTACTCTAGGCGGTAAAAACCATAAATCGTCTTTGACCCGTTATGGTATTGTAACTCGGCCACCATTACTGTCAAGAGTGTCAAGTAAATAAGAGCTATTAAAACGTTGACAATACGATAACAGGTCAAAAGACGATATGGTTTTGGAATCTCGGCCCTGTTAACTTTTACTGAACGACTCGTATTTTTTTCAGCTGATTTCAATCAAGTTTTTTTTTTGATTTGCTTAAAATCTAATCTTTGACAAAAAGATTTTACTGAGTTAATGACATAATTTTGCTAATTATTTTTGTTTTTTTTTTACATTTCTATAAATATTACAAAAGCCAACACTTATATTAACTTAGGTATCTGGTAGATTTTTACATAAAAAATCTTTTTAAGATGTTGTTTGCTAGTTTACATGTTTTGTTATTAATTTTGGCTACCAGTTCGTATGGAAATCGGTTTAAAATACTGGGCAAAATGCGTTCCTGCACTCTATGGCCATATTCATTGTTGCTATTTGGTATAGTAAAGGTTGAGAGATGTGAAAGGTTGCGCAGATTATTTGGTATTTTTTTCTGGTTAATTTGTTAATTTTATTATTGTATTAGCTTACGTACGCTCATGTACGGGCATCATCTTGCAGTAGGTAAACAGATTTCCATCAGTTTACTATGTCTTATAAAAATACTATGGATGACGATTGTAATCAATGAAAAATTTCGAAGAAGCCCGGCTACAATATGCGCGTTAATTTTACCCTGAACCATTTTAATGTTGACTTCGCCAACACTCAAGTACCTTACACCTTCGCCTCAGCTGTTTACTTCAGATTTCAAACGTGAAAGTGCGTCGTTAGCACTGCCGATTCGGATCCGGACAACTTTATTGCTCCAGGATTATTGGAACGTCTCAAGAGCCCTTATCTCCTCCCTTACGCTAGTTATCACATTTTTTTGATGTGCGTGCGGCTTTTTTTGACCACTTCACGCGACCTTTTCGAGATGTTTTATCAATTTCGTTTGTGATTTAACACGTGCGAAAAGTTTATTTGTGATGTTGTCATGTCATGCGTTCGTTTCATTTCAAATATTGAGGCTGACGTCGTCAACAAAATCAAAGCTCTTATAAGAGTACAAATAGGAGTGGTAAATGACAAGTTTGGTGTCTAGTGCTCGTGGAGCGTGGAGGGTCGCTTTGATTTTCCCTTTTTCGTCAACTTAACTCGAGAGCCATCGGACACGCTTTCTCAATTTGCCGAATAGTTTGTTGGTTCTTGCTAACAAATTGATAATGCGATTTTTCCTTAATGCCCTACGCATTGTAGAGGTTTTTAAATAAGGAGGTTTTTTTTCGTTTAAGTTTATATCTACTTTGCCTCAGAAAATATTAAAACATAATATCATAGTTAGAAGTTTTTTTAATACAAAAAGTGGGTTATATGGCCACTACTGGTTGGGTTATGCCGATAAATTCTCTTAATAGGGTTGCCGGTGTAAAACCACAGACTATAAAAAAGTTTGGTTATATTAAATAATACATATTAATAAGACCTATTGTGCTATTAATAATTATCAATTAATAACTTGGTTAAATTATCGGTTCAACTATATTTATTAGGTGTGCTAACTTTAGATTTTACATATTTAGCTTAGTCGATGCTTGACATTTCCTTTTTACAATAGTAACAGAAAAGATCACCTCCCTTACACATACAAATAAGCACATTTAATCCAACAGTTATACAGACAAAACAAACCTCGCCTGGAACAAAACCAGCAAAGTAAGCAAGTCTGAAATAATTCTCTTGAGTGAATCCCCCGTAAATTAAAGTACTTCCCTTTCCTTTATGCTGAGAGCCCGTGGCAGACGTCACTGGCATTGTTTTGCAACGACTAGAGTCGGTTTACACGAAACCAGTCGGGAAATACTAGAATTATTGTGTAATCATCTCTTCTGTGTAAGTTAGGTACACCTTACAAAGAAGAGATGATTACACAATCATCAAGTATTCACTATTAAGCTATAAGACCGCCTGTTGACTCACTATGAAGGTTTTTTGTATCTATTTATTTATTTATTTATTTAATCTTTATTGCACAAAAGAATACACTTTGTATACAAAAGGCGAACTTAATGCCGTAAGGCATTCTCTACCAGTTATCCTTTTCTAGCTGTATGTAGTTTTTGTATTTTCACTTTAACTCGAGTCACAGTAGCGTAGCATACCCCAAAATAAGTCAATCTAAGTTAATTGAAATGTATAAGTAATATGAAAGTAATAATGCACAGCAAATCCAAAGATAACAGTTTTAAAGGTCATCCTTACCCACTAAATAATTGATTAACAAATCACTGTTCATCGCAGCAACATTGAAATAATGATTTAAGTGTAAATTATTTTATTACCTGCATGAGAGAAGCTGGTTTTTTCTCTGGACATTAATAACATTGGTTAATATTTTATTCTTCTAACATATTTTTTTTGTTTATGTAATTATTTTACAAAAACTATGATAGTCCTTGAGGCAAGTAGTACACACAACATCACACCTAACTAACCATTAAAGACAGAGCAGAGAGAAAAACAAAGAGATGTATATATGTGTTTTATGTCAACTTCTATGCATTCTAGTGCGACTATCTTTCATGCAATATTTCTGATTTCTGAAGTGTATGGCTAGATGTGTTGCTGTGTGTCTGACTTACTCCGTAAACTCGCCCATGCACTCACCTAGTGTAAACAACTGATTAATGCGCAGTTCCCATCGCAGTTCAGTGTTTATGTCAGCACCATATCGAAAGAGTAGCTCGTGAAATATTTAAATAGTAGCTATTTGCAGCATAATCATTTGTATGACTAACTAGTATAAATTATGCGATGCGTATCAAACATAATTATTATACCATCTTACCACTAGCCTTTTGGTGTTATCTACTTTAATAAGTTTTAGTCTGTTCGCGTTAAGAATGCGGTGTATCATCCCTTAACCAATCAGGTTGCTCAAAATTAGGTTTAATTTTATCCATTTACATAATTCTTTCAAAATATAATTTGTTTCAATTTCAACTTCACTCTTAATATACCTTTATCCTGCAGTTGCACTGATGGTTCACTGCATTCTGAACGCGAACGGACTATAGTACCTATGATTTTCATCTAGACCTTGGGATAATTATATTAAATTGGTAGTCTAATGTCAAAACGAACGTGATGACAAAAATCACTCTTCAAAATACACACAGCTAATACATCCCAATATTATATTGATCCTGAGGCATTGTTGATGTATCGCTATCGCTTCGAAGTAGAATGCGCACCACGTAACATGAACCTGCGCGAACGCCGATTTTTAGGTGTCACAGGTAGGCGGTAGGCTGCGGGGTGTGAGGAGAGCGCGCGTTACCATAGCAACCCTATTGTTACCTGCGCGGAAACCGCCGTATTGTTTCATGTTACGTGGTGCATGTAAAGTTACGCCGAATTTTGTTTCCTCATGATTTTTCTCCAGCTTAAACGGATAATCTTTTTTAAAATGTTTTGTGTAATCCTGGTAGAATAGAGTAGGGTTCACGAAATCATACATTCCGACTTTTGTTTATGACAAGGGGATCCATTTTTGATACCTAAATTAAAAATATGCCATAAGATTATTTAAAAAAGGACAACACCAATGTACTTGAACATTATCTTTACTGTTATTGTTCTTAATCAGTTACAATCATACTCGGACAAAGTCACAGCGAGCTCCCAGCAAGATAAGCTTAATTCTAACTCTTTCATCATTTCGAGTTGGATAGCATAGTCTCCACACATTTCGTGACTCATAACTTCTTTAGTACTATTTAAATCCATTCTCATGTCTTTGATATTGTACGTTTTCTGAAACAAATTTGAATTGTCATACTTATCAGTAAAATATTAAATGGACAAGTGCCAAATAAATACAAAACCGACAGAAAATGAGAACTACAACATTAATAATAATGTATAATTAGTATCCCTGATTTCATACAAGATTATAGGAAATCTATTTGTAGTTAATGTTATGTCGATAATCTTGATACTTAATCCAAAAGAGAAACATTTTTAGTATAATAAAATTAAAAAAAGACAACAACAAATGTATTTAAAGACTCTCTTTACTAATATTATTTTTAATCATTTACAATCAAACTCGGACAAAGTCACAGCTAGCTCCCAGCATGCTAACCTTACTTCTATTCTTTTAAATATTTCGAGTTGGATAGCATAGTCTCCACACATTTCGTGACTCATAACTTCTTTAGTACTATTTAAGTCCATTATCATGTCTTTGATATCGTAAGTTTTCTGAAACAATTTTGTATTGTACCCATCAAGTAAAACATAAACCGGACAAGAAGAGCGTGTGAACACCAGAGCCCGATGGTCAGATGGTCAGTCAGTAATACTAATATAAACAGTGGTTTTCCATCCGAGGGTTTTATTTAAACCCTCTATCATACCCCAGTCCACCATCCTCTAGGTGGTAGTCACTGCAAAACCTTCCAACCCAACGGCTATCGATATCGAATCATGCTCGTCAAACAAACCAGTAGCGGTAGTAACCTACCGCAGGTTCAACCACAATCAACTGAAATATAAAACGATATTAATAGTGTTTACATCTAATAAAGATATCAAACTTACCGGGTCTATGGGACATTTAGTGATTTTCATTGATTCAACCATAGGATACCACGGCGTATCCTTGTCTTTAATACTCGCGCAAATATCTCCTTGAAGACGATACATAAATTCCTTGCCAATGTCCAGTATCTTGTATATCTCGACGACCATCTGGAAGATCAATAGGGTTTGAGCCATTTCCTGCTAATAGACGTACATAGATACAATGTAATTTTTATTTTCATTTCTTTCTATAGTAGTAGTTGGGGCAGAATTTCTTAAAAGTTTACAGTACTTATTTGAAAAATCCTGATTCCAAATTTTTAAAGATAAGATAAAGAGACATTTATTCGCAACAATACAAAACCACATTAGGTACATAGATACAAAAAGAACAAGACAGAGAAACAGTTGCGAAACGGTCCCAACTCAGCATTCGCTAGCCGTAAAGCCAGCACTGGTCTTCCGTTGGAACCGCTTGGTGAAGTGACGGATAGTGACACACTTAACACAAAATAACGTAAAATGAAAAACATCAAAGATCAAAATTAAAATCATTTGTTCGAGATTATCTCAAACAACCATAAGAATAACACCCTGTTAAGGTTGGCAACACTAAGGAAACAGAAAACAAAAGACTAGTCTATGGGAATGTAAACACAGCAAGCAATGTAGGCTACGTAACAATAACAAAAATTGGTACACTTTTAAGAAACTAAATAAAAACTTTTGATAATGTGTTGCTCAAAGATATTAATAGTTAGTTACAATATCCTCGTTAACATAGTGACTCCAATAATAATACAAAGCAATAAAAAAGCAAAAACTATAGAGGTACAAAATTACTATACAAAAGCAATGCGAAGTTTACGTCTTAACCTAGACAATATCGCACTGCTAGATCAAAACAGTAGTAATTCAAAATACAACTGTATTTAAAAACCAACTTTATTACAACTTCTATGAACTTGAAACAAAACTAGCAAGGATTTTGAGTTCTCAGTGCGATATGTGTATATAATAATATTGTTTAATAGCATACCAAAACTCCTTCTTCGATTGCTTCGCTTACTTTGATTTGCCCATTCAAGCCTAACTCTGCCTCCTTTCCCTCAACCATGCCTACCTGGAGAGGATCGCATTGGAGTACCTTGTTGTCATAATCTGGACAAGGCCAAACGTCATCCGAAAATTCTGCCGAATAGCATTTCTGCAAAATAAGCAAACTACTGAGCCCCAAGCGATAAAATTACAAGTCGCTTTTAGAGTAAACTTGATATTGCATGATATGGGTGCTGCTTGGCAAGACCGAACACCCAATATAAACTGTAAAATTTCGCTACTGCGGGTCAATCTTTCAGAATCGAGCGCTCGACATTGTATTCGAAAATAAAATGAATCAGAATGTCGTAATTCTTGACATAACAGTTAATAATGACGTTCTTTACGTTGCGATTTACTTGTCAATCGTTTCGAATACTCCATTGTCAAAATCCCCTTTACAGGAGTTTGTATGTATGTATGTAAACTCTTTATTGCACAAAAAACCAATTACAAGTTAGTACGTACATAAACTTAAGATAACGTGTACAATGGCGAACTTATCCCTTTAAGGAATAAGTTTAAGGGAGTTTTTGCAGAACTAGGGTAAATCAACGAGTTTCTTAGGAGTTCGATAAGATTGATGATATCTACTTTAAAAATTAGCTAAGCAGTTTTTTTTAAATCGGAATGTAGACATTTTGATCTCTAGACATTTCCAACGTAAGTACTTACAGATCCAATTGCAATCCCAAAACACATAAAGGGCAGATAAAATATTTCCACTGCGACGACACGAAACATAATGTATTTACTTCTTTTCAACGGGAAATAATAGAATAAATCCAGATTCATACTATTTATACACTTTGTGATAATGATCTTTTTTAGACACGCTTGTTTCCCTGTCGTTGATCTGTGATTGTATTGTGTAGGTTGTTGGTGGATTGATTGCATGTGGAGTGCATCATCGCTGGACAAGAGTATGGCGTGTGTACAATCATGTGCTTTTCAGAATATTATTATGTTGATACTACATATTTATCTTGGCTACACCTTACGGTAAATCACTAAACCCGGCCATCAACATTTTTCAATCATCAAGAATTTAATTGACTTCACTGAACACTTAAATCTGCTCCATTAGATAAGGAGTCCAATTTATGCTGCCATTTTGAATCTTATGATCTTGTGTTGGCAATACCAATGCTACCGAGCTGAGCACGAGGCCCTGCCAAGGTGCATTGCGCGAACTAGCGTTTCTATTCGTATCGTTTTTAAACCAGTCGCTTCACAGGTAGATCACGTGATATATAGTCACGTGATCTACCAGTGACGCGATTGGTTTAAAACCGAAACGAGTAGAAACTCTAGTTAACGTAGTGCATCTTGGCAGGGTCTCCAGACCTACTCTTGTTCTATTCGCTTACACTTTATGGTTAAACATGTAAAAAGTTTTAAAATTTTAAACAGAAGTCAAACGAACCTATTTACCATTCATACTCCATAATCTCGATCTTTTGAAGATCAAGTAAGATCGATTTTTACACTTAATTATTACTTTCATATTAGGTTTAAGGTTAATAAACTATTAATTGAAGGTTCGCTCGATGTAAATTTGAAGTTATGCTATGTGTCAAAGAGTAGGTAGGTACTAATAAATTTTACTTCTTGGCCCATTTCAGTTGTAATTTTATTAAAGAGCAGGATATATTAAGCCATAACCTAATAATGGTCCTTCAAACCGAATCACTTAAATTTTCTCGAAATAAGGTTAGTGTCATAACTGTGCCCAAGAAAAACTGTTTATAATATTATGAACGTTGTGAATTGCTAGCTTATCAAACATCTGTACGTGGTTCATAAATTTTATCTAAAACAATGAATATTTGCTCAATAAAGAGATCTTCTAAATCGTCTCTTCTTCTTCCAAACGTATTCCTTATTATCATTGCTTTAGTAACTCCTTTAAAGTTTACATTGAAGCTGAATCTCAATATTGGCAAAGAAGAGAATAATATATCAGTTTCATATGAACAAACAAATGGGGCGCGTAAGGCTGTTCATCATTTCCGATATAGTAGTTTTATGTAAATGACACCTACTTTTAAACTGCCGTAATTTTTAGATTCCGATTGGAGTTTCCCCTTCGCGTATTCGTTATCTATGGGGAAAATGAATACACTCACGGTGATATACGACTTGTTTTTTAACAAAGTTTATCGTGGTTTTTTGTAGGTGTTTGTAGTATGGAAAATAGGTTATCGATTCGTTGCCAGTCTCTATCGGCTATCAAACAATGGGCGTTGCCGCTGCTCGACGGTGTCTGTATTTGCATCTTGCCACAACTTGCTATAACCAAGCCTCAGCGAGGTTTACATTACTCTTACTCTAACTTTTAAGATAGAAAAAAACATGTGCTTCTTACTACAACAGGAGTTAAAGTAAGACAGCAATCTACTTCTGTAATTTGTCTTGCCAGCCTATTTCGCGCTTTAGTCTTTAAATGTGCAACAGCATAAATAAGTGATCATTTGTCGCTTTCAATCGTTTCACAACTTTTTTTTACATTTCAAACACCACGTTAAAGTGACAAGGTACATTAAAGATCACTTATGTATGCTGTTGACTGTACCTACATTTTAAGATGATTATGTATGTATAGTTATGGGGAATTACCTCGAGCAACTTAACATTGTGCTATACCTACAGTGATAAAATTATTTTCGATTACTTCAAACTCATTGAATTAAGCTATATAATGTAAATTTATGTATCATGCCAATCAAGTATTAAGTCTTCATTTCAAAATCATTAAAATTTGCTGCGTGTAATCCAGAAAATGAGGAGTTTAGTCTCAATTTAGAGCAATCCATTAATAACAATGATAATAAACATTTTTTCTGTCTCGTGTACATACCAAATGGACGTTTCTTCAAACTTTATCTCCTAGACTAGATACTTACAAAGGAACAACGATATAAATATTTTTCCCTTGGATTTCTTAAGCGTTCATGCACACGGGAAATAAAATGCTTCATCTCTGCTTCGCAACCAATAACTCAGCGGGATCGTAGACGAAAACACGGGGGAATTGTGTTTACAGTAAAAGCTTTGAGTAAACTAGAACCTGAGATTGATTTAGCTGATTTAAAATTATAAATTGACTTGACTGAATACAATTTGTCTGGGGCTTTATGATGAGATTTTTGACTAGATGAATCATGTTTTAAGTTAAAAAATCTAAAGTAGATGCATCTTATCATTTAAATGATAATAGATACTTCTTGTTGGTAATCGTTTAAAGTAACATAAAGCCAAAGAGTTCAAATTGATTACGTTACCCACACAGCTGAGTGACCAATGAAATTAAACAGAGAGAATCTGTCTCTGTCGTGCACATGAGATTTTGATGTAAAATATATAATTTATTTCTTTCTACTTTTTCTCACTTCTGTCTTTAATGGGCAGTTAAGTGCGTGGCTGTATGTACGTACATCTACTTTAAGTACAGCAGAAATACTGTTACCATAATCTATCACAAGGTCGAACTTCAGCTACTTACCAATATTACCATTATCGTCATTACCTTTTGAGCCTGCTCGAACTGTTCCTGCTAAAAACATTCACGCAAAATCATACTTGTTTAAAACTAATGATAACTACCAGGCGCACATAACATAGATAGACACGACATCATATTATTACTTATTGGACGTTTGCTAAACTTTCCTTTTGTTTTGAAATATATTAGCGACATTATATCTATTTTTTATGTGTTTAACGTGTGTATCTGTGTATTTGTCCCTATTATTGTAACTCCCGGACGGATGGACCGATTCGAATAACGTTTTTTTAATAGAAAGCCAGTTTAACTGGGATGGGGTTAAGCTAGGTCTGATAAAACTCCGTACGGCCGTTAAGAGTTATGTTATGAGTCTTCTTCTTTTTTCTTTATGGCAGTTCACCGCGGTTTTTTATAGTGATTTTGCCAGTGAGTCAAGTGAGTGTATAATCAGTAAATAAAATAAATCAAAATCCGGACATTTTTCATTAGGATATGCTATGTTCCCTCTCCGAATAAAATAATACCAAGGGTTTTAAATTTATTTAAAGTTGAAAACCAGTACATTTTTTTTTATTGAGATAAGAAAATATAGTAGTGCACCTAAAATAAAACCATAACATACATACAACCTCACACACTCCAAGAGTGTTTGAAACTTCCAGTTACCAGGCGCCCATACATAGAAAGGGTTAATGATTAAATTATGCGCATAGAATTGTCAGCGCCCCACTTAATTTGATCGCTAGTGACACCTATATGCAAATGATACGTCGTTCTAATTGAATTTCTTTGTTTCACTGAAGTGGGAATGCTTGATGACTTTTGGGATCACAATTCCCATTTCTGTTGAGTGGCCACGTGTAAGGGTTAAATGAGCATTCCTCGGAGTGTTGATGAGAATTCATATACGCTCTTAATTAAATCTATCTCAGACAATAATAAAAAAGTTAGAGGTCACAACTTTAAGATGTATGATAATATAATGGTAGTAGTAAACGACGAACACGACAATTATGCTAAGTAATATATTGCTGTTGAGAAAAACGGACAAGGTCTATATCATAAACATAACATGCCATAAAATGACTGCGGTTTCTCATAAAAATGTAATAAATTTTGACAAATTACAAATAGACTTGTAAATGTTTTTGAAATAAGGATTAATTCACTTCGATTCTACAATTAATACGTGTAAAAAAACAAATTTGAATAAAGGAAACATTATTACAACTTTTGGAGTGTTGCATATTTAATTTTGGATGCATTGCAAGCCGCTAAAACCTTTATTTCAAACAATCTTTGACATATTCAGTATTCATAATAACGTCGTGCCAGACTATTTTGATCGTATCTGCTAATTTAATTGTGGTCACGACTTTGAGTCTCAGGTCAAGGTTTAGTATACTTAACGATAACTTGATTGTTATGTTTTTGCAGTCGTATTTTTTTTTATTTACAACCTCTAAATGATAACATTACTACTCTTTATTGTGTCACTACAGTACGTAGTCTTCGTAACTCGCATTAGCAAAAACATCATTAGTTTTTACTGAAACTCTTTACAAACCCCACCCTAGACAAGATGCGAAGCAAGATCGCTATCGAAAACGCATAGGATTGAAGTAAGCTACCATGGTTATGTCAGTTATAATTATACCATACACTTTGACAGTTTTCGAAAATATCGTTAATATCACTTGTCAGTACTGAAAAACACTGCCGTCAGGAACCAGAAAATTTTGCACACGTCTTTTAATTACTTTGTAGACCACATTGCCACAAGAATATAAGAAGACTTGACGTGAATGATAGTCATAGACTGAACAGTGTAATAATGCTAAATAAAGAGATTCCATTTGATTTGATACGAGAGGGCGCTCGCGTGCGTGGATTTAGCTTCCCACTACTCCACGTATTTCTTCCCAATAAAGGTCGATTATCGAAAAGTCCTTCGTAGGTGCACCCCCCCTTGAGTGCCCAAGAAATATTTCTTCCAAGTTTGAATCCCTAAGTTCAACTGTGTAGGTTATGCATTGTCTGTGAGCCAGTGAGTCAAGAGGGTTACTACTAAGTAAATTGTTAAGAATTGATGAGTACTCGAGCTAACTAATTTAAGTGTTGGCTGTATTATTTTCCTGTCCGTTGTGGTAGGATCACTGCAATTATGTATAATTTGCACACTCTTGTCGTCAGTTTTTGTCGAGACGAGAAAACATGTTATGCAGAAATAAGTTCTTCATTAGTAATGAAGAACTTATTTATAATTACTATTACTGTTTGAGTTCCGTACCAAATATTGAAAGCATAATTGTAATAAAATGATTGGCCCTTTTGTAGCTATAGCACATCTCGTTTTCGAATCGCCTTTACATATCGAGAACACGAACGTACATTATTAGCACGAACATACATTTTTACCTTGGTATACTTCACCATAAGCACTTTTAACGTTACTCACTCGATAGAAGAAATGAGTTCATGCTGTCGTTCGTACTATCCGTTCCGTACTGACAATTCCGTATTGACAATTCTCTGAAATGGCTGAAGACCTCATTGTTAGAAATTAGAAATGACTTATTCATCATCATCATCATGTCAGCCGAAAGACGTCCACTGCTGGACATAGGCCTCCCCCAAGGCTCTCCACTCAGACCGGTCTTGTGCTTTTCGCATCCACCGCGTTCCCGCGATCCTTACAAGGTCGTCACTCCATCTTGTTGGGGGCCTACCTACAGCTCGTGACTGACTTTTTGGGGCAATGGGAAATTACTTATTGGGGCGACGAAAAAAAATGCAGTTACCTATAATGAGAAGTACTTATAAAAATCTGTCATGTCATCTAAGATAAGTAATCTTTTTATTTTTAATTATAACTTTTGAGATATTGATGCAAATGTTTAACGCAAAACGCAAAAGAAAACACCCTGGCCTCCTATGTTTTCAGAAACCATTGAAAATAAATATCTCCAAATATTACATGTGCTTGTACACTTCGAATCGCACTTAACCAGTTGTTATTTATCTATTGCTCCACTTAAATGAATAAAGAGTAATACAAATTTTAAGGTAAAGTAAAAAACAAAAATAATTTTATATATATGGGCTTGCTACCTGTCACTAATATACACTGTTAAACATCTTAGCCTAAATGTGCAAATTGTGGTTACAGAGTTATCAACAAGTTTTTGGAGTTGTTGGTAATTCTGTAGCTCTGCCTACCCCACTCTGGGAATGAAGGCGTGAAGGTATGTATGTATGTATGTATATGTAGGTATCCTGTTTTATTCATCATGTTTTGTGAAGGTACAACGCTTTTTATAATTTAAAAAATGTACGCACCTGATTATTAAGGAAATTCGTAAAAAATACGATAATATCTTTTTTCATGAATGAATACAGAAAAATATCAAAAGCCACTAAACCAATAAAATGATACCTAATTTTCAATAAAATGTATATAAATCTTCAGAATTTATTGGCCCGAAAAGTCATTGCACACTGCATTCTTAACAATCTATGTTACGTACATTCATTTTATTTTTTATCAAAGGTTTGTGTAGCCCAATGTCATAATTAACAGTGATGCACATTCCGTTCAATATCAACTTCATGTTTTTATAAAAATGTTGTTTCTATCTAATTAAATCACAAAGTTTACACTAGATAAAGTTCACAAATTCGTTAAGTCACATACTTTGTTATTAAAATTTATCACAACAGCGTCAGAGCTTTCAAAACAACAGGAACAATTCATTCCATTTTTTTCATTGACTAAACATTCGTCGTCCTTAGTTTTGTTCTGATCCAGTCCAGATAGTTGGCAGTGTTGGTATACACTCCAGGCCATCCATCCCTTCCACATCCATAGCCAAATGACACCACCGCCACTGACTCCCAAACCCCGTCATTCCTCACTCTCATGAGGGGACCTCCAGAATCTCCTCTGCATGCGTCTTCCGAGAATACTCCACCAGCGCAAATCTGGTTATTGGTTAGTTCAGCTCCTAGAGTGCGATACTTCTCCGAGCAGTTCCCTTTTTCGTAAACCGGCATTTTGAGTTTTAGCTTGATAGGGCTGTTACTACCTGTAATAATCAAAATTTTAAGTGAACAAATACGTAGAAAGTTTGCATGCTATTTTTTTTTATCATGAGGTCAGTTAAAAAAGAATATCGTGTCTCTCAAATAAGTAGTCAACTTTGCAATAGAATTTAGTCTAAACAAATTCCTTCATTTGTACCATAGACAACACAAAACATGTAGACAGAAACAATGACGCATCATACTATTTTGATACAACTCACACAAATTTTACTCGTCACGCAAAATAACCCATTTCGTAGAAACGCTGGCATCAACAAAATCAATAGCAATCATACCGCTTAAGGTTTTTCCCCATCCAGCTACAAACACGTCGTGGCCGACCGCCAGCCGCAAGCGCCCATCGGGCAGGCAAATGGGCTTCACATAGTCTTTAAAAAACATGGATTTCATTATTGTAATGCACCACAATAAAAAAAAATAAAAAAAACGGGACTGTGTCACTCCAATTGACCTAGTCCCAATTTAAGCTCTAGGCTTGTATTATGGGTACTAGACAACGATATATAAATACTTATATAGAGAAATATATACTTAAATACATAGTAAACATCCATGACTCAGGAACAAATATTCGCGCTCATCACACAAATATCTGCCCTTACCGGGATTTGAACCCAGGACCGCTAGCTTCGTAGGCAGGGTCACTACCAACTAGGCCGGCGCGTCGTCACATCAATCAAGGAAGATTCGCTATTGTGTTCCTACTTAACCTTATGAAGCCTTAACCTTACTCCAAAGTATAGTAGTAAAGTGTAGAAGTAAGAATTATGTCGGTCGGATTAGGTCAATGCAGCTGAAATGGTCACTGGATTGTATTTTTAAAATGTATAAGGACACCAATCTTTCGATGAGACGTCTGTAGTCTTAAGGGCTGTATTAACAATCTGATCTAATTCTAATTTCAATTAATGGCTTTCATTCCTGTTAAGGTGTATGTCGCCAATGTCTAGTTATATATAGACACTTCCATGGACTTATTAGAGAAATAAGTCCATGGATATCATACATAAAGACAATTGTTCGGTAAAAGAGTTTTAGTTCATGGGGTTAGCTCCACGCCCTCCTGTCCAGTCCTAATCTGATCTTGAATGAGATTCCCGTCCCAAGACACGTTTAAGTAAACGTCACCTCATGGAAAGCTGTCCTTTTTGACACCTCTTGAGACCGGCCCTTAGTCATACGTATCCTAGGGCCGTATTAATAAACTCATCTTGACTTGACTTGATGCCCGTCATAAGATACGTCAAAGTAAACGCCATAGAAAGCTGTCATTTATGAGTTATGACGCATCTTGAGACTGGCATTAAAGTCGAGATCAGTTTATTAATACGGGTCCTAGAGCAACGAGAAGATTGCGGACATAGTGTTTATTTTTAGCCTTTTAATAATTCTGTTGTGGTTTCCGTATAGACTTTAGCGTCATACACGAAGACCAGAAAAACCGGATATCTTCGTGAAGTGTAGCAACCACCATAATACAGTCGTATGTACCTATTTATAGTAAGAATGTGGTATGCGAGTGCAGGGAATTACTTGAAAAATCTACTTTAAATTTAAGGGAAATAGTTAAAGGCCAGAAAATTTCACTCTAAACAACTGAAGAAGAAAGTCAAAGTCGTCTTGTAAGATGTATAAACTGGTAAAGAACGGAGGAATGTAGAAGCAGCTTCACAGACAAAAATGTAGTTTCGTAATTTTTATAAAGATATACTTCAAACAATATTTTGATCATGTAGGGACATTTAGACATTTTTGGTGTGTGTACAATACATACATAATTCCGACGAGTCATAATTCCGAAATTCCGAATTTTTATAATTCCGAACGCAATTCACTTATACAGGGTTGGGCAGATTAAGTGTCCTAGTTGTGTATGGCTTTTTTACTTAAATATAACTAAACTTCTTATTCATTTCGTTTTTTTTTTTTGTTGACAATTTAACCTTCTTTATGATTTCTACACGTCAGCTTGATATCGATGGGTCCTACGAATAAGGGCCAAAGTACCTTTTTTCCAATTTTGGGTTTTTTGTGTTAAAAGCATCACAAGACCTTGCTTTATAACCTACACTTACTAAAACACCAATATCTTATCAAATAACCGATTTATTTCTGTCGTAGAAAGGTCAATGTTAAGTGAATTTAAACGTAGAAGGGCCGAACGGTAGTTTGACACTTTTACGCGGTGAAGTACCCGCGGTTCTTTTTAGTCTATGGGTCTATCGGCCGCATTGGCACTTGTACGCCACTCGAGCTTGTGGCGTCGTTGAGAGTGCATAGTTTATTATTCTGTTAATTAAAGAAAATGTGACATTCGTGAAAAATGACATCCAATTATAATAGCGGGAGGTCCAATAGATGTCGTAACTTAGTAAATTTAGCTTTTTATTTAGTCACGAAAATAATGGCACGGAAAATGATGGTTTAGGTTACGAAGATTCCGAAAACTTTTACCCGGAAAACTGTGAGTATCTTTGTATTTTACACAAAAAACTTCTATTAAATGACATTATTTTGTGTACGACGGTATAAATAATGTCAAATATTCACAAAATATGAAAACTCATGTAGTTAAGGTATTTAATTAAGTGGTAAACTGGTAGATTGGCCCTTGTACGTGTTATATTTTCGTAAACAAGAGTTTGGCCATATTTTTATGCGAAGCGAAAGGAAGGGTAGGTAATGATTTTAACAGCTTATGTATGGGTGTTTGTAGATTTGTATGAAGTAAGTATGTAGGTATTAAACGGGTTTAAGTTTTATACTTTCTTTTAGCTAGTTTTACTGCAATTTTAGTTCTTTTTTTTCATTTTTAGCTTCTCCGTTGCCTTTTGGTGCCAGTGAAATATTAGAAAACTCGGATTTACGTTTATTAAACGAAATAATATTCAATGACGACCATTCAGACCTTGAAGAAGGCTACTGTTACAAGGAATCTAATATACGTATTGACATCTCTCCAGAAAACTTTCTTGATATTATACCGCCTGAAAATGAAGGGTGTAATTTAGAAAGTACATATCCACCTGGGTGTGAGGTTCAGAAACCAGTTCAAAGTTTGACTGCGTGTCATGGTGACTATTTAAAAGATATTGGTGCAATGCCAGCCTCTGGCGGCAGTACAAATACTTTACATATCGACGTCTCCATAGACAGCTCTCTTCAAGTTTTTATTCCTGCAAGCCCTAATAATCAAGCATCTATTCAAGACCAAAATGACACAGTTTTACCGATAAGTCCTACGTGTGATGTGTTATCAACGTGTAATCCAGATAATACATTTCCAAATGCGTCTGACAATGCTAGTATTATAGGCGAAACAACTCCTATGCCATCACCTGAGGGTAGCACAATGTATTATGGCGAGGAAGAAGCTATTCCGTCCGTGTCATCGCGTCCGTATTCATCAGACGAACCTTGCAGCCCATGCACCCCAATAAGCACCAAGAAGAGAAAATATACAAAAAAAAGGATAGAGGAAGAATGCGAGAACAACACGAGCATGAATGGATAGATTCTAAGAGAAAGAGACTCAAGAACTCGGGAAGAGCTTATAGCAGCAGAGATGGTAAACAAAGACAAGAAAAAAGTATAGGAAAGTCCTGTGGAAGTACATGCAAACTTAAATGTTTTGATAAACTAGACGAAGACACTAGAAGAAGTATATTCAAAAAATTTTGGGCTATCGGTGATCATTCTAGGCAGTATGACTTTATCATAAAAAATGTCGTTAAAATAAGTAAGAAAACAGTTACAAGACGCGAATCACGAAGGACATTTACATATATTTATCATCTGCCATGGGAAGAAAATAATCATAATTCAAAATTAATTGTTTGCAAGACCATGTTTTTAAATACACTCAGTTGTGGAGCGAAAATGATCAGAACTGCTTTAAATAAATCGACTAGTAAAAATGATTTTTCGCTGCTGGATAATAGAGGTCGACATAGTCAACACCGTACATTAATCGATGAAGAGATGAAAAAAAGTGTATGTGATCGTGTGCGTTCGTTTGAACAAGTAAGTTCTCATTATTGCCGCAAGGATAGCGATAAACTTTACTTAGATGAAGGCTTGAGTTTTTCTCGGATGTACAATTTATACAAGGAATGGTTTGATCTTGCTAAATATGGAACTAAATGCGAGTCTCTGCGATAATATAGAGATATTGTTAACAGAAATATCAATATGTCTTTCCACCGGCCCAAAAAAGACCAATGTCATTTATGTAATTCCTTTAAGAATGGTCCTGTGACCGAAGAACTAAAAAAAAACTACGAAACGCATATTAAAAATAAAAATCAAGCTAGAGTCCTAAATGATGTTGATAAACGAGAGGCACAAAACAACCCTAATATACTTTGTGCAACGTATGACTTACAGAAAGTTTTATTGTCTCCTCATGGCGAGGTTAGTCTGTTTTATTATTGTAAACGACTTAAAGTACATAACCTGTCTGTATTTGATATTGGACACCTACAAGGGACCTGTTATTTATGGACTGAACAAATAGCTATGAAAGGATCAAACGAAATTGCCAGTTGCGTTCACGATATCATACTGATGAAAGCAGTCGACGGTTGTGATGACTTCAGGTTCTGGTCAGATAATTGTACCGGTCAGAATAGGAATCGAATAATGTTTTTCATGTATCTCTATACCGCTAAAACAAGAAAAGTCAATATCAAACACACTTTTCTTGAAAAGGGTCACACTCAAAACAATTGAGAAAGCTGCTAAGTTCAAATATATATATACACTCCTTCTGAATGGAGTTCTTTAATAAGATGGGCTAAAGTAAAGGGAACTCCGTATAAAGTTATAGACTTTGAGCAGAATATGATATTTGATTTTAAGAAGATGCAGACTAATGCTTTTTATAACTGGACTAAAAATTCCACCGGTGATAAAATTCAATGGACAAAAATCAAACAAGTCCGAGCGTGTAAAGATGAAGATTACGTTCTTTTTTACAAGTATGATTTATCTGACGATGCACCGGAGTACAGGATCAACATAACGACTACTTCTGTCAGAACAAGAAGAGCAGCGGTGAGCAGACTAGTTGAAACGTTGGATTTATGCTACAATAACTTATTACCAATTGCACAATCAAAAAAGAAAGATTTGCTTGATTTGTGTCGAAAAAATATTATTCCACAAGCTCACCACAGTTTCTACGAAGGTTTGGTAGTGGCTAATGATAGTAATAATGTTAATGTGAGTGACGAAAGCGACTAAAATTATGTTTTATTGTGATCATTATGATTATATTTAATTTTCTTAGTTTTGGTTATACCTTAATTGAAGTGATTATTTTGTGTTACTATTGATCTCAGCAAGTGCATTATTAGAACAAGTTTGTTCAAATATATTTTTTATGTTTTTTAACTGTTTTACTACTAAATAAGTATTAAGTAGCAGTCGTAATGCAAAATTGTATGGATAAAAAAATTAAGAACAATTTTGTTACAATAGCGGACTTTACACAGGCGTTCTATCGCGCGTGAAACAGGTAATCGTGTGCGAAAGAATGCGCGTGTAAAGATGTCGGAGGGGGAAGGGATAGACCGCGCGATGAGCTCCGCAGTAGAGCGCGCAATCGCGTGGTTCGAGGTTGCCTTTACACGTAAAGTTCTTTCGCGCGCGCTACAACAAGATGGCGCACGTGGAATAAGGAATTAATAGTAGAGCTATTAGCAATGTACAAGTCTTTTCCGTGCCTCTGGAAAATAAGGTCCGAAGAGTACAAAAACAAAAATCTTAAAGAGGAAGCGTATAAAAAAATTGTTGACTATGTTAAAGAAAAAGGATTTCCAAATGCCAATCGAGATTTTATAGTCAAAAAATTTCAAAGTTTAAGAGGGTCCTTCCGGAAGGAACTAAAGAAAGTTGTGGATAGCCAGCGTAGTGGAAGAGGAACAGATGACGTGTACAAATCCTCCCTCTGGTACTACGATAATTTACTCTTTACTAAGGACCAAGAACTACCTACTAACAGTATATCTAACATTGATGAAGATCTAGAGGATGAAAGCCGTAGTAATGATGACTTTCATCAAAATGTTATTCCGACTAATGAAGGAGCTATAACAGAGATTGGACCTGGTGGAACTGGGCAGCAAAGTAAAGTCGTGAGTACATTTTATACCATCAAAAACGTACATGTGAAAATGGAAGCCAAGTTCAATATTAAGACTTCACCGACAAAAGAAAAGAGATCTAAATGGGTGCCAAGTTTCGTAGATAATCCTGATTTTTATTTATTAAGAAGCTCAAAATTTGACTCGACTAGTTTTTTACCAGCAAGTCAATTGTTTCAAAGAGTAAAATTTTGAGCTTCTTAATAAATAAAAATCAGGATTATCTACGAAACTTGGCACCCATTTAGATCTCTTTTTTTTTGTCGGTGAAGTCTTAATATTGAACTTGGCTTCCATTTTCACATGTATGTTTTTGATCAGATTTTATTTTTTTGTTTATTTCATGTACAATAGTTTTAAAATACTATTATATAATTTTGAGTATTTTTTCAAGTCGCTTTTTTAGTTTTTAAGCTCTTCCACATGAGACCATGCGATCTTGCCAATCAACACTTCCATCTGTATTAAAATATACTTTATATTGGTCCCTGTTTCGTTTAGCTTCCGAAGTGATTTGGGCGTGGGTACGTCTTTGGAGATTAATTAATGGAACAGAATGTTCAAACCCCTCCCCATGTTGCTGAGGGTCTGTAGGAACTTCATCCCTTGCGAGATTAGAAATAGAATATAAGTTACTGCGTTTACACAAAAAATTGTGTAAAGTGCAAATAGCAAGGATAACGTAACAAATATTGTTGTGACTTTTAATATTTATAGCCGTTTGTAATATCCTAAACCTAGCTGAAATGATTCCAAAGGCATTTTCAACTACATTACGAGCCCTTGACAGTCTGTAATTATAAATCCTTTTTTCGTAATCTAGTTCTCTCTGGGAAAAAGGTTTGAGAAAATTTGGTTCTAGTCCGAACGCTTCATCACCCAAAAAGACGAAGTTAAAGTTCTTTACGGTATCGTTGTTTTCTGGCAAATTGAGATCACCACATTTCAGTTTACTATAAAATTCTGTATGTTCTAATACCCCTCCATCGGACATTCTTCCATTTTTACCCACGTCAACGTACAAAAACTCATAGTTAGGGCCAACCAAAGCCATCAACACGATGCTATAAAAGTTTTTGTAATTATAGTAAGCGGCTCCGGAACCCGGCAAAGGCACAATGCGAATGTGTTTGCCATCCATTGCACCTCCGCAGTTGATGAATTGCCATTTCATTTCAAATTCTTGTGCTACCTTGATCCATTCTTCCTTCGTAGACGGCATCTGAAAAATGGAATCATATAGAAATATACTTTTTAATTATATTTTTTTAGACTGACGCTGCTCCGACTGCAACGGCCTCGACACCTCAAAGAATGAAAAGGAAGGCTACAACCAACTACCAGGCAGAATTCTTCAAAGTCTGCACAGATACTCTGAAATCAACTAGCAAGGAGCTTTCGGAGTTTGACGTTGCTGGAATTAATATGGCCAAGAAATTAGCCAAAATGGATCCAGTGCAGGCAATTTATGCGGAATCCATAATAAATAATGTTCTACGCAAAGGGTTACTAAAAAAACTGACGGAAGATACTGATTTATGTGACAATGTTTGTAACAAGAGAATTCAAATTCAAACACCAATTTCTGTTGACTTACAATCGACAAGTTCATCGTACACATCACAGTCTATATTACAAAATTTTCCTTCTACCTCTAATGAAGAAATGTTCCAGGACCACTCCTTAAGAACTTTTTATGAATCTTCTAATTTAGATGAAGAAAACTAGGTTTTTAGAATATACCAGCACCAAACAGAAGAAAATTATAATTAAACTTGATTCTAATAATATAGCTTTTTATTTTGAATACGAACACACTTATTTACTTACCTTTAAATAATCCCGCCTCAAGCATTCATAAATAGCTCGACATGTTTCTGGTATTAATTTAGAAAGAGATGGAGCAGATATACCGGTACTGAATTTTAAATCTTCGAAGGAACGTCCTGTAGCGAGAAATCGTAGAGTTGCTGCTAAACGTGCTTCTGCACTAACACTCTCTCTCATAACAGTGTCTTGCTTTGATATTTTATGTTTGATTTTATCTAACAATATATTAAATAACTCATCATTCATACGCAAATAATTCTTGAAATCGTCCGGATAATTTTGTCGTAATTCTTGAATCAGTGGCATATGACAATATTGCTGTCTGTATTTCTTAACCCACACGGATCGTTTCTTCTTCTTTTTAAGTAAACTAACACCAACGAACATGATAACTTGCGCCATGATATTTCTTCTATCCATTGTTTGACCGCAACACTATACTGTTCTGCGTTACCTCAGTAAAACTGTGTGAACTGCAGACACTCCAACACGCGCCACTTTCGCAAGGTCTATCACGCACGATTAGCCTTTACACGTTCGCTCTTTCCGTTTTAACAAAAACTGTTACGAGTAATCGCGCGCGAAAGAACGTTAACTTTAACAACTTCAAAAGCATAATCGCGCACGATTGTGCGTACAGGCTTACCGGCACGCAATCCTATACGCTCCTGAGAACGCGCGATAGAACGCCTGTGTAAAGTCCGCTAATGTTTATTTTTTATTTTGTAAACTGATTTACCAAAATGTTTCCTTTTTATTTTGTTAACTGATTTACTATTAAATTAGTATTAAGTGGCGGTGGTAATGCCAAATTTAAAGGTTAAAAATATTAAGACTGATTGCAAAAAACCCATTGATAGAAGTTATATTTTTAAATAGGTATAAGCCTGAATATCTAACTTTGTTAAATATTGTTAACTTGTTAGTACATCCCTGGTTGTTGTGAGATTATTATATGAATAAATGTATGATAAAAAAAAGTGTTTTGTTCTTATTGGCCTTGACTGAACGATGCACAATTTGAAACTAAGTAACGTATAAAGACCAAACTGGCTTATTGAACGTAAATTATCGTAGTTTTATCATGTTTAAGGTATTTTATAACTTCTTTGTGCAAATGAAGTTGTTTAATGTGATAATGATAGCTAAAATTATATTATTTAAGATTTTAAAGTTATACGCGTATATGTCCCAAAGTGACATATTGGCCTTTGTACTAGTTTTTTAATTAAAATAAATTGTGATTAATTCACGTACAAGGGCTTAAGTGAGCTGTTTTTTTTATTAAGTACATTTAAATAAAAAAAAAGTAATACGATTAAACCTCATGGAACCTTAAACCGATATGCCAAATTTCAGCACAAATGGGTGAAACATCTTTGAGTAATGACCGTTTCCAACTTTAAACGCCCGTCCTATAAAATCAGGATTTTACACTTAGGCCCTTATTCGTAGGACCCATCGATATATTTTGTTTTTATATTGTTTTCAACAACGGACGCGAAACGCCAGCCCGTGTGCGATTTGTACCAGAAAAAATACCGACCGTGTGAGATATTGAAGACGCTGAAACATTTAAATATCAATATAAGGTTTATATCGCGGACCGTCAAGTGATTCAAAGAAACGGGATCTTCACAAATCAGGCCCAAACCTGGGAGAAAGCCATCTGTTCGCGCCAAAAACATCATTAAAATATTCGTGAGCGTATTAGACGAAATCCAGCTCGAAGTGCAAGCAAACTTGCTAAAGATATGAAAATATCCCGTCGAACAATGAGTCGTATTTTAAAATATGATCTTGGGCTAAAGGCCTACAAAAAACAAAAAAAACATGGCTTAACAGATGCTCAGAAAAAAGCTAGAGTGAAAAAATGTAGGGAATTGCTAGCTTGGCACGACGGCGATGATATTATTTTTTCTGATGAAAAGATGTTCCAGTTACAAGACAGTCACAACCAACAAAACGATCGTGTCTATGGTGCTTCATTGAAGGATATTCCTGTGGACAAATTAGCCGTACAACGGTTCCAGAGTGCATCAGCTGTCATGGTATGGGGTGCGATATCGCCTAGAGGCAAGTTACCGCTGCTGTTTATTGATCGAGGTGTCAAAATTAACCAAGACTATTACATCCAGAACGTGTTACAGGGTCATTTGCTAGAAAATGCTCAAAAATTATATGGAAACGACTATTACTGCTTCCAACAAGATAGTGCCCCATCTCACAAAGTTAAACGCACTCAAGACTGGTGTAGAACAAATTTGACAGATTTTATACCTTGGCAAGAATGGCCTGCATCATCGCCGGATTTGAATGCTTTGGACTTTTCGATATGGGGTTACATGCTGAGCAAGATTGGGAGCACACAGGGCATGAATCTAAACTCATTCAAGCATCGATTAGTCAAGATATGGGATGAAATACCAGACGAGGTAGTGCGTGCCGCGTGCAATGCATTCTATGGAAGAATGCGTCAAGTTATTAAAGCTGATGGCGAGCGATTTGAACTTATGAATTAGTTTTTTTAAGTATAGAGTACGCTAAAAATAAAAACGTGATAAATTTTAAAAAAACTGTCTTGTTTTAATTTTATGGCTCTTTTTAACTAGGACACTTAATCTGCCCAACCCTGTAAATCAAACCTAACCTAACCTACGTATAAGAATTAAATTATGTATTTAATCAAAAATAGTTCCAGCATAACATAGCTTTGGAAAAATGAAAATTCGGACAAGTGAATATTTGGATCAAGTAATTCGGAATTTTAAGGTGTTTCCGTGGGTACATGCTTGATATTTCATCGTTAATAGTAATGGATGGACTTACATGAGTATTGAACTCGTTTCGCCAATCGCACCAAAGCAATGTCATCCTGCCTGTTTCTATTTCTGTCCGAATATCCCTCGTGAGGGTAACCTCCCTGGACCGGGACCTCTTGCGGTGGGTCTGCGCAGTCACTCTTCACGCAGTCCACATCAGTTTGCACATCGTATTCTCCTAGACGCACTGATGCACTAGAAATAACAGAGAGCAGATAGATAATGTCCTTACATTTCAATGCTACATTAGAATCCTACACTTCAAATAATTATGCAGCTATTGAATGCAATAGCGTGGGTAGGTCACAAAAATTTGTTCAAGGATACAGCCAATCGCAAAATGCAACGGATAAGTTGTTGTGGCATTCATCAGGGCTTGCATATCTTGCCCGCAACTTCTTCGCTTAACAGCAGCTTATAACGAAACAGACTCACTAAACAATAAACGAAAAAAGAGGAAATGTTCTAGCCATACGTTCTTGTGGCCCTGCTTAAGGCTAACGTAAATAAGTTCAATTATTCTCACGACAACTCTGCTAGTGTCAAGGTTGGAAGTTACAAGTAATCGGAGCAAATCTTTTTTTTAAATCAGATGCGGTTTCATTAGTTGGGGGATCTAAAACTAAATACATACACACAAACATAAACACACGCCTTCGTTCCGAGTGGGATAGGCAGAGCTACAGAATAACCTACAACTCTAAAAACTTGTTGACAATTCCGCTACCACATTTGGCACAATCGACTGGTATCTTTACCAGCGTATTAGGGCAGATTGCAAGCCCATCATCGAACAGTATTTCAAACTTTTATACCCTTAAACCTAAATAGATTATTTACCAATAACTTCAAGAGCAAATACAAAGTCTACACCGTGTCCAATAAGTTCGAATACACATATTTTTGCACTAACCCTAAAGACATACAGGCTACAGGCCATCGAATTCTTATTTTAATTAATAAAGTATGGTGTCGTTAACAAAATACAATCGTTTCAAACATCAAGCATTTGTAGTATTCTTTTAATCCACGATGAAACAGTTTCGTGAAACGATTATCAGAAACTTACTTTAAGGCCTTAAAACCCCTTGGAATTAAACGCAATCTAGTTTACACCACAATCCAAAAGGTATAAAGAGACCTCCTCAGTAGAAGACTGGAAAAGATCCGGTCGGCCACGTTCAGCTAGAACCGATAGAGTAGTGAAGATTGTGAGAGAGCGACTTCGGCGGAAAAAATACCGTTCTATCCGAAAATTGGCTGCCGAGCTGAAAATTTCAAAAGGATCGGTACACAATATTTTGAGGGTGGATCTTGGATGCCATGCCTACAAAAAACGAAAAGTTCATGGCATTTCCGAAGCGACCAAGAAAAAGAGAGTACAAAGATCCAACATAATACTTTATTGGCACGCAGGGGATGAGTTTGTATTTTCTGACGAGAAACTGTTCGTGTTAGAACAGCCTCATAACGCCCAAAATGATCGATTGTGGGCACCAATGATAGAAGACATTCCAGACAACCAGAAAAATGTTCCTAGGTTCCAGAGCTCACCATCGGTGATGGTGTGGGGTGCAGTTTGTAAGCGGGGTAAACTACCTCTAGTATTTATCGATAAAGGCCTTAAAATCAATGCTCAATACTATAAATCCGAGGTTTTGGAGAAAATTGTTGCTCCAAATTTAAAAAGGATGTTTGAGAACGAATATTATATTTTCCAACAAGACGGAGCTCCTTCACACACGGCAAACGCTGTTCAAGCTTGGTGTCAGGCTAATTTGACCGACTTTCTGCCGAAACATGAATGGCCACCCAGTTCTCCGGACTTGAATGTATTAGATTATTAAGTGTGGTCGTACATGCTCTCGAAACTACATGATTATAAAATCGCGATTTTGATTGTATTAACTGTTTGTACATTTATTTTATTGAGAATCTAAACTGTATGCAAACTTATTGGACACGGTGTAAAATCACAATTTACAACTTAATAATAAGTCATTAATTTACTTAACGCTAACGTACAAATACTATTTATCAAAACGTATGAAAATGACATGAGACATATTTTCGATAACAATAACGATCTTGCCAGGCATATATCTTGTCTAGGGCCTTACTAATCTGATGATACTTACAGCGTACCAACTTCACGGGTGATAGCGCCCGTGACGCAATGGGCAGCCGTCAGCACATAGCGATGGTTGATCAGTACTCCTCCACACTGATAAGTAATGGAGCCGTTGGCTGAAACAATAAACTAAACTTTAAATATCAAATCAACACTACTAAAAATTTATTCAAGAATTCAATGTCGAGAGGGTATTGTTGCTCAAAAAATCCCTATTTAAAATTGCATAAAAATGCAGTTTAAGGTTAAAAACTGTTAACTACTTAAGATACTTAGTCTTACATACTTATGTAAGGTTGAAGGTAATTTACCGTATTCTTATTATTGGTATGAGAAGCAGTAAAACATAAAGCTTTGCTTCATTAAAGTATATTTCAAGTGAACATAACCCAGAAATAAAACGCAACGATGTTCAACATAAGATAGACGAAACCGGTATGTTATCTTAACCTTTTACCAGAGCAGCCGCCTGAGCATTTTGTATATAAACGAGGGGTATTTCTGCATATATCTAATCATAAAGTAAGATTTTACAACCCAAGCCCAACCCAATCACGTTGCAATTTTAAAGTTACTCATTCGGTCATCACTAAAGCCCTTTTCATTTACGCATGATGAATTTGGCGAGGAATGTTTGCAGAGGACTTGAAAATTGGATATTTGCGCTTTGCAGAGTGTTTTGCCTTCTTTCTATAAGGGTTGCTGATGCAATAACTAAACGTGCCTTTTCTGTATAACTTGGTTAATTTGCTGGTGATTCTAATATCGAGAATTGAGAGGCATGTTTGTCAGATAATGTTGGTTACATGTACTGTCAATCCAAAGTAAGAAAGACAGCCATAGTAGTGCGGTGACAAAGTAGTGTGTTATTAGTTTCTCTCTCTCTCTCCGACTAGCTGCTGACCAGCTCAGACCAGCAAAAATATATGCAAATCCTGATATTATCACCATATTAACGTGACGTTACTATGTTTCTCTTTGATTTAATAGGAGGCTCACTTGTTCGGTATCCCAGCAAGGCCATCCACGGGAACTCATCAAGGTCTGTGAACTGGCCTCCATAAATTCTGTCTCCATTGGTGTCTATGCCGCAGTCGTTGCTCGGAGCTGGTGAAGAGTCCTCGTTGGAAACCGAAGCTGCCACGCCATTGAAGCTGGGTGGCTGTGTTGGCCGAGGTCGTGGTCTTGGCTGCAAGAATTGCAAAAGACCGGTCAAGTGCTAGTCGAACTTCGGACGTCGGACGATGACTCCGTCTCACCCTACTTACAGTCTGTGAGCACTTAGAAGAGGCTTCGGTTTAGTACTTCTCTCTCACTCGCTCTTATACGATCTTATTAAGAGCGAGTGAGAGAGAAGTTCTACTCTTGTACTCTTGTTTAGTTTGGAATATTCATTGTTTTTCGTCAGGGTTCGCTGTATAATCATTAATCCCATTAAAGAACCTTGTTTCTACGATAATAATAAAAAACGTTACTTGTATTGGGAATAATGGGTTACTATTTTAAATTTACTTTTTTTTACTTTTTTTATCTGCCATTATACCTACCACTATTATGTACAAAAAATCAACAGTCTGTCTACTTACAAACACACAGACAGACAGTAGAGGCATAGTGATAGGGTACGATTGGCACCCTTGGTTATGGAATCCCATAAAAACAACTCTTACCGTAGTGGCCGATGATTGCAAAGGCAGCGAGCCGCAGCACACTTGAGGCACATATCCAACAAAGCCACACGAAGACTGCCTCAAGTAACTGACCACTTCGCTCGGGAGAGGGCGCTGTTCAAACGCAGCCAAGAGGGAGGGGCAGTCGTATAGTGAGACGCAGTTGCTTTCCAGTCCTAGGGGGGTACGGCATGATTGGGAGTCTGGGAAAAAAAAGTTAAAACAGTTTATTTCATTGAGTTTGTTATATTTACGCATGTTAAATTCAACAGTGGCACTGTACTATTTCAGGAAAAAATAGCGTTCGATAAAATGAAATTCGATGAAATGATAGAATCCATGAAGTGGGATTCGATAAAATTAAGATTTACTGTTCTATCTATTTAAATTATCTACGTACTCGTATTATAATAATAGCCTAAGGGCCTGTTTCATAATCGACAAGTTTTATCTGCCATTTAAAGTTCCTCATATATCCTTTAATTGTCGATTGTGAAACAGGCGGTAATTCTACCTTAAATAATATACGTTTTAAAAAGTAATTTTTTTTTCAAATAGATGCTGTGGCCGGAACCGGAGATAACCTTCCACATATAAACAAACTTACAAAATCACCCTTCATTATTGTTTGATATTATAAGATAGTATAGATTCACAAGATTCTCGTTTAAATAAAACTCAAAAAAATGGTTAAGTATTTCCAAGACTTCGACTTTATAAGACCTGTTTCCCGGTGAAGACAACAACCAGATCCATCGAAAACTGGATATAGATTATATACCTATATCAAGTCAGACCAAACTAGATTTCGTATAAAGTCGAATTTTGAAAGGCAGGTTTTTTGCCGCTGCTATTAATTTCTTGCTTAGTTACATGTCATTCGCACTGCTAGATCAAAACAGTAGTTAGTCAAAATACAACTGTATTTTAAAATCAACTTTAATACAACTTCAATGAACTTGAAAAAAAACTAGCAAGAATTTCGAGTTTATGCTGTTTTGATCTAGCAATGCGAATAATATGTCTAACAAGATCAATTTGTGAGTCTCCTCAACCGCAACATCAGATCAGCTCACAAACTTAATAGTTTTTTTAATGCTAAGGGAAGGCAAACGAGCCACCTGAATCTGTGACCTAATCTTAAGACTGCAATCCTAAGATCCCAAATGCGTTGCCAACCCTGAGGACTCTATGCTGTAGGACCTTCGGATTTGTACCTCTGTTTCAGTCTCTAACCCTAAAAACTTTTTGAGAGGTATGGTACTGTACCCAGTATTTAGATTACTAGATTCTGCCCGCGACTTCGTCCACGTAGATTTCGATTATCATTATTCTCTCTGGAACTTCTTAATTTCCCGGAATGAAAAGTAGCCTATGTGTTACTCTAAATCTCTTACCTATAAGCTATCTCCAATCCAAATTTCATTTAAATCCGTCCGGCCGTTGCAACGTGAAGGATTTAAAAAAAATAAGGGTTCCAAATTCGACTACGGAACCCTAAAAAGACGCACACACACAAAATTTCGCATTTATAATATTAGTGGGATTCCAAAAACTACTAAATACATGAAAAGTCCTGATGTAGTTGCGAAGCTACTTTCAGAGCTGATAAGTCTTTAACGACCCAGTGAAACTTGATGAAACCTAGCATTTCGAAGAAATACTTAGGGTTTCTTGACAAAACCGCATCCGAGATTAGCAGCTCCGGTGCCACAGACCGACACACACAGATACGTCCCTCTGTATGCACACGAGATTTTATGAGATTTTGCTCGACATTAAAACTATTGGCTCGAAAAATGTAAAAGCTCGAGAGAGTATCAATAAACGAGTCCGAGGCGGACGGTTTGAGGGCAAAGGTCAGTTACTAATAAAAACAATGTTTTCCATAGATACTATAATAATATAAGAAATTAAATACGTTCGTAAACTGGTATGATAACCTTATCTCACTAAATGCGCACAATTTATACGGAACTAATTGCTTTTGAATAGCTAATATAATTCGTTTAAGGAGTCCTAGTGAAAAAGGGTTTAAGTCTAGTATACTCCGTGTATGTATATCTCTTTTTTATTACGAGTTTAGTCCTCTTATATCATTCACGAGGACCCCAAAGTCTAAATTGCCAAAATAATACTGTAGGTACCCAACCATTCTGGGCTAAGAGTTTGTAATCGTTTTATTGTATTTCATTCTTGTACAAAAACGTCAGGAAACAGAGGAAAAACCCAACCAAGACCTACAATCAGCATTTTAAGTGTAAACTAGTTTGCACCTTTTTTTTTGTTAGTCGGTGGCACCGCAGTTCAATTAAAGTACAACATTTTAGTACATTAAGTGATTAATTTTTTAAAGTAACAAACGGCAAGATAATAACAAGGGATACGTTCGCCTTTGTTAGACCTTGTGTTTCTGTTTCTTTTTGAGTTTGTTTATCTGTTGGTGCAATAAAGAGTTGACATACATACAATTGACTACATAGGTACTCGTAATTAAGACACTTCCAACTAATTAATAACTTGTTTTATCGAGTTTCGTCAATGATAAGACCAGGGTAACCGACAAAGAGCCATTTTACCGACAACCAATTGATTTATTGTTATAGTTATGATTATTATTTAAGGTCACTTATTTTGCTCCTCATTCAGTATCACTATTTCAAGGTCGAAGTTATTCGTCTTCTTCCTGAGGAAACACCTCCAATTGTTCACTTCGACCTAGTATCTTGAGGGTAGGTTGAAGGAAGCCAGTGAAGCCACACTAGCCTAATTTAGCAGTCCATCAGACCAATCAGAGCTGAGGACCTAAACTATCTCCAGGAGGAAACTGAAAGACTCCGGCCTTAAGGCCTTGATTTACCCAATGTAAAGTCAGCCATTAAGGCGAAATAGACTTACAATAAAACTTGCAGAAGTTGTTTGCCGTCTTTCTTTAACTTTAGTCCTAAAGCAAGAAGCACAATTTTTCTGTCTTTTTCTAACTTTAAAGTTGGACTAAGACAGCAGTCAACTTCTGTCTATTTTAATTGCTATTGTAAACCTCGCTAAATAAAGTCTCCGGATATGGCACTCGCAACTGGTTCAATCCTGGAATGAAAAGATTCGATACTTTTCAACTCTATTTCAATGCTGTTTAGGTCCAAAAGTGACGCACCTTTTTATACCGTGACTTTACTAACAAGTATGTAATGTAATGACTTCTAAGAGGTAGGTAGGTAGTAAGGTTCTGCACGATGTATAATTGTAATTTATAATATTTTTTGAACCGAGTTCGTTAAAGGAACTGAATGACTTCAGATCGTCTGTAATTTTTTGTGTGTATGTTAGATAGGTACTTGATTTCTCCGCTAATTGTTTAACCGATTCTAATTATGTATTATTCAATATGTATGGTATATCTCAGGGGTTAAATTTGGAGTCGGGTTATTGTGTATTAAATAATTTAAAGATAATTTTAAAATACGAGATCAATTTGGTTTTAAAAAAATATAACGATGGTACCTAACTGGTCGTCATCTCTTGCTTTTGAATATGGCAGTGTAATCATGTTTGCTACACGGATATAGCTGTGAGTGTGACTGTGAGTGGCTGTGGATTACATGTACAGATAGATGTATGTAATCACTCTTGTCTTTACCACTACTGGCTGTCTTAACTTTTTTTTAGAGAACAAAGAGACGTTGTTTTATAAATGCCATGTTGTAATGTTATGTATTGTACATCCTATTATCTGCCATGATCAATACAACATGTAGTTTTTGGCTGTCCAAGTAGACTCATTCATTTTAAATACGGATGACGATGATCTTATTAACTATATTAACCAACATTCGACTTATGTCTGACCTTTAACATATCTATAATGCATAATAACAAGCTAACAATTCAAAACAACCGGTTCCAAATCAACCGTCATCCAGAGTTCTTATTGCAACTGTTATAAGACTTATTTTATCACTTACATGCGTAACTCCACAAGAACGCAAAACTTATAAACACCTTCATTTTCCTTGTTCACTTTTATACCACAATGTAGCACTATAAATTGTATTTATTATTTAGTTGAGCAAGCGAGAACAAACGCGGCGAGGTTCGCGCCTCTGCCTTGCCACACTGGTCTGTGAGGTTAACTTCAACACATTTATAGGAACAAACATTATCTTGTTTTTAGTACCGTCCGCATGCTTATTGCTGTGCTGCAAAAAAATGTAGACGCTTTGCATATATTACTAAAGTCTTAACTACCCGTTTTATTAATACAACGATTCGCAAAATAACATTAGGTGTATCTAGCATTGTACTGAAAAGTAACTTCTAGTAATAGTGAAAGTTTCTTATGGGAAAATTCTCGAAAATTTTCTAAGAATATTCTTAAATTTGTATGGAAAGAGAACATTCTCAATGCTCTCAAATGTTTCCGGTAATATTCTCACTAATTTGATGAGAAGGTTTCTTAACTTCTGAGAATGTTCTGCAACTTGTACATTGCTATGTGTATCTTAATTCATTTATTAATTGAAGAGTGACATGGTGACGGGTGAAAATACAATATTTTCAAGTGGCAACTTACACTGTCGCCAATTTCACTCTTAGCATTTTTTCCAAACTACTTTTTACATTGAAGTGACCGAGTCAATAAACAAAATAAATAATTATTGATGCTCTTGATGCTGACCTTACACCGCTAAGACAGCCAAGTACATTAAGTATATGGTGTCAGTGATCAGGTGACTCACTGCATATTGAATGCCAAGTGCCCGGGTTTACCAGGTTCGAGATATTATTAGATTCCCACACTTATCTCATCCTAGAACCTATCTTGAACATCCCGTTCTTGAACTTGACCAATTATAAACTGGCGTGTTGAAACTGTCTCGTCAGTGCGTAAAAACCACATGAAACTCAAGGGCGTAGATTCTCACCTAACCCGCTCACTTACTTGTGGGAGGACCTTGTGCAGGGTCCGTCCGGATTGGTACCACCATCTTATCCATTAACTAACCGCCAAGCAGCAGTGTTCGCAGTGTTTTGTTCCGGTCTGGGGATAAGACAGCCGGTGAAATGACTAGCATAGAGGCATTCTATCTTAGTCCTCAGGGTTGGCAGTGCATTTGCAGTCTTGTGAATGCGAATGTCTATGGGTCACAGTTTCCACTTACCATCAGGTGGCCTGTGTGCACGTTTGACTTCCTATGTGTACAGTGGGTAAGCTGAGAATGTACCGAAATGTTTTTACGCTATAAAAAATAAAACCTCTGGTACACAATGAACCTGTTGCCGCGTCGAGCGATGTCAATTCCATACATTTAGACATACATACATACATACTTACATACGTTAAATCAAGCCTGTTTCCCAGAGGGGTAGGCAGAGACAGTTTTGTGTTCAGTAAATATATATTGACAATGAATATATCTTATCTTATCTTACATTTAGACAGTTTTGGAAAATCGTTTTCGCTATCGTTAAGTATCTTGTCCAGGGTCCATGATCTCTTCAATTATTCAACCGATTTTATAATAATAAATAGGTTGTCAAATAATTTGTAAGGAGCGTGTCATTGTCTAAAAAGTCATCGGCTTAAATATTTTTAAGCCTGCGTCTGGTATAGTCGCCAGTCGGGATTTAATATTTTGTGTTTTTTTTTTTTTTGGCCGCGCCTCGTTTGCACAGAAGTAGTTTATCGCTATTTCCTTAAGGGACTGTATATTTTCTTGGGATTAAAATTACCCTACGCACGTCTCCAGGCTACAAACTATAGCGCTAGCTAGACGGTCAACAAGCCAAAGCTTTAAAGGTGTTTGTTGTTTGAAAAGCTAGTGTCCAAAATCATGGAGAAATTCTGGCTAAAAGGTTTACTTTGTCCTCAAGTTTTATTAACATTGAAAGAAAGAAAAGAAAGAAAATATATTTATTTGTTTCTGCTTACATAATATCACATCCATGGCTGAAGTCTCCTTTTAAGTAAAGATATACCTGTGCCAGGAGACCCCGCTCTTCTATAGCATATATTACATGTAAATTAGGAACAACTAGATAATAGAGACAAACTATAAATATTAAAAATTAGAAATTAGTTTGAAAGTAAACAATTAAAATATTCTTACACAAACAAAAATAATTATACACACGAGTATCTATGTGCGTATGTATGTGTGTGTGTGTGTGTGTGTGTGTGTGTGTGTGTGTGTGTGTGTGTGTGTGTGTGTGTGTGTTCGTGCGTGTGTGTGTGTGAGTGTGTGTGTGTATTTATTTAAATTTATGAGGGTACTAACAACTGCTCGGTCTCCTCATAATTTAGGTTCTTAATCCAATTGGTAATTATTTTTTTGCATTCATATGTTACTTTAGGGTACAATTGAAGTTCTTTGTTAAGTTTGTTGTATATTACAGAAGATTGTTTTCGTAATTGACGTGTGGCAAATACTGATTTCGTCGAAAAAATTGGTGCAACGTTGTGATTTCTTCTTCTACTTAGGAGCGTTGGGTTGTAATGCAAGTTTTTGTGAGTGAAGAGAGCTGTTCGCAAAATGTACAATTTTCTAACTGTTAGTAAGTTACTATCTATGTAAAGTTGATCAGTAGGGAAACGGAATGGTTTAAAAAAGGCAACTTTTAATAATGATCGCTGAGTTCTTTCGATTTCAATGAACCTAGATTTACAAGCTCCACCCCATATAGGAAGGCAGTAAGAAATGAGAGACTGACCCAGAGCAATATAGATTTTTAGAAGAAGTTTAGATGGGGCAGCGTGTCGCAGTGTTTTAAAAACCCAGGTAATTTTTCTAAGTCTACCACAAACAGATTCAATTTGGTTATACCATGACAATCGCTGGTCCATCACAACTCCAAGGTACTTCGTCGTTGTAACTTTGTTGATTTTGGGGCAGTTACAGTCACTTTGAGCATGGTCGCAAGAGTGGATTTTTATTTGAAAGTCGCTATGTGGCTGAGTACTGTCATATTTCGTAAAACAAATATAATTTGTTTTACTAGTGTTAAGTGTAAGTGTATTTATTTTAAGCCACATATCTACCTTGGATAGGCCTAACTGTGCAGATCTTTGGACTTCATTCCACGAGGGGCCTGTAAAAACAATAGCTGTATCATCAGCAAAAGAAAATGCAGAACCGTGGGCGAGTGTTATGTTACATAAGCTATTGATGTATACCAAAAACAAGGTTGGTCCCAGAACACTACCTTGTGGGACACCAAAAGTTATATTAGCGGACTGGCTAACGAGAGAACCAATTTTGACTGTTTGCGTGCGATTGGAAAGATAGTCTTTAAAGAGTTCTAATGGAGTGCCTCTTATTCCAACCTTTTCCAGCTTTTCCACAAGCTTGGGGATAGAAACGGTGTCAAACGCTTTCTTCAGATCTAAAAATATGGCAAGACACTTATTGCCACAGTCTAAATTATCAACAATAAGAGAAGTTAGGGCAGTAACGGCGTCTTCCGTTGACTTGCAACGTCTAAAACCGTACTGTGACGGAGAGAGGATTTTAAATTTTTCTAAATATTTAAGTAGTCTTTTATTCAAGAGTTTTTCAAAAATTTTAGAGATAGCTGGCAAAACTGAAATCGGCCTGTAATTGTTGACGTCGTTTCTATCTCCACTCTTGTGGACTGGCGTTATTATGGCTTGCTTTAGTGGAGATGGAAAAACACCTTTTTTAAAACATAGGTTAATAAAGTGGGTTAGTACGGGAATAGTCTCATTTTTAGCAAGTTTTAAGAAGCTGGTGGTGATGTTATCCCAACCTGGAGCACTATTTGACTTCAGACTCATTAAAATACTGTGCACCTCGTCAGGAGTAGTATTAAAGAGAACGAAGGAGGAACCCTGGGGGTTATCACTTTGAAGGTGGGAACTATAAGAGTGATGCGTTCTAGTATCTGCTTGTATATCCGCTGCAAGATTTTTCCCAATATTGGCAAAGAAGGTGTTAACATAGTTGACTGAATCTTGAGGGCGATCTGTGACATTTAACAACTCAACGTTTTCAGTTTTATTTTGTTTTAGATGGGTTATAGTTTTTATACTATTCCATAGTAATTTTGAATTTCCGGTTGAATTTGATAATAAATCTCTCTCATATTTCCTTTTTAGCTTTTTAATCAAACAATTACAAAAATTTCGATACCTATTGTATGTAATTTTAAGAATGGCATTATAAGGATCTTCTTTTAGTTTCTTTTGCAGCTTATTTCTGGTTTTGATACATCTTAGGATACCAGGGGTTATCCAGGGTTTAATAACGCGTTTACTTTTAGGGACATTCACGATTTTGGTATTAGTCTTAATAGATTCCCTAAGCCGTTCGATAAGTTTGTCAATAACAAAATCGGGTTCAGTGCTGAAAAGTAGGTCGTGTAGATTCATTTCAACTAAACTCTTAAGTGCTTCTGTGAAATCGGTAATACTTTTAGTTTTAGGAACTTTTTTCTGAATTTTATTGTCGGTGAACTGGAGAAATATCATTTTGTGGTCCGTTATAGTAGTATTTAAAACAGCAATTTGTACTGAAGCAATGTCCTTCCTAAATTTGAGAAAAAAGTGGTCAAGACAATTAGGGCCCCTTGTTGGAAATTGATGCCCTGGTAACAAACCATACGATGATAACATATTAGAATAGTTTAGTCTATTATTTCTTTCGTGGGAGACTTCATCACTATCAGGTTTTATATTTATATTAATGTCACCGGTTATTATGATATTACTATGTTTATCGATAGAGTTTAAATGGTCGCTTAAGGATTCTGTGAATTGGTCTGCGTTCCTAATAGCTGGTGATCTGTATATACCCAAAACAGTTTTATTATTAAATTCAAGTTGTATGCATGATGCATGAGTCAACATTATTTCCTTAATTTTTACTCGCATAGTATTTTTATAGTACATTACGACCCCGTCATTTTTATTAAGATGTTTGGTGGTAGCAAACGAATTATAGTTTTCAAGGATAGGGATTGATTTATTAGGTTCAAGCCAGCATTCGGTTAGAACAATTATATCGACATCAAAATTAATAATTGCTAAGTTAGTTAATAGATCATCGAAGTTGGCGTAAATGCATCTTATATTTTGAGAGATAACTGTCAAATTTCTTTCTTTTTTTATTTGAATGAAACTTTCTAAGTTTTCTATGTCACATTGATAAGAAAGAGCTATTTTTGTAACGTCTATTTCATTAATTGTGTTAAGGACGTTATCCATAGTACGAGTTAGAATTTGAACTGCAGTCGTTAATTGTGTAAGTAACAAAAAATAATCTGTTTTGTGTAAAGATAGAGCTTATACGTGCATGCTTGTAAAAGTGCATATGAAATTGTAAATAGTGAGTGAGGGTATTTGAGGTTTGAGTAGTTGTTTGTTTTTGTGTAGTGGTTTCGTGTTTATCATAACAAAAAATTAGGAACGTAATATTTAAAATTAAAAACATAATATGTCTAAACAATTGCAAATGAAGTTTTACACATTCATTTGGGCATAGTCATATTTTGAATAGTTGCTGTACCTGAGCTTCACTGTGTATGGCGATGATTGGTGAATTATCATCCTTTCTGATGAACACCTTACCGTATGCAGTCCAACAAAACTTGTAGAACTTGGTTTTTGCAAGATCTCGCGCAAGAAAATGCAAGCGTGAACCTTTCGCCGTCAGTTGTTCAGACACGTACACGGGAGTGTCCACGGCCAAGCGCAAACCAAGGTGTTTAGCACAGAGTTTTGCTTTGTTCCTCGTATTGTAGGTTTTGCACATCTTGAGCAGGTCATTTTTTAAAATAGTCGATGTTGTTTCTACCACAATGGGCGTGTTTAACGTTTTGTCCTTTGTCCCACGAACTCTATAAATGTCTTTTATGTCATTTTTGGTCATATTGCAGTTTACTTGTGCTGCAAGAGACAAAATCATCCCACTTAAATCTTCCTTTGACTCGCTCTCCTGCTTGGGAACATTTTTTATTTCTAAATTTGTTTTTCGGATACCACGTTGCATGTCCTCTAATTTGTCTTCAAGTGTAGTAATGTACGTGCGATCTTCCTTTGTTTGTTTTTCTAATAGCACGATTTTTACCTTTAATTCTTCGTTTTGAGTGGCTAGAAAATTCAGTGCCCTCTCTATATTTTCATTAGTCTGTCGAATGTCCTTTTGACTGGCAGATATTTTTTGCAATTCTTGAGTTTGATCTGATAGCAATGTAATCATCATTTGCTTCATTTCTTCTTTAAAATCAGTTAACTCGCTGTTATAATCTGAGTCACATCCGCGTTTAGGCCTATTATGGGCAGCCTTTGGTTTTTGATCCACATCTGGCATCGTCTTGTTATTTGGCATTATGAATACTAATTACATCTACTATCGGTGGTATAAAACACTATACTTTCGTTTACGTAGCGCAGCGCAGTCATCCAATCCAAATGGTGTGTTCACTTATTAAGTACTAGTTTGTAAGCACCTCAAGCGATCCGGAAAAGACATAAGCGCTTACAGCGCTCAAGCGTCAGCGAGGCACAGTTTTCGCGCGGCTGTTGGTTGTGCGCACCGCGCATGCGCTAGGGCGGGCAGACGCGAGTCGCTGCGCCAGCAATTCTCGGAATCGATCGTGATCAATTTGATAATGTTTTGTTGATATCGTTTTTTTGACACTGTACTTCACTGGTTGGGTTAATTTAAAATATTTTACTACTATTTTATTCGGGGGATTATAAGGAATGTAATGATGTAAAGTTTTAATTGTTTTCTTTCAAAAAACCTACTTTAACTAATTTATAAACGCGGAGCCGCGACGGAACGATCTGACCGCGGTGGTGGTCGGGGGGGAAGAGAACATTAAACTAAAACTTCAATTTTAATGAACTTATGCTATCACTAGCATTGACTTGTTGGTATGTATTGTGAACTTTTTGTGTCAGCCTAAAGACACTTGATACTTATTACAATCTGTGTACGAAAAGTAACGAATAAAAATAAATTTACCGTCTAAACTTGGCATAATACCTACATATAACACAAAACAACTAAAATAAAGCTTAAATGTAAAGAAATCGTATGTTGAATGTCAGATGTTAAAAAATAAACCGGTATTGTGGTCTTTGTTTGGACGTCACTAGATAACTCTTGTTTCATATTGAAAATACACATTGATCGATCATAAAGTCTAGGTCAATGGAACTAGCATAATACATCGTCTACTCGAAAACAAACTAAATCATAAAAGGTATGAATAAGTGTACAGAGTATCAAACAGTGTCAAAATTGTGTAACTTAGCATGATGCCATAGCATCGGGCCACGACCTACGACAAGTATAATAAAAATAAATAAAAAGAGACAGAAAAAAAATATCCATGTGAACATAAAATACAAAACAAATTAAAACAGGCAAAAAAAAAACAATAGACGTGTGTACGTACAGGGTCAACAATAAGCATTTAGAACAATAATTAAAGGAAAAAAAAAATTAAAACGTCGCTCTAAAGTTAGTAAACATGTTTATGGTTTTGTAGTTATTTTTAATGACTGGATTTAATTCAGTAGAATTGCAAATGTTAGGCCGGTAAATCCCGATGCATACTATTATTTACCATTTTTAAAACAAACCAATAAAAGTTTTTTTTTCTGGATTCATCTTTGCCTCCTCAAGCTTCCTCGACTCGCGTAATGTACATAAAATTGTATATGTATGTTGTATGAAGTATTTATATAGGGTGTTTAAAAATACGTTTCACTTTGACTCACTTTTGATCTACCTTATCTAAATCGTAACCAGTTAATTGGACGGAGTCAGTTACAATTAGATTATTAATACACAAAAACGATAATCTTTTAATGAAACACATTACTTCTTATTCGTTATATTAAAAATAATGTCCAGTGTTATTTTCTTCTTTCCATATTTAATGGCAATATGGAGTGTGGAGAACGTAAAGCTTAACCAACTAACATCCAGCATTTTTAATAGTAGTTTATGCAACAGAGTAGTTTATGCAATATGTATAAGAGAGGTCAAAAAAGACGAGTGGTGTGGTTACGATGTGAGCCGCAGGCGAACATCGTAAAGCAAGACGCCACGAGTATTTTTTGACTTAGTTATACACCGTTGCATACAATACTTTTTCTACGACTAGGTTTCAAATATGCAAAATGCAAAATTAAATTAATATACCTAGGTTAGAATACGAACGAACGAAGCACAGAACAACAAACGAGCGAGAAACATTCGAAAACAACAAAATATGTGTCTATGGTTAACTTTGTTTTTAAATTGATGTGCACTTTCCAGGTTTCATATTTTTTTTAAATATAGCTGCGTTCTGGTTGGTTGATACCAAATAAAATGTTTTTTTTAAAGAGTTAAATTAGTAAAAGAGTTTACATACCAAAATGAACCTAACGTTCCGATTGACAGTCAATGTGTATTGTGATTGGTGGTTTAATTTGGTGAAGTATTTTCATTGGTCAAATTAACCTAGGTGTAAGCTTTGGCAGCTAGGCATATCGTTTTGGCTCAAAAAAGCACAAGTGCTGTTAAGGGGAATAAACTAGATAGACTTTTCTACGGAATGTTCTGCGGACATATCATCTATATTCTTATATTAGTGTTCGTGACTGTATAAATGGCAGATAAAGTACAGGAGTAGGAAAGATATTTTAAAGCATTATGAAATAATCCGGAATAAATGTTAAGACACCAAGCTTTTAAGTGTTGTTTATTGCTCTTAGTTAAGCAATCTTAGCAGGGCTCAAAAATTATCTAGAAAATGTACACAATTCTGAGATACAGGATGACACATAAAAATAAACCAATAACAAAAAAAATATTATTATTTACGATTTTTACGAATATCAGCAGGAAAACGTTTTTACCCGTGAATCATATAAATAAAAAAAAAAATATTGCGTTAAGTCGTTAGTTACTTCCGATTAAAACTTAGTTCGCAGGGAAAAACATTTTGGATTTGTGTATGTCAACTAGTGTCTGCTTCTCTTTAAATCCCACGCAAACAGGGTGTTATAAGTTTTTCACTTCTCATGCTCTTAAAATGTTACTTTAGTCTCTGCATGTCGGGACTGAAGCTCCTTTTTAATATCTAAAGGATTCAAGTTTATTTTTCTTAATTTACTTTAGAAACCATAAACTAAACAAACAATCACGATGTTTTTGAATGGAGGATTATTGCCACTTTCAGTGATTGTGTATAGACAATTTTTAGGGCATGAAAATAACCTCAAAATGACAACCGCGCAAAAAATATTTAAAAAAAACAATTTTTGGTGAAACACGATGAATCATGAACGTATTATGAATCTATTTAATTAGATTAAGGATGCCTTCTTTTTTCATGTATAGTCCAATTAGTTTTAAAGTGGGTATTTTGTCACCGTCACTTCACAAAAAAAAATGTTTTTTTAGAAGAATTGTTGTTAAAATCAATAAAGTAATTTTGTATAGAACCTCGTTTATTTTTCATCGCATTCAAAGTGAAAAGTAGATTATGGCTTGCTTCAGTCCCTTGTTAAACAATCTACTATTAACGGGTGATAACAAAAAAATATCTATTGCCATAGACAAAAAAGTTGTTCCAGATGTTATTTGTACCTCTTTCAATATCTTGATTTTCATTTGTTTCATTTTTTCAATCATTTATAATTGTCAAAATGACGCCGAAACTAGAAGCTCTGCGAAAACGCGTTGTACATTTTTATAATAAAAATATAAACATGGGGGAAAAGTACACAGTAGATAATTTTACCAAAGAAAATGTAACAGTTTCTACTATATATAGAATTCTTGCATCCTTGACGACAACTCGCAAACGTGGTAGCGGCCGACCAGCTAAAATAATGACCAAGGGAAGACTGAAGACACTCCATATCACTTTCAATGATAGTGATTCCATGAGCCAACGAGATGCCGCGAAAATATTTAAATGTTTTCAACCGTACATTTGCCGGTCTTTAAAAAAGGTGGGTTTGGAATGCCGCAAGAAGATAAGGGCACTGGAATACACCGATCAGCAAAAATGTAACATTATGTCACAATGCCGCTGGATGGTTACAAATTACAAATAAAAATCGATTATTTTGGATAATGAAAGTTATTTCCCTTTGAGCAAAACCCATATACCTGGAAATGATCGGTACTATACCAGCAACATTTCAACATCACCAGATAATATAAAACACAAGTAAAAGCAAAAGTTTGAGCAGAAAGTTATGCTTTATGTGGCTTTTTCCGATAAAGGTGTGTCAAAACTGTGGTTCAAACCTAGTGGTTTAGCAATAATCCTAAAGTCTCATAGAGTGAATGCTTGAAAAAAATACTTATACCATTTAAAGTCTAATTCTATGGAACTTGCTAACTATGTAAACAAACCGCCATATTGAAATTGTCTGAATGATGAATTTACTAGTGATGGGCAATACTCCTTTACTTATGTCAAACCATATCGAATAATAAAATACCGAAAGTAAAAAACAAGTAGTTACTTATTTCTAATTTGTTTAATCACGATCTGAAGAAAAATTGGTACACGATATATCACCAGTATTTATTTATTACAAAAGGTGCCGTTATAATCATCTGTGAGTGTGATCAGCGTGAGTTAGGTAATGTGTAGGGGCCTTAATATATCGCCAACTTTAGCCACAACACTACCCATGATAGACAATTGTAGAATTTAAAAGAAACAAAAACGTCATTCCATTAGGTCCTAATAACCTTACTTATGAAACCATTTAAACTTTTAATGAAATATCCAAGATAGAGTTATATATTTGGTGTTTTTGTATTTTACAGTAACGAACGTTTCAATAGTTTATTGTCTCAATGGTGTTTGATGAGGTGGTGTGAAAATTCAAGGAGAAACAGTGACAAAACAAAGTTAAGTCCTTTGTTTACATAGTTAGCAAGTTCCATAGAAATACACTATAATCGCCAACATCGCCCTGACGGAGAGTATGTGTTTTGGCCAGATAAGGCAACGTCGCATTACGCCAAAAAAACATTGCAATGCCTAGACTCCCATAATGTGCCATTTGTACCGAAAATCCGAAATCCCAAAAACCTTCCACAATGTCGGCCGATCGAAGATTTTTCTGGTTTTTTGAGCAGTTTGGTTTACAAAATTAATTGGGAAGCAGAAATTTGTGCCCAACTGATAAAAATAATCAAAACCTGTGTGCGAAAAATGGACAAATATGCCGTCCAACGGTCTTGTTCGGGCATTATGTCAAAACTGCGTCGAACTGCTGATTACGGGCCCTATCGTAACGTGTATTATTATTTTTGTAAATAGTTAAATGTGTATTATAACCCTTACTTTAAAAAAATTAAAAAAGGTTACACAATTATTTTTTTACACCCTTGCAAATAGGGTTTGCAATCCGAATATTCGAATATTCGAATTATTCGCCATGAATATTATTCGAATTCGACAGTATTCATTATTCGAATAAAACGAATATTTCGAATAGTGCAGAAATATGTCTGTAATTATTTACCCTAGGGAAACACTATAACAAAATGGTAGGATTAATTATCCTTCACATTAAGAACTCCGTGGAAATAGATTTAAATATCAAAAATAAGTCCAATTTAAGACAAACAATATAATTACCTATTTTTCTTTATCCTTGCTAACATCAAACTTTCTAGAATGAACTAAATACCGTACAGTAATTGGTAAAAGGGGTAGCCAGCTGGCGAGTCCGCCTACCTGCTACATAATGGAAAATAAGTTTTTATCATAAGTTTTTTTATTTGTATACCATGTCTCATTTAAATCAATCAGTATGGGAAAGTCTGAAACTGTAAGACATATGAAGATCTGTTCTTACGAACCATGTCATCGATTTTAATAAGAAGAAAAAGTGCATTCAAACATTTAAAGAAAACCGTTGTTTCGAAAAAAATAAACTTACCCTATTTTTATTTAGATATCGATTGTGTAGGTCTTAAGCAGTAAAAGGCTCCCTGAAACGTTATGTCTAAAATGAATAAAATGCATTGTGTACATACAGACAACCATAGAGACAATTTCACATGCCTGAACTTGAACTTAATATTGTAACGGTGGTCACTTCGAATACCTACTAAAATAAATTAAAGAATGTGAAAACAATGTATTTAATTCATTTCAGAAATCATGTTTCAAAGCGCCATTTACTGCTTAAGACCGGGTTCGATTCCGAGATGAGTTCAATTTTTTTTTAAATGTATGAATGCAGTTATTCTTCTTATTAAAATTGATGACATGTTTCGTAAGAACAGATCTTCGTATGTCTTACAGTTTCAGACTTTCCCATACTGACCGATTTAAATGAGACACCCTGTATTATAATATGGAAAATAAGATTTTATTTGATCATTTAAGTTGGCATGATGATTATTTTCCTGAAAATTGTAGTAGATTAGAGGTTTTTAAGTAGTTACATTACATATTAATCAGCGGCAAATCTAACTGCCCACTCTCTCTTTCACCTCACCTTACAAACAGTTTAATTTTACATTAAATATTTTACAGTTATATTATAGGTACAACTAAGAATCAATTTTTTGTTTTATTTTCAAAAATATTCGTATTATTCGAAATATTCGAATATTCGAATATTGGAAATCTAAGTATTCGTATTATTCGAATACTAAAATTGGACGAATATTGCAAACCCTACTTGCAAATAATTCTAATTTTTTTGTTATCACCCGTTATGTGTGTATCAGCTGTCTGTTACATCGATTTTCACACATAGTTAAACCGATCCGGGAGCGGTTTTTTTTATGAAAAAGCTAATTTAATCGCTGTGTGTCTTTGAGTTAGGTTTGATAAAAATTTGGGTCTTTTATGAGTTATCAACTCTAAAGGTAGGGATCGTTATTACATCGGGGGGTTTTATAATTTAAATAGGTATAGACCAAACGATGTTTACAACTTAACAGACGATTATTTTATTTTATTTACATGACAACTACATAATGACAGGAAGACAATCAATGCGATTAGGCAGTTTGTTCTGTCTGCATTTTTTTTTCTTAGAATTTGGGAATGTATTTATAGAAAATAAATAGTTTCACAATACATTTTTAATACGTTGATGTATGAAATATTGACGGAAGAAAACAAGCGATGGAAAGCAAGGATTTTGTTTTTACATTTGCAAACATTTTTTGACGCCAAGCCACGACTTATCAAATGTCTAAATTCATAATGTGCCTGCCAAATAAACTTATTTACTTTGCTTCTGTCTTTGTAACAATTATTTTCAAACTTCTCTTACTGACCAATCAACCTGTAGGTATATAACCGATACCTAGGTATATCTACGTGACACAGAAACACAGAAATGCCACGCTAGGCCCAGTGCCCAATCAACCAATTTGTCTCCAAGTGGGACGCAATTTCCTTACAATTCGCTTAACGATTAACAACGTTAACTTTCATGTCTCGTCGCTAATTGTATTCGGCCCCCTCAGAACATTTGATTACGCGGTCGTTACGTTCGGAGAAATAAATACTGAAATGCAGGCCATTACTGGGGGTACATAATTCCGAAGATTCATAATTCCGATTTGATAAACATTGCGAATTTGTATAATTTCAAATGCAATTTTCTGAAAGACTTTATTTCTTATATCGTTTAAATCAAGCGTTACCTAACCTACGTATAGTAAAAATAAATTATGCCTAGGCCTGGTTCGCCGCACTCGTCAAGAGATTGGTCCCATTTGAACTTTCCTCACAACCGGATATATGTGCAAGGCCCGGTAAAACCCAGCAGAAATAAGTATGTTGACATAGGCATGAAGGAAAATGATATAAAATCTTTAACTTCCTTGTTAGATTTTTTAGAAGAATTCAGAATTGTTTTTTTTAGTTTCCTGGATTTTTGGATCTGTATTAGGCACATTATAAACTATGTAAACCTGTATTGTAAACCTTCCTTATTCTAGATCTATTGGTACAAGTAAACATTGAGTTCTGGGCTTATGACCATAGCCAAAGTATTTCCAAAGGAAGCTACCACAATGAGATTCCTTGTTCTGTATTTTAATTAAAAAGAAATAACACGAATAAAAAACATAGGTATAAAAAATAACTTAATCATCGAATACAACGTAATGCAAGTAAAGTTCTTTCAATGCATACAGTATATTTAATAAATGCTTGAGCAGCTGGAGCTATTCTAGATTGAATAGGCATAATCATCTTTAAGCGGCCGAACTAAAACTAGATTGTAAGTTAAATACGTGACACTAGCATTCATAAAGTCATTGCCAAATAGGGGCCACTGAAAACCAGCGTATTTGGTCTTATCCCACGGCACCGCATCACGGAATTATGGGTAACCCATCATTTTATCGAATTTCACGTCATCGATGTTGAATTGAAATTAAAAAAAAACTTATTTTCAGCTGTTTTATTTTTTTATGTTTTCGGCGCACTTACCCGCAACTTTGAAGTCATTTATTTACGGCGTGTAAGGCGTTAAATCTTGTAAAAAAACGTAGTCATGTTCGTTTAAAATGATTATTACTAAAACATATAAAGCAAAGAAAACTACAGACCCACAGTTAATAAAGGCACTAACAAAGGTACCTACTAACCGCACGTAACCTAGCCCCAGGGACATAGGCATCGGTATGTAAAGACGTGCTGACATGCAAAGGCGATTGGGTTGGTATGGACGTGGATGCGAATGGCATATAAAGTTCGTGATTTGCAATCCAGATTTATTTATTAACTGACTTCAAAATTGCTATTTCAAAGTTTAAAACCCCCGACATATTGGATTTTTTTTCTTTGGTAGCTGCGACCCGATCAACCTAGACAAAAACCATTTTTCTTGAACTATCATTCTTTAAAAAAAACGATTCCTGCAATTTTTTTCACCATCTTGACAATTATAGGTGACCGGTGACAATTCACTATACATTGCAAAGTTAGCAAACTTTCACTTCGGTGTGCTTCATATCAGTTGCGCCGTGTACACTGAATTGTCACCTGTCACCTGTCATTGTCAGGGTGGTAAGATAGGGGGCAGATCGAACCGTCCGTTAGGAGCTGCAATGCCACAGACAGATACACAGATTCGCCAAGGGCTTAAAATATTTGATTACATCAATAAGGTATTTTAACAAGCACATGGTTAGGTAAGTAAAAGTTTAATAATACACATAAAAATTGCCATTATTTTCTTTAAAATATTCTGTTTATTTTGCACTTCTTCACAAATTTTACGAAATTCTGTAACAAATCGTTGTGAAGTAACAGAAGCACGTTTTCAATCGAACGCTCGGACAGAGACCGAAAGGGGGTGTATGTTCAGAATAAGCGATAAATGTCGAGTCACTGCTACGGAATATCGAAAGGAAACTATTTTCAAGGATTCTGTCGCGTGTGTTTGTGTGGTCACGTTTTGGTATTTTGAAAACGGGACATTTTCAATGACTATACGTGTAGTACCGACGGTGACAATTGACTTATAAAACTTATTATAAGCTCTTATCATATTTTTTACATACTCGTAGTATAAAACACAGTCGCTTCCCACCGTTAGTCCTTTTGTATTTTTTTCTTTTTTTAGAATGCAGTTTTTTGCGGTTAAAAGATTTATTTTAATTTATGCTTTTTAGTGATCATTAGTACGCTGCTATTGCGTAGTCACACTTCTTAGTTGATATGAAACTTTAAGACATTTCATGCTCGCCGCAAGTAACATCACGGGAAAGTCATAGTCATACATACATACCTTCACGCCTTCATTCCCAGAGTGGGGTAGGCATAGTCATATTTAAACAATTAAATGTTCTTCGCTGTAGTCGCTCAACTATCTTAATCGAGATATCTCATCGCAACCCTTGAAATATGTACCTATGAGGAATTCCTTTGGCCATCTTGTGGTCTTCATCATCAAATCAAAATCAAATCAAATCAAATCAAATTTATTCACTTGAGAAGCGGTTAGAATGGGTTTTTTTAACATAGAAAAGTACAGCGCTCTCGCTGGCGACACCAGCATGCAAATATGTATAAGTATATCTAAAATAAAAAACTTAAAATTACTTTTACTAATAATCTTAATAAACATTAATATAATTTTAGATTTCATGCGGTGACACTCCAATCCGTAATAGAGAACATTAATTGTTATTAATATGTTTTAAGGATAAGAATTCTTTAATACAATAAAATCTCTTTTCCAGCAACCATTTACATAGCGCACTCACAAATCTATTACAGGGCAATGTTTTAATTTCTTCGGGAATATTATTGTATACCTTTATAGCCATGCAACAACAATTTCTTTGGCGTAATTTTGACACAGTTTTCTGCTGTACTAGTTTTTGAGGATACCTTGTATTGAATTTACAAACATTTTTAAGCTAAGTAAATAAATAGAAGTTTGATTTCAAAAATTTGCACATTTCCAATATATATAGTGATGGAAGAGTGAGTACCTTCAATTCGTCAAATAATTGTTTGCATGATGTAAGCGGTGGCTTGTTACATATAGCCCTTATGCATTTTTTTTGGCTGATGAATAATCTTTCAATGTCATAAGAGTTACCCCACAGCAAGAGTCCGTACCTAAGCACTGACGCCACATAGCCGTGGTACGCTATCAGCGCTGTTTCTTTACTGACAACTGCTGCAAGCCTCCGAATTGGATACACAAAACTATTTATCATTTTACATTTCTTATTAATTTGAGGTCTCAGGACCAGGACCACTCAAGGATCAGGACCACTTCACCAAGTGATACTTTATGAATGCAAATGCTAGACTTGTTACTAAAAATACTGAAATCGCTTTATTTTTGCCTACAACATTTGAGGAGTTCCCTCGCGGATCCCCACATCAGATTCAGATTTAGTACCTTGAGACCACCTCGGAAGTATTTCCAAAATATTTTTTTAAATCAGTTCACAACTGACGGAGTAATAGGTGAACATACATTAAAAAAAATACATACAGTGGAACATATAACCACCTCCTTTTTTGAAGTCGGTTAAAATAGTTGTACTGTATTTATATTTCTTATATACCCTAAAGCGGTATCAATACAGTAGGTACACTTTATTACTAAAAGGTTAAACCAGTAACACTTCTGGCTTAAACAAGCAAATCTCTTAGGAAGGTAAAGATTTCTTTAATTTTAAAATCATGCACCATTACTTTTTTTACCTCACAAATCGTTAATTGAATACAAAACGGACACATTCCAAAATCAGTCAGTGTTGTATTTTAAAATAAGAAGCTGTTCGTATAAGATTTTCTATGCTAGAGACAATTATTTTGGAAAGTGTCCGTTTTGTATTCAATGAGCGAAATGTGGTAAGCTATTTTCTGCTACAGTTTACCTTTATTTGTCCTACAATCTGTTTACTTGACTTGTTAGTACTTGCACATTTCGATCGATAAGAAAAGAGTAAACGTCTCAGGAATCACAATACCCCCCCAAGCGGACTCTAGAGAGTCCATGATAAATTGGCGATCGTCCCGCATTGAAGAGGTTGTGGCCTCTCCTCCTGTCTCAAAAGCTTACGTGAATAATTCCGACGAGACTTGTATCTAGTATGTCTGAGGATGCTTACCTTTTGGACCGTACTTTGGGTGTCAGTTTGCTTTGGCTGCTTAAATTGTTAATGTAGTATCAGGTTCTTTTGAAGTTGCATGAACTGTCTGTGTTCATCTCAGAGTTGTAAATATCCTTAGGTTATTTAGTTTTTACTCCCGGTTCAAAATAATATGCCGTATTTCTTTGTTTAGCCTTAGCCTGTCTGTGTCAGTCTGTCTATCATCGCCTTGGGCTCGAAGGGGAAAACCGATTTTCAAGTTGAATTTTTGTTTTAAAGTCTGTATTCCGCAGCGGTGTTTTTTTTAAATCGGTAAGGGCAATCAAGAGTTGCCAGCTCCAAAACAATTTCGATTCATTTCTTGTCTGTTTTTTGAACAGTAATTAAATGTATTTGTTTACGTTGAAAATGTAAATAGAGAACCGGCCAAGTGCTAGTCGAAATCGCACAAAGGGTTCCGTACTATTCTTGTATTTTTTCTTGTTGTTGTATCGGCAAGAAATACCTACACACTCTGTGAATATGCCAACTGTCTTCTTAATACGGTTCATGAGAAACAGCCCGGGCACTTTTCATAGCATATGTTTGGGGGAGGCCTATGTTTGGGGGAGGCCTATGTTTGGGGGAGGCCTATGTCCAGCAGTGGACGTCTTTCGGCTGACATGATGATGATGATGATGACTTTACATAGTATGAGAAAGTCGCTTTCCGCGTCTGTCTGTCTGTATGTATGTCCGTTAACTCCTCCTAAACGACGCAACGGATTTTGATGTGGTTTTCACCATCAGTTAGATAAGTTTTCACGAAAGGTTTTTATCTATAATAAATTCTGGTTTATGTACGGCTGTTACAAAAAACTCACACAAACCTAAGTGAAGCGAGGGCGGGTCTCTAGTCTTTCTGCATTTATTGGTGTTAAAAATTAATTGAATGGTTGGACTGTTTTTTTTTTTTTAAGTTGTTATTAATGTCACAGCAAAGTTTAAATACAAAATAAAACCCCTTTAGTTATTAATAATTACAAGTCATGTTTGTGACTCGTAACGCGAAAAGTTCCAGTTTAATGCAAGTCACTATTTAAAAGTATCGATACTCGATCAACTTATACAGCGATCGGTTCTAGAAATTTCGCAAAAATTCAGATATTCTTTCACGACTGGGGTGTCAGGCTAGTTATCGATGGCTTCCAAATATTATTTATGTGTGAGTGGCCATTTTCTGTGACGTATTTGCCGATCACCGCGACGAAGCTTGATTTATTGCATGGATGAGAATTTTTGATACTTTGAACAAACCAAAAAGGATTGTTTGCTTATATATTTCAATGGTTGTTTAGGTTATTTATCCTTAAGGTAACTATTGGTTTTGTTACAAGGTAGGTTTAAAACATATCCTTTACATAAGTACCAACTAATATTATCTATTCATACTTATAACACTTACTAATAGAATTTGGTAAAGAGTGTTATATCTTCCATATTCCATACTTATTATAACATATCAGGGGGGTTATTATAGCATAGCTATGCAGTTCATTTTACGGCGAGTATAAAGGACAGAGCTATAGCAGTTATATAGCTGGGTCCTTTTCTCTCAGCGTAAACTGAACTAGATAGCTACGTCATAATAACCCCCCTGGGGGCTTACAAAACCATGACATACAAAAACAGTTCAGTTTAGGTTGAAAGAAAGGGAAATAGCAGTTACAGCTCCCTGCCAATTTAACCTTCCAATAACCTTAACCTTAAAATAATGTTCAAAATTTGAATATCCGTAAGTTGTTTAAAAATAAGTTACGGATATTCAAATTGTGAACCTTATTTAAGTTATTTAGAAATAACTTACGTATATTCAAATAGTGAACATAATTTTAAGATTAAGGTTATTGGAAGGTTAAAGTGGAAGGGTATATTGGTTAATAAACTCTTAAAGTGTCGAAGGTTATGTTTTATAATCTATTTTCAATATAGTGCGGTCATCCTTGTCAAATAATGAACTAAAACTTATCGTTCAAAAAGTCGTTTATCGTTTTCGTACTTTTTAATATGATTACCTACTACCGGAATTGACTAAAAATAACGTTTAAAAATAAAGAAATTTAGTAAGTTCTCAGGAGAAGAGAGACAAACGAATATGGATGAAGTCGCGCGCAACAGCTAGTATATCAATACATTTCGAATATATCGTTAGGGTGCCTGTCCACTGGAGCAGAGCGAGGCAGCGGAACGGTGTGCGAGGAAAAGGTCCACAGGAATACTTAATTTTCCTAACCTAGCTCAGCGCAGCTCTCATATTGAAGGGTCTTTTTCTCACTCTTCGCTCTGCTACCTCGCTCCTCTTCAGTAGACTGGCAGCCTTACCCACAGATATTGAAGATTTACGGTGGTGACTGTTGGTGATGCTAATGTCCGTCGGTGGTAGTAATCACTTGCCATCAGGTGGGCTGTCGACCTGGGACTATTCCATTTCTTTTAGATGATATTGCTTTTATATTGTAATCAGGATGTTGATTTTATAGAAGCTCTTTCTGTCATATGCATAAAAGCAACCATAACGATAATAATATGATTTATATTAAAACAAGATGAGTAAAATTTGGTTATGGGCCCGTTTATCAGTTTTTGCCGATCCAGATATGCTAATATATGGGTATTTGTGCCTCGTCCTGTAAATATTCAAAATACGAAGGCGACTCTGTTTGTTTCTATGTTTGTTACATTTTAAATTTGATGTGGAAAACGCTTTATCCCGGAAAAGTAGACGGTTGACGAGGGAACAGCGATAAAATAATTCTACGTGGAAGGAATAGCGGGTAACATGTAATACTAGATAAAAGAAAAAAAAAGCTTAAAACCTTTACATACAAATGGTTTCATAAATTATGTTGCCAACTGTGTGATATTTTCAATTTTTTTTTTTTTTTTTTTTTATATCTTAGGAAGGCAAACGAGCACACAGGCCACCTGATGGTAAGTGGAAACTGTGACCCATAGACATTCGCATTCACAAGACCGCAATCCTAAGACTGCAAATGCGTTGCCAACCCTGAGGCCGAAGATGGAATGCCTCTATGCTAGTCATTTCACCGGCTGTCTTATCCCCAAACCGGAACACAACAATGCGAACACTGCTGCTTGGCGGTAGGTTAATGGATAAGATGGTGGTACCAACCCGGACGGGCCCTGCACAAGGTCCTCCCACCTCCAAAATACCAAAATACTCATTCCCAAAATGACATCGTCATAAAATCTAACACTCACTCGAATCCATTTTGCAAATGGCAAGAGTCAACAGCGAATTGTCATTCGCAATGTTTTCGTGCAGTATTTAGTGCCCCCTGAATACTTACGTTAAAAGGTTTTGAGAGCTCGTATTGATACAAATGGATGTCGTCCGTGCATCGAACGTGAACGTAAATCACATGACAACGAATGCTACCCTCGCTAGAAACACAGGCTCATGCGCTTTTAATCTCCTATTTCAAATGCTACTGTTTTCTAAATCGTGAAGGGTTGAATCTTCTTTGGTGATTTTGTTGCTTACGCCTTTTTATACTAATGCGGCGCGATGGGAGACGTTCTTTGCTGGACGTTGTTAATGATTGCGGCCCGGTTGCTCAATCAGGAGACTGTTCGGTCGGAGGTAAAAATGCGAATGTATTCATGAATTAATTGAAGCAGACAATAAATGAAACAATAGAAACAAATGATGCTCAATCGGATTAGCGATTTTTACGTTGTTTAAGGTAGGGTAGGGTAGGTTTTGATAATCTCTTTATAACCTGGGCTTTCAGAACACCTTCTAATAAAGTTCTTGTTGTCAATTCTACATTGTCTTATTCCCTATTGTTATAGTATTGTGAACGGATACCTACACTACATAATTCCGAAGAGTCATATTCCTGAATTGATCAGAATCCTGAATTAAAATATTTTTGATCGAAGCCTTTATTATTCTTACAAAAAAATCAGGGGACAATCTCACACAAATTGATATTGCCTTTTAACCCTTAATTTGGCAAAAATAAAAAAAGTCGGGAATTCAAACCCTTTTTGATTTTGAATCAGCAAAAAAATAAAAAAACATTCCAAACATTAAAAGTGAACATTATAGTATGGTCACTGTGATGTACACTGCCAAATTAAGGGTTAATCAAACCTAACCTAACTTACGTATAGTAATTGTATTATAAATTTAATCTTATACAGGGCGTTCCACGGCTATGCCACATGGAAGAAAAGTACCTTGAATATTGTAGATGGAACATTTTACTGAAAGAAGACATTCAATATTTAAATTTAAAAAACAATTTAAACTACATTCATAGATATTTAAATAATTACATGGTTGAACCTCGATATACTCGAACCCGTTACACGAGAAAAATAATTACCCTGTAGCTTTATCATACCGATCGAAAGGCTTCATATTAAGGATTATTTTTTGCTACATATAATAGTGTCAGAAATAAAAGGAAGACAAAAAAAAAAGGTGAAATTTTGTTCAGAAAAATGAAAAGCTGACATGGCCGTAAGGACATTATCATAAGTAATAGTACTAATAAATGTACCCAACTGAAGAAGTACGCATCATTTCCCTATTATTATAATTTTATTAGACGTAGTATTCTTAATATCGACCGCAACAAGATCAAAAAATCGACGGGAGCGAAATAATCAAAATAATAAGAGTGCGACTTTTATTCAACAGGAAGGGACTCGTTTTGAGCATTTGATAAATTGATTAATTTTGTATAAAAAATTTAAAATCATGGTCTTCCTTTTATTTTTGACACTATGTTATTTAGCAAAAAAAAATCCTTATGGTGAAGCCTTTCGATCGGTATGATAAAGATACAGGGTAATTATTTTTCTCGTGTAACGGGTTCGATACCCGGTTCAACCATGTAATTATTTAAATATCTATGAATGCAGTTTAAATTGTTTTTTAAATTCAAATAATGTGGCATAGCCGTGGGACGCCCGAGTGAAATATTTCTCTAAAAAATACAGTTATCACGTAATAATCCTGTTTCCTTTCCACGAATCTGATGAGTTAATGTCGTTAACGTATTCGCTAGATTTTGATTAAGTTAATTGCTTCTTACCTTTAGACCGCCAAAGCCGGTAAATGACGTCATCGGAAATTCGTGACACTAACGCCAAACGTCGGCAATTGCCGTCAAACTTCATACGCCACAAGACTCTGTGGCATCTGAGGGCCTATTAATAAACTGATCTCGACTCTAATGCTCGTATCAAGATGCGACAATAATGATAGTTTTCTATGGCTTGAGGTTTACTTTGACGTATCTTGTGACGCGCATCTCAGCCGAGATTTGTTTATGAATACGAACCTCAGACACGTCGTATTACTTCGCTGCTAGGCGTTCAAAGGTTAATTACTTGTAGCATATAGTTAAAAAGTATTAATAAGGTTACTATTTGCTGGCCGCGGCTCCGTCCGCGTAGAAGTCGTTTATCGCTATCTCCTCTTGATTTGTAATTTTTTCTAGGAATAAGTACCCTTTGTCGTTCCCCGGGGTTCAAGCCACCACAACATAACCAAATTGCTTTGACATCATTTCAGTGGTTTAGCCGTAAACAAAGTAACTTTTGCATTTATAAAAGTAAGATTTCTTCTACAAGAAATATATCACAGCACAGTCCTGTTTCCTTTCTGCGAATCTGACTGGTTAGTCAGAGTCGTTAACTTATTCGCTAAACTCCGATTAAGTTAATTGCTGTGAACGAACTTGGCGCAGGAAGTAATTAGTAAAACCACAGAAAATTATTTCGTCGAAAAGGTGCGTTTGGGGAAATCTCTAACAAACAGTGAAGTATTATACCTGCTTATGCTGGTTGAGTTAGCGGAAAAGTTGAGAGTAGAAGCATTTTAAATAGGTATATGAGATTATATTTCGAATAATGTTCACGGTAATATTACATAACATTACTGGTCATAGCAATTATAAAGCTTATACTTACATAAAAACCGGCGAAGTGCGAGTCGTACTCGCGCCCGAACGGTTCCGTACCATCTAAAAAAAAACACGTTTATTGTATGGGAGCCCTCCTTAAGTATTTATTTTATTCTGTTTTTAGTATTTGTTGTTATAGCAGCAACAGAAATACATCATCTGTGAAAATGTCAACTGACTAGCTATCAGGGTTCGTGAGATACAGCCTGGTGACAGACAGACGGACAGACAGACGGACAGCGGAGTCTTAGTAATACGGTCCCGTTTTACCCTTAGGGTACGGAACCATAAAAAATAATATAATTCTAGCACAAGCCTAGACCTAGAGCTAAGATTGGGACGAGGTATTTTTTGAAATATTGTCCCGTGATATATTATTTATTTATTTTGTTGCAAGAAGACCTTTTCAAGCTCTAAGATCCCGTCGTTTGTCCTCATTATTTTAACATTCCAACCATTAATTACCACAACATCCGTATCATATTCATCACCTTAACCATATATGTATTCAAGTTATCAACGTCCATAATCTAGACACATGGTAGTGTGTCAAGCCAAGTTCGGAAACGAAAAAGGCGACGCACCGTGTAGTTTTTTTTACAATGAGAATTTCTTTAATTTACTACTCCCATAAATAATTTGACTTGCCGTCCAATCTGTACATTACCCGTCCACAATTTACTCAATAAATAAAACTTAGCTCAAACATTTCCGAACAAATTTTCACTTAAGTTAGCGTCGGCTTTTCGGAAGTAAAGGAAATAGGAATCATTATTTACAGTCAGCGTAGACAGCCGGGTACACAGCAACCGCATGGGCCTGCCTGGGCGGCATGAGCAAACGCATGGTACCGTTAAAACGTAATCTCTAGCCAGGTTGTATTTTATTGAATACCTTTAATGGAGTCTGATCAATCAATTCATATTTGGCTTATAATTGTTTATGACACTCGTCCTGCATGGATCTAACGTCAATGTGTTCAGCCAGTTTGGTGAGGCAGGTGATTTTTTTTCACGTAAAAAAGGAGGCAGACGAGTAGCTCCTCCATTCCATCGGTAAAACAGAGCAATTTGACTTGTAAGTATTTGGCTTATTAATGTATTCGGCCGTCAATTTTAATGATTGCGTGGATGAGTAGTCGTTCCTTTTATTGTGTGATTTTCTTTTAAGTACCTATAATGCTATTTGGCAATAAAATTATAAAGTTACGAGTAACAAGCTACTTTCATAAAGCGAAGCGCAGCCAAAACCTTTAACCCTTTACTTTAATAATAAATAAAAACATCAGCAATAGCTACATACAGGAATCTTCATTAGATCATCATAAGCGTTAATTCCATATGAAACTGTGAAACTGTAAAATATCCAAATTAAACGTTTACAACTAAATTACCTAGAGGTCGTATGTTGCCCTCAACAACAAGATGACGTCACGATGACGTGACGAGTGTCTCGACCCCTCTTCGAGGGCCGGTGCACCTGACTTTGCAGACTACATCGTACCTCGGAAAGGGCAACCTGTTTAACCATATTTCTATCATTTCATTAATGTCATGCTATGCTAACCACTAACATGAGGGTTATCAAGGTGTTTTCTCTTAAAAAAGGCTCCGAATCGAAGGAACGTATTTTTTCCTTACGGATTGATTCGTAGGATATAAAGTTTTCGAACAAGATTATATTTAATACACAATGTAACTTATGATGCGTCCTAATAGCTACCTACTTAACCTTTAATTGACGAGGTGATTTCAGAGCATTATCAAAGTAACACTAATGCTATTGCAACATAAAATTCTAAATAATAGTCATGACGTCTGTGAGACGTATACCACGTCAGTTAAAGGTTAAGAAGTTTTTTGGACTCCTTTTCGAGCAGCTGTATCGTAATTAAAAAAATACTCTAAAAAAACGACTTGAATAACAACACCTATAATTATATTAATGTATAACAGAATTAACTTAATAACTTTACTTTCATTCACTCAAAAAAACCTTCTTAAAACATGCCGTTTGCTTAAATTATGTTGGTGTGGACCCGGCCAACTAAATTGCGCCGGAGTGCCGGTAATGATCCCCGCTGTCTATACGCTAACAACCAAATTACCTTTCGAGTTTATTTTTGCCGAGTATTAGGTTTGATTTGCTGCAAAATTGCGGTATATCTACTTTAAAATATCACGAACATAGTGATCTAATAACGATATTCTTTGTAACGTTATAAAGTTCAGTGCCTCGAGTGTAAATTGCTGTTAATGCGGGAAACCATCTCGAACGTGAAAGTGACCATGTTCCACTCCATGTGTCATCGAGACGTTTTTGTGTACTTATGTAAAAATACACTGGCTCCAGGCTTGTGCTTGGACTTGTGACTTTGAAAAAAATATTCGCGCTCATCGGACAAATGTTTGCCCTTATTGGGAATTGAACCCAAGACCGCTGGGTTAGTTGGCAGGGTCACTACCAACAAGGTTAACTACGGCGCCATGACGGAGTACAATGGTGGGTCCTACACTATATCATCGGATCGGACTGCGTGGAAAATCGACAGGACTTAGTTACGCTAAATATGGAGAGTGTAAATCGTCCCCAGTAGCTATCTACGTCGTAACATGACAATGACCGTCCTGATGGGCGTCGCAATCTTTTTCATTTAGAAAATCGAAGGCTTGTCTGCATATCTATCAGATAAAAAGGCTTGGCCTAAACTAAACACCTAAATAACTTAATAATAACTTAATTACAAAAAATATGAAAACATTGTTTATTGTCTGGGGGACACGGTTTCTGTGGGAGAATGTGTCCAGGCTTTTTATGTGGGTTGTCTTGCACCGTCATAGGTGAGTGTAATTTATGATTTCTTATTACTACTACTTATTAGTTCTTGTGAGTTTTGACACATTTTCCTGCTCAACTGCGCATGAATGTATTTATTTTTTGTTTTTATGTGAGATTCATTGTTTTTTTAATGCTAGGTTAAGTTTAATATTATATAAGCAATATTTAAAAAACGACTGACTGTTGAGTTTCTTGCCGCGTTTCTTCTCAGCAGTGGTCTCTTGTGAAGCGCTGGTAGATTTTTGACGTGTAAAGGTGCCCGTGCGGCCTACTTACTGAATAAACATCTTTTATCTTTTTATCACGTTTTGCACGAATCAGGCGCAGATATTAGGTTACCAGTGTATTAGTGACAGACAGAATTATCATCAACTTATTTAAGAGTGCTTGGTAATTCTGTAGCTCTGCCTACCCCACTCTGGGAATTAAGGCGTGAGTTTATGTATGTATGTATGTATCTTTTTATCATACAAAATTAAAACAATTGTTCCGCTTTGAAGCCGATTGCGATTGCGAGTGCGTTAGGCAATAGCCCCTCAGGTTACCGGACATCATCATCATTGCATATGGCGCTCAGCCTGCATGGATCAAAGGTAGATATCTAGGCGTTTCAGCCAGTAAATTTATGATTAACGGCATTGACACGCGTTTCTGATACGGTCATGGAACCATAGCAGAATGAAATGTCACAATGAATGTGGACCCACCTTAATAATTGCTATGAGAATGCAAACCCTGCCGAGCATTGGTATTGTAATTCGCAATTGAAATAAATTATCAGGAGATCCGTACTGACAGGCTTCAATCGATCATAAACCTCGTTGGGAACTTGATTGGATTCTCTCAGTGGTTGGTCTCAGGAAAAGGCCGTTTTGACTTCATTTCTCATGTCACTGTCAATGCGGAGATGATTTTAAGTCACGTCGACTGTTAAACACATAATGTATGTTACGTATTTTACGGTCTTTAAATAAATAAAATAAATAAATATCAGGGGACAATGTCACACCAATTGACCTAGTCCCAAACTAAACTCTAGGCTTGTACGAGGTGCGGTCCAAAAATTTCTGGCTGGAGAAATATGGCGATTAAAAAGAATAAAAAAAATGTGTCATTTTGATCGTCATTTATTCTGCTTATTCGTGTATATAGTCGAGTCCGGAATTAGGCGAACTAACTTGACAGTTCATTGTACACTAATGTTGCCACAGTTTGGCTAGTGCTGTTAATATCGATATTTAAAAAGTCTAGTTTATCATTATTATTGTGTTTGAAATCTAACTAATAATTTGGAAGCCACCTAAAAGGATCACAATGGCCTGTTGTAATGTCAGCATTATTTTTGTATTTTATTCCTAATTTGAGGAGTAAGTATCGTAAATATCCGCTTTAAACCGTACATCCTTCAGATCATATTATATCGTAAAAATTGCTGTAGTTTTTCCCTATTTGGCAAGTATGTATGAGTGTGAAAGTTTCGACGACAATTACTTGATAAAATATAAATATAATCAGATTTATAGAAGGCACAAGGTTATATCGACATATTTGTGTCGACATAAACCTATCACTATTTATTTTTTCCTATGTCTGGCAACATTTTCGGCTGTCAAGTTAGTTCGCCTAATTCCGGACTCGACTATAGTTTTGAGGTTTCTGTTGGTTGTGGTTTTGATTTGACGGCGTTTAGAATAATAGGAAGTCTGAAAGTTTTCTAAATGTTTAAGTTGGAATATCGTTCTGTGATCAAGTTCCTGACAAAGGAAGGGGTCAGCCCGACCGATATAAAAAAAAGGTTAGATGCTGTGTACGGGGATACCTCTCCGTCATTTTCCACCATTAAAGAATGGAGTAAGCAGTTTCGTTTAGGTCGGGAGTCCATTGAAGACAAACCTCGCTCCGGCCGGCCTGTGGAGGCACTCACCGTGGACTGCGTCAAATTAGTGGAAGAGGAAGTTCTGAGCGATCGAAGACTGAAGACTAAGGAAATAGCGGCAAGGGCAGGGCTTTCAAAAACTTCAGTTCTTAGGATTCTCCATGAACATCTTCACATGAATAAAGTTAGTGCGAGGTGGGTGCCCCAACTTCTTTCGAGCTTGCAGCGAAGAGAGCGAAAAGCGTGCTCCCAAGAAGTTTTAGACGCGTATAGAAGACACGGAGAGAGTTTTTTAGGATTCAATTGTTACGGGGGACGAAACCATGGTTTCGTACTATGATCGTCTCTCCAAAAGGGAATCGATGGAGTGGCGTCGTCCTGGTGAAAAGCCACCTAGGAATGCGAAGGTAACACAATCTACCAAAAAGATAATGGCTACGATATTCTGGGATTGTCACGGAATACTATTGATTGACATAAAATAAAGGAATACCACGGTAAATGGTAGCTACTACGCCACCCTTATTGAGCAGTTACGAGAGGCGATCAAGCAGCAGCGTCGTGGAAAACTTAGCAGAGGTGTAAGGCTTCTCCAAGACAATGCACCCGTTCACACTGCTTCAATTGCCAAGGCTGCTGTTGCAAAATGTGGCTTCGAGGAAATTCGCCGCCCACCTTATAGTCTCGACCTGGCCCCGAGTGACTACTATTTGCTCTCGAAACTTAAGGCAGACTTAAGGGGAAGAAGATTTTCTTCAGATGATGAAGTGACTCGTGCGGTTTACGCCCATTCTGAGGGCAAAACTTCTGAGTATTTTTATAAGGGGATAGAAATGATTATTTAGAGATCTGTAAAGTGCATTGAAACAGAGGACTACATCGGAGACTATATCGAAAATAAAAAAAATATTGTAAATATATGTCCTTGTTTTCTTTGTTAGGCCGGAAACTTTAGGACCGCACCTCGTACTATGGTACTAGGCAACGATATAAATACTTATATAGAGAAATATATACTTAAATGCATAGAAAACATCCATGACTCAGGCAGGAACAAATATTCGCGCTCATCACACAAATATCTGCCCTTACCGGGATTTGAACTCAGGACCGCTAGCTTCGTAGGCAGGCTCACAACCAACTAGGCCAGCGCGTCGTCACCAGTCGTGACCAGTGTATGTTGCCAGTGATGACTTACGGATCTGAGACGTGGGCGCTAACAACGGGCCTCATAAAGAAGCTCAAAGTCAATCAGAGGGCTATGGAGAGGGCTATGCTCGGGGTTTCTCTAAGTGATAAAATCAGAAATGATGATATTCGCTGTAGAACTTAGGTTACCGACATAGCCCGAAGAATAGCTAAACTTAAGTGGCAGTGGGCGGGGCACATCGCTCGCAGAACTGATGGCCGATGGGGTCAGGAGGTTCTTGAGTGGCGTCCGCGAACCGGGAGACGAGCTGTAGGTAGGCCTCCAACAAGATGGAGAGACGACCTTGTAAAAATCGCGGGAACGCGGTGGACGCGAAAAGCACAAGACCCGTCTCAGTGGAGAGCCTTGGGGAGGCCTATGTCCAGCAGTGGACGTCTTTCGGGTGACATGATGATCTAACGTATTATGTATCCAAAGTCAGCTCAAAGGTAAAACAAACATCATAAAACCATATTTTTTGATCGGGATTTTCCTTAAAACTGAGCAATAGAATACCTACGTGATATTTTGCACATAGTCACTCAATGCTGCCATACTCAGAAACATATAAAAGACAATTAATTCATTTATTTTTTACCTGACTGCGGCAAAGCCCAAAAGGAGGGTCATGTGATTGATCTGTATGTATGTCCGACGATCCTCTCTATGTTCCCTCGTTACTACTAAACGGCTAAAAAGATTTTAATAAATTATACATGGTTAGATTCGTCTTAACCACTAGAGTTTCATAGGCCATATTAATTTCTTAAAATATGAACTTGGCGAAATAAGAAACATACATACCTTCACGCCTTCATTCCCAGAGTGGGGTAGGTAGAGCTACAGAATTACCAACTCCAAAAACTTGTTGATAACTCTGTAACCACAATTTTCACAAATAGGCTAAGATGTTTAACAGTGTATATTAGTGACAGGTAGCAAGCCCATCGCCTAACAGTACTACAAGCCCTTATTCCCTTAGTCGTCTCTTACGACATCCACGGGAAGACATGGAGTGGCACTATTCTAACCCGGCAACCACACGGGGAATGAAAAACTTGTGTAAGAAAAATCATCACTAGGGATTCTTATAATACTATTATATTTTCACCTTTCTAAAAATGAACATTTCTGTACATAAAAAGTGTACGAGTAAGTGGATATATTTCGTGGTAAGCAAATCAAGTCGTTTGCGTGGTTGGGGTCTTACTGACGACCTGTTGCGTGTTGTCTTATTCTATTGCTGTAGCAAAGAAAGTGACAGCAGCAACTTTAATCAAGCAGTAAATTTAATTGACGTCTCTGTGTGCGGCAGTTAGAGACCCATGGGTTACTCCGCTTTTTGAGCGCGCGTAGCTCGGGACACCAGATCGCTATTAAATAATCAGAAGGAGACATGACCGGTTACATTTTAACAAATACGTAAATTGAGCAATGAAAACGGGTCACTTTATATTGTAATTCAATACAAAGTGACCTGTTTTCATTGCTCTTGACTATAGTTAAAGCCAGCTAATAATGATCCCGATTAAACCAGCTTTCTTTTTTAAAAAGCACCCGATTAGGTCCGGCCATTTTGGAATAAGGACTACTCTTTTTTTCCCGAAACACTATCTTATTTGAACTTCCGTACGAATTAGGTATATTAAAAAAACTTTTACTAGCAAATATGAAGATTGTGAAGCGAGCCCTATATAACCCCTTTTGGTCGGAGTTGTACTCGTATTCGGAAGTTAAGAGGCAATCAGTCTTTAATTTAGGCTGGTTCAAAACCAAATGATGAATAAAAACTTCCACTCCGTCAGCCATGTGAATATGGCTGCGTTTATCGCGTAATAAAACGTGGATAAAAAATAACTAGTGATGGATGCTTTATCCATATTTTGTCACGCGATAAATGCAACCATACTATACTATCCGCAAAATTAAATGGCGAGTCAGGTGATAAATCATCGGAATCATGCTATCTCTTTCGCACCTGCACGGCCTTATGGAGCGGGCCGTGCAACAATAGTGCAGGTAGCGGTAGGCATAAAAGGAAGGTAATTGACGTTTATTGCCCGAATCGCCGCTTAGGTTTGCGGATAGTATAGGCCCGTAGGAATAGAATTAAGACTTGATAATGTTAAACTTAGATAAAAACTTCTCGTTAGCAAACTATTAAATTAAATATAAGTATCTGTTTATTTTATGATTTTAGTTTGTTTGTATTTTTAATATTCATAAAAAAACATTTGCCGTGTGGTTGCCGGCTTAGAATTGTGCCACTCCATGTCTGAGTAAAGGCTTGTAGTACTGTTAGGCGATGGGCTTGCTACCTGTCACTAATATACACTGTTAAACGTCTTAGCCTAATTGTGCAAATTGTGGTTACAGAGTTATCAACAAGTTTTTGGAGTTGTTGGTAATTCTGTAGCTCTGCCTACCCCACTCTGGGAATAAAGGCGTGAAGGTATGTATGTATGTATGTATAAAAAAACAGTCGAGTGATGTACATAATATACCTATACTAAAATATTTTTCTTTTTCGATCAGTTTTAAAATGAGTTTATTTTACGATCTCCGAACTGAACAAACTAGGGATCCATAAAGGGCACGCGGCGGAAGTTTATTTAATAACAAGGACATCAAAGCCTCGGCGATATTGGAGTCTGATGGCTGTTGTATGGCTTTTGGCAGCATTTGCCTGTATATTTGCACTGCTATAGGGTTCAGCTAATTTATTTTCATAGAGTAAAGTTCAAAATGATATTCACGAGATTTTTTTTGAGAAGATTTCCTTTTATAAAAAAACTGTGTGCTTAGGTACCTATGTTGATGATTCAATCACGCATAGTGTAAAATAATAGACACTTACATAAGATAGATAATCTTAACAATCCTAATTTTTCAGTATTAAAAATTACAATCTGACATGTTTCTATGTTAGATATTTTATGAAATAATATGTTGGTCTTCATTAAAAAAAAGTGGTATCTAATCACGCGTGAAAGGCCTTATGAATTTATAATAAATTATTATATAAAGGTAGTTTATGCCCTGGATATATCGTTCTTATAAATGCTAGTAGATACAGGTCAAAGAGTGGTAAGTACCACTCATGTTCATTTTGCTCCAAAACTTCTACACTACGTTTTCACTGCTAACGTCACGTCATTCCTCTCCTGGTATAGCTTTAAACGCTATACCTATAAGAAAATACAGTTCTATAAAAAAGTACCTAACAAATTTTCAAATATCCCATCAAGCTAAGCTTTAAATCCAAAACAAGGGACGCGCCCAATTACTTTGACATCAGGTGCTAGGAGGCCAATTAAAACAAGATATTACATTTAGGGTCGACTGTACTTTATAGAGGCATAAAGAAAGCTAACGCAAAGCAAGATATAAATCGCTTATACTGCAGTGTGTGCCCCTACACATAAAAGGGAATTAATACGGCCATTTCGAAGCGATTCGGCAGACGAATAGATATAACAAATCCTCTAAGATATATGCTGAGATATTGAAAGTTATCCATTGAACCTGTATCGATATAAAGTTCAATTTGACGCCAGTTTTATTGGAGCGATTGTAGTCTTTGGACATTGAACACGTTGGAATCTTGTGTGAATTGATATTAAGTTTCAATGAAATATACGATTTGGGTATATTTATAACATATCTTTTTGCATCATTATAATCTCGAGCTGTAGGTAGTAGAAAGGCCGTGGGTACTATTCCGCCATTACTGTTAAGATAATAACAACATACATATATTATTCCGTTTAAGTTACATATATGTTAGACCCTATGTTGCACCGCCACCACAATCTCTGCTTTGCCTAAAGGTTAACTGGTAGAGAATGCCTTACGGCATTAAGTTCGCCTTTTGTATAGGTATAAAATGTATTATTTTGTGCAATAAGGATTAAATAAATAAATACAGCGACCATAATGTTTAAAACTACACAGTGACTATGTTTGATACTCTTTCACGCTACAGATAGGCTGGACGGTTTTGGATGAAATTAGAGTTGGAGATAGCTTATGCCCTAAATTAACACATAAGCTACATTTGCCTACTAAAACCGCTCCGTGGGATGGTCACAGCAACATGCAAACAGCAAATATGTTTGTACTTTATATGCCTATGTACATACATAAGTAGAGCTACAGAATTGCCAACAACTTTAAAAACTTGTTGATAATTCTGTAACCATAATTTGCACAATCGGCTTGATGTTTACCAGTGTATAATTGATAGGTTGCAAGACCATCGCCTAACAGTACTACAAGCCTTTATAACTAAGTATAATAATTTTAAGAGGTATTTATTTATTAAAAACAAACAACATGGTACAAATAGTAACAAACGCCGGAATGAGTCCGTGAATAAATCTGTTTTTTGAAGGATAAGTTTCTAGTATGGAAGTGACTCTAATTACTTAATACTACAAACAATTAATTTTCAAATTTAGTCCCACGACTAAAACGTTACACAACGACAATTTGTTTACCGATACCTATGTAGTACATTGTATGTACCCCTTAACATCTTGGATTATTCTAATGTTGATTTCAAGTATATTACAGTCACACCACAAACTCCAAATTCATATTTTATTGATTATCAACGGTTACTTGTAAAAATCTAGAACTCGAAAACGATATAAAGCGGCTCGTTGCCGCCAGCGATCGTAAGGCGTTTTATAACTTCCACACTAAAGCGAAGACGTACTTAGGCGGCCGTATAAAAACAAATACAGATGCCATTTTATCTGCACTAACTATAAAAGTAAAAAGAATTTAAAATTACCCTCGCTTGACGTGCCAGTAAATTCGAACACTTTGATTCGCCCATCAAAGTTTTGGGCACTCAAAAATCCATTTTAAAATATACTTTTATGCACTTGGACGGGATCCATAAGAGAATTGGCTGTTGGGAAAGGGTGCTTTTATTTGGATTTCCTTTGAATTGGTGTCGTTTATCGGTGCTGAAGATCTAACGTGCATTAGCTAGATTTACGACTTAAGGTGCGCTTAACTGCTTTTTATACCTATTTTTCTTTCGATCGTAAACATATTGATAAGTTATTGTAACAAAAATACATTGATTTTTGCAAAATTGTCTTAGATATCAAAACTAGAAAATAAAAACCAAAGTATCTATAGGATTTACCAAGGTAGGTCGTCGGCCTTACGAGTATATTAAAAACCGGCCAAGTGCGAGTCGGACTCGCGCACGAAGGGTTCCGTACCATTATCTATAAAAAATCGGGTTTGTTGTGTGGGAGCCCCCCTTAATTTCAAAAAAAAAAAAAAAAATGTTTTTAGCATTTTTTGTTATAGCGGAAATAGAAATACATCATCTCATCTGTGAAAATTTGACGGACAGACATACGGACAGACGGACAGCAGAGTCTTAGTAATAGGGTACCGTTTTTAGCATTTTTTGTTATAGCGGCAATAGAAATACATCACCTGTGAAAATTTGACGGACAGACATACGAACAGACGGACAGCAGAGTCTTAATAATAGGGTCCCGTTTTTACACTTTGGGTGCGGAACCATAAAATCCGTCTGTTTGTCACCAGGCTGTATTTCACGAGCCGTGATAGCTAGACAATTGAATTTTTTACAGAAGATGTATTTATGATGCCGCTACAAATACTAAAAACAGAATAAAATAAATATTTAAGGGGGCTCCCATACATCAAACGTGATTTTTTGCTGTTTTTTGCTAATGTTGTATAGATAATGGTACGGACACCTTCGTGCGCAAGTCCGACTCGCACTTGGCCGGTTTTCACTAGGTCTCCAGAATTAGTCTATCGATGGGTACTAAAGCTGACTAGGAAGCAAGATAAATTCGAAATTTCCTACAAAAAATATTTCGTTTGTTTAGTTACTCCATTAGCTCATTTGACCTGTCGGTCCCCTTTAGTTTTTTCATCTTATGTGCGTAGTAAGTAGTAATAACATTAAAGTATTGTTTTTATTATAACAGGAACATTGTACTTACCGACTATTTTTTATTCCCCGCATCTTTTAACTCCTACGTTCGTAAACTTTGTATTATTAAAGTCCTGCTTATTGTTGTTGCATGTTGTATTTATATTAGTTTCCAGTTTGCAAAGGGTTGTATAATGTTGACTTTATGCTTCATTGCCTTTGTGTTTGCCACAACGCTGTTAAATTATGCCAGGAGGTTAGTTTTGATCCTTAATCGCGAGTAATAACCGTTACAATAATAGTTAATACCTATAATTCCGGTAAACTGGGATCGGGACAAGATACGAATGCAAAGTTTGAATCGTTTGCTTGTCGGTTATAAACATTTATTGTATTGTTATTTGATTTTAAAATCTCCGGGTAGTCCTTGACGCAATAACTATTAAATTTTCGCCCGAGTGTCGCAAACTTGCTTTAATGTAATAAGCGTTAAAACCATTTTATGAGCCTGGAGCGGTTTGAACACATACTGGTTTGTTGGTATTAATGTTAATAGTGTGACATTTCAACACGGTTTAAGACTGATATTTATAATTTTCTCATTACTTTTACTTGTAAATAAATAGCAGCATTAACACCTCATATAAACATGTTTCAGTAGGATGACGAAATAATTTAATTTATGGATGTGAAATAACGTAGCTATTCCTAAAGTGTGCTGCGCGAAGCCCTGGGGATAGCCTCTACCAAAAACAACAGAAGGACCAATTTGTTTCAAGTTACTTTAATGTTTATTAATTATTTTAATTGTGCTATTAATTTTTAGTGCGTATTATTAATTGCTAGGTTAAGTTTTTTTTATTTTAATATGCGGCGCTTCTTCTCTGCAATAATGTCTTGTCCGAAGCGCTGATATATACACTGTTTATACCGACACATATATAAGAGCTCTGATGTGGCCAATTTACCGAATAAATATTTCATTTAATTGCATTAATATTCATTTTACTACCTAATTCAATGCAATATTCGCAGATAATATTTTATTCTAATAATTAGGTACTAGCCCTACTGTCCTTGCAGGGTGTCACATGTATACCTTCCATGTAATTCCATCTATATACCTGTAATGTGACTTGCAATAAACGAATTTAACTCTTAACTCTTAATTTTGGTTATGAATTTTCAATAAAAAAAACTTGAAATGCCAGATTGAACTTGTTTTGTGTTTCAAAAGAGTTCCGTTGCAAAAAAAAAGTAAGTATAACAGCCAGAGAAATAGCGTATTTGCCCGAACCTTCAAATAGACACCTGTCTTTCAATCCGTGAAGACGACAGTCACGCACTGTGCTTTTTGTGGTACTTTTAACTTCGCATGACAGTTTTGTTGAACCGACTAAATGCGGTATGATTTTTTAACCCGCTAAGATTTTGGGGACTAATATTTATGTCTGCAATGATTCTGCGACCCTCTCCTGATGCTCTATCGGTGGCATTTAGGAATTACCTACTTACGGTAATGTCACCTTTTAGCTCGTTTGCTAGAGAAGGCTCTGGCATAAAAAATAGTTTAAAACTAAGGATAAGGTAAATATTATGTTTATTATAATCAGCCTTGTTCTAAACAACACTTATTGCTAACAATTGGAAGCCTCACGCAAATTGATGATTGAAATTTAAAAAACTTGACATAATTGGGCCTTGAAACCATATGATTAGTAGTAAATACCTAGCTGATTTTATTGTTAAAAAACCAATATAGGTAACGCCGCTATCAGAATTAATTAAAATCATTAAATTGCATTTATATCAGTTTCCCCTAATCGCGTACGAATATAAACAAGATTTTCCGCATAAATTTAAGGTCTTGAATTTGTTCCGCGATTCCTATTTAAACTAATTTTTTTTTAAGAGAAACCATTCTCAGACGCGAATAACCCTTTCAAAACTACTTGTTTTCTACATAAGGCACTACATAGTTAATAACCACTAAATGCAAATCCTAGCGTACGCTAAAGCTTTTAGCGGAATGGTTTACGAACAATTAAGTAACTGCCACTTAAAGACAACGCCTGTCCGTATTACGCAGCAATCTCTTCTTCAATGCATCTTCTTCTTGGAAAACAGGCGTATGTACCATAAACACCTGTCGAAAATTCCACTTTATAACTCGCCGATTGGGTAGTTATTTTCTTTCGCGTTAATGCTACGTACGGTATTTCGACTAAAGATGGGGGAGATGGTGATGTCATCCCGTGAGATGACGTCACGAGTCTCCCCTATCCCCTAGCCGATTTGGGATGTGAGTCAGCGGGTCACGCCCCAAAAATAATAGGATTTCGTTTGTTTTGTAATAGCAATATTATTATGTAATTTTAGAAGTTTGATTGTAAGAGGGATGAATAGATTAAAAACACTTAAGTACCCTGTGCTGTGTACCAAGTACCAATATATTTTATTTGTTATATTTTGTAGGACTTTAAGTTACAAGAAGCAATAGGTTTGCCTTTGTACATAAAACGTTTTAATTATTTTTCTTTATACCTTTCACGTAGGCATGTCACTATCAGTCCTTTTTAACCGACCATCTGGCTTGAATAAGGTTTAGTTTTACGTCAAATGTACCACATTTCGGTGACAAGATTCTATGGTTTCTGAAAAATAAGCTTTGTAATTACGGTTCTACGAGCAATGTGCCTCACGCATTGCCACTTAAAGTTTGCAATTCGGTGATCTAAATCAGTTACTTTAGTTTTCCTGCGGATCTCTTCATTCCTGATTTGATCTCGCAAGGAGACATCCAGCATAGGTAATAAATGTGCATAAGTACATTTTTTTTTGTTTAGGTTCGAGTACTGTGGCTTTCAGGGAAGAGTTATCCCCTATGCATAGAAGTTACCTAGCAAGAGCAGTTACTTTTCTCTAAAGTTGTCGTAACTTTACGTAATATGAGAAGAATCTCTGTAATTGTATAAATATAATCATCAGTGTAGAGTTCTATAGGCTGACAGCAAAACAGAACACTGTTACTTTACTCTTTTACTACTATAAGTTATAACTTATAACATCCAGTATACTTTGTATCTGGTTTGTTAGCTGGGTTATACTAGTATCTCTCTGTAAGTTTCACTAAAATTACACGAAACAGTTAAAACGCGGCCAATACCACTTAGTCGTATCAGTTTTACTATCCGTACTCTCTGCTATAAACAAAACCGCAGGCGTCGTACTTTAGAGAAAAAGCTGCCCCTTATTTACGGACGTAAAAATAAAATCGATATAAATGAGTGCTTACGCACTGGTGATAAGGTTTAGCTTAGGCAGTTGAGGGCATTTAGAGCTGCAGAATATTTTGTATTATAGGGAGCAATTATATAGATTAAAGGTTCTTTCAGAGCGGTTGATAACCAGTGGAGTATATTCTCTTTAGGAAAGGCGAGTTTGTTTAAACGAACTAGTTTAACTTGGTCCCTGGAGCATTACGTACACTTAGCAGTGGTGATCAGCTATGTCGATTATAACCGTGGAAAGACCAAAGTCGTAGGCACCTGATACTGCTTCATGTCTATGGGAACACGGTTTTTTTTTAATTTTAGGCTGGTTTCCACAGCTCGATTTGACGTCCTTGCGCCTAATTTTCGCGTTCAAGTAATGACTGCCGTCAACCTCCGTACTTATAGCATATTTCACGTATCCTCAGGGAACCAATGAGGTAGGCACGACTCGCTGCATGTTTCTAAAGCATCCAGAGGTCAAATCAAACTAGTTCGATCTAACAAAATTGCTTCGTAAGAGAATAATACCAGCGTTCATTGCAGTCGAAGCCACGATTGGCGTGAAAGGTAGAATTTTCTATCGTTTGAATAGCGTTATGATTTATTTATACGCAGAGAAAGGCCTTCCCCTTCGTATGGTAATTTTTGTATTTAGTTATTAGTCACGACGATATAAATCTAATTTATGTTTTCTGTTCAATGCCAGCAGCCATGAACGTTATGTAGACAATTACTGAGAGGTTGTAATTGTGCCGACCAAAACAGAAATGCAGTACGCGCATGTAGATTTAATGGACCAGGCTACTTTATTTTCTCGTAAAACAACTGATTTATTAACAGTATCGATAGAGACTACCGTTTTACTTGACTGCCCAAATGAGGGTAATATTTCTCGAACGTATTGTATGTAGGCTTTCTATTTAGGAAACAAATACTTGAATACTTCCCATAAAACAACCAAGAGGGGAACAAATATGCATGCATATCACACAAACATTTCCTCTCACCGTAGATAAAACTGCTGCTAGATTCGTTAAGCACGATCACTACCAATTAGGCTCCACTCCGTCTAAGACTATATTCAGAATATTCGAAGAAGACAAAATATAAGAAACAATAACAAAATGCATCACCCTATCTATAATACAACGAACGCATCGTGTACAAATCGTGCATCCCTATCGTTATATACTCTACCGCACTAGCAATATTGGCTGTAAGTCAGCATGTTTACCATTACCCGTCCTGGCAAACGCCATGGCATAACTGTGCTATGTCGTCATTGCCAATCATCATCATCATCTTCCTCTTGTGTTGCGAGCGATGGACTACTCTACCATTGTGTCTCTTGCTTGTGTGCTCCTTTCAAAATGAAAATCGTTTGTCGAAACCAAATGGTGGTAACTACCCAAGTGGGAGACTAGTTGCAATTTGTTAAGGAATAATGAGTCCTCCTAACCCTAAATTGACTTTAAGAGTGGGTGCAATAGTGCAATTCACGCCTAACATGCACTTTGTGACCGCTTTTTCGTCTCGAACCATAAAGTTCGTTTGAATCTAATCGTTATTATCCATTAAGTATATGGTAATGCACAATAAACTATAAGTTATGTAGGCCTTGCGAACATTGCCAGGCTGTCTAATTACCATAGAATTTAGACTCCATTTCTAGTTGTTGGCAGTGAATGTGGTGCTAGCAAACAGTGTGTTTGCACGGCGCACGGACGTTGGTCAGACAACAAAAGAATTTGCCATCTATAAGGAAGCTATATGCTTCCATCTAGTTTAAACATGGCTTCTATTTGACATTGTTTAAGCTAAAACTATACTAATTTAAGAAGCTATTATATTTAGAGGATGTAAATATCCTCTATTATATCAGGGGACGGGACAATGTCACACAAATTGACCTAGTTCCAAATTAAGCTCTAAGCTTGTGCTATGATGGGTACAAGGCAACGATACACTTACTTATATATGTACATAAATACGTACTCAAATAAAAAGAAAAAAATATCTGCCCTTACCGGGATATGAACCCGGGACAGCTAGCTTCGTATTCAGAGTCACCATCAACTACGCTAACGTGACGTCGAGTTTTTGACATCGGTTCATGTGATAAACAGTACCAAACTAGCAGAAGGTCAGTGACACGAGGGTAGGTCACTCTCCACGCAAGCCTGCCTAGTATGCGGTCTTCCAAACCACATTGAATCATTTCGCATAGGTATGTGTGCTCGCCTACGACGTTTTCCAACATCGATAAGTAAAACCTTTAAGAACAAGCTGCTATGATTGGATGCGACAGGTTAACATAAAAATATAAGTAAATATTTAATATGTCAATACGTTACACATAGGTGATGAGATCTTATCTTATCTACACTTCGACCTTTTAGGATATTTTGTGCAATTACCCTTTTACACACTCAGCTGTTCGAATGTGCAGAATTCCTCACGATGTTTTTCCTTCACTCAGAAAAACTCATTGGTACATGGTGACCGCAGGGGTTCGAACTCGGTACCTTTCTCACGAGTCGACCCTCTAAGCCACTAGGCCACCGACACACTCTTAGGTGATGAGATACATACAACTGTTTTTACACTTTATCATAGATAAGGCCCAACTGTTCTCATGTATAAAGGTCACTTGCTTTCTAATAATACACAATTTTATAATTTTTGAAAGGAAACGCATATCATTTTTTTAATAACAGAAAAGGCTACCTACTTAAATATTGAAATCTATTTTGACAGAATAAGATCGGTCTCCGTTAAATTCATACCGAATAGTTTGTCGGAGCTCCCATAATGCTCAAAGCAAATAACGGAATGTAATATGCCTCTAATTTCAGTAATGCTTCCCGTATAAACTTTCTCCGGATTGAGCTAAGGCTGGGAGCACACAAGTAGGAATGTTACAAAGCCTACTCAAAAAATAATAATGGTGAAAGATAAAACAAAAGACATAAGATGTTTATTCAGTAAGTACGGGCATTTTTACACGTCAATAATCTACCAGCGCTTCGCAAGAGACCACTGCTGAGAAAAACGCCGCAAGAAACTCAACAGTCAGTCGTTTTTTAAATATTGCTTATGATATTATGCAGTAATAAACTTAACCTAGAATTATATAAAACAATGAATCTCACATAAAACATATTTTATATTAATAGTAAAAGCTAAGCTCTAGCTAATAAGGATTAAGGAAATGCGGTAACGATAACGTTTCTCTCCCCTTAAACCTAGATCGATTCTTACGATTTTTCAACCTGTTGTTGATGTTATAAAAAACTACTTATATTGGCACGTTTCTTTCGATTCGTTTTAAAACAATTAAAAATAAAAACCCAATTGAAACGAACTTAATGTAGTTTATCAATTTTATCATACATAATAACTAATTACTACATAAAAAAATCAAAATTGAACTTGAGAGCATGAGAAACCTTACCTGCCTGGAGCATTTTTTTTTTTTAGACGGTTCCCCTTTTTAAGCGTCGCATCACAATCTTCTTAAGTTGTCAATAGGACAATTTATTATTCCGATATTTTTAAACATTTCTGTAGTTTACCCTTTTTATAAATAAGTAAATAAAGTAAAATAACGAAGCTGATAAAAAATATATTTTAAAAACCTAACTTAGTGCTGTTTATTGTATCATGATTCATGAGCCATTTTTACACTTTCGTTTAAGTAACATAGGAACCTTTATCACTATACAATGCCCTGTTTTGTACGATTTACCGTGGAAGCCTGCCTTTAAAGATCTAGACCATTTCCCAGCATGTGCCCCAGGTAACAGAACTTTGTAGTTGGCAGCCAATTTTCCCAAATGGGCTTCGCATCTTGGTCCACCGATCTCGTCTCGAGGAGATGGTACATTTTGTACGAGAGAAATCGAATCCAAAGTTATTTGTTAGGCTAAGTGTATTTGAGGGTAGTGCTTAGGTACATTAAATAATAAACAAAATTGATTTGCTTCCAATTGATAAAAAAAAACAATCGTTTAGTTAGACGACAGCTAGCCTAGTTGGTAGTGAGCCCGCCTACGAAGCGAGTGGCCCGGGTTCAAATTCTGATAAGGGCAGTTACTTGTGCGATGAACGCAAGTATTTTTTACCCAGTTTTGGGTTGTTTTTCTATGTATTAAGGATGTAATTATCTATACACCGTGTTTTTATTGATTTACGATAACTTCGGCATATTACTAGGTACATCCATAGAAACTAAGTGGTAGATTCTTTTTTTTTATATTGCAAAAAAAAAATTTTTTTTTCTATGGAGCTAAGTTCATTTAGTTACTTTGCTCCATAGAGATTTTTTTTTTTTTTTTGCAATATAAAAAAAAAGAATCTACCACTTAGTTTCTATGGATGTACCTAGTAATATGCCGAAGTTATCGTAAATCAATAAAAACACGGTGTATAAGTCTTAGGCCCCAAGACACAAGCTCAGCCTAGTTTGGGGTCCACTGGATATTTTCTTGTATGTTCTTTGTGCTTAGTTTATCAATAAACTTATGTTACTTATCTAAGTAAGTTCATCGTTGTCTAGAAAGAAAGAAAATAAATTTATGGACACCAAAACAACGAGGTTTACAGGAAAGAAAGAATTAAGACAAATAACATTTTCATTTTCATCTGTGCCGTTGCGTCTATAAGGGACCCTTACGTGCCCTCATTATGATGCCGAGGCAAGCCACAGCGGCGCTGATTTTCACTGGCGCTTGTCAATGAGGACGTTAGAGCAGTAGATAAATAAATTTAAAATTTAAGAAAACAAATCTGGTACTTACTCATTTTACAAGCCTAGATGTTACTTTGGGACTATATCAATATGTGTGACTGTGAGATAGGGACACCTTAAAATTAAGATTTAAAAAAACAGAATAAGTATTCCGTTATCCGAATTTTTATTTTTCCGAAAGTCATGTTACGCTTGAGCTATCCTAGATTGAATGCATAATTTAATTGTCATACATAAGGTTACGTTAATTTTAGTTATAAGCAATAACAAAAAGTTAAGTCTTCTTTCAAAAAATTGCTTTCGGAATTTTGATCAATTCGTAATTATGACTCTTCAGAATTATAAAGTGTACCTGTGTGAGATTATACCGTGTCCCTGGTGTTTGTTAGGGTTTTCAAATTGCCTAGCGTCAAAATTAAGAAGCACTATATTTATGGTGCAGTCAGCCTTACAAGCTGCACACTTCTGAATTAGTCGCTTTAACGAGTTTTACAGATTTTTGCAGTCATAAAGTTAAAGTAACTAAATCATAAAAAAAAAAAAAAATTATATCTATGAAATTATATTTACCTTTAAACTACTACTTCAACCAATTCCGAGGCCCTAGACAAAATGCATTTGGCGTTCGTTATCGTTATTCAAATAGGATTGACGTAAGCTGTCAGACGGTCGCTTCGAGCGCCTGCGTCAATCCCATACATTTTGTCAGCTTTCGAAAATCGTCTACGTAAGCGTTGCATGTTGTCTATCATCACAAATTCGATTTAGTATGAAAAAAATCCTATAATATGCTTAAAGTTAGTTCTGTTACTACAGAAATTACAAAATAAATAACCATGATATACATACATTCATTAAAGCACGCCAGTTTCCCACAGGGGTAGACAGAGACCACTTCTTTCCAACTGCTACCATCCTGACAAATCTCTTTCGCTTCTTCCACATTCATACATCGAGTCATGCACGCATGTCGGTTTCGGGTAAATACATAAGAATCGGTCATTTTCCAGTATTTCTCAGATTTCATTCGAAAAAGTACGCCTAGGATATACAGTTTCAAAATTCAGTTTACTTAAATCCTAACTTAACGTATTATATACCAAACACTTAATTGTGAACATGTGTCTGGCTTAAATGTTGTTTGAGTGTTAGTTTCTAAACTGTTCGTCTGTAAATATCCCCTTGTGGCAAGCAATTTCTAAGTTTAGATAGTTCGACGGGTCGTCTAAGTTTAATTTCATTATTCTGACATTGACACACGATCAACAACATGCAAACTTAGATTGCATTAGAGAACTGCAGTCAAATTATATTCGAGAGATTAAATTGTCTCTGCGGTCCACTATAGTAAAGATAATTTAAGTTTTGGCACCTCGTAGGTAGATTAATTTACAACAGAGTTTGGTTCAAAGTTTAAGAATCTCACGTTATTAAGCTTTTAGAGAGTCATGAATTTCATTCGAAAATGAACTTATAAGGCACTTTCGAATGAAATTAGGAAACCTAACTTCACTTTCTTACACCTCTAATTAAATCTGGTAAATAACTAAGATGATGAGATGATGGGCGAGCGAGACAGACTATGACTTCATTGCAAATATTAAAATGAAAACGAAAACGAAAACTGTAACATATTATCAAAACAAAAATAGCTGCAATTCATAATTCTAAAGAAAAGTTCAACGGGAAAACCGCATACCCCGCAATGTTTGAGACTTATAAATCTTACAAAGACACATAAAAGCTACTAGTAAATTGGTTTAAACCTCAATACGTCTTTTAAACTGAAGCTGGGTTTAGGTTATCAGTATTTTGATGATAACCAAATATTTACTATGGTACGCTAAATTCTGTTTTCTCTTGCAATTTCTTTCCTTTTAAAGCAAAAAACCTTTACGAAAAACTACAAACGTGATCAAATTGATGTCTCCTCGATTCTTATTTATTACCAACTTATAAACAATAAACTTTCCAAATAGTTGCACGTAAAAAGAATTGTTGAAACTTCGTAAATTCCCACGCACCATACGAATACGTAAAAGTAGCTACACATTATTATCTAGAAGTTTGTAACTAGAGATTCCAGTCCACTCCATGTGACAAACGTTCAGGACTCCTAGAAACTTGTTACAAAAGAAAAAGAACTCGTTGGGTAGATGTTAAGAGAGTCTTGTTACAGACAACTTAGGAGTAAGAATCAGATGTTCCACAAAATACAGAGTCGCCTTCTTTGCAGGGAATACAATCTGTAGGGACCATTTTTGTGACTTTGGTTGGCTCCATGAATTCGCATTCGCAATGTGTTATATGTACCGTGTTTTCAGAGAACACTGCTGCCCATCCGGAACATGGTCCATGGTTCATGGTTATGGTTCTGGTCGTTTAGGATTTACCCGGACCTGACCTGGGCGTTATAGAGTGGTGACCACTTACTGGAATGGAAGCTACAATATTGGCAGAACTCCCACGTCTTCCGACTCAATTAAGAACCAATTCCCTATAATGGAATGGGCTGAAATTTGGACCACATATGTAACAAGTTTACATGACAGGGCAATATGATGGTATCTAAGAGCTGACATGAGGATGGAGCCGGAAGCTTACTTAACGTAGACCCACCGTGTTGGGACTCATTAGATTGGCCTCGATACGCAGAAGCAGCAAAACCTTGTAGTTGTTCCAAAAATGTTTATTTTGGTAGAAACTTATTTATTTGTGTTGACTTTACTACTAAACCCTAACACCGCATGTCGCAAGTATTGCAATTATAACTGGAGAGTGGCAAAGCCTAAACTATTAGTTATTTCCGTAGTTTCTAAATGCTCCTAATAAATAAAGTTAACCAAATTCTGGATATTGGTAGTTTCGCTCTATTCCCCTTTTAAATCCCAAAAAAAAGAATGAAATATCGGGAGTTTTCAATGACTTTATTCGACGTTAATATTAAGAGGTTAGAGGGGATTTCCCATACTGGAAACTCAAAATATCTAGTGGGAACAGCCATGTAGGAAACCATAAACGAATTACAATAAAAGCTAATGAAAAATATTGACAGAAGCCGAACGTGCATGTAAATCGTATCGCTTACATTACGCGAGACGTGATCGAATGCAAAACATGATCATTGGTTTTATTGAAAGCCGATTCGTTTCGCTGTTGTTCTGCTTCCAAATTGAGGCAGGTTACATTTGATCTATGTAATGTTTGTCATGTTTACGTGCCTTTATAGTAAACCTGTCGCAACCGTACTTAGTACACGCCGTGTAGGTTGCTGTGGATCTATGCTATTTGGTAAAACCATTTTGATTTTGACATGTTATTGTATTTTTTTGACACGGCGGCCATTACTGTCAACCAAATAAGCTATCGTACTGTTGAAAATACGACTGTTTTACCGACTACGGAATTAGAAACAGTAGCTGTGATGACCACGAGGAACATGGTAGATTCTGAATTTTATTTCTATATTTTTTCGAAAAAAAAAATCAAAGGTAAAGGAAGACAGGTACCTATTAAACATAGCGATATAAAAACAGGGTTGGGAACGCATATAAAAAAAACCAATAGGTATTTTGTTTTAAGTTGTGCTTAAAGATAAAATTCAAGTTGTTGACAAAATACTTTTTGAATGATCTGTTTACAGTATTCTAGGGCCCGATTCCAGCCGAGCCCGGGCCTCCAGCCACTCGATTTAATTTACATCTCCGCTCCGATTGTTCCCAACTTGAGAGTTCGACGAACGGACGCCGTCTCTGATTTATTTTCCCTCAACAACCCCTAAATGGATTTTAGTTCCTTAATATTGGGCGAGAACTTTTTAGAGTTCAGGTGCACGTACTGAAGCTAGAAAGAAAATCTGAATTAATTCTAGGATTGTGTTAGAGGTTTTTGAAGGCCTCTAGTATTTATATACTTTATCATTGGATTGATTTGTCGCGGGAATTTTATGGATAAGGTTATGACGACACAAGACATCGAGGCGAACCTTGAAGCAAGCCTACCTCTTGGTGACTTTATGAAGCTGTCATTATAACAATGAAGTTATTCAATATGCACTAGTATTTGTGCGATTCATTGATTGTAGTATCTATTTAAAAAAAGAACGTATCTGAGAATACCCTTAGATAACAGAAAAAGAGTTACATAAAGTCTGCTTCTGCAAGGTTTTCAATTTAAAAGTGTAAATAATATAAAATAAGATATAATTGGATGCCCATTTGTAAAGTTTTCGTTCTTCACGTTATTTAAAAATCAGATTAACAATTGAATGAAGAATTATCTCAAGTATTTCTTACTAATGAAGGCATTGAAAAGTGCCAGACTTGACACTACACTGTTACTTAATTCTTAATTTGATCGTTTGAGCAATCTCAAAAACTTTGTATAGCTGTAGATGCAACCGTCTGAACCTTCTTTATTGTAAGTTGGTTTCGGTCGCGGTTATTTATTACATTTGCAACTTTAAAATTGTTTACCTGGATTCAATTGCGACCTTTAAAATCTGAACAGGTTTAACTCAATTAACTTTACAATGCAAAACAACATTGCGATTTAATCACATTTCAATTTAGTTAATAAAATACCTAGTTACATTGACACGTAATCCGTTGGCCACGATTTTGTCAACGCCATCTTGATATAAACTAAACTGTGACATAGGATTTTTGTGCACGATCTCGACTCGTAGATACAAAAGATACCGAACTAGCAACCGGTCGTCTAGCTGGATGATATATCACAAGATGTAATTTAAACCTTCGTAAGTAGTTACAGTTTTGTGTTTTATTCAAGTTTTTAGCTGTTTACAGATTGTTAGAGAGGATGAATGATGCTGTGGAGGTCAAAGTAAAAAACAAAGGTCCTAAGTTTATTTTGCTTTTATATACAGAGGAACGCTAATTCGAACTCGGACAAGCTTGATGAAACAACAAAAAATAAACGAACCATTCACATTAGAGAGGCGGTCTAATCCACTTTGAGTCATGCCTTTGAACTGAATTTTTGCCTAGAGTTTATTTTGACGCTAACAAAGCAGTTCGCCGTAATTTATACTTCGGTTTCACATAAAGAACGGGTCATAAACTTTGCTGTCGTATTTCTTATTTTTCTTTGAAAACTGATCCCTGATATTACCACGGTTGGTCGTAAAACTCGGTCTATTAATTAGAGAAGTTCACTCCTGGTGTATGACATCATTCCCCTGAACGCCACAAGGCGTCTTTGTCTACGACTTGACAGATACGGTGTAAATCTCAGATCATGACAGCCGTGTCGCGTAATCCCGAACTGAGAAAATATTATTTTTCGGTCGTTTCTTTGTCTGCAAGGAGATGTTGCGTCAGAGACCGATTCGAATGTTGACGATGTGCTGAGTGACGAAATGGATTCACAGCTCGTGTTTGTTTGCTGGGAATGATGATAAACATCCTCTCGTGAGAGACAAACAAGCTTCAGCTTGATAAAAAAAAAGGAATGAATTGAGTATAATGACCTCTAACTAAGGAAGATACAGCTATTGATGATCGATCAGGCGATATGCAAAGTAAATTACAGCATGCAGAATTTCTGTTCAAGCGAGTAGAATGTTCGTCTGAAAAGTTAGAAAAGTGTGCGTCAGGTAGTTAACAGCGCTTTCAGATTTCTAGAGAGTTCTAACCGAACAAAGCTAATACTGCTCGTTCGATCACCTCGTGTTACGTAACGTTTTTATCGTTTTCGTTAATAAGTTCATCAACAAAAAAAGCTTCCACTGTTAGGGTGTGAAGACTTAGCAATACAAGGTTCCAACTAAGACCCTTTATTCTTTTGGAACATCATAAGATCATAACTTCTAATCTATACGAGTAGTAAAACATATGTGCGACGTTGATTTTAATACAGACCCATAAATCATAAAGTATCGAGTTTATTTTTGTCCGCTTTGAATTGAGTTAACGATGTACGTAATTGATGAAGATGAGGGTTTTGGCGCGGATTTAAATTTGTGTAATTACAATCTGTAATGTCCTCAACAAAGATTGTGTCCTGGAGCGGTGTTGTCAGTCTCAGGAATAGAACGCAGCCCCCGACGGAGAGCGCCACAGTACACAGATCTGTCTTATTTTAACTGGCAAATTTTACATTAGTAGCTTATTTTTAGTTTGTTTGTCAGTTTGTTTAGTTTAAATTTTAAATGTACAGTCAGCCTTATAAGCTAATTAGCTGCACACTATTGTGCCTTGTCGGTTAGTGCCGCAGTTCAAACATGACGTTTAAGTGACAAGTGTGTAGCTACTTTTAAAGACGACCGTACATTTTAAATCAGAGGGGCTATTGTCTATCGCACTCTCAATTGCAATCGGCTTCAAAGTGGAGTAATTGTTTTCGTTTTGTATGCAGACAAGCCTTTGATTTTCAAAATGAAAACGATTGCGGTTTTTTTTTTTTTTTTTTTTTTTTTATATCATAGGAAGGCAAACGAGCACACAGGCCACCTGATGGTAAGTGGAAATTGTGACCCATAGACATTCGCATTCACAAGACCACAATCCTAAGACTGCAAATGCGTTGCCAACCCTGAGGCCGAAGATGGAATGCCTCTATGCTAGTCATTTCACCGGCTGTCTTATCCCTAAACCGGAACACAACAATGCGAACACTGCTGCTTGGCGGTAGGTTAATGGATAAGATGGTGGTACCAACCCGGACGGACCCTGCACAAGGTCCTCCCACCTCCAAAAGCGCGTTAGTTGTAAGTGCGTTAGACAATAAGCCCTCAAATCGCATTGTAGAATAGGCTGAAATGTGGCATACATCTGTAAACTCGATGACAATGCAATATTAGGTACCTATTAAGATCTGGGCCCTATTTAATAAAAGTTACAATCCAACAATTTTGTAAAAAACTGAAATAATTGTTAAATTGTACTACAAGTGCTGTTTAAGAAATCTTACAAATAAGTAAGAAACCTACAAGAAAATAATTTACAATTATCACCTTTTAAACGCCGTTTAATAAACGTTTACATATGTAAAAAAACGCCTGTCGCTTTCAACGACAATATTGTATTTAAAAAATTGAAATTGTAAGGTACAATTTACATAAAATGTAAATTCAATCGGTGTAAGAGCTGCATTTCGCTTTGTATCATGTTCCAGATCACGCCCTATTTTCAAAAGTAAATATTCGACGGTAGTTTTGCTCACCCGAAATCTTTCGTTGAACGAAAAATCATTTACATCAAGATTTAAATTTATTATTTTACGAAAAACTCGCCGTCTCCGTTGAATAACATATTCATTATCACTCGCGTCACTATTACTGTCACTACTCGTTGTTAGAACCATGTTACCTATTTAATAAAAATCGTGAGGCACACTTATATTACACAGCATTAGTTACCTGTCGGAATTATACTACAATTTACAAAGTATGTAAACTTGTAAGTACAATTATGTGTTTAATAAAGTACATTTCCATACAAAATTGTAAAAAATCACCTGTGAAATGAAAATGTTTATTAAACAGGATTGTGTTAAATTGTAGGTACAATTGTACAATTTTGTAAATTTTCAACTATGACAAATTTGTAACTAATTTTTTTTATTAAACAGAAACTTGTAGATTGTTACCTGTCAGATACAATTTACACTTTACAACTTGTAACTTTTATTAAATAGGGCCCTGACCAGATGATGGAGTTGGACTGTAGCAACTGGATCTTCTTCCGACTTAACGTAGACCCTTTAAGTTTATTGGACTCGTTAGTTTTGTCTCCATAAGAATGCAGTACAGTCGTCAGCAAAAATATCTATTATAAATGTAATTGTTAACTGGGCCTTTATTCCGTAAAAACCATATTGTCTTTAACCTGTTATCGTATTGTCAACGTTTTGATAGCTCTTATTCACATGACAGTATCGGTGTGCGACTTCAAAAAAATACCATAACGGGTGAAGGACGATATGGTTTTTCTTGAATAGAGGTACCGGAAGTTGTTTTATAAATGTATTTTTTACATTTTTTATCAGGCAGGCAGTTGGAGCAACTGATAGATCAGCATTCAGCTGAATTGATCAAATATTGTTTGTAAGTAGGTTCTGGTAAAGTGTTGGTCCATTGGCTTTTTGAACCGATTGACCTGCATACTAAAAATTATTTAAGATTAATACCGCTATTTTAAATGTGAATTTCGAAACGCAACTTTCTACTCGAGTAAATAAATAGGTACATGATTAGTGACTTCGTTTTGATGTTTGTGTCTCCATCATCATCATGTCAGCCGAAAGACGTCCTCTGCTGGACATCGGCCTCCCCCAAGGCTCTCCACTCAGACCGTCTTGTGCTTTTCGCATCCACCGCATTCATCCATCCATCGGTTTTCGCATTTCGATGTTTGTATATATTTAAGTATTTTAATTTGAAATGTAGTTCAAGTATAATTTAAATTTTTAAAAACTATCTAAAGAGAGTCGGCCATTATTAAAATTAAAATTTTAATACGCGGGAGATGGAAAGAGCCCATAATTATAATTTTGAGAAAATTATTTATATTTAAAAGCAAATTGTACAATATACAAAGCTACGTGCCATTCCTATTACCATTAAATTTATTATACTGAGAACATTGACCTTCTATTTTTGTTTTGGGAATAGGTAACTAATTCGTCACCTAAGTTAGAATGTTTCGAACCAATCACTTTAGTTGATTTGAGGACAATGACCATGATAAGACTACAAGAAATCAAAGCTTAATATTGTTTACTTGAGCTTACACATAAGATACCTACAAACGTTTCTTTTCTAAGCACACACATACACACACCAAAGGTTTTAAGCAAATAAAATCACGTACGACAATATGGAGGCCTTCTTAACCGACTTTAAAAAGAGGAGGAGCATGTCAGTTCGTCGGAATCAGTTTTTAAAACGTACCTAAAAAAACTTTATAAAAAAAACATTTTTTTTGTCACTACATATATTTACTAAATCAAATCTGTGTACTGTGCAGGAGGTGTACCCAATTGTACCCGTCTATAACGCGACAAGATTTACACTCCGTATTAATTTAAAACGAACCCGGTGACATAAGGAGCTATATCTGAAAAACTCATTCCTATCCAAGGCGTGAAGAGAATTTAATCGTTTTCGTGTCATCTGCACAAGTGAAACTCTGGAATTATTTTTGAAAGACGCCATGTCGTCGTATGGCTTTTGGGAATTATAAAACTTTTACCATTTAAAGCAATAATTTATTATATTAAAAATGTATGTAAAGTCTTAATTCGTTATTTTTCATCCACTTTTTCAACCCAATTCAAAGTAGGAGCCTCCTCCTTTGGTGAGACTTCGTTGTCTGTATGTCACAGTAGGTTTTCTCAGCAACTATAGTGTATTTCTATGGAACTTGCTAACTATGTAAACAAAAGATCTAACTTGGTTTTGTCACTGTTCCTCCTTGAATTTTCACACCACCTCATCAAACCATGAACTATTGAAACTGTAAAATACAAAATCACCAAATATATAACTCTATCTTGGATATTTCATTAAAAGTTTAAATGGTTTCATAAGTTAAGTTATTGGACCTGATGGAATGACGTTTTTGTTTCTTTTAAATTCTACAATTGTCTATGATGGGTAGTGTTGTGGCTAAAGTTGGCGATATATTAAGGCCCCTACATATTACCTAACTCACGCTGATCAAACTCACTGATGATATAACGGCACCTTTTGTAATAAATACTGGTGATACATCATCTTCAAAAACCGATTTTTCTTCAGATCGTGATTAAACAAATTAGAAATAAGTAACTACTTGTTTTTTTACTTTCGGTATTTTATTATTCGATATGGTTTGACACAAGTAAAGGAGTATTGCCCATCACTAGTAAATGAATCATTCAGAGACAATTTCAATATGGCGGTTTGTTTACATAGTTAGCAAGTTCCATAGAATTAGACTTTATAAATGCTATCAACTTGAAATTTGGCATAGTTGTAAGAAAAAAAAAAAACATTTTATACCACAATTGAAATTGGGTCTAGAATGGGGGGTTAAAAAATGAAAATGTATTGATTACCTATAGGAAGTGGGATGTCATTTAAAAGGGCTCAATCTGCATATAAAAAAAAATATAATGATTTGTGACGTATTTTTTGATTAATAGCCATAACTGTACAAAAAATTACCGTTTTCTGAAGTTTATTAATCAAAAAATCAGAAAAAATCCTGGCGTACCTATAATTATTTATATTTTATGACAATAATAAAATGAAGTGCTAATTAAAATGGCCAGAGGGCCAAGGCAGTATATTATAGATAAAAAACTATTTTTTCGCTTTAATATAGTTTAAAAACAAATGTTTATTTCGAATGAGTATAAACTTTAAAACAGGAGATATACGATGAAAATAAGGACCTCTGCAGTATCAGAACTCAGAAGTTGGAACTTGAAATTTATTGAAAGAGTTCTACATTGCGTCAGTCTATTTTAACGCAGAAATAAATCACTACGCTCACAAACAATCACGCAGGCGTAATATTGTTCATCGTTGAAGCAATACTTTTTCAAGCCAATTGGTTTTGCAAGAAGTAAATGAACTTTATTTCTGCGTTAACACATTGACGACCTCTGACACGCCCGGCGTGGTCATATTCCATACAAATGCCAGTTTGTGGTAGGGAATGCGTTAATTTCTTTTGATTGCACAAATGCCGAGGCACTTAGGGCTGGTGAACGCATGTTGACACAATTAGTGGACACAGAAAAGAGGGGAGATCATTCACACTTGCCGTTTACTGGCCGTCTATTCTACACGGTAAAACGATATTGCTTTTGATATGTTATCGTATTGTAAACGTTACTTTAAAACAAAGTTAGTTAAAATCAATACCATAGTATTGTTTGTAACTGGGCCTAAGCACCGGCCTAAACTTGATATAAGAAAATGTGCAAATGTGTGTGTGTTGTTTTATTGAAATAAGAATATCTATTCAGTATCAGTTATCAATGTTATCACAAGCAGTATTTAAAAAACGACTGACTGTTAAGTTTCTTGCGGCGTTTCTTCTCAGGAGTCTCTTGCTAAGCGCTGGTAGATTTTTGACGTCTAAAAGTGCCCGTGCGGCCTACTTACTGAATAAACATCTTTTATCTTTTATTATCAGTTTTAAGAGTATTTATTTACTTTATTAATGTAAACAACACTCATTGACCCGGCGCTTCAAGTATATATTCAAATAAGTAAGCAACGTTTCTCGTTTTTGATGACACAGGTTTCTAAAGAAACCGAGCTTGTTTAAAAATAACTTTAAATTATGGTCATACATACAAATGATTCTTGCAAGGTTAGGAATAAACTTCAGTATATAATGGCAGTCAGATGTGAGAAATAAAATGGTGACTACATTCGATACCGGTTCCACGCGTGGCAGATTTAAACCACATACAATTCTGAGGTCGGGGCACTGAGGCCTTTTGAAATATGCCTCGAATTTGATGCACGTGTGCAATTTAAACGCATAATAATTACGGGTGAGGACAATCGTCGAATTGAAATGTAAATTTGGTTCTTTTGTTACTTTTAAATAAGAAATGATGTATCGCGTTTTACACAATAGCCATTTGTAAAATGTTCTTTGTGGGAATTAGCAAAAACTCATTTCATAAGTTACTTTTAAAGACCGTAGGAACGTGTATGTAAATAAGACTAAAGGTACGTCAGCACGTGATATGCGGATGCATTTGCAGTCTTGAGATTGCCATCGTAACATTGCAATATAGCAAATTGGTCGTTTGCAGACGTTTTAATATATTCCTTCTTAATGCTAACGAAAAAAACTGAATTGAAATCCGCTTTCGAAATGTCATCAACGCAAATATTGTAAGTATATTTAAACCTCTTATTTATTCCACTATGTAGTACCTACCTGTTTAATTTCTCTTCCTGCCAACTGCGATTTTTATTATGAAACTACTTTCTATACAAGCGCTAGAAAGGTACTAAAAAGGTACCTTTCTAGCTCTTAGTCTTTCAAATATACGGTCTCCAGACACGAGATGTTTCCCCATGATGTATTGCCATTGAGCAGACGAATTACGTATACTTTAATTACCAACTGGCATGCGATCTTTGGTTCAAAAGCACTGTTACTCGGAAAGTCGAAGTGCCCATCACCGATGGTCGTAAAATGCCAAGAAACCCGTATAACCATAAAACAAGGGTGTACCGAGGCGAAAACATGATTTTTGTGGTTGAAAATATAATGCGTTGCCCGCGTCGGTATAAAACGTGTTTTAAGTTTGCGGGATTATAAAAGCTGGGAAATTTTAGGGTTATAGTTTTGTTATAGGATTGGTTGGTCTTAATGAGGCGTCTGGGAAAATTTATTTTCTACTAGAGAACGCCCGCGGCTTCAGACTATCTAGATCTCCTCGTACGTTAAATTCAACAGTGACACTATGCAAAAAGGGAATTCATACAAAAGTTGATTCTGTTTAACCACAATAATGTAAATAAATAAATAATAATTATCAGGGGAGAATGTCACACCAATTGAACTAATCCCAAACTAAGCTCTAGGCTTGTACAATGGGTACCAGACAACGATGTAAATACTTATATAGAGAAATATATACTTCAATACATAAAAAACATCCATGACTCAGGAGCAAATACTCGCGCTCATCACGCTAATATCTCTCCTTTCCGGAATTTGAACCCAGAACCGCTAGCTTCGTAGGCAGGGCCACTGCCAACTAGGCCTGTGCCAATAACAAGTAATCAAAATTGTCACTAGGCAAATAGATTTTTTCGTAATTTAGTGTCATTGTTACCTATGTTTAAAGTACGTCCTGAGTGATACACGTGCTACACGCCCGCAAAGGTATCCGTGTTTTTTAGCCCCGGCGGTATTAAACGTCCGAACTACACGGATCCGTCTAATACCCGCACTCCGCACTGCGTATGTGTTTAAGTGCGGACGCGGATACCCGTGCGGGCGGGTCATAATTACCCGCGTAACGTCGCGATGGCTTAAGGCAGGCATGAGTTTTTGTTAATTAGGGCCACTATTGCAAATCCATCATGTATCCATCCTTATCCGGGTCTACATACGGATCCCGGGGTACTAATTATTCGGGTACCTAACCCGTTTACACGAACCACGGACATGACCGCGAGAACTACCTTAGACCTGTCGATTTAATTCTTCCTGAATATTGATTATGTTTAAAGATCTCAGACACGTCATTGCAAAACCGGGCATGTTATTTTATAATACAGTTTTATAATAATCATAGGAAAACTAATGTTCTTCTAATGTGTATTCTTTATGTATGATTGACTGTTTAATCTCTTGCGGCCCTTCTAACGTAAGTAGATCTTCTAACAATGTTCCGATCGACAATCGCCTTCCTTAATAATAAAACTATTAGTTTTAGTATGCGATAAAATCGGGAATGTTTTTTTTTATAGCTAAGTATAATATACACTGTTAATCATCTTAGCCTAATTGTGCAAAATGTGGTTACAGAGTTATCAACAAGTTTTTGGAGTTGTTGGTAATTCTGTAGCTCTGCCTACCCCACTCTGGGAATGAAGGCGTGAAGGTATGTATGTGTATGTGTAAGTATAATTTGTTTTTATGTTCAAATAATTATGTGTGTGTGTAACCTTCCGTGGGTTCACGTGATTGTTCCAACGGAAGACCAGCGCTGACTTACATGCCAGCATTACGCTGAGTTGGGACCGTCTCGTGACTACATTTCTTCTTCTGCACATTTCTCTGTTCTTTGTAGTTGTTTTTCACGAATAAATGTTTTTCTTTCTTTCTTTTTATTTTCTTTAGAATATTTGCAAACCATATCGCTACTAACTAGGTTTGTCTCCACTTGCAAATCGCTCGTAAACTCGGACTTTTGAGTGCCGTTGTAAGCTTCTTTTTCATTTTGTTTTTATTTAATTTCTGTTTACAAATAGTTAACATCATTTTACATCTAAACTACTAAAGAAAGAAAGTCAAGCACACTAGGAATACCCAAACGTTTTTTTATGGCTTTGAAATACAAACGAACTTACAAACCATCTTGTAAACTAAGGATTTTCTGTATCATCGACGTTACTAAAAACTATTCTCAGATGATGGTCACTGGCTCAGATATAAACATTAGTTTGCCTTCTCCATTCATATTGGTAATAACTAGCAATCCACCCTAGCTTCGCACGGGTGTAATTTAGATTGGTTTTAAAATAGTACTGTTCCTTTTTTACTTACATTAAAGCCAAACGGTTTTATCATACATAAACCTAACATGAAAAAAATTCTAAGGATGGAGAAAATCTTATCAAAATCCGTTTCGTACCTACCTAGGAGTTAGAGGATATATAGACAGACAAGCAGACGAATTTCCAAAAATCAATTTTTGCAGTTTGCGTAGAATTTGCTTTTTATAATATTTGTGGTAGGTGGTTGCCGTCCATGCGTGCTTTCGTTTTTTCCATCCTGTATATATTGTCACTGTGAGCCTATAGTTGGGTCAATCTAGGGTGAACCCTGTGACAGCTCATAATTTCTTTGACTTTTCATAAATACTACATTGATAAAAACCTCGCGACGACGTTCAGTAACTTAAATGATAATTCACCTCTGTTAATATGCCATAATTTTTGTTATTTATTATTATTGAGCATGGTAAGTGTTTGGATTGCGAACAGCTGTCACGGGAATCATCCTACATTGACTCAACTAAAGACATGATGCTATCCTATCAGATATCGTGCCTCTTAATAATAATAAAGGTATTAATAATAATAAAGGTATTAAAGGTATGCTATAAAATCAAAGATAATGTAGGTAAGTATAAAAAGATACACGTGAGCTGCCGGACGGTCGCGTCCGCGAATGTTAAAGTCGACACTTAGACAGATGTCATAGAATGCAACTTGTATAATTGTATTTTTTTTAGGGCAAATCACCAAATCTTCCACTTTTACGAGTTCCATGATTTCAGGGGAATTATTTAATATCACATCACTCGTGACATCAAAAAGAAATACGATCTTTTTGTAGCCAATACCGGCGCCTTTGTCGTCGACACAGATAAGTAAAACCACAGATGATTCACTCCACACAAAGAACTCGTGTATTTCGGACTTTCACTTTGCAAATATTACGTAATATTTCGTGTCCTGACTGACAATCAGACAAGTTGAGAGCAATAAAGCTTTTGTGGTTACCATAATTCAGATGCATAATAAAGTAAAAAAAAATGTAGAGATATTTTTGGAGTTATGAGTCAGCAGTTACCAGGCCATAATATCGTTATTGTCACGACGTACCTACTCTATACTTGCAAAATTCCATAGAAACTATCTATGGAATTTTGCAAGTATAATGGTTTCATAATAGAAATGTATTCACATCTTATAAGAGTACTGTACATATTCCTGTGTCTAAGATATATAAATTTACATACAAACATACATTAAATCACGCCTGTTTCCCAGAGGGGTAGGCAGAGAACACTTCTTTCCACTTGCTACGATCTTGACAAATTTCTTTCGCTTCTTCAACATTCTTAAATATTCATAAATTTACATTACTTACTTAATATATACGCTATTTATCACAATCACTACGAAACATAATTTAATTAGTATCTAAGTACATATACTTACTAAACACTTTCACACTTTTACACTTTATTTGTTTTATTTGTCAGCCCGAGTTTTAATTTAATACACAAAGAGGCCATTACATTGTCAAATAAAAATATAGTTTTTATACTCGTCGATTAAAATCTGTGTATTAAGATTTCATAGAGAATACTGTAACGTCACTCTTTTCATCGATGTTCCTTCCGAAACAACCGAAATAACTATTTCGATACGCTCAAGACAACCGAAAAAAATTTGAAAATAGAACTTCGGATTTCCATGTGTGTCCTTGTTTAAGGAGACTCGATCCGATACAAAATTGCCAATCTGTGGCGTTTAGGAACGTAGCAGCGTCGCGTCATCTGTCAAAAATCTACTTTTCAATTATCTTGTGTCAAAAAAGTCGGATAGTAGAACACTTACGATATTTAGTTTTCTTATATACTCGTATGACTTAAATTATTAATTTTAATGAACTCGTACAAAAAGTATTGTTCACAATAGTGTCATAATTAAGCTTTTTAATCTCGTACCTTACTTAGGCCACTCAGCAAGCTTCGTGGCCTAAACACGGTACTCGACTAAAAAGCTCTCTATTATAACACGATTGTGAAAAATACTATTACACAAGGACCATCAGATTCATCACACATACCTAATCGCATTCAAACGAATTAAAAATTTATTAGGATACTTATACCATCAGTCTGACCAATCTGTGTGAATATCGTCTATGCTCAAATCTCCGTCACTTCCCCGTAGTTTTACCCCGCAACTTTCATGAATGGACGGATTTCTTTATAACGAATACTTTTCTAATTCAACCTGATCCTTCATTTATTTATTCGTAAAGTAATTCGCTAAAGAAAGAGGATTTTTTTCTTATTATAACAGTCAAAAGAGGGACCCGGGGGATTCTATTGTGGGTCCACCTGTATTTACTCTGGTTGACTTCGGCACAAGAAAACCTTATTAGGTACGTCAAAAGGCATCGGGTGTCTTGAGATTTAATATTTATGACTCTTTAAAGAAATCAATTTTCAGTTTTATAAAGATTTCATATGGAATTTTCTTCAATGCCGCGGCGCTTTTGCTCGCGACTTTTGCATTTATCTTTGTCCCCTTAGTCACATTTAAAGTTTTTAGGATTAAAAGTATCGTTCCTGTCTTTCCTCGGAACTCATGCGTCACTCAATATAAAATTTCATCTAAGTTCAGCAATGTAACAGATATAAAAATCAAAAAATCTAAATTCAAAATATTTATTCAGTAAATTTTCCACATGAGGGCTCTTTTACACGTCGGTAATGAGGAGTGAATCTACTAGCGCTTCGGACAAGACCATCATTGCGGAGAAAAAGCGCCGCAAGAAAGTCCAGCAGAAGGTTATTTTTTTCAATGATTAAATACATTAATACTTAAAAGTAAGTTACATTACAAAGTAATAAAGTAATAAATAATTATTTTTAAAACTAACACAAGTAAAATCATTAGGTACAAATGTAAGGTCAATAAAATAAAGTTAAAAATAATGACTAGGAGAACAACATGACGAGGTGTCTACGTCAGGAACGATAATTAAAAAACTAAATTGGGAAACAGGTCCTTGCAAGCGTGACGGGACCCTACAGACAGCACCCGTTCACGAGTATGACGCGTATCTCAGCCATCGCCTCCTCAACCATGTGTTCGGGAAGGTGGCGACATAGTACAGACCGCCAAACCCCTGGATACTTTTTACTTCTAAAAATGTAATAGTTCCCGAAGGAAAACGATAAAAGAGTTTACGCTGGTGACATCGCGCAAAAACTAGTTTAGATATCACAAAAACTGCCACGAGTGCATGGCACTTATGAGCACTTCATCACATTTATTTCGATTCACCTTACCGTATTGAATCGATCTTCAAAACACAATCGTGCGGTGGCGATGCTCCCCTAACCTTAACACGTTGGCGGCCACACGCTGCCAATTGTATGCAATTTGAGAACGCCAGGGGAGTCGTCGGGATGCAACGAGAACAGGAACTGAAGGGGCCCCTCATCCTTACGATAAGTACTCGTTTACGACAAACATATAAAACACGGATCACCGGCCATTTTTGATATGTTACGTTTTCTATTCAAATGTAAACTTTACTACGCCATTATTTTTTACAATTCTTTTTTTTTCGTCCTGATTATGAGCGGTGTTTCAAAAGAAATTCAATAAAAAAATGTTATAGCATTTTAATCACTTCCCTTTTTAGTCCCCGCGTTTAGTACCGATCCTTTCAATTTCGGTACTGTTTATTTGTGTTTTTATGTCGCTAATTTTCAATTAGATTTTTTTTATCGTTCCTGTTGGTATTAAGTACTTTTTTTATTGCGGGGACACTTTCTTAAGATTGAGTTGTTTGAATGGCCTATAGGAACAGTCGTCATTATAAGTAGGTAGCTGTACACTTCTACACCTTGTATCTAACTTTAATGCTTTTGACAGATTAGTGCTGAGGCGTTATTATAACATAGTTTTGCAATTCATTTTACGTTGAGCGTAAAGGACAGAGCTATAGCAGCTATATACCTCTGTCCTTTTCTCTCAGCGTAAACAGAACTGCATTGCTACGTTTTAATAACCCCCCAGTTCTTCAAAGATAACGTGATAAAACTGATAAAGCACTAAAGCGTGCTACGATTTATAAGGCCTACCGAAATTACCTTCAAAATTTACCTTAGACTTTTGACGCATAACTTGCGAAGTAAATAATATCTGGCTATAATAAGAATATTATAAATATTATAATACTTAATTTTATTATTAATTCTTATTTTATAGGCAACAGGATGTTCTTTTCTAATGTCCAACGTTCTCTACGCCCATTATTTTTCATCAAAGCACTATAATAAAACTTTAAGAATAATCGGCATCATGTAAACAAATCCTTCTTTATTGCCGACACGAGTGGACTCAAAAATTGATCTAATTTATACTCATATCGTAAGAACTCATTAAGAAAAAAAACGCAATGAAAAACATGTGGCCGAACAGCGTGAGAACATAAAAGCGAATCCTCTAATAAAAAGAGACAAAGATGCTGTATTCATACACATCTTATGATATTATGGGACGGTAAAAACTTTTCAGTATGTACGCAGCTTAATTTAGAAATTGTACTTTCGGGATCGACCATGTTTTTTGGGTTTTTGTAATAACTGATTTAAAAGCCATTTTGAAGATAAAGGTTGGAAATGTTGTAAGTTAAAAATATTTACTGAGTGACCATTACTTAAGTACTTATTTATTAATTTAAGACACCTTTGGTTACTTTCTATATTGTCAATGTAGAAAGTGCCTGCACTCAACGTGAGGTAGGTACCTATCATTACATTTAATGAACGGGCGCAATTTGTACAATGTTACCATTTACCTGGACAGAAAACATAGGTATTTTCCTTTATTGTGCTTTTTAAATTAGTCGAACCATTAAATATGTATAAAAAAACACAGTAAAGTTGGTATCCTGTTAATTTAAGATACTTACTAAAATCTTATTTTATGGACTGTGTGTTTACGTACCCACATACATACCTACATATAAAACTTGCAAAGCACCAACTTGTTCTGATTACTGCTATCAGTATAACACTCGTTATACTCTAGTTACTATTATCATCAGTCGCTGTAAGATTATTCCGATATCTGTCAAAATAAACACGTTCAGCTATTACCAGTTTTTCTTTATTAACCCCTCAGGTGTCCTACGCACAACATGTGTGCGTAGATTTTTTGACATTACGTGACTTATTCATTTGACATAAAGTTTAATTTTGATGTACATCAATTTTGACATATCGCTCGACGGGTTAATATTGGCCGTAGAGCCTGTTGCAACTGCTTGTTTGAGGGCGGAGAAAAGCCCTTTAATAATGGATTTAAAATACTAAATATAAATAATGTATTATTATCAAAGCATTATAAAAGGGTTTGTCTCCGTCCGACCTACTTAATGCTTATGTCAAGCTGAGTTACTCGGGTGGTGTTTTAATTTGTAATTTGATAGTACCTAAGCTTGCTTAGCATTTTCATCGTGTGCTGGTTGTATGAAGATATTACAAAAAAACATAATCATCTACTTATCTTTCACTTTCGAACAACAAACGAAAACCAGTAAGTACCTAAAGAAATAAAAAACTTGACTTACTGAAATTGATTTTACTGTCATAACATCAGCGTAATTAAGTCAACGAAAACATTCTTATTTTGTTTAGCTTCATAACAGTATGGTTTGTAAAAGATCGTAGATTATTTGTGACCTTTAACATGTTTTTTTTAATGGAGAAGGCAAGCAAGCGTCGGCCACCTGATAGTAAATAAATAAGGGGGCTATCTCACACAAATTGAACTCGTCGTAGAGTAAGATCAAGGCTACTATGGATACTAGGCAACGGTAAAGCAATACATGAAAACATTCAAGACTCAGTACCTCTCATTCATCACACAAATGTTTAGGTACCGGGAATCGAACCCGGGACCGGTGACTAATTAGCAGAGATCGGAATATTCAGAGCTAATTTGCCTAAACTTGACGCATATTCATTCATTCATGAGTGAAATAGGAACACATTTTTGAATGAACATGCATCAAGTTTAGGCAAATTAGCTCTACCTATTCCGATCTCTGCTAATTAGGTTAACGCGTCGTCAACTAAGCTAATGCGTCGCGAATCCTACGGACTAAGTTGGATTGGAATGCCTTTCATCGGCTTTTTTACCTCCACACTAAAACAACAATGCGAACATTGCTGCGTGGCACGAAGTTAGCAGGAAAGGTAAAGGTTGAGATCCGGAAGCATCCTATTCAAGGTTTTTTGTTTTAACATGGCTTTTTTTTATTCAATAATACAATGACCTACAATTAAATTAGATACAAAAACAACTTTGCCCTCGCTTATTAATCTAATATACTGGGTGTAACATGAGGAAACCGAATAATTCCAACAGCGCTGCAGCGTATTCCTGAGGTCGTAAAAAGCAATAAATGTTATATGAACCAGGTTGAATTATGTTTTTTATTTTTTATCCAGTAGGTATGGAGTTGTATTGAAGAGGCTATTGAGCGCAACAGAGGCTCTAAGGTGTTTGCCAGGGATCTGTCTGTTGGCCAAAGCCCAAAGCCAATTGATGAAGCTGAAGACCGACGACGGCAGAGTCATTTCATCCAAACCTGAGCTATTGGCGGAGATTGAGAAGTTTTATGGACAGCTGTACACGACAACCCGAACACCCGTCGAAAATCTAGCTAAAGATCCGAGGGCTACATTAACCCGACACTATACCGAAGATCCCCCCGACGTCAGCCTGTACGAGATTAGTATGGCCCTCAAACAGCTTAAGAATGGCAAAGCCCCATGTGAGGATGGAATTACAGCCGAACTCCTGAAGGCGGGTGGTAAACCCATCCTTAGGGGCCTTCAGACGCTGTTCAGCTCCGTCCTCCACGAAGGGAGAACGCCGAGAGCATGGAACAGAGGTGTGGTGGTTCTCTTCTTCAAGAAAGGTGACAAATCTTTGTTGAAGAACTATAGACCCATCTCACTTCTGAGCCATGTTTACAAGCTGTTTTCGAGGGTCATCACAAATTGTCTCGCGCGCAGGTTTGACGATTTCCAGCCTCCCGAACAAGCCGGTTTCCGAAAAGGCTATAGTACCGTAGACCACATACATGCGTTGCGGCAGGTTATACAGAAGACCGAAGAGTATAACCTCCCCCTTTGCCTTGCATTTGTGGACTATAAGAAAGCCTTTGATTCGATCGAGACATGGGCTGTGCTGCAGTCTCTCCAGGGGTGCCAAGTTGACTACCGATATATCGAAGTGTTGAAGTGTCTGTACGAAAACGCCACTATGTCCGTCCGACTACAGGACCGGAGCACGAAGCCTATTCCCCTACAGCGGGGAGTCAGACAAGGAGATGTGATCTCTCCGAAGCTGTTCACCGCTACATTGGAGGATGCTTTTAAGGTTCTGGACTGGAAAGGACGAGGCATCAACATAAATGGTGAGTACATCACTCACCTTCGATTCGCTGACGATATCGTAGTCATGGCTGAGACCATGGAGGACCTCAGTGCAATGCTCGCTGACCTCAGTAGAGTTTCCGACCGAGTTGGCTTGAGAATGAACATGGACAAGACGAAAGTCATGTCCAACGTCCATGTCGCGCCAACTCCCGTGATAGTCGGAGGCTCTGCGCTCGAAGTTGTTGACGACTATATTTACCTGGGACAAACGGTCCAGTTAGGTAGGTCCAAGTTTGAGAAAGAGGTCACTCGTCGAATCCGACTCGGCTGGGCAGCGTTCGGGAAGCTTCGCAGCACCTTTTCGTCCAAATTACCGCAGTGTTTGAAGTCAAAAGTCTTTGACCAGTGTGTGTTGCCAGTGATGACTTAAGGATCCGAGACGTGGGCGCTAACGATGGGCCTCATAAGAAAGCTCAAGGTCACTGAGAGGGCTATGGAGAGGGCTATGCTCGGGGTTTCTCTGCGTGATAGAATCAGAAATGATGATATCCGCAGGAGAACTAAGGTTACCGACATAGCCCGAAGAATAGCTAAACTGAAGTGGCAGTAGGCGGGGCACATCGTACGCAGGACTGATGGCCGATGGGGTCAGAAGGTTCTTGAATGGCGTCCGCGGACCGGGACACGAGCTGTGGGTAGGCCTCCAACAAGATGGAGTGACGACCTTTTAAGGATCGCGGGAAAGCGGTGGATGCGAAAAGCACAATACCTACCGGTCTGAGTGGAGAGCCTTGGGGGAGGCCTATGTCCAGCAGTGGACGTCTTTCGGCTGACATGATGATGATGATTGAGTTGTAATGAAATCTTCAGTACAACTGCATACTGGAAAAAAAAAAATATATATATTTGGGCCTGGGTTCATTAACATTTTTTGCTTCATACAAGCTCAGGTATACGCTGTTGAAATTATTCGGTTTCCTCGTGTTACACCCAGTAATGAGCAACACGACAGATAACAAAATAGAGCTGTCCTCCGAATTTCCACGAATCTGATTATGGTTAGGTCAACAGTCTCCTACATTGTTCTGTTCGGTCAGACTTGCGCAAGCGCCGATGAAACTTAAGAAGCCCACCGTTCCGAGAAACGTGCCCGGTAGAAAAACATTGGTGGATTTATCGATATGGAAACATAGTCGGGATTCAAAGCATAACTCGTTTTGGTTGAATAGGGAGAGGTTAATTGGCAATTTGGAATGGTTTTTAAATTCCACGATACTGAAAAGGTTAGTGGCCTGGCTTTGATAGTTTTAAATTTGCTTTGATTCACATGCGATATTTTAAATGGTGTTGTTTTAGTGATAAAATGGATTGGTTTACGAAATGTTTGTTGGGAAAATTAAACTACTTTCTGTGATAAAATATAGCGTCGATATAGATTTGACAACTTTTAACTACTTACCTTTTTTTTGTAAAATTAGATTTTGTGCAGAAAGTTTCAAATAGTTAAAAGTAAAAGTGTTCTAGGTTAGGTAGTTCTTTACGAAGTGTAACATATAGCCCGATGATAGTATAGACACTTACTTTATAGAATGACATAATACTCGTATATGTTTTAGTGAAGTAGGTATTTGGTTGACAAATAAAAAATACAGATTGATTTATTTGCGTCGAAAGTCGAAGATTTCTCAATCATCTACGCACGCTCTTATTATCTGGGGTTACTTTGACCTAGCTATGCAGTTCATTTTACGCCGAGCGTAAAGGATAGAGCTATGGAAGTTATATTAGCTCTGTCCTTTTCTCTCAGCGCAATTTTGTAAAGAACAATAATTACATGAATATCACCTTGACTAGGTAAACAAAAAGAGTTTTTCTTTTTTAATTTATCTATTTAGAATAAAAACCGAGGCATCTTTTTGCATTTAAGATTTAAAACATACCTACTTTTAATTGTTTTAATGCTAGGTAACATTAAAACTACCAACGCGCATCAAGTTCTAGACAGGTTTATTGTGTAAAAAATAATTTATATGGATAAAATCTGCTCAATATTTACACCAATCGAAAAAAATACCGCTACCTATGCATTTTAAACGTCATATTTTAACGCAAAAATCCATCTCACGTTTAACAAAACAGATAAAATTCATAAAATAAACTATGACACAATCGTTGTTTATCATTTGCCGTCTGACACAACACCAGAAACAACTTTAATGCAAATATATTTAAATCAAGTTGCCAACAATAGCACGACCTTTTCCAAACTCAATTTAAAATTATAAAACGAAATGAAACAATTAACTGATATGGTGTTATTCGCGAAATTAACTTATAATAAGAACAAGATGAAGGTTGAATGGCGTGAAACGGGTTAAACAGGTCTCGGGGTATTTCTAAAGTATCTTTTTATTAAGGTTTCCAATTTCTTTCAGTGAACAAACAACATAATAAAGAGGGGCTGGAGGCAAGCAAGCGTAGTAATGGCGTCGAGGTAAAGGTGGATTCACAATGTAGATATCTCCCAGATAGCATGCGTAAATCCGCCTCGAACTCTCTACTAATCAGAAGCTCATCTTAATTGACTGTATTAATAAACTAATATTGGCTGTCAAAAAAATCAAAATTCAGAATATTTATTCAGTAAGTTGTAGTAAGTAAGTTGTAGGTAATTCTGTAGCTCTGCCTACCCCACTCTGGGATGACAGGCTTGAAGGTATGTATGTATGTATGTATGTATTCAGTAAATTGGCTACATGAGGGCTCTTTTACACGTAGACAATATGGAGTGAATCTACTAGCGGAAAAGATCATCATTGCCGAGAAGGTCATTTTTTCAATTATTAAATACAATAACAATACTAATACACTGGGAAACATCTTGGCCTGCTTGTGCAAAGTGTGGTTACAGAGTTTTCAAGAAGTTTTAGGACTTGTTGGTAATTCTTTAGCTCTGCCTACCCCACTCTGGGAATGAAGGCGTGAGTTTATGTATGTATATAAATACAATAATACTTAAAAGTAAGTTACATTACAAGGTAATAAATAATTACATACATACATACATAAACTCACGCCTTCATTCCCAGAGTGGGGTAGGCAGAGCTACAGAATTACCAACAACTCTAAAAAATAAATAATTAATTTAAAAATACACAAATAAAATCATTAGGTTAGGAATCGAAATCATATATTACTAACAGTTGGTCTGTGTGGTCATGTGCCATACAATAATATCTTTACTTAACCAGATGGGCTCTCTCGGATACACTTCCACCCTTTAGCATCTTTTTTAACAATTTCTCTTCTTCTGAATGTATATTCAGTTCGCTTTAAGAGCGTTATCGTTACAATGTTTTTCTTTTACATTAAGAGTAAATGTTATGATATCGCACAAAACTCTTGAAATAAGCTACACGGTGTGGAAACTGGCGCTAGTCTAACGCGTCCGTGTTAGGTGATACCTAAGTTATGTCCATCATAAGATCTCGTCGGTCGTCTCTCAAGGTATATCGTAAAGCGTAGATAAATAACTGCTTCTCCACGATAAAGCTAAGATAACGAAACGAGGGATAATATATCCCGTCTTATTTCTTATCACTAAATCACTTCGGTTTAGGGTTTGGTTGGATACCTGTGCGTAAGATATAAAGATATTTGACAATCGCAACGGGCATACAATTCCATACACAAGCACTGTGAGTGCCCGTCAATTCTGTTCTCAACCTTGAATAGGCACCACAGTATGGCAACAAATAATTAAATGAAAATTGGGGCGCTATTCGCAATGTAATTTTGGCAACATGATCAAGATCAAATTGTATCCAAAAACAGCTCTTTAATGTGGCGATTGCATATTGTAATTCTACCTATCATTACGTTTTTTATTCAATCAATTCAATTCTTTGATATATGGCTACTGTCCAGTGGGACATTTCTGCCAGTGTCAAGGTTGAGCGACGCTGTACGGTGATCCTATAGCATTCGTGAAGCGATGTTGGTAAAACTTTACGAAGGCCAGATGGGATTTTCTTGGATCAATCCTTCCAAAGGCGATATGTGTTCAAACTTGAATTCTTCATTATACTGCACATTTGAATGTTAATTTACTGCATATTAATACATCATTACTATTCATTAAACCACAAAATGTGCAAAAAAATAAAATACATTTAAGAAAGCGACGCCATCTTCTCAAATACCCCAAGAGAATCCCCCGTTTTTTATTGGTCAGTTCGACTACTACACCCAATAGTCCAATACCCATAGACAATGCAAACCAATAAACAAAGCCTAAGGTATTTCACCGAGTCACCGTATTGTACTATTATGACAACAAACTTCCCTCCTAAAATGCAGTAAGTAATAATTATTTAAACCTACCTACCTAAAATATTACATACTTACAATTACAAAACAGGTTCCTGAGCCTATTTTTTCTGTAATTCTTGCCTAAACCTCTACCTGCAGCTGCTTTAGTACAAAACAAAACGGTTACAGTCGAAAATGGTCCGCTATTAGGTCAAATTCTAGTGAACTAGACAAAATTAATGCTTGGATCGAGTAAAGATGTCGTGAGGGGAGCCACCCGAGAGGATTACGGAACTTAGACCACGCAGCTGCGCCTGACCCGATATTATTCCGCGTCATAAACAACGCATGAACTACAAAAACGCTAACCCTTCATTGCCTCTTCCTTTTACGATTCGGCGAAAAGAAATAAAATATATGCGAGCCAAAACAAAGGGCATAAAACCAAAATGACAGGGCCACACGGCGAACAAAAAGGCGAACTATAATTTCGCATTATGTAATACTCGGAAGAGCTGGTTTGGCTGGTCCGCAAGCAGCGTGGTTTAAAAATAACCCAAGGTTAGTCCGCCACGGATCGGAGAGGGTCCCTTTGTGAGACGAAGGTCCACCGGTTTCACAGGATGCCTGAAGGCAGCGACTAACTTAAATGGCAGTAAGTGCAAATAACACCACCATATCCTGATCTTCAACTTCAAACAGCAGCTTCAACTTGGAGATCAAAATATGCTGGCGGAATTTAGAGTTACTGCTGTTTAATTTACGTCGGCGCATTGATCAAATGATTTTGCATGGGATACCGTGCAACATCAATTTAAAGGCAACCTTCAATCCTCCGACCTTTTAAATAAATAAAAAATATAGGTAACTTGTTGTTTACAAGTTGCAAGGATAGTATCGATCGAGTTTTAAAGTCTAGAAAAGAAGTTTAAAGTTGTTTTTTTTTTGGTAAGCTTAAGAATTTAGGTATTATGAAAACATTCTAACAATTTTTTTAGGCTTTCTAGTTTTTTTAGGCTACTTCTATGCTTATTTATCATAAAATAGTAGATTGTACAACAAGTGCATAAAACGTACCATTTTACCCGAGACGTGCATATAGCCACCCGAGCCGGTACGGCGAGGGTGGATGGTCACGTCGAGGGTAAAATGGGTTTTATGCTCGAGTTTTACACTCTGCTTTTCACTTCGATTGCAAGGAAATAAAACAACGATTAAGCATATACAAGAAAAATTAATTAATTTTTATAATGTAATTAATATGTTCTATCACGCATAAAATGTAATTTCATCGACAGTTCGTCAAATTAGCTTAAAAAAACACACTCCGCAAACGTGTTAACGCTTTTTTGGTTCCTCCAAATCATAAAACTTTCGTATGTGCTGAGATAGATTTTCTTCGAATTAGGCGGCAATATCTGCTCAATTACATTTTTCACACTTCTGTCCATTAAAGTCTCAGGCGAAATCATTTTTTGATCGTCACTATCAATCACTACTTGAAGACATTGTTCAATTACTTACGAATAATTTATTGAATTTTCAACCGCAACACAACAAATTTAGTCAGTTTTTAATTTTGTTTGACGAATAATTAGCTTCCCGCTACACAATTTTTCTTATTTTTTTATTTTTATTTTCAATTATGTGATGTTTGACTATGGACACTATGGTTTAAGCCTTAATGCCAAGTTATTATAAATATTTGCGTTACTTATATTTTTTTTACGTAAATGCACGCCCGTATTAATCTTAAAGTATTAAGATAGTATTACATATGTCGTAATTATAATAAGATATAACCTAAATCTCATAAAAAATATATAAATTAAATGAAGGTGTATTGTGTATGTGGCTGTAAGGCCTTATTGCCTTAGTCTTAAAAGAAGAAATTACTTTATGCACTAGAGCATAAAATGCGATTTTATGCAGCCTATACCCAGCATAAAGAAGGACTTTACGAGCATGAGAAGTGAAAATGTATTTTAACACCTTGTCTTAAAAACCATGTTGCCATTACGCATTGTTTTAGGGTAGGTACGCTAAAGGGTGATTATTTGGCGTTTCTATAGATATAGCGTACTATAGAGTACTATAGAGACCAAAATCGAAATTTTAAATTTCTGAATCAGGTCACTATTATTCTGAAGGTGCGACATAGATATACAGGGTGTCTGGAAAACCTTCGGAGAAATTTTAACTGTAGATAGGGTGGATGATTTGGATCATCCCTATATTGGTAACTTTTGTTTAAGTTAATATTTGACTGAGTTACAGACAGATTTATCATCGACTTTCCTGACGATGCTCTCAGTGTGCCCCATCTTAACTGATTCATTCATAATATCGTCGGTGATACTGCAAAACCGCGTAAGTAACAAATTTATGATAGAGCAAAATAAACCTTACGGTCTTATTAAAAAGGTGCATTTTGCTCCTTATTTAAAATGTCACTTACGCGGTTTAGCAGTTTCACCGACGATATGTGTCACAACGTAATGTAAATAAACAAGTTGTTCCTTATGAACAATGTTTCCAATCATGGTCAAAAGCTCCATGGAGTTTAGAAAACTGACACATTATCCTGTAATGTGAATGAAAAGACGGTGTCTGATAAGGGCTATTATGTGAAATAATCTAAAACTGAAACTTACGATTATGATTTTTACTCACACTTTTCTCACACTCACACGGCTAAAATAGCACTTGCACTCGTAGGCACATTACTTCTTTTTCGAGATCATGAATCATGGCTGTATTTCATTGATTTGTACCACTATCAGGGCTTCCGACGAATAAAAAACACAATAATTAATTTTTGACTATTTGACATATTATCTTTTTAAATCTTGGACCATTAAAACTCTTTATGAAAAGAGTTTTAGGTTTCATTTGTAAACAAAAAATCCTACCTACACGTTACGTTTTATCAAAATTACATTTAAAGCTGGCATCATACATGTTGTTGCTAGATATTCGTATCATAGAAGAAAGAGAAAAATAGGATCGCTTTGTAAGAAGAGGTCGACGTGATTACACTCTGTGGTAAAAACCCTTAAAAGAAAAAGGCCACTAAAGCCGGCTACTCACACACCTGCTGCAGGGGCAATATGGGAATTGGACCCTTGATTGCCTCCTTAATTGTGATGTGTGTAGGCAAGCAGGAGCAATTTTTAGATTGGGCCTGCGGCAGGGCGGCAGGGGCGCAAGACCTTCCTAGCTCCCTAGATTGTGTCTACCGCCCTGCAAGGTTGCTGCGTGTGTAGTAGGATTGGGGCAATTCCAGTCCGTTCATTGGTGACAACCGAGCGGAGTGGACAAAAATGGAAAAAATGGTGTTACCATAGCCAGGAGCTCTTCAAAAGAATCAATATCCATTCGCAAAAAGTTTCTAAGATCATCTACTTCCAATTCTTTCATAATATTCATGTGGCACAATTTGCTTCGTTTCTGCAACCAATTCTTCACCCAATATCTTCTCTTCCTTTTTTTTTTGGTAGCACCACAGAAAGTGCCAAGGCGATACCAATCCTCTGGTGTTTCGACAATACAGGAGGCTTTCTCGTGGACGTGCGATCAGCGGGACTATCAGTTACACACTGAACGGCAGGCTAGTGTGTAGAGAACAGCCTAAAATTGGTCCAACCGCCGTGCGACCGGTATTGCCCCTGCAGCAGGTGTGTGAGTAGCCGGCTTAAGGAACACCCAGAAAATATAAAACGTGGACTACAATCACAATCAGTCAAGGAAGCGATGTCACAAGCGAAGCGATGTTTGGTTTGGGGTTTGTTTTGTTTACTTGCATGTGATGTGACTTCACATCACACTCACAGGTTATGATGCTGAGTAGCACCCAATTTGGTGCATTATTATTTTATAAAATAGTTTTAAGGTTTTGTTTTAAATTATTTTCTCACTGTATTTAATCTGATTATTATTTTTCTGTGGTTTGCACCAATAAACGATTTTCTTTTTCTCCTTTTTTTTCTTCAATACGGAGAGCAATAATCGGATCGTTCAATCCGTCTATTTGAACTTTGAGAAGTCTATGAATTTATGGCTGTCATTAGATGTCAGTGTTAAATTATGTTATTTTCAATATTCACGTCTTCAATATTTTTGCTGTAAATCAGTTATATGGGCTACTTTAGAGCAGAAAACAATGGTAAATGGTTAGATCTCGACAGTAAAAGACGGACGATATGATCAGTCCCGGCAAAACATGAACAAGAGACCTAGTGATTTCACATTTAAAACCAATTAGTGTTCAAATTGCAAAAACGAAAATACAGTAAGTTGCACTAAAATTACTCATTTATTTTTATTATAATGCTACCTTGATTTTTGTTTACATGGAGCGAACTGTTTGTTTACATGGAGCGAACTGTTTGTTTACATACCATGTGACAACGTATGGTCTCAGGTCATTGACCTCGGACATTGAATTTTGACGTAAGATACTACGAACTGTTGGAGTAGTATACTATCAACGTCAAAATGTCAAGGTCGAGATATCGGCTGCGATACATCAAGTAACAAAATGAATATAATTAATCCTTCTTTTTTTTTTACATTAACAGAAACAAAAATGAACCATACCCCCGTGATCAGAATCGTGCCAACTATTACCCCCCCAAATTTCTCCGAAGGTTTTCCAGACACCCTGTATATAATTGATGGCGTTAAATAATATCAGGGGGAAAATATTAAAGATTAAAGTAGGTATTCAGTTTTTCGTATACATACTAAAAGTACGCCCAGGTATGAATATTTAAATATCTCGGCTCCAGTGCACTTTAAAGTATTAAATTAAATAACAAAATATATTTATTTTTAATAATTCTATCATAATTTACCACTTTTACGATTGGCCGCTCGCCTTGAAAATTTATGACTTTTTCAAATGACAACACTTTTACCCAAACCCCTTTAAAAAAAAGCATTCGATACTTATTTATTACCTATATGTAATTATTATTCCACACTTCACGATGTTTTTACTAACCAACCAAACTCTCTATTTCAACGTACTTCTGAGCTCAAGTAAACTAAACCTATCTATGCTTTTTTGTAACTTTTTGGCGTATAATACATACGATTTGACGTACCAACGTAGGATAGTAAGTTTATGTGCGTTGTTAAAACTACGCCGAAAACATCCGTAATTTCTCGCGCCAAATATGTTTTAATTCAACCCTTCCTCATTTCAAACAGCGCAAACGCGTGTTACGAAACAAATGAGCGCGCGCGCAGCAAAAACGAACATTTCTGCAGTCCTTGAACAACCCCATGCACGTAGCAGGTGCGGTTGGATGCACCTGCTTGTATGCACTGACCTATAAAAGTAATAATTAAGCAATTTATTACTCGACAATTATGCCTTAGATGTGGGTCAAATAAAAACTTTTAGGGTTCTAAGGGGTTTAAGGTTTACTTTAGAGACCTAAAACACCTGATTCTGCTTTAGACTCGTCCAAAATCAGACGGTTTTGTGAACTCCCACGCAAGATTATGACAGCTGCCTAAATAATAAATAATTATTTATTTATCATATTTTCTTATTGATTCAACTTTTTTATAGCGAGTTCAAAAAAAATCGGCAAGCCTTACTACTTATGCATTATAGTCGGTACCGTATCGTACAAGTCACAATTTAATTATGTATGTATGTATGGTCGACTCTTTATTGCACAAAAAACCAATTACGATTAAAAACGTACATAAACTTAAGATAACGTGTACAATGTGTTTTATTAGTAACGGTAAATACAAATACATTATTTACAGAAATGCCTCTCGATGCCATTTTTTCATTTGTTGGCTAATTGTTTTTTTTTAGTTCCTTATTTTCCTGGGGTTCAGAATTATGCGAGGGCAAATTAAATTGTACGTGTCCTAAGAAGTAAAATGAACCGAAACTATTTAAATTTCGGAAAATGACCCCTTACACATGTGCGGCCATCGATTGCATTTCAACGAACCATTTTATTACATCACATACGGAACCTCATTATTCAAAGCGCGACCGTGTTCTTGACCAAAATGTCTTTTTTTTCGACACATGGCATCCGCTCGAGTAAAGGAAATGGGGGCTGTACGTTTCACAAGCCCTCAGTACAATGTGTATGTAGTATGTAAGTGCTATGCACGCAACACCTTTGTCCAGTACGACTGTGGGGTTGCCATAATAGAAATGAAAAGTCCCACATCAATCGAAAAGTTCTGACATTTTGTTGGCAACACCAACATTAAGGAGTATTTCATGCATATTTTTGTTTCTTACCCACCTTTCTGCATCGGTGATCCCGGTGAAATACACGCACGCATTTTTCTGCACTTTTATTAATTTACAACGGACACCACCCAAGGATGCGAATATACAGTTCACACACATCTAACATTTCTCGCAACAACAGAGATTCATTCTCAATTTGTGCAATTTAGTCATTTTATTTTTGTTTAAGTGTTTGTTTGCGAAATACATGTTAATATGCATTTTGTTGATTAGTTAGTGGCTACATTTAACCTTTTTTTTTTTCATAAATGTATCGTAAAAATGAGAATTTCATTATTTTATAGAATTCGTCGGTTCTTTTTGAAAAATCCTGACATTTGCCGAGTCCGGCCGCCACCTAACAGAAGACCTAAAATCCTGACATGTCAGGACAAATCCTAACGTATGGTAACCCTAAGTACGAGTACAAGCTGCAAAGGTAGAAATAGTAAGTACCTCAACGTTTGAGTAAAGTGGTGATAAAATGTTTTAGGCTAACAATGTTTTCATGTTCTGCCGAGGTGTTATTCTCTTAAAAACGACTTCTTTTGGAACGATGATCGGTCGAACGTTTCTTTGAGCAATAATTCATACAATGTCGGACCTCATTCTATTACACAAAACTTGAGTAAGACAGCGAATGTTGCCAGCTATAAATTGCCGTTAAAAGTTGAACTTTCAAGCGAATTGGTTAAGAGATGGTTAAGATACCTACCGCGCTTTCGCTTGGGGCTTCTATCCGACACATTCAACAATATGGTTTCTGGGTTTTAATTCCACTTTGTTTAAGCCCAATTTGCTCTTTTATCGTAATCATATTATTCACTTGACAGTAAGAGTTGCTATAACGTCGTTAACCACAAAAAAAATGCAACCACTTGTTTTGCATTTTTAGTTAATATTTCGTAAAAGAGGGTTCACACCGAAATAAGCCACTCCGATAATTTATTTCTCCATAGAGCTCTAATCCTCACTGACAGACGGACAGAAGAATCAATTCTCGTCAACTCTACGCTACGCTTCAGCTAAGGGGTCCAAAAGGAGACGACAGTAAGCTTTCTCTAAAGTTTGGATAAGCTTCACGAAGCTTAAAGCTCGCAAGTATTAGTTTATGGACTGATGAAAGTGTTTGTTAACACTATTGTTTCAAAGGAAAATATACAAACTCTAAACTAAACAACAACGCCTTCGGGTTATACTAACTGTGTTATACTTTATTAGGTGAGTCTAACCAAATTTACTAGAATCCAAAGAAGTTTCTAAGACCAAAGAATTGTTATCCTGAATGTAAAAGAACTTTTCCAGTTAACCTTTGTGTAAATTAATGTTTATCGTGTTTAACTTAAGTTTTTGTTGTGTTTTGAATTCCAAGAAAAAACAGCTGTTTTACGAGCAAGGTACTTAAGTTAGTTAGTTTTAAAAAAAAATGTACTAAGTTAAAGTAAATAATAATCATTTAAGCGTACCTACCGGTAAACTGGGGTTACTTTAGACCTATGGGGTAACATTGCCCACGCTTAAAACTATGACTATTTTAGTGGTAAACATCTTTAATTGTTAAAATAATTTTAGAACAATATAAATAGGTTGTTTCTGATGGAACATTTAAAGGAATAATTAATTTTTTAAGATGATTTTGGGGTGGTCAATGTTACCCCCTAGGTCTAAAGTAACCCCAGTTTACGGTATTGAATGGGAACTTGGTTAATTATTTGAAGCTGATTTATCACAGTAAAAGATTGGTAGACTATTTTCTAGTTTATTGGAAAACGAAATTGGCAGTTAATTCGTTATTTATGCGTTGCATAACTAATTGTAAGACTTTTGAGAGACGAGGGCAAACGTAGGACACGAGGGGTAACAAGTAGTTTTTTTAAGACCACAATGTGTGCCGAGCGAATTTTGTAGGTAGTGTTTATAAGTTCAAAGGCAAGATAAGCTTCAAAGATGGTAAAAACTTTTTCTTTCTCAAATGTAGGGAGGACGTCGCGAAATGTTTACTGTAATTTTACAACACCGTGAAAAAATCATTACAGAAGGCATCATACATCCTTTGTCTTAGCGTAAGGTGCTTTATTTCACACAAAATAACCTGATCAAATTCATTATACGATTTTAACGCATCATTATACAATACATACTTCAATGGCTATTCATATAGGTCACACAGATGTGCGGACTTCAGAAACTAACAAAAGATATTATTGCTTTGATATTCGTTTGACTGAAACGCAGTTCCTTTGCCAACTTAACTTTACCGTCCCCGAAATTATGTCACCCTAATCCTTAAAGCTTATGACCCTTATGGTGCTCTAAATGCAACACTTGGAGCATTTTCTTGGATTGCTATCCGCATTTAAAACTTGGTAAAGATGTAATTCGGCTCTTGTTTGCACGTGGTAGGGCTCCCCTTACTGCAGTCACCTGGCAAGGACTGAGGGAACTGGGTCACACGTTCCTCTTCCCTCCGGCACTCCTTGGACCGGTTTTTGCTTTGTTCAGTGCGATTATGGCTTGTACTGTCGGTGAAAAAAATTGGTAGCGTCGTGGTATGATAGGGGCGAAAGGTAAGAGCGTATAAGAAATTTTGTATTGAAGTCTGATTACTGTATAGTAGTTTATTATGACGTGCTATACGAAGGTTTTGTAGGTATACGCTGCTAGTTTTATTTGTAACAAGGTATTTTCTATGCTGTTTGTGTTGTACGTTCTCTATCCCCTGAACTAGTATGTATAATCGTATATTATATTACTGTGGGATGCGTACCTACCTACTCGTCGTACCTACTCAATACTGCAAAAAGTTACCTCTATTTGCTTATAGTTTTATCCTGCATATATTTTGTATTGGGCTTTTTGACATGACTAAGTACCATCTAATTTTGACGACACATTGGCTTAGTTGTATAGTACTATTAGGCGATGGGCTTAAAACTCGGTCACTAATATGCAATATTTTATTACTAAAGTTACTTATTATTGTTTTACTGATATGCATTATTGTTTATTTACCAAAATTTATAACAGCAGCAGGTAGGTAATAGGTGAGTCATGATAATTATACTGATACCAAATTTTGATTGCATGATTAGTATACGACAGGTGGTAAATAAATAAATTTTAATTATTAAAACAGATGACTTACCTACACTCCCCCTCACTACCAGGTACTTAAATTATATGTCAAGTAGGTAAACATTAAGTATCAATAATAGGTAGGTACTTACTTACTTGAAAATTTCATAAAAAGTTTCGCAAATTAAAATTTATGAAATAAAAGAAATTACCCACGGAACATAACCTGAGTATTACAAGCGTTTAAAATTTAAAATCAGGATGCGCTTGTATCATTCTATTCACGGAATATAAAAAAAACAGTGCAAGTATTAGCATGAGCTTCGCTTAGTATCAGACCTGTTGTCGCCAATACTCAAAGTATCATAAAAACAAACACGCCACCATGTAAAATATTTTTGGTGCGGCTATTGTATTTACATTCCAAAATATGATAATAAGGCATGCAGGGCATGCTCCTGGATTTACTTCCTATTATAGAAATATTATTCGCATAGCTTTCACGCATAAGCGATCGCGCGGAACTCCGCATAACCTGCTACACGTTACTCGCCCACTTCAAACTTCTTCTGTTTTTTCTGTTCTGTATTTTATTCACGTGGTGGATAATTTTGACATATACTTACACTCACGGACAAAATTAGAGGAACGGGAAGAAGTAATAATTTTATAACAATAAAGCATGATTTTTATTTATTTTTATTTTTTAATTAATTCAGAAGATTATTTTGTATCGTTACAGTAAACATAAAATGAACAAAAACAAATGACTATCCGTTTAAGTATGCTGTATTTTTTTTGGATTTTTGTTGTCGTTTTCTGCGACAATATTTTTTGTTTTATTTTCTTTAAAATGTGCATTTATAACAATTATAACATAAAATACTCGTTTATTTAAAAAACATACAATTTATGTTGCACAAACTCAAATTTTCCGAAAAATCGGATAAAGTTAATGCAAAAGAAAAACAAATGAAGTATTAAAAAACAATTAAAAACATCAATTTTAAGGTAATCATAATAACCCTTTTATTTACATGACCCAACCTTTTTTCATAATCTGACTTAAATGAAATGAAATGAAATGAAATGAAATGAAATGAAATGAAATGAAATAATTTATTCGTAACAATTGTTATAGGTCAGTGTACATATTACTATTATAATTATTAATGAAATGGTTATTAGATAACTCATTAAAACTTACAACTTACAACGCATACAATACGATTTATTAGTCTAGTTGTATTTTTGCGTTCCTCTAAATTTGTCCATGAGTGTATATTTGACTCAAGGTCATTTCTTAATAGACTGCTCTTTAACTTCAATTCCACATCCTGACATACCTATAGGGAATGCAAATAACCGGTTATTACCGGTTATTACCGGTTTTAACCGGTTACTTTGATACAAAAACGGTTAATAACCGGATAAATTGCATTCTCCACATACCTACCTACTACTAACGGAATACCTACATTTCTGGAGATGCTGCGAGCAGGTGAAGGAATATTTTTGGAAGGTTAGGTCCAAGGAATACTTCAAGGAGAAGAAGAAGAAGAAACAAGGAGTTTCCTAATTTACAAGAAGGCTGGTTTTGGAAGGTGGTTTTATTGAAAAATCCTAGGTAATCTTCACCTCTTCATTGGCCTCTCGGTAGAGTTACAAAGACTTTTAGCGGGAATGATACGAAGGTGAGAGTAGTTAAAGTTAAAACGCCAAATGGCAAGTTGCACACTCGCGTTGTTTCTATGTTCCGATAAATTAAATTATGTACCCGCCTAGTCTTTTTAGTAAATTAGTTAGGTCGATTAGCATTGTTAACAGAAGTGGTTACTTTTGGGCCCGCAATTTATGTTGGTAACATATGGTTTTATATTAGTTTTAATTACTGGCAACTTTCTCTTCATTCCTTCGATTACAGTACCTACATCGCTTGTTCTTTACTATAATAAACCGTATAAAAGCCAACTAAGTTCTTAGTCGAATCCATAAATAGTTTAACAATCAAAGATAACTTAAAATGATGCTATTAGACACATTTACCTTATTACGTTTTTAAAATAAGTATTTAAAAAAAGTACCTACCTAACCAAATAATTATCGCTTTACCCATAGGTGTTTTTCTAACTTTATCAAAATCGACAAATTATATCAAAGCCGACTGTACTCGACCCTCAAGAATTTGAATTCCCATGAACACGTGCGCAAAGAATCGCCTAAACCCGATTCATTCTACAAAGCAGGTCGAATCAAGCTTATAAAAAGACGTAATTGTAGCACCATTTGATGCACATACGACCTTTTATAGCACAGAGCTAAAAGTTAGGGGAGAGTATAATGACAACAAAAGAACAACGTAGTAATACCTACGCATTTAAAATTTCCATTCATGTTCAAGGTAAGTACTTACATTGAAATTATTTATTACAACATACCTACAGGACTAATTTAAATACTTGAGTAAGTAAGTAGATATTAGACGGCTAAACCCCAAGAATCCAAATAACGATGATCAAAAATGATGATGTAGTTTCGAAATTGAAGTTTGAATTCACCTTTAACTCTTTCTCGCGTTAGTGTCAAGGCTTAGGTGTGAAAAGGACGACACTCGTGTTTCTAATTATGATTTTAGCCTTGAATGAAACGTTTGTTTTGGCAGTTTGCTGCGAATTTGTACTGCGCATTAGATATGCGGATTAACATAACGTCCGCTAATTCACCCTCCATAAAAATGCCTCTTTAGTAATTAGGTAGGTCTATGACATTTTTCACTTTTCATGCTCTTAAAATGATACTTACTTTAGTCTCATCGGGACATACCTACCTACATACATACATATCTTCACGCCTATTATCCCAGAGTGGGCTAGGCAGAGCTACAGAATTACAACTTGAAAAAAGTTGTTGATAATTCAGTAACCACAATTTGCACAAATAGGGACAAAAGCTCCTTAATAATTTGTAGGGATTAAAGTATTTTTTATTTACTTTGGAAACCCCGAAACAACCAATCACGCTGTTTGTGAATGGAGGATTATCGCCATTTTCAGTGATTGTGTATACATAATTTTCAGGACGTGGAAATAACCTCAAAATAACAACTGCAAAAAATATAAAAAAACGATTTCATTTCATGAAACTCGATTAATTATTACGAAAATGAATATATTCAATTACCTATATTAAGGCTTAATTCATTTAATTATGTATAGTCTAATTCGTTTTGAAATAGTTTTCAAGTTTGAACCTGTTGGCTAAATACGCCAGCATTTAAAGCACCACTTTACAAAAATAAAAGAAAAAATAAAAAAACCGCGGAATTTGTAAGAAACTAGTATGTTATACCTAATCAATATTGTAATTTTCCTCGCATTCAAAGCGAAAAGTAGAGTATTTAACGCGAGACTAAATAACCATAATGACGCTCAAACTATAGCCACCCGCGCTCCGCTTAGGTCACAGAACAGATAAGTACAGAAGTAAATCACATGTATGTACTTTACTTTTCATACCTACGCTCGGCGGTCGCTCTAGGGTTGTCAACTATGGCTTATGGAAAAAAAACTATCGCGGTAGTGGCACTCGTATCTAGTCGTTTGATTTATTGTTGAGAATGAAACGGGAAGAATGGAAATATAAATTAACAATAACTAAAAAAAATATTTAATGACATTGTTACAATACAATACAATACAAAACACTTTATTGTACACCAAACAAAAACATAACAGAGATGGAACACAATTAAAAATAATACAGGTAAACAACAGGCGGTCTTATCGCTGATTAGCGATCTCTACCTTAGTAGGGATAAGGTGTCAAATTAATAAATTTCATACAGTAGGTGGAGCAGACTTAACAAGAGCAATAACAAGATAGATGCTTGTAATTAAACGTGAATTCAAAACCTAAGTATATTACAAATTTGTTACAGAAAATATAAAATATACCGTAGGCAACTTCAAAAATAACCGACCATACGAATTAATATTAAAGTGGAGGGGCTAATCCAAACCCGCAGTACCTACCTAATCTACCTATAGCCCGTAATAGCAAAAACTTATCCTACAAAACAAAACAATAAACCTACCTACTAGGTATTACAATACAAAAAGTTTACAGAGCAGAGACATACAAAATTTTATGTTTGTCAATTTTCATTATCGAAAATTCCTTATAACTTCTAAACGGATTACCCTAGTTACACAATTTTGTGTAACGTTAAAACGAACCATTGAAATACAAGCAGATACCTACTTACCTCTCTGAAGCCACTGGTAGCTTGAAAAAGGACAATTCACCGTTTAAAGTGGAATTTAAGCAACCGTCCACTGAACAGTTATTATAACTTCTTTTTTGTTGCTCCATTATACCTGATTATCGCACAAAAAAGTCCACAGACGCGACGCGTGTCAAGCGGACGGCACTCGCGCTTGCACTCGTCCCAACTACTCCGAGATATTGTGTCCGTGAGCGGCGTCTATGTGTGCGTTGCTCGAGCGCACTTTGTATGTAGATTGCTTTCTGTACCTATCTGTTCTGTGCTTAGGTGGCCAAACCTCTCGTGTCATTATGGCTTGTTTTAGTCCCTTGTTGAACAATCTACTTTTAATTTAACTAAGCAAGCAGGAACCATTTCAAATCACTATTAAAACGAACGAGTTTAAGGTTCTGAATGTTTTGATTAAAAACATCAATTAATTAAATGTAACATTAATATAATAAAATAACGCCTTTTGCCTATATTCAATGGTACTACGACATATTGTATTTTTTTTTATTTGCCAATTGAGGCCGTCCATAGACATCCTTTGGTACCGTGTATCGGGGTTACTTTGATCAAATTCAAAGTTTAACACGAGTTTTTAAAGAAACTAAAAGATAAAATAATAAAATAAAAATATATAATAATCGGTTTTCCTTGTTTTGTTTACTTGAAAAATTAGAAAAAATTGAGACCTTTAGTTTCCCGTAAACAAAATAAAAACACTATGATCAAAGTTAAACTACGAATGGGGTTACTTTGAAAACACTAAGTATTTGAGTGAATATCTCAAGTAAACCCGCTGAAAATCACGTAAAATCTAAAGAAATATAGAATAGATGTTGTTCTTTTCCGATACCACTAATTAGATTTGCTTAACATATGACACCATTCAAATAACATGCGTTTTTGCATAATATAGGTACATTTGAAGTTTTTTTGCCTCAAAAATCAAGACAAAAAATACGCTAACTGTTCATATTTTTTTCTATATGAAAATAGGCAGAAACATGCGCACTACTTTAACTTTCGGAAGGAGCAGCTATCGCCGCTACCAGTCGCGAAAAAAATATTATGGGGGCGTATTCCAACTCCTCAAAAAATACATGTTTATGTAGAATGGTAGTTGCTATCAAAGTCACCCCGTAAATTAAAGTAGGTAGCCCCATCCAATGGTACTGAGTTAGTGATATAGTTTAACCACACTTTAATAATTTTAACGTCTTTTTTATAGGATTCCGTACCCAGAGGGTGCCAGCTTTTAGGGTCCCCTATTAGGTACTAAGCCCCCGCTGCTAGTCCGTCTGTCAGTCTGTCAGTTCAGCGGGCTGTATTTACCTACCTATTTTATGAACCGTAATCGGTAGTCAATGTGTTTGTAATCTTCACATTGTTATTGCCGTTATAACTACAAATAAATAATCAATTACAAAGAAGGTAAGTAATAGATAGTAAAGGGGACCCCATACAGATTTCTTTCTGTGTACCTATTTTAGATCTTAACAAGGGCTGTAGGTATCTCTTATGAACCGTAGATAATAGGTAGAAACTAGAATTTTTCACAGAACGATATCAGGTAGGTACCTACCTACCTACCTACTAAGTACCTATACCTAATATACATAATATGTAGGTACGCTATAATAACAAAAATGAGCAAAAAATTACAGAGGTCTCCATACCAAAACAAGGTAGGCGGTTTTTGTTCGATCTTAATATTGTAGGTATCCGAGTCGCACTTAGCCAGTTTTTGTAGTCGGCGGTTAGATGTTTGTCTTTAACCCCTGTTACCCAATACCGAGCAACGGTCAGCGCTGATAGCGCTGTCTACCCTACCCAGTCAGACAGCGCTGCAGACGGTGACTCATTGCCGGAGCTTTCCTTGCATTATCGCTGCAGGTGGGTTTGCGTGTATTAAATCAACATATGTAGGTAAATATGGGAAGTACATGATGCCAAGTCCTTGTAAGTCCAGCCACGTAGTCGTAATAGCTATTTGCTTTGCAAAAAATATAATAGGTAGGTACCTATCTAAGGTAATAAGGGCAAAAAAACTTATTTTTTGTTGTAGGTAGGTAGGTAAATTAATAGAAGGTACCTATTTACTAATACTAATTAATAACCAACACAAAGGTTGGCTAACATATTTTTTACAACCCCTCAATCGCGCTCCCACAGACAAGAAATGAATGTGGGTTCGCGATCGCGACCGCGGCAAGCGAGGAGCGCTCCTCCGGAGCCGCGGAGAGTTAGCAGCCGCAAGTACAACAATGGTGGTGTCGCAGCGAAGCACCTCGTTGGCCGAGGCAGCAGCGCCCGCCGCCAATGCCCGCAGCGCCGCGCGAAAGTGAATGTGCAGCACTTTCTCCCCACCCCGCGTCGCCCCGCCTAGCTGCACCCCGCGCCGCAAGGTCAGCCCCGCGGCGCGGCGTCGCTGCGCTCTTGAAATTTCGCTTTCGTTCTCGCGTTATTAGTCGGCCGCGCGCGCTCCGACGAGCATGTCTTCCGTGTGACGCTCTGCGTTCGTTTTCGTTCGGGATGGCACCGCGCCGGCAGGGCGCCGCTGGGGAGCGTGAGGAGTCCGACACCCGAGCGTGCTGCGTGCCCGGAGAATGCTTGCGACCCCGCGAACCCGTCAGAGCTGAAGACGCCGTCCGCGTGATATGCAACAACGACGCCTGCGGCGCCGGCCGGTATATGCACCGCGCCTGCTTCGAGCAATGGGAAGTCGGAGTCCTAGCCTACTTAAAATCCTGCGGCCGAGCGCGATCCTGGTCTGAGCGCCAGCGGCATCAAAATTTATGGACGAAGAAGGGTTATGATCTGGCTTTTAAAGCTTGCGGATGCCGCTGTGGACGGGGGCATCTGAAAAAGGATTTAGATTGGGCACCGCCTGGGGTTGTCAGGGTTGAAGAAGAAAAGAAGAGGCGAAGGCGGGCTCGGCCAGGTCGCGCAGCAGACGGACGCGCCAGGGCCTTCAGCTTGTCCAGCTCCGGATCCTGCTCTCCACCTTCGGCACCCTCGGAGCCTTCGGCCAGCCCCACGCATCATCCGCAACACGCACTCACTCCAGCCAAGAGAAATTCCAAGATCGAAATCGTGTCTGACAGGATCAGGTAAAACCCTGCACTTTTAATTTGCTTATTTGTTTATTTTCAAAAATATTTTACAAACAATACGTGCAAACTAAACAATACGTAAGTAGGTTCATTCATTAATTTTGTTTATTAGTTTTTTTGATAAAGTACGTAGGTAAGTAGGTATTATTTTTGTAAATTTGTAGTATCTGCCGACCGTAAAAAAATATTTAGGTATTTACCTACGATCTTACCTAGATCTAATATGTAATGTAATAACTATTTTAACTTTAGTATCTACCTAGATGTCTTTTATTTAATTAAACAGGCAGGGATGTGTAGTTGGTTATGTCAGCTTATAGGTAATCACTAATTACCTAGACATTACTACCTATTTTCGATTAATGTTTTGTTTATCTACGCGCAACACGAAAAGCAGTAGGTACCTACAATTGTACAACCAATTCATTCATAAATCATAATCGATAATAATTACTTACGTCGAAACCAATACCTACAACTACCTAAAATACCCACGCCGCAACGTGTATTCGAGGAAAGTTAGGTAAGTACATACCTACCCTATTGTTTTGTTATGAACATAAACCTACTTTTAAATTTATTTATAGCGCTGTAATCTAATAGATTGTCATTAAACATCCTGCGTGTCGAGACAAGTTATCTTGACAAGATTAGGTCTTAGTGCAATATGTGCGGTATGTACCTACCTACAGTACCTGCCTACCCGATAATGGTCTGCGTCCCCAGGTTAAAGTATTTCTTCGTTTAATAGGTAGGTACTGGTAGGTAGTTCTACCGCCGATCAATCCATTCAAGAGAGGTAAATTGTTTACCTAGGTACCTACTTAATACTTATTTATGAGATAGGTATGCCCTTAATTTGACGATGTGTGTATTATAATTTATAAGATAGGCAGGTACGTAAATACAATAACGTAATTTAATACCTATATCTATTTTATTTTATTTTTTTGCTGGATTAAAATCCTAAGAGACTTGAATCTATGACATTGTTTATTTTTTTACGTTTACCTTTATCTAATTTAATTCCAGGAATTTCTTATTCGAATCTTACTTAAACTAGTTGCTACCCATTGTACCTATGTAGGTACCTATTTATCTTATCTTTTTTTATCACAATATATCTACCCCAGTACCTACTAACCGACTCCGCCTTAAAATAAATACCTAAATAGGTACTTACCCACTTAAGATTTTTTTGCTCTTATTTAATAGGTAGGGTGATTTAGCTGGTTTTCGTCCAGTTAGCTGAATTGCCAGCTTTGGAGTACCAAAATAATATGTTCAAGTAATAAAAATGTATACCTAGAATAAAAAAAGTTTAGTGCTAAAAGTTTAGTGCTAATAAATAGCTAGATGCTTTATTTTAGCTTTAAATTAAGTATTCAGTTATAATATAGGTAATTGTCAGATGTTTTTATAAAAAAATGTAAGTATATGATAAAAGTACCGATTTTACTAGTTTTCGTCGGTAAATTTTGGTTTTCGACCGTACGTCTTTTAGTTGGCAACCATTTATTTTTTACCATATGAAATACTAAAAAAATATCTGCTAATAATTTTTAGTTAATCCGCTTTCCGAAAACTGATGTGTAAATTTTGACTTTTCGACTTTTCGACTTTGACTTTTCGACTTTTCAGGGACGAAAACTAAATATTTTGCAGATTACGTAATTCAGTATTAGTCCACTAAAATTTTAAATTGTTAAGCGTAGATAATATATGATTTCTACATTATGATTATGATCTATTTGAGCCTTATGCCCAAAAATCCTAATGGGGCTTCTAAACGGGCCATATTTTGCTGCAATTTGTGGCCGGTAACTAGTGCAGTCTTACTCTTACTTCGTATGTTAGAGCAAGATGCGTATAGTTGCCGGCCACACATTGCCGTGAAAATGTTGCTCGTTTAGAAGCCACCAACCAAGCCATGCAACCACCCAAAAACACTTAAAAACTTTGGGTGCGCTTCAATCAGTATAAAACATACATACATAAACTCACGCCTTCATTCCCAGAGTGGGGTAGGCAGAGCTACAGAATTACCAAGCACTCTTAAATAAGTTGTTGATAATTCTGTGACCACGTTTTGCACAATCAGGCTAAGATGTTTACCAGTGTATTAGTGACAGGTTGCAAGCCCATCGCCTAAGAGTACTAGAAGCCTTTATTATTCCCTTAGTCGCCTCTTACGACATCCACGGGAAGACATGGAGTGGCACTATTCTAACCCGGTGACCACACAGGTCAGTATAAAACATTTTTTATAATTTCATTTAACTAATCACGAAAAGCATAATGAACTTTACTTTTAGCATAAAAACCAATTGTACAATTTTATCTGGCATACGATCGAATAACATAACACTCATTTAGTATAACTACTTTTTTTTGTTATTATGCATTTTAAGTCAATTTCTTCTAACTAGGTTAGGTAAGGTTAGAAGTGTGAATGAAAGCCGTTTAATTATTATTTTTTTTATTTGTAAACATTATAGTTTTTGAAATTATGCATTTCGTTTTATGCATCATGAGTATCATGACTATTATATCGATGGTTTATTATTCAGATCGAAATTATGCAACTCGTGTCATGAAAAATGAGCATTAGATAAACCATTTGTTTAACTTTACGCGAAACATTACACACCTAAAAACCTTGGCGTGGAATCTCTTTGTATCACTAAGTTTTACGTGACCGCATGTATGAGTTTACTTACATCGTTTTTTGTCAAAATTATCGTTAAGAACCATAAACATCCGACGATTCTAGTGAGATATTTCATGTTGTGTTGTAAAAAACCATTATATTATGTAATTATGGAACACCTCACCTGCCCAACAGTTTAAATACAAGTCGTGCGCATAAAAAGAATACACCAGACAAAACACAATTAGTTCGACTAGTGGAAATCACATTAAAAAAACCCTTTTTATGGCAGGCTTACAACCAAAATCCCACAATGGCAACTGCCTGGCAACAGTGGTAACAGATACGAAATTGGCGGAGCCGTAAAAATGCAATTTGGTGCATTAACCGCGCTTCGTTGCACAGCTGGCTTCCGTTTCCTGGCGAAGTGCGTTTTCCCAAAATTGAGGCAGCTGCCCAAATTATTGCGGTTTCTTTTATGTGCAATAAGTACATAAAACTCACCGTTACATTATAATGTACACCTATAATACCACCAGGTAATAAAGTAACAAAAACGCTCCGCAAAGTTCGTCTGTTGCACTCATTAATTACGACGCGACGTTCGAAATCGATGAGCGTCCCTAATAAAAACTTGAGTATGTAAACACATTAGTCTGGAGTCGATACTAGGTACACAATTATTACCATAGCCTAACGCGTCTGGTTGTACGTATCAGGCTAATTTTTTTATGACGAATTTTTTCCATTGCTCTGCTGTGTTTTACAAAAACAACTCGCTTGTGTTCCTGTCGATGAAGTATCTGGTGGCTTTAAGTTGTTCCGTAAGTCCGTATTAATTACATTTTAGTGCGTGTCTTGTGACAGTTGCAGGTTTCACCGACAACGCAGATCAGCTAAATAGGTAGGTAACCTAAGCTTACCTACTATTAAAAAATCCGCTAGTTATTTGTTTATCGACGAAAGTACATAAGCTTTACATAATATATAAATTAGAAACCCTAACTATTGTTATTTACGGCGTTAATTGTTTTAGTTCGCTTTTTTTTTTAATACCACTTTTCCATGGCCTCCTGTGTACCTAACTAATGTACCTACAGACTGTGATCCTCGCTATCTGAAATAAACATGAGTGTTACATAACTTATCGTTATCGCATATTTACAGTTGTATGCACAAGATAATTTTATCAATATTACCACTAATTATACCCGTTGACGATACAAGGAGGTAACGCGCAAATAACGATAAACTAAATCACTATGGATTTAGATACATTAGATACTTTATTTAAAAATATCTTCGTGACAATATTAACGTAAGATATTTTTTTGTATAAATACAAAATACTTAGATACTGAAAGTTCATGCAGAGAGCGGCGTATGTATTTTCCATTATTTTAGGAAGTCTTTTGCAAAACAAACCTACCGTGTCAAATCTCAATTGAATCTGTTTGGCTACTCGATTAAATAAAATAATAAACGTTTTAGAAAGATAAGGATCTAACGTGGATGCAGGCGAGGTAGTTTACAGTGTCAGAATACCTAGTATTAGTAATATAAAAAACTATCGTGAAGAAAAACGGTGTTCCTATGGTATGAAGATTTTAAATCTACAAAACAAAAGGTTTATGAAGACAGCGTCGGCCTCCGCAATGTTGAATTGGATTTTAATAAGTAATTTTGCGTCAACAAACATTTCCTAGGTGTCGACTGTCATTAGAATCCGTTTGTCTATTCGTATTATCAAAACAATAGAGAAATAAAACTGCATGCGACGTTTAAGAACAATGAGGATCCTGCGTGGGTGTGGCAGGCGAGGTATTTTACAGTGTCAGTCTTGATTAGGACGTGGGCGAAGATCGCACTGACGCCCGAACGTATTTATTCGTTGACTTGACCCATAAAGATGGCACGAAAAATAACCTCAAGGATTTTTGTTATGGTCGGTGTTAATACAAGGAACAATTGGCCGATTAATTCTTACGCCTACATGGTCTTAAATCTTAATTATTCTTCATACGCTCAAGACGGATCATACGCAAAAAAATAGCGTGCATTGTGACCCGGTTTACTGCTCTTAAGTGTAGTATTTTCAACGGTTATATAAATATGCCTTCGTTTTATAAGATCGCTTGTAAAAAATTACATGTCCGAATACGAGAGCGGTAAAACTTGTATTGTTAAACAACAATTAAAACCAGTTTTTTTAAATATCGAATGTTAAACACGTTCTGCGTAATAAAACTATAATGAGCCAGTTTAAATGCGTCCGTGCAACTGTTGAGATGATGGCCAGTGTTTACTGCTGTCATTATCAAATTATCTATTGTTGATTATAACAATTCAAACAAAACTTCCTTAATAGCATCAGAAAAGTTTTTAATAAGCTAGTCACTTGCAAAGAAAAATTAAAATGAGGTTTATATTAAAAGTTTTCTACAAGACATTTTTTTCATGAAACTTTGCGATGGAAATTACAATTTGAAAATAAGGCTATTTACATTCGACGCTGCGCCCTCGCGCCGTGTGTACCAACGCATTAGGCGATCCTCTATGAATTTATAAAAGAACCTGCAAAGTATTCGTCTACTAATGACATGAGACAAAGCACAGGATGTCAATATGCATCGCTTTTATAGCAGGCAGGTAAAGACAATATGTCCACACGACTTTATTGTCACGAAATAAATACTGTTGAAAATGTTTAAAAATTGAATAAAAACTTTGTTGATATTTTTGTCCTCAAGTGTAGTTACAGACAATGTTCACGTTAGCATACAACGTAGTCTGACTGTTTTTAAATCACTCGCATCAGTTCATTAAAGTATCCTGTTACTAGTTTAACGATCTTGATTGTTTTAACTGCTCAATTCAAATCAGCCACACGTAAATTATACATTTAAACATTTTGTCGAGTTTAAAACAATCATAGCTGATGCAAGAAATCCTCTGTTGGACATAGGCGTAGTATAAATAGAAAAGTAGTTCGACTCCGGCCCTTTAGGAGTTTCTGTTACCTATTGCCGCTCGTGCGCTAGGGTTGCGTCGATGCGCAGGGCTCGATACATAATACGCACGAAAACAAACGCGTCAACACAGCGCGGCCACGAATAAACCGTATTGGTCCGTCCTGTTGAGTTTGCTTGTGGTGGCTCGCGGCGTGTACGGTTAAGGAACGCACACACGCAAGCCGCGCGATATATCTTTGTTTGAAAACGAACTAGGTACTGTTTATACCTTTGACGTAGCTCTCTCCAAGGATCCCCTAAGTAATCGAAAACATTAACATAATAAGCAACCATAATCGTTCTGCTTTTATAATCTATAAAATAAAGAAAAACTTGCGGTCTATTTGTGAAGCCATCAATTATGACCAAATCTACGCGTAATAGGAGGGCGTGTCGCGAAGATATCGACTCGAAATCTTTATGATTCAACGAGCTAAAAGAAAAATAAACTCTACGTTGTCTAGGATAATTAATATTATTGCAGGAAGCTTCGCGAGTCTGTTAAAACATAAAAAGCACTCGGATCACGTTCGGCTTGGCCTTGAGACGAGCCCACGGCACAAGGCGTTTATTATGTTCGCTTAAGGCCCATGTGTTAAGTGAGTACAAACTCAGTCGGGAAACAAATTAACTGACTTATGTGAAACCACTTACGCTGTGCCATGTGCTTAACTCTACAAAAGATAAAACGGTTTCTATTTCTAAACGACTTCACAGAGGTTATGGGCCCATAACCTCTGTTTCAGTTAATTTAAACTTTCTTCCAATTACATTATAACGCTATTCTACTTGTATTCTGCACCGAAGTCTTAATTAAACCCATTACGCTCTTTTGCTAAATGAAACGATCCTTTCACATAAACTTTTCGCTTAATTTCATCCGTTTCAAAGCCCTTTAAAGACTCCTAGAGACGTCTGATCTTGAGAACCCATTAGGAATTAGCTCGGTTACTTTAGCCGTCGTATAATCGTCTTTTTAGTTGCGCTTAAGTCTTATCGACTTCCTGCCGGCCTTTTTGATCTTTAACATGAACAATATTTGCATTCAACATATTATTATTCCGAGGCCGCTACTGCTTCTGATGTTATTTTAACCTTGTCAGACCCAACACCAACATCTGCCAATTCGTTTTAATTGTTTCAGGTGTTTTCTATTTCAACTGTCGAATTTCATGATTCCATACGAAGAAGCTAAACAGTATGTCTAAAATAACATGATCATAGCCGTAACATCTCCTTAAGCAAGGCGCGACCGCGTCTGAGTCAGCTGGCGTCGAAGCGCGACTAGGGGGAGGCCTCGAAAGGGTATCGTAACATTCGTAACTGGAAGTCCGCTCAATTAACAGGTCCATAGGCCTGGGAGCGTCTGGGAATGCGATACGACGATCCTGTGGTTATTTTCTTCATAAGTAAAGTCTTACAACTGTATTGTGATGTGACTATTTACTAAATAGGAAATGCAGCCCGTGGAATGACAACTGACCAGCCTACACAATCTGAAGTGCATTTTTTTTTTCCTTAAAATTAAAGCCCAGATAACTCTAATTATACTACCTCCAACCAACTTCCAAGTCATAAAAGAAGAAAGTATTTCCTACTAATAAAGTCTAATCTCGTACGGACTAAACCTGTTCATATTTACAGGCCATAGTGCTGTATTCTTGTAAACCTGTTCTTTATAGACTACAATGAACATTAATAGCAGTTACGTTGTCTATAGACTTTACAAATCATTATAGCAGTCTGCTTCGCTCGTCTCGATTTTATTTGCTCTTGATCCCATCTTATGCGACGTTTATGTCCACGGTGGCGACGTGCAGGACTGCTGGCAACGCAAATATTTTTGAATCGACGACATCACAATGCAAGTGCTGGGCGATTGAAATCAATTGTTTTCGCTAGAGCTAGTATTCAATTACCTGATTTATACTTGGCATGGTTGTCATGGTTATTTCAGCTGACTACCGGGTGGTAATGTAATTTGTTGGTAAGACGAGATCGCGATCGTTATCATTATCACTACCTATCTTATCTGCCGCCTTGCAGTAGAATTCGCGCATTTGTGTCTGAAAATTTCGTCTTAGGGTCAGTTATTTGTTTTAGGTTTGGCAACCATTTGCCAATCGTGACAATGGGCTTTAGAATGGAACCCTTAGTATCAGATATGAGTAGTTTGTATGCTTCTTTACCATATTCATTCCATAAAACAATGTATCTGTTTAAAGTGTTCATTATTTGTACAACTGCGGTCTCGTCGCAGACAGCGGCTTCCTTTCCCATGCTATTGCCGTCGGCACGGCTCGTTTACTCCGTTTTTAGGGCGTGATCGACGCAACAGCGCATGCCTGCATAAATTGCACCCGAATACCCGAATACCCGGGGGTATTCCCCGAATCTAAAACCCTGGCATCCATAAACTGTCTAGTCACGTAGTTATTGCACGGCCTTGTATTAATTTTTTGTACAAGGGACCTTTCGTTACGACGTCGACCGAACCTTCGCTCGGCGAGACAATGCCGCGTTTTTACATTTGCAAAGCTTAAAAAGTGCCGTGTCGCGTCATTTTACTTGCAAATCTGCGTGATTATGCATAGTGGAGTTGGCCGAAGATGTATTTACGTGTGCATTGTGTACGGTTACGCGTGTGGGCACGCACAAATGCAGTTCCCGCCGGCGCCGCGTCATGCGCTCCCCTCGTGGCCAGTTTCACGCGACGTCTGGTTTTGCCTTCAACAAATGATCAATTGCAAACAAAACGTCAACCAAACATGCCGTTTAGGGACGCGGCACGCTTTACGATATTGCCCGTTTGAAAATCAAATTTAAAGCTCTTTTATTGGTTTTTTTATTCATTTCAATTTGTGTTAATACCAAGATAGCTATCAGTTTCGACGGTGACCCCCAATAAAGATATTATTGGATTGTATTTTATCGTCTGGCCACGTAGGTACTTGTATGGCGATTCAGTTAAGTTCATTAAGCAGTCGAGCGGCGGACCGGCGACAATTCCGACCGGACTATGCATAATTTAGCCATTAATTCTCAAAATGACTCTTGGAAGTTCTGCGTTCAGCGTTCGCCAGACGGGGCTGGCCATCGTTATAATAATGTATGTGTCAGCTTTGAATGCAAGTTTGAGGACTACTAGAGTAGGTAATAAACCGAGCTGCGAGTTAAGTTAATAACATTTTGTTAGAAATGATTCCATAAAACCGCCTAGAATACCTACGAGAATTCGCGATAGTTGGAAAGTAGCGTGGCCTTTAAAACGGCTCTCTCGTCGCGACCGGCAAGAGCATTACTCAAGCTGAAATGCACTCCGTCCGATACAGCCGACTCTTGGCTTAGCAACTCGTTTAAAAACAAACTTACAAATGTTTTCTCGTCTGTACCGCGCAAAGATGGCAGCGGGAGAAAGTACGGGGTTCAGGGGCGCGATGCGAGTCTATTTGCGTCCGCGGCGGGCGATCGTCGATGCAATTAAATTTGTAAACGAAGCTTTATGTTCGTCCGAGCTAAATATACATAAGACGGTACGCGACGTTGCCGTGCCGACGTGCCGAGCTGAAAAGGCCATCTGATCACATAAACCAAACGCTAGCAACGCTCGCAATTTTATCGTAATGTTGTCATCGATGTTACGTTTCCTGCGGTTCATAATTATGCCCTTTCACTGATGCACATGCAAAATATGCACTAAATGCATACGGTAATTGATAGCTGACGAATGTCTACGAGCGTAATGCCGTGTGGAAACGGTAAGTACAGTAGTTCAACGAGCTCGAGGACCTATCGCGTTCATTGTCCCTTTAATAAAGGTCAAATCGATTGTTACACTAACTGTAAAGAGTAAAGAAACAATGAAATAAATTTCAATTATCTCCGTTTTCGTTAATAAAGCGCAGTTTAAATCGCTTGGTACCAGGCGAGCAGAATGCTCCAGGGGGCTGTGGCGCGCAATATTTCATCAACAGGAGCTTGCTTTATGAGTTCTGTCTGACTTTCGACTTGAGGGAAATGTTTCTCCGTAATAAAACCTTTAAATTAAACTCTGTCACAGGCCGCTGGAGGAAAGCATGTGACAAATTAAATCTCAGAATGAGTGCGACTAATGTTTTGGATAAACGTTTTGTTGGTGCATGGACTAGCTTTAATTAAATAGAGTATGTTAGTGCGGTTTTATCAGTAGCTTTACTTATCTGTAGTTGGTTGTGACGTGAGCTGAAAATTTATCGTCGTGTTGGCTGTCGACTGATACCGCCGTCGGTACTTCTGAGTACTGCAGTGCATAACTCACTACACATTTGTGGCTTCTTTATTTTATTTCGATGTTAATGTAAACATGAAAGAGTCATCGGTACGCTCTCGGTCCGTGAGACACGGAGTTACGTTTTAATTTTAACGGCTTCTCGGATTCTGTTTAATCCGAGAAGCCAAATCTTCGGAAAAAAGACATTAACCGTGTTGAAAAAATTGATTTTCACAAGTACTGCCTACTCGTAATAATACACAAAAATACTGCGGGTACGATATTTTTACGCGAAGTTAACTTCACACTAAATTACTAGTTTCAATACAACAGCATTTATTTTATTCTATAGGACATGCTGTTTATACAGGGTGTCCCAGAAACCGACGTCAACCTGCCTAGGGCTGATAAAGCAGCTCATAAGCTATCGATTTAACCCCCATATATGTTCAGCAATTGTTATTAGTTTCCGAGATATTGATCATTTAAAACAGAGTTTTTGCCATTTTTCCTTATGTCCGTGGTACGAAAAAACTCTAAATTCATGTATTAATTCATTTTTTTTTTTGTGTTTTCTTGCATGATTAGAATCACTGTGAAATAAGGAAGTTTTTAAAGATACATGCCAATTCCTTTTTTATTACAAATGTTTGAGTAAACGCAGAGAGTTACTTTCTCCATACTAAGAGAACCCCGCGTTTGTTTTTTACATGGGGGTTAAATCGATAGCTTATGAGCTGCTCTACCAGCCCTAGGCGGGTTGACGTCGGTTTCTGGGACACCCTGTATATTAAAATGCTATAAAATACAAAACCGCCTTCAAAAACGCAAAAATTCACAGTGATTTTCGAAGGTTCCCTTCGAATTCTCTCAGATCCTGGTTTCTTATCATGGAACCACCCTTGAGATATCTCCTTTCCAACAAAAAAATAATAATCAAAATCGGTTCATAAACGACGAAGTTATCCGCGAACACACAAAATAATAATAATATACAGGGTGTCCCAGAAACTGAAGTCAACCCGCCTAGGGCTGATAGAGCAGCTCATAAGCTATCGATTTAACCCCCATGTATGTTCAGCAATTGTTATTAGTTTCCGAGATATTGATCATTTTAATCGGAATTATTGTCATTTTTCCTTATGTCCGTGCTACGAAAATCCCTAAATACATGAATTAATTTACATTTTTTTCAGTGTTTTCTTGCATGATTAGAATCACTGTGAAATAAGGAAGTTTTTAAAGCTACATGCCAATTTATTTTTTATTACAAATGTTTGAGTAAACGCACAGAGTTACTTTCTCCATACTAAGAGAACCCCGCGTTTGTTTTTCACCTAGTATGGAAAAACAAACTTTGTGTGTTTTCTCAAAAAGTTGTAATGAAAAAATGTTTGGCATGTAGCTTTAAAAACTTCCTTATTTTACAGTGATTCTAATCATGCAAGAAAACACTGAAAATAATGTGAATTAATTCATGAATTTAGGGATTTTTCGTAGCACGGACATAAGGAAAAATTACAATAATTCCGATTAAAATGATCAATATCTCGGAAACTAATAACAATTGCTGAACATACATGGGGGTTAAATCGATAGCTTATGAGCTGCTCTATCAGCCCTAGGCGGGTTGACTTCAGTTTCTGGGACACCCTGTATAAGGTCGAATAAAATGAAACTAAGTTTTATTTTGGTAAAAACACAAACTTACTGGCGAGTGGCGCTGGTGACGTATGGATCTGTAAAAAATGTATATCTAGGTACCTAGGATAGACGTAAGCTGCCGGACGGCTTTATGCCATCATGTCAAATCCATACAATTTGACAGGTTTCTAAAATAATTTACGTTCACGTTAACCATGTTTAAATTGAATGGATACTGCGAAAAGTATCGTTATTTATTAATTATTTCATTGCAGCTTAATTATATAAAAAAAACTTAAATCCAAATTCCATCCACCCGTCATTCACAAACTCAAACAAAGTAAGTGCATGAATTAATAAGGTTAAAACACTTAAATTACATGAGTATGTAAACAAATTAGCATGCCCAACAAACTAGCGCTTAGCGTGTCCATACAATTACCATTTTAGTTTTTAGTGTAATCGATAAAATAATTTATTTTTTACATATCATCAACAATGTTTTAATTTGACAATACAATTAAACCAGTTAATCAGCAACGATAAGCGTCACCAATTAATTAAAAAGTATATCAACTCCATCAAAAACTTTATTAACTACCCAAATTAAAAGCGACAACTTTACTCCCTAAACTATGAAGTACAGTTTCTTGTTAACACTGACAATGGCCGGGGTTCCCCAGTCTTGACCGCGCAAAACTTCCCAGAAGAAGTTTTGCGCGTTGTTGTCTTGGACAAAGAACACGTCAGTCATGCAGATTTTAATCTCCTTAAAAGCAAGAGCGGGAACTTTGGGCGACCGGTGTTTTGTATGAGGACCGGACTCATTTTCTACAATTGAATGAAGATTTAGCTTTTTATTAGGTACCTAACCACATAGCCAAGATGCAAACGTTGCTATACTTTTCTATTCTATCACTCAAAATGGATGACAGTTGACCACGTGTTTTATAACTACGCACGAGAACATTCTCGTACATTTTGAGTGACAGAAAAGATAAACGTTAGTAGCATTTGCGTATTGGTTAGGGCCTCTGTTGCAGAGTTAACTGAAATGAAATTAAATTTATTTACCATAACCAAAATACAAGGTTAACTTATGCTTACTTTAAAATCTAATATAGGTAAGTAACAATACATGATTTCACTATTCTACGACAAATCTTTTAATATTGTTTTAATGGGTATTTGCTTATCACATCATCGAGACCTTTATAATATGTAACAAATTTAAATCTTGAAGCAAATACTTACAACTACTTAATAACAATTTCGTGCATTAAATATAACGGCGGTATTCCGTAGAAAAGTTCTTTACCTCCCGTGGTAGTCGAAACTGTGTTACGGCGATGTTGTCTAGAGCCAGTCGTTTTATGACGTAAAATCCCTTTAAGAGGCCGTACACGATTTTTTGACCGTTTTGCTTATTTTTGTGATTTAACAGTTAAAATACTGCTTTTCTATAAGTTTTAATGCTCAACATTAAATATCATTTAAGTTATGATCGAATAAATGAGCCACTTTTTTATTTTTGTCGAGTATCAAAATGCGAGATTTAGGTTGTTTTAAAACATTATTTATTGCCAATTCTTTTGAACTTTTTGGATATTTTTTTTAGGTAATGGATTGATTATGAACTAAAGTTTATTTCTATTGTTTTAATTTTATAAACGAGAGTTCTGAGTAGCCGAAATAAAAAATATTTTATGCCCGTTTTCTATAAGTTTTTTTTTTTTACTCGAAAAATTATTTGAAAGTGGTAAAAAGTAATTCATACATTCTTTAGACGACTTTCACAGCAATACATTGTAAATTTTTCATACCGTTTAGACGTCAAAACGGTTCATGAATATGTGACATTCTAAACCTCTTCCAGCAAAATTCACATAACAGTCGCCAGTGTCAGGTCGATTAATCAAAATAAAATAATGAAAACAGAAAAGTAGCTCATACATTCGATAAAATTAGAATTTATCTTTCGAGTTGTCTATTAAAACTTGTAGAAATACAGTATTTCAACTGTTAAATCACGTCTGGAAAATCACGTAAATCAGCGATATCGGCAAAATTTCGTGTACGGCCGCTTAATATCGTTTCCAACACAAACGTTCTCGCAGCGAGACTCTCTTATCTTTACAACTCGCAACGAAGTAGTAAAACTGCGTAGCTCAAGTTTAATAGAAATTTTTAACCTTCAGAAAGCCATAACTCTAACATTGTTACTGAAACGCAATATACTGGAACTAACCATAACCATACCCAATAACTTCGATGTTGAGTACCTACGTACAATACGTTACGTGACTAAATGCACTCGTTGCACCGCACGCTACGACGCAATAGAAACGTTTCATAGTTGCATCCTGAACTGGCTGATTATACGGCCGATAAAAATAGACTTGACACCGCGCCCTTTGTGAAAAATACGTTGTCGATAACAGATAATAAAACATGTATGTTAGAGAAGCTGGTGACAGTCCTTTGGAGATTCCGAAACCTTTAACCGAGGGGGTGGGGGGAATGGTGGGTAAAAACCCGGCATCTCCTGAAGACGCTGGACATCTCTTACATTTCTTGTGAAAGAAGAGAGGTATTGATTGAATGAGTTAATTTACCTAAGTAATAAGCGGAATTTTTGGAATAATTTGACCATCATCGTCAAATCATCATGATATCATAATCATATCAGCCTAAGAAAGCTGCTGCACGTCCGTCCATCCTCAAGGATCTCCACGACGATATTGTTCTAATCTATAGACTTCCCGTGATCTTAGAGTAGAATTATTTGGAGTTTACCACTGGCATATGGATTACCTTCATTTAATTTTCAGCTTTAATTTCATACAAATAAAATAGATAACTAATATTCTGAAAATTGCTTTATCCGTATGAAATTAAAGTTGAAAATTATGTGAAGGCAAATTATGTCAGTGATAATCGTACTGTAACCAGATCTACTGTAGACTGAAAGGTACTCCGGCACGAAATGTAATGTAGTCTTTTTTTAAACTTTTTTAAGGTCTTAGGGCAAGCTTTCACGATGAAGTTTTCGTTCGAATAGTCACTTCTAACAATATCATGCGCGACCATTCCGACTTCCGAGGTCACAGGCAATAAAGTGTTTTGTTTTGCGTGTCTTGCTCGATTGTAAATATATATTATGTATGTAGGTATATGCACAGTTGCGCGCTTCTGTTCCCCACTACACCTGCCGCCAACATTTAAATGTATAATAAACAACCTGTCACAATTACCTAGACCCATATAACCTATAGTACATCTTGTACAAATTAACTGTAAAAAAAAAGTGACAGATGCCCTGTTTTATCGCGCACTGAAGTGCTCAACTCAAGTTTCATTACACTAACTCTTGTATTCTTCCAGATAAACTGGGTAGCATTAATATAAAACAGCATTTGCATTTAATTTGCAGCGAGGTTATTAATAGTGTTATTATTCAGACTTGTTTATCGAAGCAAGCGTTCGGACATGAATAGGTTATAGGTGCGTCTAGAATGGGAAATTATTTACTGTTTTGACTCCATTTTACATAACATCGATCCTACACCTTCACACGCTAGTGTATAAACACATACATAAGTATCGTATGGGAGCCATACGAAAATAAAAAATATTTATTACATAAAACTTACAAGGCGAAACAGCGGTTTAGGGCATCAGACAAGATTCCCTGGCCAAGTAAAAAAAAAAGAAAAGTTGAAAGTAATAAAATAAATCTGACAATCAGTATTTAGTTCATTATTTAAACAGGATATTATATCAGATCACATGCGTGCGTATATTCCCTAAACCCGAAAACGCACAGAGCGGAGGCGGGGTGCGTGCGGCGTGATCCCATACAAAAAACGCCTCCACCACGCTATGAGCGGGCAGTGGGCACGCTTTTTAGTATGGGAACGCGCCGCTCCCCACCCCGCCCGCTCTCAGTGCGTTTGCGGCTTAATAAGCTGGTTTGGTGTCAAGTTTTCAATTTTTTTTTTGTTCAGCTAAATGCTGCGCGTTCGCTGGCTCGGAATCGGAACGTACGGAGCGGACGGATTTGTTGCTTTGTATTGATTTCTATGGTAGTGCGTGCACTGGATCGGTTTGAATACAGATATACCGATCCAGTGCACACTATACCGTAGAAATCAATACAAAGCAAATAACTCCATGTAGCTCCGATTCCATGTAGTGGACGCGCAGCTTTAGAGTTATTTCCTGAGTGACCAATCGGATTTCACAATAGTTTTGCACTATTGTATTAGAATTATGACAAACGACCGGAGTGGAGTCACGTTTGATAACAAATAAAAAATGTCAATCGTTCATTCGCTACCTAACCGCAGTAACAATGGTTCAATTGTCTACCATATCATTTATAACTTATAACCTCGCATTGAAATCATCAAACATTGTTTGATTATAATATATTCTGTTTTGACATTAAAAATTAATAAATAACTCTTATCAATGAGTTATGTTTTCAATATGCGCCTTATCAATTCCTGAGTGGTCTGAACTCTACAAAAACTAGTCTTAGTCGTTATAAGTGGTACAACTACTATGTTGCAGACATTTAATATGAATTGTATCAGATTATTTATCACATAAAAAAACCCGTTTTTTTATATTGTAAGTATTAAATCTTAATCAATGTTAAAATACGGTCGGTCTGTTTAATCGTATGAGTCAATTAAAAACAAGCTTCCTGTTTGCTTAATTCCTATTTCTGTGTCCTAAAATTTAAAAAAGAGTCACTCAAAATAAAACCATTAAATTAAATAATAATGTCGGTTTCCTTATGAAATCTGAACCAGACCCGACAGAAGCGCTCGCAGTTGATTCCAATAATGTCCCGATCACGAGCTGACCCGGCCCCGAGCGCATTTCTCTGTGACATTTACTCGGATAAGATACAAACTAGAGATCTATAACTAATGGCTTCTGTGCCATTTGATAATATAAAGTTCAGCGGTCCCAGACAAGATGCATTCGTTATCGTTATCCAAAATGTATAATATTGACGTAACGTCAGAAGATCGCGACGAGCGCCTACTTCAATTCCATACATTTTGTCATTTACGCAAACTGATCGAAGTTATTCAATTGTTTTTTTGTTAGTTTCTATTTGATTACCCTGCCAGTTTGAAGTCGACCGAAAACAGAATGAGATATTCGAAGCGATTGACTATAAGTAGACTGGGTGGGTGGTTAATGATTCAGATCACTGATGCATGCAGATTACGTATTGACGTAAGTATTTATAGGTTTTTGTTCTGGAGTTGTTTTTGTTAACTTCCTAATGAATGACTTAAACTGATTGATATCGACGTACCTATACAGAGTAACTGAAGATAGTCAGGATCATAATTTTGTTTGTCGAATCGTATTAAGAGGATTGTAAACCGCCTCTAAAATAACGTAGGTGTAAAAAAAAACGATACAAATTTATCTCCGGCCGTTAACGTTTCTCTTTCTCACCCTATAAATCAAGTCTGATTTCCACAATTTTTGAAATTGTTTTAGTTATTTTAAAGAACTAGGTCTGTACGTTTCTGTGTTTTGGTTTTTAAATTGGTTTCATTCTGATAAGCATTATTATGGAAAGGAAAACGTACAGACATAGGTTTCTATGATATCTACAACATATTCATAAATCGAAAATATCATTAAAATCATTCAGAGTTCGTAGAGACACGTTATCGCATTTTGTAGGGACATTTTTAGCTTCACGATCCTCTTAAGTACTAACTTAAATAGCAAACTAAGAGTAAAGTCAAGAAAATAATAAAGAGGGCAGGCTTACGAATTACCAACACTTATTCTGACTTTAGATTTGTGTTTCGGGTAGTTCATATGAAAACAATAAAACGCGTGGGTAGTTTAAAAATATACCCTGTTTTAGTCTTCTCTTGCTTACGGCAGTTGCAATATGGCCGGACCGTCTGGGTAAATAATAATAAAGTGTACAAGTTATTGAAGATTTGCTTACAAAATACATGTGTAAAAAAGTTACCAAGTTAACCTAAAAATGTGAACATATGCATCAATTTGCACACAAGAAGAGCAACGTTATTTTTTAATTTAAAACGTGTCTAATTTAATCTGTTTAATCGCGTCTAGTAATTTCCGGTAATATCTTGTAACAATGTGAATATCTATCTATCATTATGTACAAACAGGTTTGTCCTCATCTCCGACGATAATCGCTATGAATTTTAAATTATCTTGCATCACAAATTGAATTTTCTCACTTTTTGCTCAGTGCGTCTCTTTCCTTATAGACTAGTTTGAGAGGGACACGTTTAACAACAAACAAGCTAATGTATCGGCTACCTACATAAATGGAAGCACATAAGTTCTAGTCAACATGGTAATGTATTAGTTCTTATATTACCGGAGGCAAAATGAAGGTATTATTTTATTATTCATGTGATAGATTAAAAGTAGCAAATGACTTAAGTTACATTTGTTACTTCTAATATTTAATTGTTCCTGTTCGCTTATCTTGACATGGACATTTTCTACAAAAGTCACAGCATTTAAGTAATCTGTGCACAGTGTATTACTTACTTTTTCTATTTTCATCTCTTGGCAAAACCTAGAAAATCTGCAAGAACAATCAACGTCGTTCTATGTGTACGACCAGTTCCCCCAGTACGTTTTAAAACAAATGTCTACTGCACTTCTAAAATAAAATTTCAAAGATATTACAATAGACTTTTTTCTAATGGTGCCACTGGTAAGGATGGAAATTTAGTGTTTCAAAGTTGGCATGGTCGGTAGACAGAGGAATAAATGGCTCGACACGGTTGATCGGCTCTATTGGGCTGTACATACCTACAATGAAGACAGCTTGGCGCGCCCCCATACGATACAACTAATTGCCTAATTATTTTTATTACCCGTTTGTTGATGTCCCATAAATGACGCACGTAACTCGCGTTGGAATTTTTTACTACGAGTAGTTACGTGGTCCAAATCTTATAAAAGTTGCAGGGCGTTTACATTTTGTCGCATTGTTATGATTATGACATGTGTTATTGTTTTACTTCGCTTGTTCGACGCTCATTACATCGATGATAACTTGACCCTTATGGCCGTAGGTAAGCATGACGCGGCGAAAGGTTCACGTATGATACAACGTATGTACGTTGCTGTGTCAAGGTTGTAAGATTTTATAAGTACCTTACGCTGAAATATTATTTATAATAACCGTCATCACCGAAGGTATTTTTTTTAATTTGGAGGGCCGAATTGAACTGATTATATCTGCAACATCGAGCTTATAGTTTGTACTCTGTACCCTTACCATGAGTTACAATTACCGTACTCGCCAGCGAGTCAAATGCTCTGTCCCTCGCACTCTGTAAGCATATTTGCGAGGTCTGCGAGGGACACAGCTTCGACTCGCTAGCGAGTACGTTAATTGTAACTCGTGGTAAGGGTTCTGGCCAAAATACGCTGAGAGCGCTGATAAACGCAAGTACCTATTTAATACAAATCCGTAGTGTTGAGCCCTTAATTGCAGCAGCGCGGATAAAAGCTGTGGAAGTTGATAAAACAAAAATGTTTTTAAAATGTTGTTGAAACAATTTGATATCAGAAGTTTACGCATTTTCATTGAATTCCATTCATTATTAGCAGTGAAATGAATGATTAATATGCAGATCAAGTCGCGGGCAATAGCTTGGTCAGGAATGATCTTTTCCCAAACCTTGAGTATAAAAATGCCGTATGCGGCGTCTGTTTCCCGTCTACTTGCCTATTGTATTTAATATATACTTGATCAATGTAAATTACATATTTTAAGGGATAAATAAAACATGAGGATTAATTTTCTCTTTCAACCTTGGACTCCGTAATTCTATTCCTAACATATTAGCATGCCAAATGTAAAACTCGAACCTGAAAAGAATTTAAATTATTTTCCGCACCATTTAAACATCCATTGCTCTCTATACAAAGAACTTTTAGGAACACAAATATGTACCGAACTCTATTCGAGGTCGTTTTGGAATCCAAATATATTTTCGAATTCCATGCGGCGCACTTTTGGGGCCCCAAATATGCTGATGAATATGAAGTTGAGATCAATCCGTTGGCCGACTCAATTAAGTCAAAGGAATTTATTCCGAACATATTTTATTTGAGGGTTACGCGGTTTTCGAATTCTTGTTTTTTCCGTAATTAAATCGGGAAATTTTGAACGAAAACATTCCTTTTCAATTGAATGCGTAGGAGAGGAATGGTTGATTAAAAATCATTATAGGTATAAATGTAAATTACTAAAAACTTTACGTGAGAGACATGCCATGCCTATACATATCAGATGCATCATATAAATTGATATTTCCATTACGTACACTTGAGTCCACGTAACAAATCTTTCATTATAGTCTAGCTATAGTATTACTCTTAAATTTATGATATCTTATCTGATCCTTATAAATCATCACTTATGTAACGAATACGAGCTGGACCATAAATTCATACAATTCAAGGTCAATTTAAGTCGCAATTTTCCTTTGAAACAAAAACAACGCACATAACATGACGTTGTTTTTTGTTTTCGGAAACCACGATACGTAATTCCGAAGGCGAAACGGCGGTACTTTTTTGGGCGAAATCGTGAGCGAAATAACCGAGCGATTGTGTAATAGAATTTAGTGAGCCCATTGTGTGGCGGAGGCCAAGGTTAGCTTTGTTTACTCGGCTACATTCGATACTTATTATTTACTATGTGGCCGATTTCCAATGCATTTTCACCCGATTACCTACACCGCGGGCGTTTTTGATATTATTATTATTATCACAATTATTCATTCTCTCAACTGTTCTAAACTTGATTTATTTGTAATAATAATAAGTTATTTATAGCGCGACCAACTTTTATCACAATTATTGAACAGAATTTTAATCACTTGTTTCTTGAGGCCACAGTAAAATATTCGCCCAGTATCAACAGTTATGATTCCTTAAAGTGATGACAGATGACTCATTTATCACAAAAAAAACGTTTGCTATTAGGTGTTTGCGGTCTTATGCAATGTGTAAATTGTTTAAAAGTCCATAAAACTCATTACCCTTCAACATTGTGTTCAGCACGATTACGATCTCGTTTTTTGACGTTTTACATTTTAGCGCACTGTTATTGCGGCTCCGTGATAATTAAAGTGCTTCGTATGTAAGCATACATCATGCTATTTAACATGCAATGTTTGTGAATGATTTGTCAGTGTACAAAAGCAAGTAACGCCCACGCTTTAAAATGTCGCCCGGTAAGAAATAATGGGGTTTATTCAAAACAGGTTGAATTATTCAAATGTACTAAACATGTATCGTCAAAACAGCGCGTCATCTGTACATTTTATGAAATGTTGAAATTATGGAAACACTTGTTGAAAAGTATAAACACAGAACATAAAAAAGAGTTAAAGGCCCAAAGTCATATCTTAGTGAATAAATAACAAATTTAATATATTTACTAATCAATTATTCTGTAAATATTATGAGTATAAGAATAAGTTAGAATGCTATTATAAAATGGTTTGGATGATTCCATTCATTAGGCACGTAAACACGCTACGAATTTTAATGAGCATATTTATGATGGGGCATAGCATAGTCAAAGGCACCTTTAGCGGGTTTTATTTATTATTTTGTTTTGATAATAAAGTAACATAACATGCCGTGCACCATAAAAAATGTAAAACAATATATGTTTACGAGAATGTGTATGATCTTCTTTCCCGTCATTTTTGGAAAATTATCGGTAGATATAGATACTTACATTTTTTTAAAAATGTCCATTGACTGAAATGTATAAAAATAAGAATAGCTTAATCATGAAAATAATTGCAAAAATAAAATAAGATGTTTTTTTATAAATAAAACATCAGTGCACTTTAAACAGTTTTCTAGGGGAAATCGAAACATTTTTGCTCGTACTTGCATTAAAGGGTGAAATTGAATAGATCAGGTTCGCCATGCGGCCGCGGCGTGGGTCGCCTCATGAATGAGAAAGTCGGGACCGGTTCCTCACTCCCACTGAGTGTCTACTTTCAAATCACAATAGATGTGTGCATTATTTTTAGTACCAGGCAATTTCGTTGCAATGCTGCAGCGCGGCTTAAGCTATGCCTTTACATAATTCGTATTTTTTATGACGGATTAATTACTCGCATGCGAGAAATGTGAAGGAAATTTGAATATTTTGATTACAATCTTCATCAATGCCAGACAGCCTAAATGGAGTGGGTAGTTAAAAATATTCTGCTCACCTGAAGCATTTAATTGCAGCGCGAACATCACCACTTTGAGGTCGAGCGCTATTTAACACAATAATAAAAAGAATAGGCCTGTTAACTTCCCAAAGTTGACCTTAGGATTTTAGCTAATTAATATTGTTTTCGTAATACTTAGTATTTACGGCCCGGTCGGCCATGTAACACGTATTTGCGGAGCGCAAATGTTTTAAGACTTCTCCAAACCGACGAACAATCTTGCAGTTGGATGCAAACAGCTTTTAGCGCTTAAGTAACGACACTGAATAAAACTGAGTACCTTACGAGTACTCGGGTATATATGGCTGTTTTAATCAAAATGAACTTTAAAGAGGTTGGCATTTACGGTGTTCTGATTAATGTTGCCATGTTGTGCATTTTATGACAATTATAAGAACCGCGGAAGCGACAGTTGTCGTTAAGTTGCTTTTGATGTGAACAGTCACATTTTAAACCGCGCCTTGTATGTACGAGTATCTGTATAGGTCCTAAGTAAACATGGGTCTATCGAGGCGCGCCCGCGCAGCAGCGTTTATCGCGACGGTCGAGTGCACACAATCGAACGCGATGATTCGAACAATATTTAGCGTCACGTCGTAGGTATATGTATAATCGTACTTTTTGTCGGATTCCAGCTGTTAAAACGGCGCTTGCACTCATGTTTGAGGCGAGACGTGCTCAAAATATTGAGTTATTTCCGTGATCTCCAACTTGGTGGTTTGGTTAAGCTGGATCACACTTGAAAACAGCATCAAGGACTATTATGATTTACGTCGTCGTCGTCGTATTTCCTTTGAATATTATTAATTGTAAAGTAAGTAGGTATGTTAGCTCTATAGTCTACTAATATTGGATCCTATTGTAATTAGCTTGTGGATTAGGATTAGGGCGGTTTTTTTTCAAAGTCGTCTAAAAGATATAGATAATTAAGTAAAAATGAGTTTTTAAAGTATATTAGTATCTTAATTCTATTCTAGGTCAATATTAGTGTCCAAGATATAATTCATTAATTTTATTCAAGTATACTTCCGTACTGTTATCGTTTGACTGTGACACGGCGCGTACGCCATTCGTACTTCTGATATAAAATCGCCTCGACAAAAACATCGTTATTTTTATTCAAGGCCAAGACCGCCATGTTGCATTCGCTTTGCAAATGTAAAACGCTTTCCGTGTCTAAAACGGCGGTTTGACAATCTTCGTTGTAAACAAGATCTTTTATTTATTTTTTGCTCTTTGGAATTGATGGTATGTAGGTAAGTAATTAAATGCATATTATGTTTTCTACGGAAATAGGTAACGAATTATATTCAGGCATTTTATTATTATTATTAACACTTCAAATTATAGTAACTTCACTAAATCAGATCAAATTGGCTTGAATCCGTCCGTCCGTCCGTCAGTTATGTTATGTATGACTTATGAGTTATCTGTCGAGTTTCTACTCATTTGACCCGTCCTTTAATAGCGAGTATCTAGTAATCATCTGTATGAGAAGTCGGCAGCAAAGCGTATTAGTAAATTTGTTTTTTAAACTAGCGTAGAAATAGTTCTACTGCTGGGCAAAGGTTTACATCTAATACCTTTGGGTGACGTCCTTCGCGCCCTACTTCGTCTTTATTTGGTAGTTGTTTTCGTAGGTACGTATTTTGAAATTATAACACGTCTGTGGGAGCGCTCCTTTAAGGTGTGATCATTGTTTACACACACAATAGGTATAAGTACAAGTAGCGACATACCCAAGTAATCAAAACAATTCATAATTTTCTGTAACAATGACGCATCATGAGGAAAGCCTCAGAACGAGCAACAAAAAACGATCAAATAACAACGATTAAGATCGTGTTGCCAGTAGGTAACTAGGGCGACGGTTAGTCATCGTTTTTTACAAAGCAAAACGCAAGGTCACCTGTCTGGTGTGAACAACGCACTTCCGGTGTCGGTAGTGACTATCACGTCACGCAATGCCTTTCAGCACCTCCTTGTCAATATTAAACAAGCACTTGAAATTCGAATAAAATTACTTTTGATGATAAAAACAATTGAACGTCGCTTTTTTCGTTAATTTCTTGAGAGGATTGATTGTGAAGCGGCGATTTTCACGATTTTTGTAATCGTAGGTAGTTGATTAGATTAGTTATGGAGAACTAGGTCAGTACGTTTTAGTTTTTTGTTTTTTAAATGTGTTTCAATCTATAGCATCAACAACTTCACTACATAGTATAAAACAAAGTCGCTTGCGCTGTCTGTCCCTATGTATGCTTAAATCTTTAAAACTACGCAACGGATTTTGATGCGGTTTTTTTTAATAGATAGAGTGATTCTTAAGGATGGTTTATATGTATAATACATTCCACGCGGGCGAAGCCGCGGGCGGGTCGCTAGTATTTAATAAAAAAACAAACACGTAACTACAAACTTACCAGGTAGGTATAATATAAACTAAAAGTTTGATCAATTGAAAGACTCCTCACGATTTATTCTTATTTGATCACTTAGTAGGCAAAAGAGGCGTTGGTTTCAGGGCTGCGCTGTGGTTTCTTTTGTTTAAAATGATTGCATTTAGTGCTGTGTCTTCCGTCGGTTTATTTGAATCATTACATTATATTCAAAACGTAAGTCATTATTTCACAGTATTATGATTATTATGAAGGTTAAGTTCAAGGTCAGTTTGTTTATAATAAAGGGGGGCCGTTTTTTAATTAAAAAATATTTATTATGTAGGTATGTAAAATACTTTATTTTACAAACAGGAAAAAACAAACAACAAATGACAGAAACACAAAGGGTATGTAACGCCAACTTATCACTATACGGGATCTCTTACAGTTATAGTTAATTATACGTTTACAAAATGTATGAAGATCAAGGACCGCGGAGGCAAACGCAATAAACATACTTAATAGTACTTTTTCACCTCAGTACCTCCATAAAGACAAGTTTTGCTGTTGATTTTGCTACGAGCATAAGAGACAGTGAGCAAAATTCGATTATGCTGCGAGCGTGAGACGAAGTAACTTTTTAATTTAAAAACTACCGGGTTTATGCAACTAACTACACTGAATAAAACTGAGGGTGGTTGGAAGGGTAAATATACTTACATGTGGTTGAATTTATACCATGTTGCATTTACCCTATAAGTAGGTAATATGTTCTCGCTACTAAGGTGAAAACACCAAAGACATTTGCATCTCGTGTCTTTGAATCCCTTGTTACGCTCGTGATTCAAGTACCTATAGCATCATTCCCTTAATCGGAATAAAAAATCTGCACTCGCAGCAAAAACCAACTTTGCTCTCTTGTTGCACTAAATACTGTTCTAGATTTATTACGATACGAGTATAAGAAATAGGTATTTCTTATAATCATTGATACATAAACTTAAAAAATGCCAAAGCTCTATTACAAAGTACAATTTATTACAATAGATACAATTTGATTGAGTTATTTCTACTTAGAATTGGAACCCGGAAGAAAGAGACAAAATACTTTAATTCACAAACTAGCTTTATCATGACTAGACAGAAGACTGAACTTTTACCAACCGTCAATTTTTGAAATCCATTAAAAAAAAATATGAGTCATTTAATTCCATGTAAGGTACCTACATTTAATTACATAACCGCTTCAAGAAACCTACGAAGGTTTATGTCCGCTTCAATAAGATTATTACAAAGTTTAATTTACATTATACATTTCTAGAATATTCTAAATCGCTTATAAAATGTCAAATTAGAACCTTCGTAAATAGGATAAAGTCACTGGAAATACGTATCATGTTCGCAATAAAAAAAACTCGTAAACCGACACTGTTATAGCACAGGCGGGTTTTTTATCTCCGCTTGCATGTAAACAATGCGGTGTTGACACGTCCGAGATACCGGCTATCTGTGGCCTTGGCAATGAAAAACAAGTTTTTTTTAGACCTTGGCGTTATTTTAGTTTTGCACGGCGCCATAGATAGCGACAAAAAACTAAGTGATCTAGGTTTCCATTTACTCTGATTAAACTTGTTTTTGCTTTATGTAAATGTTGTTTTCGTGTTTTCCATGCATCGGTTATTTGGTAGGTTATACCTAATAGAACATTTGAATTTACATAGTGTCATATCTAGAAAGTGAAGTCTTGGTGCGTTGGACGTCTTCTGGCTAAAACAATGATGAACAAATGCATGTTCAGACAGTCAGTGTGGTACCCTTATTCGGAGTATAAAATGACGCTCACCTGTTTGAGTGAGATGGAATGTCAGTTGCGATAGTTATATAGGTACCTAGTTCAGGCGAGGAATTTGATTGTTTGACATAATACGTCAATTTGCATTACATTTTCCATGTGTTTAGTTGTGTCACGTCGGGAAATGTATAACACCGATTATACGGCTAATTTACGTACTATGCCAAACTGTTAAACAATCAAATTCCTTGAGTAGGTACACATAATAATATGTACTCCCACACACATATACAGGGTGTCCCAAAAATAGCACGTACAGTGACACTGGAGATTCCCCAGCCTCAGACGAACCAAACCAGCCTAACATGACCTCAGTAAAAGTTGCACCGTTATCGAGTTATACCAATTTAAAGATTTTTCCAAATTTTCACCTATTTTGACATTGTAAGTGCTCGCATTTACTGGGATAGCTTTAGAATTTAGTTTTTTTTATTTGTGCGCGTTTATGAATAGTTGATTAAGATGATAGAAGCATTATTATGTCAATAACTATTGTAAAAGTTGGAAAAATACTGTAATGAACTTGACTTAAATTATCATCAACATAGTAATTTAAACTTTGAACACCTGCCATAACTTTTTTTACTACAAATGAAATGAGCAAATAACTTTAAAAACATGCGTATTTGATGCCAATTCTAAAATGGTATGACACATGATATCGTAATGCATAAAAGTAGGAATTCGTATGACATTTGCCAATATGGATCCTCGGAAATCAATGCTAATCATCTAAAAAATTATCTTGTACTCTACGGTATCTCATTTGTTTGTGCTCCTTTGAAGAATATGATTGATTTTGTTTGACCTTGGTTCAAAGATATTAAAAATCGGGTTTAATTTTCATTCGTTTTTACAGTAAATGTTCGAATTGTTTCCCTCCGACTCTAAGGCACAAATGGCATCTTCGAATAAAATTTCGGTTTAATTTTCGTAAACTGGTTTCCGATATGTCTCGTGCTGCATTGAAGACACGTCGCCGTAGTTCCTCTTCGTTAATTATTGGTTTTGAATAAATATTGTCTTTCAAACATCACCAAATAAAAAAAACATTTTAAAAAGCGAAATCAACTCCCGTTAAGAGTGCCGAGTAGTCGTTTCAGTTCCACAAACAAAATCAGAGTGACACATGATATCTTAATGCAAAAAAGTAGGAATTCGTATCACATTTGCCAATAAGGATCCCGGCAACCAAACTAACAAATGAAACGCGATTAGCCGCTTTGCAAGTTTATCATGTAAAGAATTGTAGGATAGTTATTAATTTATTGCAGTTGTAGCCCTGTGACCCAAACTACTCATAGTTCGTTACCTTGCGTTTCGTGACTCTGATTTTGTTTGTGGAACTGAAACGACTACTCGGCACTCTTAAAGGAAGTTGATTTCGCTTTTTAAAATGTTTTTTTTATTTGGTGATGTTTGAAAGACAATATTTATTCAAAACCAATAATTAACGAAGAGGAACTACGGCGACGTGTCTTCAATGCAGCACGAGACATATCGGAAACCAGTTTACGAAAATTAAACCGAAATTTTATTCGAAGATGCCATTTGTGCCTTAGAGTCGGAGGGAAACAATTCGAACATTTACTGTAAAAACTAATGAAAATTAAACCCGTTTTTTATTATCATTGAACCAAGGTCAATCATATTCTTCAAAGGAGCACAAACAAATGAGATATCGTAGAGCACAAGATAATTTTTTAGATGATTAGCATTAATTTCCGAGAATCCATATTGGCAAATGTCATACGAATTCCTACTTTTATGCATTAAGATATCATGTGTTATACCATTTTAGAATTGGCATAAAATACGCATGTTTTTAAAGTTATTTGCTCATTTCGTTTGTAGTAAAAAAAAGTTATGGCAGGTGTTCAAAGTTTAAATTACTATGTTGATGATAATTTAAGTCAAGTTCATTACAGTATTTTTCCAACTTTTACATTAGTTATTGACATAATAATGCTTCTATCATTTTAATCAACTATTTATAAACGCGCACCAATAAAATAAACTAAATTCTAAAGCTATCCTAGTAAATGCGAGCACTTACAATGTCAAACGAGGTGAAAATTTGGAAAAATCTTTAAACTGGTATAGCTCGAAAACGGTGCAACTTTTACTGAGGTCATGTTAGGCTGGTTTGGTTCGTCTGAGGCTAGGGAATCTCCAGTGTCACTGTGACGTACTATTTCTGGGACACCCTGTATACGCTGATACGATTTCGATATTGTCGTATAAATATAATTAGGTAATTACTAATTAGAACCTAATGCAACTCGGAAATTTTTAGCTGCTTGGCTACGAGCAATTAAGAGTGAACCTTTGAACCGATGATTATTTGGTAGTAATTACAGGGCCAACATTTAAAACAGTTGGTTTTAGAATCTTGACTAACTTAAAGATTGAAAATAATTTGTTTCGCTTTGGAGGCTTTATTGTATTTTCAAAAATATTCATGTGGCGTTCGCTTTGTCCTTCCTGTGGGTATTTACACGATTTCCAAATATATGACTTTTATTTAAAAAGTAGCGCGTAACATAGTTGCAATTGAAAATTAACAGTATACTGCTAAGTTTACAGTAGATAACATTGTTAAGACTTTCAATGCCGGAAATACGCTTCGCGTGTTCAAATTACATGCAAACCCTAGTTGGTGGCTTAAACGTGTTAAGTATTTAGCGGGTATACGATGGCTAGTCGTAAACACTGCTAGTCTGCGGACTGCGTGCCCCCCGCAAACCTCAGTAATTTAATTAAGCTATTAAATACTGCCTCAATACCAGCGATAATATCGTCTGGCTCGTCAACGGCGAACTATCCATCATTTAACTCGTTTAATACCATCACCATGCTCCTTTATTTAGCTCGGAAATGTAGTCGATTTTAAGGGTAACCCATCATTTCATCGAATTTCACTTCATCGAATTTCACTTCATCGATTAAATCATTTCAGCTATTTACTGCTGAAACGATGGTATTTTCAGCATTTCTAAAATATTAATAACATAGGTTTTTATGGCAGTCACAACTTTAATGTAACCTGCTAAACTTGAAACTAACAAAAAAAATATCTCATGCGGTGAGAAATGCCTTTCGATGATATTATGCAAATTCTGCGTAAATAATGATAGGTATCGTTGAAAGGTGTTTCGATAAAATAATAGGTACCTTTTAATTTTCAGCAGGTACTAGGTACTCGAAGTATGTATAGAAAGAGATATTACAACGACAGGCGGTTAATCTTCATCTTATCTGTTCCTCTTCAGTGCGTCTATGTATCTCCTTTATCTTAAAATGCCAGCTCTTGCTGGTCTGAATCTTTGTCAAAATTCTTGCTATGTTCTTTGAGGTCTGCTGTTACTTGGGCAGACAGTTGTGTTGTGGTCCACCAATTGGAATGTTTGAATAAAAATAACGGAATTTCTTTATTGTTGTTGCAGAGCTGGTGCTGGTGCCAACGGTATCTTCTCCAGGAGACTCGACTTTTCTACCTTCAACCATCTGCCGAAGCACAAAGTCAACTCATATCAGATCAAGGTAAGTCCAGACGCCTTTTTTGTTGGAGAATTCACGAGCAAAAACTAAATGCACTGGTCACGAATCGACTGTTGCGTCATCGAACAAAAACGCTGATGCTATCTAATAATGTAAATATCTGATCTGAGCCAATAAACACTGAGTATAGATAGACAGATAACAAGTTAATAGGTATAATACAGACAGTGAGGATTAATGTATGTGATTTCGGCAATGTACTTACATTTAAAAAGGGCCGTAATTTAAGCAGGTTGGTCGCAGAGGTGCGGGAATAAAATATTTTCATCGCTGAAAAGGTTTGCAGAGGTGAAAGTTTGCTTTTGTTGTCGGCGCCATAAAAACACTGGCTGACACTTTTCGCGATAAAATGCTGTCAGAGGGAGGCGAGGGACGCCCTGCCGAATAAATGCAACTTCTCTGTAATTTTATCATGCTACGGTTGATACAGAAATTTTGGCGTAATTTCGATGTTTTGTAGTTGCAAAGCCAATTACTGGTGATATCAGCCTCATCTACAAGGGTTGTGCGGTCATTAGCATGAATTTTAATATAATTACAGTATGAACAGCCTTGCAAAAATATCTGGTCCTTGAATAAAATCCCTACGCCAAAAGAACGGTCCAAATTTCTTATTGGAAGTAAGGATCAGAATTCAGATATCAAAGTTGTCTAATTATTTATTTTTAGGGCACCATCGCACTGTACATGCTAGTCTAGAAATATCCAAATCCCTGTCTACCTGCCCAATTTTAATAATTACACGCAAGAAAGCTGATATTTTTCTGGTTCTTATGAACAGTAGACTTACTTTTCTAGATCCTTATATTAAAAAAATACGCCATTTTACTATTCATTCAATGCTCTAGGTCCTGGGATAAATTTTGCAATTGTCAGCCGTCATGTGTTTGTTTGTTATGCAGCACTGGTATCTAATCTCCTCAGGCCTTGAGCCAGTTGTATGTCAAGCGACGGTCATTCCCCCGGCGGGCCGTCTATTTATATCAAGCGTTTATTTATTGTTTATTCCAGTGGTTGTTTTTTACTAACGACGATTGAATAATTGTTAAAAGCACAATTCGCTCAATGGACGCTCGCCTGAACGCTAAGAGGAGCAAATTGTTATAGATGAGCTCTGACGAGGGAAGATCTTGTCTGAGATCAGCGGTAACGAGCCAGTTTGTTCCTACATTAGTCTTTAACCTTTTGGCTATATTTGATGGGAGTATGCATTTTATAAGGAATAATGGTAAGAATGAACATCTCTTCCGCATAATAATAATTATGCTCAGCGATGATAGTGACTCAAACAGACTTACGGCCAAACCCTATATTCAATCCGCGGACAGATAGGCTTACTTCGGATTAAAATTTGACACATTTTGTATGGGCAAATGTCAAATTTTATCCCGAGGTAAGCCTTACCTATCCTCGGTTTGAATATAGGGTTCGGCCGTTAATGAATAGCACCGTAGTGTTTACCTTTTGAGCACTTTTGAGTTGGCAACATGCGAGATAGTTGAAGAGAATGCAGTTCTTTCAAGATGACTTTATTCCAAGGTTTCAAAAAAAAGAACCTGCTTTAACGGAGTTACCGACTGGTCGCTTCGACAATAGCTATATTTGATTTAATCAGTTTCATCAAAGACTTTCTTAATTACATTAGATACTGTTATTTATTAGTGTTGAACTATGATTAGAGCGTCCATTATTAACGTGTCTACGCTATTTCATAACTAGATTATGATCAGCAATAAACTGCTCGCACAGAGCTTGCCTATAAACCTTAATTTATTTAACGCCGGTATTTGCTTCAATTTAGGTTGCATTTTAACGACTTCCATCGGCAGTGATTCGTGTCGCGCACGCCGCCATTGTACCGGTGGATCCGATCGTGCACGCGAGATAATTTAAAACATTTTCTTCACTTATCTACCGCGTAAATAACACCGCGGTATTGTCTTGTAGTTGTAGCCGGCTCGTTTCGCTCGGCGTCGCGTGACTACACTCCGTTTCCACTCCACCAGGGAAAACTTCATAATTCTCAGCGTCACATATTACTGTAATGTGGTCTCCAATTTAATAGGACTTTATGTTACACCTAAACTAGTCTACGCGATCTTACGATTTCTCGAAACTAATTTGTGACCGTACGAGTCGCTATAAGGGGTAATAAAATTTAGTTCGTTACAGTTACGCCGTGAAATAAATATCTCTCGACGTCTTCCTGCGTCCCTACTGGTGCTTCTAATAACTAGTAGAGATAGTAAGCTGCTGGTTGATTGATACCACGCAGCACGTTCGCGCGGCAGCATCATTAAGCCGCGACCACTTCTTCTATTTATGGCTGCGCGCTGTCTACCAGCATATTGATTGCGCGGACCGGCCGCCATGTCGAAGCTCGTAAAGCCTTAAGCCGGGCTTATGAATTTATCAGGTTTGCAATTTTCACATCGGCCGTGCACACATGCACGTGGTATCTCGTCGCGATCGAGTCGGAAACTAGCCTGACCGCATCGTAAAATGTTTGAAGGTTACGCGACTTGGCAGGAACGAGGCTTTGCAGTAAAATCACAGGGATGGTAATTTACTAATTATTGCAAACGCCGTACTTTTGTTTTCTCTGGTTTTTGCTAAGGTTTTAGTTGCCTATAGGTATGTACTCTGCCATTGTTTGAGTTGGTAAGCGCGCTCTATTCAATTCTGGTATAAAAATTCTGCCATGAAAGTACGGATTTTAAGTTGCATTTTAGGAGTTCCTTTTTCCCATAATCTGCCGAGCAAACTTTTGACAGGCAGACAGGAGTGGCCGGCCCGGGTTCCATTGTCTGCCATTAAATTCGTCTGCATTTAAAAGGAATTAAACTGCGTCATTCGGAGCACGCAGTGGGGTTATTCTCTACATAGTAAAGGCAAGTTTGATACTCGATCGAACTTGGCTTGGCTAACCCTGAGACACAGGGTCCTACTATTTAAGAATATATATCTAACTTTACCCTGTCCTTTTCTTTAATTTGTATTTAACTGTTGTCTCGTATTTTGAAGTCTCGCTTTATTATCAGTACAAGGAATTCGATGCAGATTTGCCAAGCTAGTAGGAATCTAACGAGGGTATTACAAGCAAGCAATTGGATCCAAATTATGATTGCCTGATGTTGTGAAACTAATACGTCTAATAACACTCTTCTTGTACATTATACGTTAATCGTGCAGATATTTGTTTGTGTCTTATGGGCTTGGTTTGTCGATGGCCCAGTCCATTGAGAAGACGCGAATGGCGCATCTAAGTGTCAACTTAAGGTGGTTCGATTGAGCGAAATTACTATTCTGCGCTGCGTAAGGGAATACCTCTTACAGGTCGAGACGAGGCGCGGTCGCGTATGAAGCGGTAACTGAATCTGCCTGCAACCAGACACCGCGCTCAAGGCTTCCCCATGTGGATTAGCACTGTTTATTTTTTAAATCATTGAACGCCGTTTGCATTGATTTCAATACCAAACGGACTTCATATGGAGTTTTTGGCACAGACTATTCTTGGTAAAATCCAGCTTGCGAAACTCTTCTGCTTTTTGATAAGAGGAGTAAATAATATTGATGCTCCTTTTATAATGCGTGTCTTGTCTTCTGTTAAAAATAGAACTATTCTTGTAATTGTTTGTGTACTGAGTGTCAATCATTATCAGAAAAAGATATTATGACTCCCTCTTTATGTTCTTTCTGATCCTTTTTAGATGCAACATGTTTATTTTCGTCTTTATGTTAATTAAATAAAACCACTACATATTATTTTGTTGTGGTTAACCGCGTGACGTCCGTAAATTAATTGAATCATTTACTCCTAAATGAATTTGATTAACAATTGTTTATTAAACGCGTAATAAATACTCATGCCACAAAGCTAATGAAGCGTTAAAAAATATTGATGGCCGATGCTGTCACTGCTGTACCTACTGTGAAATGCATCGATTTTGTTGAACAACTGTTTTCTCAACTGACCGTACAAGGTATAAAACGAGAAAGTAGTCGTGTATTTGATACAATAGGGCTGGATGGCTGAGTCTTACATAGCAACTTTCCTTCCCCGCAAAAAGTTGCCGATCAGCAATACCACACATAACTTCTTACCACAAGCCTTTACGCTCGTTTCGTAACCACACATCGGTGGCAACGGCAATAACTACTTCACTACGAAGATGTCTGATAAATGATTCCATCCAGCCCTTATATCCCAAGTAATTTACAAACATAGTGCCATGATGAAACAGCAGCTCGGACGCTGGTTTCGTCGGGTTGTCTAACTTTCGACACCGACCAGGCACTTTCGGCCATATAAAGGCAAACCGCCGTGCGAACTTTATCCAGTAAACTTGCAAAACCATTTCGTGTGCCTCTGATCAACTTTTTATAATGTTATCGCAAGTATCCACTTGCAGGACATCGCCGTATAAGGAAGGGAGTCCGAAGCGGGTTTTTGTGGTCGTATCGCAAGCCGCGTCCATTCGATCTGATAACGCGCTTGTTTGCGTATCGTTCGCTCCCGCAACAGCGATGAGAAACTTTTACGAGTCACAAACTATCGTAAAACCTCAGTTAGTTACGACTGAAATTCGAAACTATATTATGACTCGAGAAAGCTGAGAGTTCGCTTTAAGTAACCCGAGTAAGAACAAAATAAACTTGCTTATGTTGTTATTATGGAAAGTTAATTATGATGTAGGTTTATTATAATATGGATGCACAGCATAATGCGAGGTGGGTCGGCCCACGCTCGTCGCTCCGCGCCCACGCCTGCGCCCGGGCGACCGCGCTCGATAAAGTATGAAATACTCGCATCGCAACTGCACTTCGATCCCCTTTTGCATCATGATGTTACAACGAAAACATTCGTACAATAACAAATAGAAATAAAAGAAGTGCGTCTGTTCACATGGTTTCACATTACCCGTCGTCCGATCCAAGCATGCATGCACGTTAAGCCGCGTAAGTAACTAGTTATAGTTAAAACAACAATAATTTGTGGCTGCTTGTGTCGGTTACATTAAAAATATAGCCGGCTTACTAAAAAAATATAGAATTATCATTTTAGATTACTACAAAATATATGCATTTGTGCGGGAATGCGACGCAATAGTCAATTGAATTCAAATTATTACAATTCTAACAGTAATAATGCGATTTCCAAGTAACATTTTGCAGTCAGGTATTCTTGTAACTTTGTAACTAGAATAGAACTAGAGCGGTCAACGAACCCGATAGGGCCACTATTATTATCGTGATAGGCGTGCATAAATGTTTATAAAAAATGTTTTTGATTCAAGCCAATAATCATCGATAAACTGAGATTTGATTTGATATGTGTAGTTAAACTATAGTTTATGTTGGTTGTAAGATCATTGATTATGTAAGGATTAGTTGTCAGAGTACTAGGCGAGCATAGATCGCAAGCAAGTCGCGAGATCGGTTCGTGAGTGCCCGGCGTTAACCCTGAAGTCGGGCGTAGGTTCAACGCACGCGCACGACCCACTTACAATGCACGTCGCTGCAGCGCTTGCAAATCTCTAGCGCATAGAATCGTAACTACAACTCTACTAATGCTGCCATATTGTAATTTGTTACGTCCAGTACCTGCATTGGCATTCCTCGCTCGCAGATGGGGCCGGCCCAGAATATAAACACCGCTAATAAGTTCGAGTGCTTATCTTGCCTTATGTGGTCCGATTTGCGATGTGTTTTCGATCCACATAATCAAGGGCTAATTGCAGGGTGTGGCTCAACGTTATTGCACTAACAAATTATAATAACTACAAAGAGATGTAGGTATCCACTTTTTCACCTTAATGCATTGTCATAAGGTCCAAAATATTACGGTTCATAAGTTTCAGCACAACTGTTGGCAGACAGACAGACGACGGACGGACGGCGGAGGTTTAGCAATAGGGTGTTAACTTGGTAGCCTTTAGGTATGTAACCGAACCCTAAACACAAAGCTGTGATTGATTAATCTTGATTAAATGCAGTACCTATTTCTTTCAAGATTTCATTATTTAGTAGTAGGTACTAGCGGCACCAGGAGAGCATGAACTGTGCTCTATATGTTCTAAGTTAATCTCCGTATTATGGCTACTCAATATAAACAAGGCTGATGCTTACGTGACCTATCCTCACGTTGCACGACTTGTGCTAGAGTAGGTAAATAACGCGGTAATAGGAGTAGGCACTGATTAGTCACACTCACGCAGTGAATTCTCAAGTACCTGTACGACAGTAAAGAAATAATAGCTTTAATAAAGCATTGTTATCGGCATTACTCAACCACTCGCCGTAATTGTCTTGATTCTATAAAATTGTACACATTATGCTAATTGGATGACGCTTCGAATCATTTTCGCCATGAACCCTTTTTAATTAGATTTATTTTCTATTGTGCAACCTATTGTACCATCAATAATTGATGGGTAATTTGAATACGCTGACTTTTTGTCGCCCGATATCATTATCATAAGAAATGTAAACCTTTGCGCGAAATTACACGAATATAAAACCTCTGTTTATTCAAACCAAATCAAACAGAACAATAATCGAAACGAAATTATTCGACACAGAATAAATCAGTTAAAACAACAAATGCAAATTACAAATGAATTCTAACAAACAAAACGTTATAATAGACCAATCACTGCACTGGGTACCAGGGATGAATAAGTTGCGAGCAAATATTTTTCAGCTGAAGCGGGAATTGTGAACCGGAGACGGTCGCAAGCGGACCATTAGCCGTATTGTTATTGCCATCATTCCCCGTAATGAAGCGCTCGTTTTCGTCCTCTTATATTACCGCTCGCCTCCCTTTACTCTCTCTAATTGCGAGCGGGTTCATCCTACACTTATCTCGTCAATTTACAGTATCAACTACATTAATTAATTCACTGATTTTACTGAACGAAACATTTAACTTTTAAACCACAAATCCTTTTAAAAATACACTTGTTTTTAAAAAGGCAAATATCGTAGATAAATATTTTACCGCAAAACAGCAATATTTTTCTTGAAAGACGACTAAAATAAAACATTAACGACATGGGCTTCAGAACTAAGCTACTTACCTTTATGCGCCGAGCACAAACGTTGCGAGCTAAAGTACACAGAGCGGTTGGCTGATTTCTCGTAAAAAAACTAGGGATTGAATATTGAATGTTTCTAGTTTGAAGTGCAAGCGCGATATCCATGCTGATGAGGTATAAAGCGCGGGGATATTGGCTTTCCAAGTGCTTTTACAGTCTAGGTAAAGAAATTCACCGCAGTTGTTTTCCCAATCTCTTACTTTTAGAAACGGTTTCTGCGCGCCAACGTACCCTTTCGACGACGATTTACATGAAAACTTAGTGAAATATGTACATCAGCTGACGATTGTCACGTGTTTTATCGGGATTTTCAAACTTTCTCCGTCGGGGTTCGTGCATCTCATTTAAATAATGAGATGCTGTATTGTGAGCGAGATCACAGCTCATGCAGCTGTGATTATTCATTTGGAACGCCACAATGCTATCTCTTATTAGGTGTCAGGCGATTTATTGCTGCATATTGAACATTTTGCGTGAGCTGTTTATTAAAGATTTGGCTCTCCAAATCTGATAAAAATCATGCAAGTCGATATCTACTTCAATATAATTTAGTTACTGTTCATAACGACTGAAACATATCTACTTATTAAACAAAAGAATCAAAACCTACGCAAACACCCGCAGAAAACAGATCGCTCCCGAAACTTACGACCTCTTCCCGACTTTCTCCAATCCGGGCCGCGAGGTGAAGTTCAAGACTATTTATAAATTCAGCCAGCACCTTTCTCGGCGCCTATTGATCGGTAAGACACGCACATTACGGTAGGTTAGTATACCCGAGCGTTCGTCCCGGAACTCCCCGAAAACAGCCGAAATTTTACATCCCCGGGACTGTATTGATCGTTCTTGACATTGAAATCGTAATAGAAGCAAACAGCTGGGGTGCGTGCCGGGCCGCCACGCAATCCCTCGCCGCGCCCGACTTCCCCGCGAACCCACAAATGAGTTACGACTGGAGGTAGGTACTAGGAAATTATAAACACGAGAATGAGAACGGTGACTCAGTAAAAAATCCCACTGATGGTGCAGGTGTCACATAAAAGTGATTCCCTGCATACAAATACGCATTATTGAATCATTTGTTGAGAATTTGAAGTCTACTACCTTTTTAAATGCCTTTGCTCGGAGCTATATTGAATTAAAAGTAATATTTGAACATGCAATTTCTGAAACTGAATGTAATTACACGCTAGTTGTTTTTAAGTGTCCATTAAAGTAATTCATCGGGGCTTAATATAGCCGAGCGTATGTAAGTCTAAGTAATTATGCACAAGGGTCTAAGACTGGCGTCTAAACTCTCATTTATATTCAGTGCGGTCGGAGTTTGAATGTTATCTAAAATCCGTGTTTAGGTGTCGGGATTGCTCTAATCTGGAAACTAAGCACATTGTCGCCGAGACCAAGGCTTTGTTCGTTCTTTAGTCTAACACCCAACCGTTCTGAGTTCGGACTTAGCTTCTAGTTCTAGCTTCATGTAAAATAGAAAAAAAAACTTGTTTTGTAATTTATAGCTTTATCGATTTATTTTAATGTTCTTTATAAACACTTCCTATTATTAAATAGGCACGTCCTGTTTAATTTCTTATCAACAAGTCATGGTTTATCGCAAGGTGTAATGTCGTTTTCCGTTTATAACACGCAAAAATAACGATATAGGTAAGTATAAAAAATAACATTCCAGTCAAGTGTGACGTATACATACGAGTAATTATAAAATAAACTAAAAACCACCTATCTTGACAATATTTTCTTCTGTCAGAATTTTGACGTGTTTTTGCCTCCACGACAAGTTACTGCACTTACCTGCATTTCCTGTGCCCTGCCTTGCTAGTAAACTGCCTTGTCTATCTCATATCCACTTTCAAACTTGACAACGAAGCTGATAAACTTGTTAGATAAACGTGTGGTTGTACTCGGGCACAACTACAGCGTGTTATAGTTTTTGTGCTATCTTTTCTCGACGATCTACGAATGTTAGTACATAGGTAATCATAGTATTAATTTAAATAAATTTGAATAAAAAAATAATTTAATGACTTAATGATGTGGAAAAATGTGTCTTTTGTTCTTTGAAGCCGATATCCTTTTTTATGAATGAGCGCAATGGGTTGTCCCTAATTTAGAAAATACATCTCGATTCTATCTAGAAATCGTCGAAATTTCTCGTATGACGCGCGCTTTAGTTATAGTCACATTTCACCTCCATATCATGTACAAAAACATCATTAAACTCTGTAGATAAAAGTTCGGTTAGAAATTAAAATAACGCTTCTATTTTCGAGCAATGCAAATATCGTTTTAATCATAAAATTCAATCAAGATCTAATCTGCAGATCAGATAGCTTAGCCGATCAGACCGTGCAAATCAGAAGACGCAGATATTTTCTGAATACTGATCAGTTCTATCGAAATTATTCCATTACCTCAGTCAGGAAAAATTTTATAAATAAAAAATGCGACGTCCGCTGCTGCATTTCTATGGAATCACGCCGCCGAGTTAAATAAGTGATCACGGGCGACGTGCTTCGCAAACTGATCGCACACCTGTGTTTACATGGGTTTAATACGCGATAGAAACGAAAAACTGAAAGCAATCGATTTGTAAAATCAATAGAGCTGTTATAAATTTAAAATAGGGATGCAAAGGTCGATAGATTGGCTGCGTCAGCGAGCGGCGGGCCCAGGCAGGTTGGTAATCGATCGATGTCTGTGCAGTGCTTCTGGTGCACCGCTCTCGCTCGCGGGCCCGCAAGTCCGATGCAGTCATCTCGCTTCGTTATCCATCGTCCCTAACCACCCGGCAGCCGCTGCCTCCCATGTCCTCCCGTATTTAGACACTGCACGATCTAATTTATGTTTTAAATTGTTTGCTTTTGAACCCCTCTTCGGACGGCTACGGCTACATCAAGGGTTACTGTTATGACAGCGTAATGGGCTATATCATTATAAATTTGTCTGGGTTTTGTATACACGGCACCATGAATGTGGTGCAATTTTCGCCCTTTACGCGGCTGACCTTTTGTGCCGTTGTAATCCGGTTAATATTGCCTATCACTGAGCGTTGTTTTTGACTATAAAGTTTCGCAACGAGGTGCACCGGACGACATCCAATTTAAGTTAAAGGCGAGGCTCGGCACGAGCGCAGATCTGCTTAACATACAATAAACTTTAGAACATGGCTGCTGCTTTATTATAAAGTGAATGAAGCGTAAAACAGGCGCAATATCACTATTTTTATTAATAGATTAATGAGTCACTATGACGGTTGATTGAAATAACAAGGTGAGTAAATGAGCGAGTAGATAAAATAAATCTGTTCGATTATAAATTGAGTAAAAAATATTCCATCCTTGTTAACATTGTTTACGCCTAATTATATACATAGTATTTTATGGCGATGAGAAAAACAATACGCAATTGAAAACAAACACACCAGTTTGCGTTCTCTATTGGACCGATCCGTTTTGGTCGCGAACTGGCTCGGCTCGTGAATAGCAACAAGTCAATGTTGGCAGCATAGCAGTGGCATTTGCTATCGCGACGTGCTGCGCCCGCGCTTACATAACGCACCTGCCATATCGAGCTGCCCACCGTTCGCCCATTCTGAATTACTTATAGGTCATAGACCTCAGCTATTATCGAGATCAATGCGAGCGTACGGCTTACGAATTACAACACCGATACTTGTTAACAACGTCAGTTTTTCTTTGAGAGATACGGCAATGTCTAGAGATGGGCGGGAATATTTAGACCCCAATACGAAAAAAGAGGGTTTGTAAGTTTCACATGTGTATAGTATATACCTGTGTGTCTGTGTGTAGTATTGTAGCTCCCAAATGAACGGACTGATTCGGACGCTGTTCATTAGATTGGGGGACTTTATCTATTAAATAGTTACTTGAGCATTAACCTAGGTATTGGCAGAATTCTAACAAGATCCTAAGGTACTTCTCGTTAAATTCGCCCAACAGCACTTCATACTTTGTTCAAGAGCTTGTTAGACAAATAAAACTGTTAAAAAAAGATAGGAGAAAATCTCGGATTTTTCAGCGGACGGGGTTAAGCGCAAAACGGAGTCGTCAGTTCTTTAGTTCGTTTTCCTCGAGAACGCGCCAAATCCTATAACATCCCTTAGGAGCTCGGCCTCTAGTAAAAAAGAGCCTCCTTAAATACTTGAGAGTACTCTCAACGACTGCGCGATGAAATTTTAAACTTGCTTTAATCTTGTTACAGTCGGATCTCGTTTAGGTCTGAATTACATTGAAGAGCTCTTTAAAATTTAACGCTATTAGGTATTGAAGGTAAATGATAATGTTATTGCGGAATTTAAAGTGCGTACTGGTTGTAGACAGCATTCAATTACAGAATTCGATAATAGCTTACTTACGCAAGATTTAAGAGACAATTAAATCGTTTATTTTTCAAAATTTTGTTTGAAAAATCGTCACTAACTGACTCTTAGTGCGGCCCTTAGTTTAAGTTCAGCCGTTTCGATTAGCGAAGTAGTGAAATATGTTGGGATGGACAATGTAGCCTAGGGTAGAAGCGATAAATCTCACAGGTCGGAGCTGAACGCATTCCCTGCCCTGAACTATAAATTGTATACACTATGATCACGCTAGGCTTGTGGCTGGTGCTGAACATGTTAATTCTTGGGATTAAGAGGGGAAGGAAACGTAGAGGCATATATTTTGTGAATCCCACGACAACTACTATAAATTAATTGTTCCTAATCCAGCACCTTCACACTAGAACCTAAATCCTTAACGGTATTTGTTGCATTAATTTACATATTCTGGCAATAATGGATTCATTTGGGAATGGAACGAGTACTCAGTAAACGAAGGCCAGCAGCTTTAAACCTATTTTGGTCAAATAAGGCCCGCAGGTTTCACACGTTTATAGCTTACTGCAGACACTATTTCATTCTGTCCAGTAAATACATGTTTAGAAATAGTTATAGGAGATTTTGTGATTGTACGTATCGAATTTATTTAATCAAACACCAGTTAGGATACTCAATTTGCGTTTTTAACTTTAGTTCTTGATTTTTTATCGATCTAACCTTTAAAGTGTCGATTCCAGAACTGAATTATATTTTTAAGAAATAATCTTAAGTGTAATTGCTATTTTACAGCGTATAGATTAGATTCCTAGTTCATACATGTAATGTTCATTCAAACTAACGTAGGTGATAGTGTAGATAGATATGAAACAGGATAGGCACAATAGTAATGCAAGGGCAATGCCTGATAGTATTGTTAAAGTCATAAATATTATAGCGTTTTCAAGTCGTTATCAGTAGTCTAGGTGAGGTAAATGCACTGCATTACCGTGGGTAATACTGCTGACTTTTTCTTCTTCTCTGCCTTATTGTCTTGAATTTATCCCTAAATTCGTAGAGAAGTTATGATTCTGTGAAGTTGCACAGACAGAAGTGACGTACTTACTTCTTTATGGACGAAACCTGCATCCAATGCTGACAGGTTGCATGAAAAGGTTGACCTTTTTACTTAATATATATTTAATAGTGAACTTTTTCCTCTATCAATAGTTTTAAGTATGTTAGTATACAAATATATAACACAACTCATTCTAGGAAAAATATAGGTATGGTTATATTGAAAACGATAAGTGTTAAGTTAATAAAACTTTCAAGTGCTTCCTTAGGTATTTGTTCCTTCCTTGCCGTATTTCTGCCATACATACAAAATAGACTCAATATTCTATAGCACCACCACTTATTGGCATTATAAGGGGAGTATACTGGTTTATTTATACATTGATAACATAATATCCACGTTTGAAATGATAAATGAACAAAGCGCAAATGCCTAACAATGCTCAACAAATATTTACTGCGACAATACGTGACCTATACAATGTAAATACGTTGCGGTAGTCCGCATAATATGATATAGGTATTATAATGATTTCTAAACGTTGCCAAGTTTCGATAACGCCATAAATATACTACCGAATATTTTTTTCGAGTGATCGTACACATTTTACCTGGATTATACCTAAATACGTAAGCCTAACCTCCCGGGTATATTGGGTAAATACCCTGTAAACACCCTCTTGAGAACAAATCCGGGTATTTGTTCTAATCTCAGTACATATTGGTGCACAAGACAAGATGACGTCCGCGTCCAGAGCACTTTAGAAAACACTAGATTTAGAACGAACTGCAAACCTTTATTTTGTAAAGAAGGACAGAAAGAAGATCAATTTAAAACTAAATTTATGAAAAAAAATTGGTTTACCATTGAATTGCCGACAGACTTTTAATCGAATATTATTTCAAAGATAACGTTTCAAGTATTTTCATTCCATCGACAAGTCATTGCGTCGAGGACTCGATACAAGGTAATTTGAACCGAGCTCTTTTAATTAGTAGTTAACTTATTTCAATAAAATTAATGTCATGACTAATCATGTCGGGTTTTTTCAATTTGTTTTTTTTTACTTGTAATAATATTTATTCCGCATAAAATTATTTCAATTGGTAATATTTTGCTATCAAAACTAAACGCAATCACTCTGCGCGATTATAGCTATGTGTCAAAAGTTTATTTTCTTGGGGGTCGCAGTTCTAACCTAACCTAAACCACTTCTGTCAACAGTTCGTTTTCTTGGAGGTCGCAGTTCTAACCTAACCTAACCCACTTCGGTTAACAGTTCTTTTTCTTGGGGGTCGCAGTCCTAACCTAACCTAACCTACTTTGAAAGCCTCGTAGTTCTATTTCTTGATATAACTAGTTATGCAATAATATTATTAATTTATTTTTCAGAAGAGATCAAAAGTAATTCTTAGTTTTATTATACATATTTGTAAAGATAAAGATAAAGACAAAGACATTTAGTTCAGTAAGTAGGCCGCACGGGCACTGTTACACGTGTATGTCACACTACATAATTTGAAAAATGTATAAATGTGCAATAGGACCTATAAAATTGTATTAAAGTAATAACGTCGAAGAAATGAATTGCATTGTTTTGTAGTTGTACCAATTAAGATAATTTGAAACAAATCAGCGATTAAGTAATATTCGTTGATTAGTATTTCCACGTAGTAAGACAAATTTAAATAAATAGTAGTTGAAATAAGATAACGCCAAACAATATTACTAGTACTAAAGTTTCGATGAATCGTTGTCGATGAAATAATATTCGATGAAAAGGTGGTCGACAAAACAAGGGTACACCAAAAAAAATATTTTAGGCCGATGTTTTCGTCGTTTACTTTAATGTTACTATATTGACCAGCTACATTTTGAAATGTAACACGCTTGTTTAATAATAGTTTATGCAACTGATGCATAATGAGAGGCCTTAAAATACGAGTGTGGTTATATGAAACGAGCGTCAGCTAGTTTAATTATAGAATCACCCGAGTGTTTTAAAGCCTAATTATGTACAGTTGCATACACTACTTTATCTACACACATTAAGTTTAGAATTATCCCAGAATTAAACCAGCAAACAAATGAAAACAATAATGGCGGCAATCCGACCCTCCGTAAACACGAATGTTTAAAAAAAAACATAGATAAACGAATGAAGTCCCTATTCTCAAGTCACTTGAGATCAAATGTCATGCGGTTTATATTTAAAAAAAACATACTGAATTGACGTTTCAAGTCGATAACTGTTTTAATATCTATGAATACTAGAATGGAGACCCTCTTGACTTTTGACAGCTGTTCCAAATTTAATCTATACTATAAAAATCTATACTGTATAAACATTACAGTACAGATTTTACCTATACTACCTGAGACAAGAAAGTTCTCATAGTAAAATTGGATGTAATAATGCTGGTCTTTTCCTACGGATTTTGAACGCATAATAGAGGACTTATGATATGCGTGTAGATAAAATAATAAAATAAATAGACTGCAATTGCGCTACCAATTGGAAGGGAGCCCTGAACGTTATGTAACTATCGTGAGTAGAATGACATGTTTTATTTGTTGCAGCGATAAGTTCGCCTTGGTTCGGCCGTTAGCCTCCACGACCCCGATAAAATACATACATAGTACATTACACGTAACATACATATAATATGTAGCCGTTCAAATCAATACGGGCCTTATGGCGGATGGCGTTTACGATATTTTTGCCACTACTAACATGGCAACGATATGGAGAACCGCGTAAACGCCACTTTTCATAAGGCCGCTTTTAATTTGGACGGCCACATATATCTTTGGTTATCGTTTCTTATGCTTTAACAAACGTTGTTTGCCTGCATGTGTGTTCAGATAAAGGATACTTTATCGAAACGGAGTTTTTCCAAAACGCTAAAAAAATTACAAAAGAAAGTTTGTTTGATAAAAGAAAGGAAGGACGTGATTTATGAAAAAAAAAAATGTTTTTTATTTAAGTATTTATTTTTTACAAATAGGTAGGTACAGTCGAGTTCATAAATATGTATACACTTTAGTGCCTTGTCAATTTAATGTCATGTTTAAAGTGACAAGGTACTAATATACATATTTATCAACTCGACTGAATAATACATTTTCCACAAATACGTTGACCAAACAAAAACAGTAAACATTGATTTTATATTATGTCTTGCTTTTGCCATAAAAAGCGAAAAGATAAAACGTAAGCTGTAATATTCCTCATCTAAATAAACGCAAAGAAATAGAGAATAGACCTGGAATCTATAATCTTTACAAAATATTCCTCAACTAAACAAACGCAAAGAGATAGATCTGGTGACCAGGTCTAAAATCTTTAGACAAAGTATCTTTACATAGTAGAAAACGCTTCGATCTTTCGATCAACGCAACAGATTTTAATGCGGTTTTCATCAATTGATAGAGTCATCCAAAACGAAGGTTTTTCATGTACCACAAATTCCTGTTTATGTACGCGTTGTACAGAAAAGTCACATATACCGAAGCTAGGACGGATAGCTACTCACTAATCCAAATTGTCTGTCCACAAGAGGGACTCAGAGTATGAGGCCAAAGCAATTTGTATGTATTGTGCTGTACTTATTTTATAAAGCCGCCTGCCCGTAGCAGACCGTATATTAGATAAGTATTGTAGTCGCTCCGCCAATTTGCTGGAGAGTTCGCATTTAGCTTCGAGTCCTCCTCGGGGCTGGGGACTACGCGGCATTGTAACATGAATTTGAGAAGGGAAAAATCCGGTTCACTTTTCTACGTAAAGAAATCTAGAGAGCCGATTTTAACCTATGACCATTTTTGATAGTATCAGGCAGATAAGTCAATCTGATGACAGTTGGTATTTTTTTGTTTAAATTAGAATAAGTGATATTGTAGTCCTGAATTAGTAAGGTATATTAATTATTCTGCAAACAAGGAAAGGTACGCAACTGTTCGGCTCCGATTTGGTTTATTTTGATATATGTTAGACAGTAGTCTAAAATAACAGACACGTATTTTAGTAAGCTGCCCCGTTGGGAGAAATTGACATCCCCTCTAACTTTATAGATATTTAAAAAAAACTTAATTTGCTATTGGTTTGATTATATGTTTAAGAGCATGAAAGAAGAATGGGCACGTGTTTTGTTATATCGGCTCAAACTCATAATAAAAAAAATACCAAAGAAAGTGTATCTTCGATGAGAAATATCTAAATTTGAAGGGTTTTTTTTTTGCTCTTAAACATACAATCAAACCAGTACAAAACTGGCATTTATTTTTAAATCTCTATAGTTTTTAGAGGGTTTAGTCACATTTTAGTACTCTGGAGGACAATTTTCTCCTAAAGGGGGTTGGGTAACATTCCTTGTAAGTAAGTATTGTTGCTTTCCTCTTATTACGAAGAAATGCGAGCGAATTTGATTGGTGTTATTGAATCCAATTAAAAACATAGTTGTGAGCAAGGAGATTTTACATTTCAACGAATACACTATAATAATCTCTATATCAGTTAACAGTCTTGATACATTAGATCTTTAGGCTTAAACCATGTCGTTTGAAATCCAAAGCATTAAGGTACTTGCGTTGTAAAGTAGTAAGTTATAGACTTAGATAAATGATGGCTTGACTGCATTAAAGTTGCCGACTCGATGTAGCATCATTGCTATTGCAATTACGATCTCCTATCAAATCATTAATAACTATATCTAATTGTACGGTTGCAACAAGTGTAGCTGGGAAATATTGGCTTTCGGCTACGTTTAGATTTAAATGGCAGACAATTAAAAGTAACTTCCTAAGAAGAAAGAAGAATTTAGGATACTAAACGGATATTTATGTTTAAAAATTGGAAAGACCGGTGCATGAAGACGCGGGTTCGAATTATAAAAACTCTTGCTTTGTCATTTATTGTACTTGACTGGTTATTTTATTATGATAGTTTTTGTGTGATTTGATACAACTTCTTTATAACTCAGTTCTATGGTGCCTATACCCAAGTGATTGATAGTTGGTGTTTAAATCCTTGAAGTAGAAATCAATCTTTGAATCGATTTACAATTTACTTGAATTGATTGATGTAAATGAATTCCTATAAGGGCTGTAAACCATGTACGGCGTGCTAACGTGTTGTAATAGGTACAAACCGTACCTATATTTACCATACCGACATGAATCGACTCTGCCGATTTTAATGTGTACAGCCAAGTCTGAGCAAGTATAAAAATGCAATAAAAACAAACTTAAGGCAGCACATTTAACTGTGGCGCGAATACGATGCGAAATTGCATACGCAGACGTGACGTTCGCCTCTAATGCATTCGCCACCACGAATCTGAATAAAACCTTTCCTTGCACTCTTCGACGTTGTTTTTCACGTTTGCGCCTTGTTTTTCCCTCTGCATTTGAATTGTTGCTAAGAGAAATTCAATTCGATAGACACCATGGAACGGGAACAACCAAAAGTTTCCTTGTTCATTGTGACTGAATATGTTTCATTACATTCGTGTAGTTATGAGCATTATTAAAATATACATCTTCAATCGAAAAATAACGTTGGAATTAAACTAATACGGTTTTATTTATTTATTATTATTATTAAAATTTATTAACGTAAACAATTAAACTACATCTATAGAACATTGTCCCACAAAACTGTTTACACAGTTTGACTGATATATATATATATACTAATTATGATACTTCAGTATTATAGCGTCTACCGTATCATGCTCGTAATAGTCTGATCCGATAGTATATTTGGTCTGTGGCTCTGCTATATAAATAACAACTAGGCTGTTGTTTATTGAACAATTATCGTCTATTGTTTAACGACTACATTTAGCAATTAACCAGTTATTTATCGCATTTTCGTTTTATCTTGTCCCGTTATTGTCACTAGCTGCACCGATAGCAACTTTGCAAAACACCGATAAGTAGGCAAGGTTATCGGGATGGCAAATGGTCGCTTTATGCCTGCTGATAGTGTAATCGCGCTGGAGAAATTTGCTAGTACTGTCTTCATTAACCTCTGGCCGCAAGTGCATGTTTTCTTAAAGCTATACTTGTTTCCGGGGCTACTATTGGCTACCGGTTTTTCTCGTAATTTTATTAAAATATACTGATGTAAAGGATAGTTGAATACGTACGCGTACTTTTACATTAATTTTATTCAATTTAATGTTGGATTTTTCAAATATCTTGGCACAAATGAGTTTAAAATGTGCAATACTTAAATATTTTTAAGTGGCAAATAGCACATTAAGCATTCATTTCTGGGTAAATTGCTTATTTTAATCCAAACACTTTTTTGAGCCGTGAATAACTTGTATAGGAACATGTTTACCAAAATCCATGCTTCAGTTTAGACCGCGTTGTTTGTCATCCAAAAGTTGGATAGTTCTACGATATAGTTATTTGAAGTTAAACCATTGAAGACAGACATCCTGGGTATGTTATCCGTCTGTGTTGACTCAGCTGCCGCCGACACGTGGCCGGCCACGCCATGGAATAATCGACACAACATTACCGGTACCACCGGTACTGCAACAGTTCGTCAACAATGGTTATTATGTTATGGCGAAATCGAAGCATATTCAGTAGGTATAGGTCTCGCATCTCGTTAGTGCCTACCGCAAAATAATGATTGACATTCTTTATTTTTATCTTTAGTAGGTACCTACCTAGTACCTTTGGGTAGATACGTTGTCTAAAAGGCGACTCGTTTTATTTTTATCAAACCAAAGGAATATTAATTATCAATAAAAATCATGTTGAAAATGAAGCTTTATTTATTTATAAAATTGCCCCAAACGTCGAACACAAAACAAAAAAATGAACGTCGGAAATACCTCACAAACATTTGTTTACAATGTTTGCCCGAGAGGGTTCTACCGAAATAATAAAAAAAAACCATTCAATGCAGCTCTTAATTTTTTTTACATCGATGCAACGATGCCTAATTGGAATTTCGCTTTGAAACCATTGCAATAAATAGGTACGTAGTAGTACAAACATCGCAGCAACCGACTCAAATAGATAGGGTCCATATTAATCTAGATGTGTATACCTAATTTGCCGACTTGGAACAGAGGCATTAATTAAGTTGGCGCATCGCTAATTACCGTTTAAACGCATTTCCACGCACATGTTAATTGTTTCATGTGTGTAATCAATTACTAGACATCAGCTATACGTTCTCAATAATTTGCCTTTTATCTGCCTGATGTAACAAAATGATTGCATGATTTATGAGCGCATAAATATTCTATACTATGTAATTTAAACTCAAGTTCAAAGCACATCCTTTTATAGATGTAAATGATTATATTACTTCATAAAAGAGCCGTTGACTGTTCCACCGCATTATCTAGTTAGGTGGCAGTAATGACTCCAACTGAATGGGCACTAACTGACATAACAATCCGGCTAACGATAAAACGAAGTTAAGATAAGTAGTTTTCCATGTACCTACCAAGTATTTAGTTATGTAGCGCGTCTCGTCTGCGGCAAAACTCCAGTACAAATTCAGTGAATGACGGCAATTCTTCTTTTCCGTCCAACTTTGCACAACTGAGTTTCGAAGATCTAGCCCGAGAGCAATCAATTTGTTTTGACGGATTTATGACATCTCATTTATCGTGAAAACATCGTCGTATTGTCGTAGAACATTTTTAATAAAAAATGTCGCCGTCAGGACGGTATCGGGCGGGACCTCATCAAAATCGCATCAAAGCGTCCGCACACCCACTTGGTTTGCACTCGAGCATTTTTAACACCCATTTGAATTTAAATTTTACTTTATTCCCGTCGTGACGAGACAAGGACGATCTCCTTGCCGTTTCATATTCTCTGAGGCAGAGCGATAAAGTAATGAGACGCTATATAACTATATTTTTACCTCCAAACCTGACCTCAAGTGACTGTTATTTGTTATTTCTTTAAATATTTTTTCTTACAAAATTCGCTTGGTCTGCTACAATGCACTCAGCAATAATTTCAATGTGAATATTTCAAACATTTTCGGCTCAACGACACGTCTTGAAATGCTGAGAATGTGAACTAATTCACGCGCGAAAATATCTAAAGGAGACGTAAAATTTTCGAGTTCCTTCGCACCTGATATTTTCCAAATAATGCACACGGATTCCATAAACATCAGCGCTTTGTGTTGGGACGCCAGATATTTTAACGCTGGCTTGTTCTCATTCCTCGACGCTCTTTGTAAAGATTAACAAATTGTTGGCTTTTATGAATTCCTGGCTCAGGGGAGTATCGACTACAAAGTTGCGGGAGCAATAAATGCTCGAGATTTACATAAAACCGACGAGTCCCTTTGACAGACGGTTACTGATGAGACGCAGACAGGTTTACTTGCAGAATAAGGACGGTAATGATAATTATATCCTTCATTATTTTCTATACAAAGTGGAATTGAGGTTGCAAATACTTTTGGAATTTTGTGTTTGAAAGGACTGTTTCAATATTTCGAAGTAGAAAGAGAGGTTATTTACGTCTTGTAATTAAATGATTCCTCTGTGAAAATGTTAAGACTTGAAAGAATACTTTTCATGAGAAAAATTGTGTCTTTATACAAGTTATAATAAGGAGACTTAAAACCATGACAAACAAGAAGTGGAAGGCGAAGTAACAATCAAAATGAATGTATTGAGCTCCAAAAATACCGTCGCAGACTTATTGTTAACAGGACACGATCAATTTTTCAGCAGAGAAAAATTGGTCGTGTCCTGTTAACTTACGGTTATTATAGCCTACGATAGGAAACGACCTTTACCGCACTGTTTAATCGATAAAAAGTATTTTATCTCAAATTTTATGTCTTAGTTTAGTTTATTTCAGTCCAGTACTAAATTAATATATATTATTCAATAAATTGAACATGAACTTTTTTTAAATTGTAATTGCTTGTTTAATAGACAAATTACATACTAAACGAAAGTATGAAACCTATATAGAATTATGCAAACGTTAGGTTTCGTGCAATTATTAGTACCTACTTGCCTGTTTATGCCTGCCTACCCAATAGTTATGAGGAAAAAAACTCTTTTCTCTCTCACTTTTTAAATTTGAATTGCTAAAGCTAAGGCTGAAGATTTGATGTAAAACACTTTTTATTGATTAATCGGCCCGGTGAAGGTCGTGTCCTATTCGGATCCTCTACTATTGTAATGACTATGTAAAGATAATACATAACGTAAAGATAATACATCTATATACAAATATTTTAAAAACCGCTATTTATTAAAGTCTGATATGTCGTATCTCTAAAACGTTTTAACTACGTAGTACAAACGCTGCAAGCATGACATCGTAAGATCAAAAAATCCAAGCGTTAAACATCGGTTAGCTAACTTTAAAATGCTCCGATCCCCACGATTACGGCGAACTTTCTAGATAAATTCGGCGACATTAAATCCTTAGGTTATACGATGTTTTATAAAGATAAAGAAGAAACAACGGCGGACTAAGTTCCCAAACACCCAACAACAAGCCATCGACTTGCATTTTGCATACTAAGTTCTCGGTTGGCTGGGAAATTTATAAATGAATACACCAAATGGATCATCGGCTTGAGAAATTGAAGTTGGTAATAGAATTATATTTACGAATAGAGATGGTATTGAGTATCTCGAAGCCTAATTGGATTGCGGCGAGGTTTCCCATTTTTGCGCGGCCTCGCGGCGCTCTCTCCTCTTATTCGTTTCGCTCTTTGTATTTAATTTTTATCTGTACGAGCTACTACTTACTACGGAGTGCCGGCGACTGCGGAATATAATAGGAAAAGTTTCATTTGGCTAATTAAAAATAAGCCACCCCCGGGAACAATCCAGATTTATTGTCGTTACTCAACCTTAGGTCGGCGTCTGCTGTTTTTATTAAAAGCTCGTTTGCAAACATTTTACTTAGCACAATGAAAACAATGAGAAACGATGTTTGCGATAATGTAAATAACTTCCAACTGTTTGTTATAACTTAACATAAGAGAAAACGCGAACAAAAGACAGGCATTATCTGCTGTTTGAGTCATCGTAACATGAACGGTTTGGATTGTATTAATTCAGGCTGCCAGGCTGGTCTAGAGTGTCCTTGTTTTATGCATGTGCTTGACATTTATTTGTACGGATTTAAACAAGAATTATATTTCGCTACCTGCAAACAAAGAACAAAATTCTAAATTTTGTCCATCCAACCGGTCGGTATGCACCAACAGTTATCACGCCACTCTCCTCGGTCCCTATTCTTCATTTATTTGTCACTAATTATCGTTTCCGTATCTCCTGGCTCCGGCCCCTCATGCAGCCGCATCCCGCACGACTCTTTAATTACGATGTCACCTTCAATTTGGAAACTTTTAATGTGTGTACATCATTCTGCTGCGGGACGTCGAGTGTTTGAAGTACACTTATTGCTCTCGTCTCCTCGTTCAAACTGACTCTTCTCTTTTGTTACTTTGTTTGAACACCGAAACAAATAGGACGACTAAATTTAAATTTCTTCATGGACTCATTTCCAACTTGTGAAAGTTTAGCGCTATAATAATATTTGATTCCGAATTCCATCGCTTTAATTAAATTTTAAACTCGAGTGGAAACCAAAATGCTTTACACGGAAGTACCGATGAGGACTTCTAGCGGGAACGTTTCGGCACCATTGAGAGTTTACCGGCTGCCAAGTTTCTCCACACTACGTAAAGTCGACGTAATTAGAGGAAGCTACGATCGTCTACTTCACTTAAATAGCCCAGCCCGTGTTAGTCGAGCAGAATTGCTTTCCGTGCTATTCGTATGCCTCGACTCTGTAACGCTGATAGCAATACTCCACATTGTAATACGAGGTTACACTAGGTACCTCAAGTCGTCAGAGGTTTTATGTACTAGTTTACTACCTCGCCGACTCATGGTAGACTGTAAAAGGCGACGATTGCGAGACAAAGCGTGATCGGATTGAGTAAATAAATAGTCTGCGTCGGAGTGCTCATCAATCTTGCAGTACAAAAGTAAATTGTGTAAGTTCGCAGCGGCGGGTTCGTCGGCCGCGCCCTGCAACCTCACTAAACTTTCGTGAGCGCGACACTTAACAATTTAATTGTCACTCATTAGTCCTTAGGCGACGTCTCTAGCGCCGTTTTGCGCGGGTTTAATTCACTCGGTAATTAATAGACATTTCATTAGCCGCACGCTACAACTTTTCTGTTTTTAGGCGCTTATAGCATAGCGTTATTGCAGTTTCGTGTTATCAATCATGAAATATCCAAAGCACATGCCGAGCGAGTAGCTGTTCGCGGGTATGAATCAATCAAACGCTACCAGACGTCGCGCCCAGATATTTATCACTCCAGGCAGGTGCCTGAATTAAAGTTCACAAATGGAGGAACGCATTATCGCCCGGAAACAAATACGGAATGACATAAAATGTTTGTCGTAAACGGAATGTTCGTGTCGGAGTTGGGAAGTAAGATATCGCGGCGGTGTCCGGATGGCCCGCCCCGCCCGCTCGTCTCTTGGCAAACTGCACTGTACTGCACTGCAAATCATACCGAGTTTGTTTGCGCAGGTCAACGCTCCCGGCGGGTACGTTTATGTGTTCCTGGTGTCACGTCGCCCTCTAATAATAGAATAATAGGAATGTTTAACATCAATAAATGCTCACTAGAATGCGCAAGTTCCCGTGAATGATGCGTTCTGCATTCATCGACAGCCAATCAGCGCCATCGACGATCAATATTGAAATGTTTGCGCTGTTTCCGCCGCCTTCGAAACAACGAACAAAAGGCAAAACTGAAGCTTCGTTGAAAATGAAAACGCGTGCTTGATCGAGCGTTACGTACGCACGCTTTGTCTGTTTATAATATGTTTAATCAAGTACGCAGTCAGTAGCGGCAACTCGTTAAACTTTCATTATTATCCGCTCTCACAAATTGGTCGTACGTGAACGAATTCGCTCGCGATCGATCTCCGCGGCACTCGCGAGCCTTTGTTTGACTTCGACTCCGAATTCAGCGTAATTGCCTTTCAGCCGTTCATTATTCAACTTTATGCAGTCATTTACTTGCGTTATTACGAGGGAGAGTTGCCGCGGTAAGTGTCGTGGGTGGATACATTAATCGTAATATGTAAATGTAGGGATATGAAATATTGAAATTGTGACATTACAATAACGTCTGAGCGAGACGCGGTCGGTCCTTGTTATCCTGTATAGCACCTGAAACACGTATTCCCTAATATTCCTATCCCATTTTACAGTTTTATCTTGTTATTGAAATATCTCTGGGTCCCAATCCGATTTGTATGCGATACCTGATTTGCATTGAACGTAGGTATTCATCTGTTTATTATTCAATCTGATATGCTATTGAAGCACTGCATTTAGGCCAAGTCATAAAGATTTTTGCTTGTCTGATTGTAGCCTTTGTCATAAAAAGAGTTACATTTGTCTGATTGTAGCTATTTCCAGCATACGGTATCAGGGTAAAAATTCTACGCATGTCCATGTAAGGGTATCAAACAGATTCACGATGAACTTGATCCACATCAAGTCTTACAGAAATTTGCTTTTGCTTTTACGATTTTTCAGGATGGCCTCCACAATCCCCTACAAGACATACCTTAGTTGCCTTAGCACCTTCATTGCAAGAGCATTCTGGTTGTTACAGATCGAGGACGAGGGTAACCATGGCAACGACGACACGCGACTGTTCATCTTGTCGACTCTGGCCGGACAGCACAAGCCACGCGTCACCTGTGCTATCTGCGAGGAAACCCTGCACGTGTTCGACCGATACCCGCTCGTCGATGGCACTTTCTTCCTCAGCCCGAAGCAACATACCAGTGGCGCTGTTGAGGTAAGCAGCTCGCTATTATATCCTTATATTTAAAAAAACTTTCGAAATCATGAAGAAGTTAGCTAACGCCAAAACAATAGCGTTTCTATAGACGACACTCACTTACTTTTAGGACTCTTCAGAAGAAAAATATTAACGTTAGGAATTTGAGTTTGTGTCTGAATCAAATGTACCTATTAAAAAATAAATAAAGAGTAGTAGAAACATGTGTGTTGTGGAATAAGGGTGACGCACTTGTCTGGAATTTAACGGGCCATAATATTACAGTAGTGATACTTGTTTAAAATGCAGGACAAATAGTTCACAGTATAACCTCTTCACTTACTTTCTACCTTGGAAAAATATTTACAAAGGTAACACTTTAGGTAATAGGTCTCAATAATGAATCCTTATTAGCTTAAACATAATTAAGATTGGCGTGATTTGGTGCTTTTAATCAGAGGATTTGCTAAAGCAAATAGATAGCGTTTACTTTACACGAGAACGTTGTAGCAAAATGTACGATATTTGCTCCCTTAGTCCCCGTTAATGTTCCTAAATGAGAAGGGATTCATTTAAATCGCTTGCTCGGATTCAACGAGATGGTAACAATACAAACATTTCATTGTTTACTGTAGGGATTTCTAAGCAGTTGCCTTAATATTCTTATTTGTCACACGGAAAGATACCAACTTTTCCTAACTCGAGTGTTTGTTACAGAGTTCGGAAAGTTAAATAAGATCCCGCAGAGTTTATTTAAGTGTACGAATAACATAACGTACGCTGGAAACTCGTACGGAGAAGCAACTTCTCGTCTCGGCTGTTTGTTAAAGGAATTAGAGAACACGACTCACGAATACTTGAATACTTGTTTGACGTTAGAATTATTATATAGCCGCATGCGCGAGTAGATACTATTTTATATTATTTACAACTCTAAATTAATCTAATAAACACAAACAGCGTGCTAAAAACATTTTATCGCTTATAACCTTAAAAATAAACACTTGCAGCATAAAACTGTGTCGATGATAAAATGAGATTTAATATCGGAGCTGTACCAAAACCAACAAACGTGTCGAATCTGATTTCATGACCTCAATAAGCTTAACTAATCATATACATCTATCGTATTGTATCTAAAAATATATCTTTTGTAGATACATTGTAAAAATTCCATCCACTTGAGAACACTTCTTAATTTACGTAATTATAGATCTTATCTGTGGAATTGAATCTTCGCGTTCTTTTTTAATAGCTGTTTATACTGTCCGTCTAAGAAGTTTGTTTTATAAAGTCATGACGCCTACGTTTTAGATCCGTAGTTAAGTCCGTAGTTTGAGTTAAGTACCGGTCAAAAAGCCTTAGTGCGGAGTTCACAAAATAAATAACCGATTATTAGAGTTTAACATTATTTTATATTGAGTTGTACGATGTGACATTTGTATTGTTTATCGATTTCATTTGAGTGTAACGTTAACTTTGTCGTCAGGTCAAAGTGGAAGGTCGCACGCAATACCTAACCTGCGTGTGCATGGGTTGTCTCGAGCGATGCGATCCGGAACGCACCATTCGCTGCCGATTCTGCAGCCAGAAGTGGGACGGCGCCTCTCTGGTCCTTGGTACCATGTACTCTTATGACATCTTCATGGCCACACCGTGCTGCGCTGAGAGACTCAAGGTAATTAACTTGTCATCTCGATCTCTTTGTCAGGTCTGGCGCCTCTTCTAGCGACGTTTTTGAATACTATTGCTCTTCAATCGGGTCATGATAATATATGTATGTTTTCACTAGTTCTACAATTAAAAGGCAGAACTTAGCAAGTTACAATGCCTTTTAACATTGTCATAGTCATCGTGGGTACATGCGTCTAAACATTAGTCATAGCAGTTTCTTAGTTATTTCAGGAGTTTGATTGCATTCATGCATTGTAAGAGCTCCGAAACAAGCTAACCGTTGTCTTTTGTTCTACAGTGCAACAGCTGCTACAAGCCACTCCTCCACCCGCAGCAGCGGCTGAACTACTCGGACTACTCGCACCCCATGACGTGCCCGCACTGCCGCGTCCTCGACACGCACTTCGTCAAGCCGTTGTCTTACTGCTTCACCAAGCGGGCGTATCCGTTGTATCAGCAGTGGCCATAACAGTCGGCGGTGCCGGGCACCTCGCCCGGCACCCCCACTGAGCCGTGGGGCCTGGCGCCGTCGCCGCCGCGCCGCGCCTCGCCGCCCGCGCTGCGCCCCGTCGTCAACACCAGCATGGCCACGCGCCAGCCCGAGACCAGCACCCCCGAGGAACCGACAACCAAGTACACCGCGCCCACTCTCGCCAGCATCACCGAGTCGCTCTCGCTGCTGGGCCTGAGCCTGAGCCCCGAGACTCTCGCGATGAGCTTCGGCGAGACCCTGGCCGATCGCTACTTAGCGGCCCTGCAGCCGAAACCAGTGGAGCGTCCGCTCCTTGGTGGCTGCGGCGCTCCCCGCACCACCCCCCTCGCCGACCCCGCGTCTCTCCAGCTCTTCTCCAACGACTTCATGGACTACTTGAACCAGATCGCATAAATCCTCGCTGCGTCTAACTAAAGGACTATTTAGTGTTGTGGTGTAACCCTCACAGACTTTTTTAAACGCGTCTTCTTATTGACGCTAGGAATAATTTCTGTTAAATTAAGTTGGTATTATTGAAAATAATTTTATACGTCGGTTTAGGTCGTACTATTGATTTTATTTTTATTTTATTCTGCACTATGTTGATTAGGCGTTGATTTTTATCGGAACCAATTAGTGATGTAGCGGCACCAGAAATTGCATTTTTTTGTTTTTTTTTTCGATTGGAATTGTAAACACAAATCTGATTTATTTCCTTTTGAAGGAGCGAAAGGTGAGTGTTTAAATTATTGATTACCTTCTATGACAGTGATACCAACCCTATCGGATAGGGCGATGAGTGGTGTGTTATTTAGTTCAATTTAGTTTATTAGTTATGTTTTATTTTAGCAAAATTTTAAAACTAACTTAAGTGTTATACAATATTTTCTTAGGTTTATTGCGATCTTTTATTTCTTCCCACCAAAATGGCTCTTTGATTTTGTAGGATTTGAATGAAGATGCCATGTTAGGTTACGATCTTAAAATCATCTTTATTACTTATATTTTCACATATTTTAATTCTATTATAATAGAGGAGTTAAGTATAAGTCATTGCTGTGTCACCAATAATATGATTAGCTTGTCTATATCTATTATAATTATTATATACCTATAAGGTTTTGTATCTTAACACGGTTATATTTATATTTGAGTTATTTTCGGCTTTAGGGTCAGTGATTCGTGGAGTGCCCAAACAATTCAAGCCCGACAAATACCTAGCAAGTTTAAAAGTTTCTGCTTCGTGCCATATCAAAAAACAACTGCACTTCATATTTACTCGTATATCCAAAATATTTGTCACACGAGCAATCCGCTAATCATTGAGCCATCTCTTTTGACGGATTTTATTTAAACGAAGACGCGATTTCATTTATCTTTTTGTTAACTATGTAATCTTTTCGTTTAAATCCGTGTCTAGGTTTAAGGGTTTTCATATAATTATCATGAATGTCTATTTAATTTGTAAGTGACTAGCGCTTTAAAGTTTACTAAGCGTATAAATGAAGAGCACACAATTTACTCACTAACTGTATAAAGTTAACATTTTAGGTAAGGTTTTTATACTTTGATACTTATTACTCGCAAAGTGATTGATTACAAGTGATAAAACGTAGGTCTAGTGCGTGTTTAGGATAACAAGTGGTGCGGATCTGTAGGCGTAGGGGCTGTCACCAGGTGTTCTCCACGCACTCCCCGTCGTCCGTGCCCGCATCAGCTCACTGAATAGAAAAATATATTTTCTGTTCTGTGGCTCAGCTCGTCTCGTGTGATGCTTGCGTGTACGGCTACGGAGCTTGAGTGGGTGGAACACACTCTCTGGGACAACGTGATATCTGCGAACTCGTTCGCTACATGTTAGGCAATAATTCTTAAAAAGACTTGACACTTTTTATAGGTAAAAATTTTTGCATTAACATCTTTTAATCGTAACTGCCATTTACATTTTACTAAACTAATCGCTGTTCATTGGACTGATTATGGGGTTCTTGTTGCGTAGTAAGTAGCATCAGTCATCGCCTTTCATGCGCATCATTCCGCCGTCATCCGCATCACTGCATCTCATGAGCGTCATCTTCATCCGGCACGGTTTGAGAGGGGGCGAACTGGCTGCAACTATGTCCGCTAGCTACCAGTCAACTACGGTCGGCCTATGCTAACCTAGTACTTCAAATGAAGATACCCATTGGCAATACCTACAAATATAACTTTAAATTACAATTATGACAAGCGTTTATCTTTAAGACACGAGTACTTTTTCAAGGTGAAGGATTTTATTTTTGAATTATCCCCCATACTTTGTTATTACAATGAATTAGTAACTTGACTGCTCCAGCAGGGGTTGGCATTCCAGAAACCAAGTATAAGACCTAAATTCATAGAAACGTGATTTTTCGTATAAAATCCTTGGCTTTGCCATCCTGTTTTTGAGCGCCGGTCATGAAAAGCTCCCCGTGGATCATAGTTGCCAGTTCGCCTTGTATGGTTGTAGTACCTTCTAAATATTTTAACATTAGTGTCCTATGCTTAAACGTTATCTACTCTAAGAATATATATAACACTTAATGAATCAATACTTTATCATAGCACGGTGTATCGATGATGTAAATAATGCCGTTTATGTAACTACACGCAGTTGCTTATCGAAAGTGTTTACAGATACATTATACTATTGCATATTTCTAGTGTAGCCGTAAACTGATAGTACATAATTTCAACAATATCAAAGATCCCTAATTATTTTAACAAAAATCAGCGGTCCTGTAATGACGTTTCATATGTTAAACAATTTTAATTTTATCGAAGTTTGCTCGTTCGTATATAGAATTATATTTAAAAGTTTAATGTGCATTTACTAAATGTATGTTAAAATATATCGTATCCATAAAGTATTTGAAATTAAATAAAGCGAGCTGTTGTTGGTATATTTAGGAAAATATTAAAAATACCAGATCATCTGATGGTGGCCATGTACAAATGAAAAAGTGAACCGTCATTACAGGGCACGCATTAGCAAAGGCTGCACAAAGTATATCATATTGTCTAATAGCGAATACAGAGAGCCATCTACGTAGACGAATAATCAGAGGCCGCGGCGCGCGCGCAGCCGCTGGATCCCTCTCCGGTACAAATTCAGAATATGCTATTTTGGAATCATAAGATCCGTTAATATATCATAGTCCTCCGTGTAAACAAGGATGTTTATTTAATAGATATTTAAAATCTTTGTCATTACCTCTCTAGATACTATAATAGTAAATTTATAGTTGTATCAGCGTAACACCTAAATCGAAATTCATTATTAATGAAATATTGAATATCCCATTTTTAAAATAAATTTAGATTATGCGTACCTTCTTTCAGTTGATATAGTACAACACCAAAAACCGTAATCAAATGTTCAAATCAAGTATAATATCATATAAAATATGGTGAATTTTCGTTGGATTAAAGTATTTTAAAATTATGTCTTGACAAACCAAAGCTATGGTGTACCTTTAAATCTTAACAAAATACACTCAATTGAATGACGTGTATTTTAAATATCAGCAATCACGAAGAGGCCTCTGATTCAAGGCTCAGGGTAAAAAAATATTGTATGAACATAGTCATGAATTTTTTCTCCCATTCTGAGCCCGCTGCGCTGGCGTGGTTTTCGGAAAATAACCGAAACAGTACCATTATGCTATAATTAACCTTATTTGGTAAATGGTTTGTCAAAACATGTTAGTTCCTTCGTATTTATATTCCAGTAGAGTTCATCCCTTAGTGTAGTTCAATATTTTGATTCTTCTATTTTAACCGAGTAGGATATCGCGTTCGATTCGATAGATCAAGGTTGTGCAGTAGTGTACCGGGAGTATTACCAGTTCCTCACAATCAAAGGTACCTACATAAACGAAAAGTGTTTGAATATTCACATTTTACTCACTTAGTTACTTGTTCAGTTTTAATATATTTAATTACACAACGTTGCAAATTTCCCTAGTTTATTTGCACATATTTGTTAAATTTTGTAATTAATGAGTATTTTATTTAGACACTGTCATTTAAATTTCTTCGTGTTAAATTAAATGTGGTGTAATTTAGTGAATTGCTTAAAAGTACAAAGAAACAATTTGTTACTTTTGCAAATTTTATAAAGTAAATACATATTAAAAGTAACTCTGAACTAGATAATCTTTAATAGTTGCTGTGAATCCCTATATACCGCGATGATTCCTCACAGAAGTATCTAACAGTTACACTGACTTTTGTATAGACATTTTGTTTTTAGTTGGTTGAAATTTAGGAGCAAAAATTGTTAATTATTATAAAAACTATATCTCGTATTAATTTTTCATTACTTTAATACATATATTATGATACAAGTACATAACCTAGGTAGTAGATTTGCACTGTAAGTAGGACATCATCATCGGCATAATATCGTTGATCTGCTGTCTCGCTTCACCCAGGTCCAACCGGCCTGGGTTCCTCGTAGTTCTTATTTAGCTTTAGGTTTGCTTTACGAAGAAGTGCGAAAGGGATGAGTGTTTGTGGTCACACTTAACATTAATTTTAGTCATTGTCATAATTCTTACATTATACTACTTATTGCTAATGCGCCCTCGTGCCAAGCGAGTTGTTAGTTGATCGTGTATTTTCTGGTCATACGTGCTACGTTCGCGTAGCATTTACGTTTAGGTAAAGTATGTGGAATTAACTTAATATCTTTCCGTGATATAAGTAATGTAGTTTTATGTATGCACTCGGTGTAAACCGGCCATCGATCGAGTTTACTCTAGCGCGGGCTGAGAATTCATGGCGAGATCGTGACATTCTGCGAAGCCCAAGTAACCGCTTAATGAGGATAAATCATTCGAATGTCTAATTGCCAATAAATCATTAAGCTAATAATGGAATTTCGAAAGGAATATAAATTCACGTAAGCCTTTTATTACTCTTAAATCTAAATGATACGTTGGAATTGGATTTTACAAAGAATAAAATTACAATCAATAAATATTGATAAGAAACCGACTATTTAAGGATAAGGACTACCCTAGTCGTATCAAGTTATTGTCAATGTGACATTCATTCCCGACGTCCAATCGAAGCTCAAAAACCCAGAACCCATTGGCTGACTCATGTATACGGCTGTTATTGGTTAGTGAAAGCAAATCAATGTGTTAATTATATTTTGATACTCGATGTTTTCTACACTAATGTAGTGGTTCATATTAATCTTTCGTAATTACGTAGTATAGATAGGACTCGTCATCACGCCCAGTCGCATTTCAAGTTTGAACTGGACCATTTTTGATGTGATCATAAGTTTTTAGAAACTAGTTACAGACTGCTTAACTGAAACCCTTTCAAGGAACTGCAATTAAAATAGACTGAATCCATAAAATCAAGCAATTGTAATAAAACTAAAATGCGACCACGTGATTGAGGAAGTGATATTACCGTCAGTAGATTCAGGTATTTTGGAATCAGGCCTTGTAGCCGTTAGTAGGTACGGAAAAGTCAAAATTAATCATAAAATTAAGCGTAAGCTTATCATAAGCTTCTTGATTCGATTTTCAAAAACGTAATTTTGTAACGACGTTTCAATTGGTGATAATCTGACGAATTGGCTAAAGATAATAATTAAGTTATTGCGTGGCAATTAGAGTAACATTTTACTACGTAACGCGCGGGGTGCATCAGGGTATGAGTGTCATAATTTGTAATAACTGTCAACTTTTGTACTTTCGTAACGATAACGAATAATTTAGTGGTAACATTTTTCTAATAATATGTAAAATGCGTAAAATAAGCATTAAATAATGTACGTTTTTTTACTGGAACTGTAGATGTAGTATTTTTGTAAGACAATGCGAGACTTGCTCCGCAGTACGTGTATCAAGCGATAATAGTTATGGTATTGTGTAATTCGACATTTGCATGTGCCAAGTTCGAGGAGCGGTGTCAGCCACTTCTTGATCTCGGACGTGTTCATGCGTTTTATATTTAGAAAGTAAGTTTTTTACTGTCTTGTGCGTTTTATACTTGATCAGATGCTTTGTAAAAGTTGTCCACCGTTTCTGCGAGTAATCGCATTAATATGTCCTCTTAATTGAGACCCAGAAACGTGAAATACTATAAGTATGTTTGTGACTTTTAAAAGGTCTTACTCTCCGGCGCCGGTTTTAACTGGTTCTGCTATTGACTACCACCATGTCTCAAGCAAGGACGGTGTCGTATTAATGAAGCCAAAGCATCTTAATATTCTAAAAGATTTTCTTGTCGTTTGTAGTATTGAATGTTCGTGTGAATGAATAATCTTCCCTCTTCATTTCTTGTGTAGGTACACTAGTTATCTACACACATTAGGTAATCATTACTTGTATCGGGTGTGGTCATGTCATGTGTTTATATGCCGATCTCCTTGTTTACTTACAATTTTATGGAATATGGATGGGAACGATCAGGGAAAAGAAGCTCAGATGGAAAACGCCAATTGTTTATTAATAAGTAAAGTTTAAGTGCTTGAATAACTTGTAAGAGTCGCTTTAAAATATTCACTTAAAAATATACCATTGAAATTAATATTTATATAAACATCGATACGTCTCAACGTATTATTTTTGTACATTCGGAGTCGATGCTTACGGAATTGGAAAAAAGAGTAGTTTAAGAAATTTCAGAGGAATACGAGAAAAAGTTCCATTTTGTAATAATTTAAAAATATTGAAAAGCTATTAATTTGTAACGATAGTGAGCGTTGTATTGTCTATTTTGTAATGTTGGTAAAGCATGACTAGATTGTAAGTTTGTTTCAGAAAATTGTAATAAAACTGAGGGAGACAAAAAAAAACGTTATATTTTATACGGATCCTGATATTGTGCCCACGGGCTATGTGTTAATTTACGAACCTAGTTGGTAAGTTTGCTCTTTAAAAGGGTTTTCGCAGGTAGTAATTTTAGTAGGCTTAGTGTTTTTTATACCGGCTTGATGTTGTGACATTTATTATTAATATGATATCGATAACTGATTACTGAACAGGTGGCCAACACGGATCTATAGCCGAATGTGTAGTGGGCACTCGTGCGCGCGGAGTGCGCGTTTCGTTTCAGTTCGCGGCGTGCGCGCCGACCTAACCAAAGTGTTGCTGTTCGCAAGCATATCATTTTAAAACGTCGCTAGATACATTTTCGGTACAAACTTAGCGAAGTTTATTTTATTCGATTTATACTATAATTAATATTGTTAGAGAATTCTGTGTTGTCAGTTTTGTAGTGGACGATTTGCCTATTCATCGATCTCCAGATAACTTTGTGAACGCAGATTCTAGTCGATTTCATTGGTTTCTAAACTCTCGCCTGTACCAGGGCGTCAGTAATACAATGGCTCCATTACAACGCTGGTAACCTTCCTGAAACATTTCGGTTATTTAGCAGAATTATATTATTGTCTAGTATTTCCGATTATGTTACGTTTTATATTGCTTATATTATATATTATGGATACAATGTTTATTAAGTATTTAATATTCATTTGATGAGGTCCTAGTCGATTCTCTGTATATCACATTTCCCAAAGTACAAATTCCTTGTTGTTTAGTCCAATTTTGTTTGACTGTTATTCAATGGAAATTATTTTAGAATGGCGCAAAATGTTGTAGACGTAAATCAAAATAGTTCAAATAAATCTATAATATTTCCATACAACTTACTTGTGTGCCGCGATGGGTCGAATACAATTACTGTTTAGCAGCTTTAAACTTAAGTTTGAACTTTAGATTAATTTTTAATAATTTACCTATTTTAGTTAATGCACAATTCATTATTTCATACTTAGTCCTTAGTTTTTGTCTTGTACTAATGTTTGCAGTATGCAATGAGCGGCGTCTGCCCGCGGCCACACGTGGCTGCTCGGCAGGCGCCGCATCACAATACCTACCATATTTAAGTTATGTTAACCGTATCGCCTACTACACATTATCTAAATTGGAACGCTATTAGCAATAAAATTATAATTCAAATGACACTATACCTACGATAAACAATAAAACCTTTATAAAAATAAAATAAAAACTTCAAAAAAAATATTTGTTTTATTTATTTTCCTACGGTACCTACTCTTAGCATTTTAATCGCCCCATAGGCCTAACCGAGATGCAAACGCGGCTATCGTTTCCGTTTTCTATCGATTAGAAAATGTAACGTTGTGTTGTTGACGCGATCTGTCATCAGCTAACGTCAATCCTACACGTTTATCGTTTCAAATTCGCGAACTTTATACATCTTGGTTGGATCTCCGGCCGCGAACGCCCAGCTGTCGGCGGGTTATTCTACCCTTCATACATCTTGCTACGGCATATATGATGCCCTAACGTCTGAGACAAAATGCAGCCGGCTACAGCGTTCAAAAGGTTAAACCTGAACAAAGTTATATTTACAATGGAGTGACAGGACGTCCGACGGAGGTACGAAGTCAGACTTGGGTCTTATTTCTTAAACGGGTATTATTGGCCAATCTGAGAATAGACATCGCCTCTTTACTGCTTGTCTATAGTTAGGTGATTCTTGGATGATCTCCTTTAACATCTCGTATAAAGAAGTCTCGTTTTTTTGGATTTTCATTAATACTTCATCGAACAAACGTTTAGTTATTTAAATAATTAATCACATCTTTTTACTTGCCTCGCTTGAGTGTTTGCAAAAGTTATTATCCTAGTTTAACCGAACTATAGCGAGTTTGAACTCCAACTGTCATAGATTTTAATGAAATTAAGGGCCGCCATAGACGGACTGCTTCGAGCAGTTAGGACCGGCAGCTATGTGGTCGCTAATTATCGATTTCGTGGTCGTGAATTGTTTCAATACGAACCTAGAGCATTAAAATTGCAGATCATCCAAAAGCGACCACGGAGCTGTCGGTTCTGACTGCTGCAAGCAGTACGTCTATGGCAACGGATTTAAAAAAATACACAACTTCATATGAAATAAATACATACATACATTAAATCACGCCTGTTTCCCAGAGGGGTAGGCAGAGACCACTTCTTTCCACTTGCTTACGATCTTGACAAATTTTTATCGATTCTTCCACATTCATACATCGAGTCATGCACTCTAATACAAACACGAAATAAATATGATGCTAAAATCGATCCATCAAATTGACGGATGCGTTTTTAACGACCATTTTGGTTAATGACTTGGGAGCGGAATTCGACATCCTTATGGATTGCAAGCGACACTATTTAGCCGACTATGTGAGCACATTCTGCTCGTACCTGCTTGAAGTGCAATGGGTTGTATGTTATCAACATAAGAACTATTCAAAACTGAATAATTCACGAAGGATACATGAACTTTTATGACAAGGAATGGTCACTTATTGAATCTTTTCCTGATATACTAAGCGTCCAAGAGTTAAAAAAGAATAAGCGCCTTCAAGTAAAGTATGAGCAACATGAAGAAAAACGGATACCTACCCACTCCATAATGTACAATCGAATGAACCTTCGGCTGAAAGTTGAAAAGTTGGAATCCCTAAAACGAAACCACTAGGTACTTATTTAGCAAGGTAAGTTACTTAAAGTACCCAATGTAACCGATTTTATTTATTAAATAATTTACTGCACCCCTGTGAAAAAAAAACATCAGCAATTGTTTAAATTATGATTAACTCGGTAGCATACCTACGCATATAAAATGTACAAGAAAGCAGAAAATTATTTATTTTACTTACACTTACCGCCTGTTTCACAATCGACAAGTAATGCATATTTGACAGATAAATTTAGCCCTTTCTCTTTCTTACACTCGAACATAAACCAGGAGAGAGCTAATTTTAAATGGCAGATAAATTTACTCGTCGATTGTGAAACAGGCTTGACACCCGACGGAGGCACCCCTCCAGAGGTGCGACCACCACCGCACCTCTAACTTAGGGTTCAGCATGCCCCCCGTAAGGGCATCGCTACCCGTGCCCGGGTGAAGTAGTTATGGTAAAGACATACCAACTACACAGTCAGTCATATAAAAGTAAAAAAGTAAAAGTGAAACAGGCTCTTAATTAAGTAAGTATAAAGTAGAGAAAGTTTGAAATGACATGGACCGATCCCGGTATAATTAAAAATTGAAATATCTTTCTTAATTTTCAACATTTCCTTGATATTTTCTTAATTTTCAACATTTCCTTGATATTTTCTTAATTTTCAACATTTATTTGTAATTTACGTAATAACATTATACTATTATATAAATTCTTACTAGAAGAAATACATTCAATAATAACTGAGATACCGAAATTGAATACCGTACAGTCGCATGAAAATAATACCGGTATACGACACCTGCTTCGTGGATTCAACAAATTTGGAAATTCCATTTTTTTTAGAAAAATGTGGGTACCTACTGTTTAGGGACTTGGTCCAATTTTTACCCAAATACTACCGCATGTCTTGGTGGCATTTGAGAATTATTACAGTTCCACATTTCTCCGCGTCGAACAAGCATAAGGCATTCTACCTATATTAAAGTCCTTATGGTATGGCAACTCGCTTGCGGTCTTGAGGTTGCCATGGTAAGATTGCAAATGGTAAGTGGGCTTACCATTATTCAACGCCATTCTTAATATGTGTATGTGTGAGTTGAATAAATCTGGGGTCGTAGTAAAAGGATGTCTCCTGAAGATCAACATGTCTAGCAGGCATTATTATGGTCGTGTTTATCGACGTGAATAAGCTTGGATAAAACATCTGTCACTTTCTGGCCAGTATGTAAGTACGAGAGAGACGGAAATGTTATCCACCGCGATGAAGGCGACCATCACTACTCTACTCCGTTTATGTACATACCTACCTTAACCTAACCCTGGTACTTGTTAAATCGACTAATACCCTTTAACACTGGGTCCCCAGAAATTATTTCTTCTCTATTCTATTCTGAACCTTGTTAAGCCATACTATTTTCGAATCTACTATAACCCACGTTTACATACATGTGCACTATTTAGGTACTATCGCCTCTCGGCCCTGTTCACCTATAAGAGGACGATGGGCGGGAGGTTATCGGAAGCACTTCGTCTTCCTAATGCGCGTATTAACTAAGCCAGCTCTAGCTTTGATGGTTAATAAATATCGAACCTTCGGAGAAGTAAATAATGAAGGTTTGTTCAGCCTTGGGCTGTTGTACCGCTATCACATTTTTATTGGAAACTGTTTGTATAAGAAAGACGATGTGTGTAAAAGACCGCTGGAATATTGAGTTAGGTAACCGTGAAATTTTATACTTTTATTGTTGTAAAGGGGAGTATAGCGTTCAGCGAAATATTTTCGGTCGAATGCATAATTAAAAAAAACAAAAAACGGGATTCCAAAGTCGCTTATTACATCGTTTATCAAGGTAAGATTTGAGACTGCAAAAAAGTACTGCTAAGGGATATAGAGCTATTTGTCAATTATTATTTTTTAAACCTAGCTTAAGCTTAAAGGCATCTCAAGTGAATAAATTTTGATTTGATCTGATTTCATTTGATTTGATTTGATAAGGTTCGGCTAGGTTTGCCCAAGCATTTATGACCTAAGTCAAGGTTTCTTCCATGTGTAATTACGTCCTTGTTTTACATAGTTACATGCATGATTTTTTTTTTTTAATTGTGTTGCCCTAACCTACTTTAAGGGCGCAGGTTTTTTTTTTTTTAAAGCTGGTCTTACTTAGCTCAAAACCAGTTTAAGACAAATTATAATTGCGTCAAACGATGCGATAGGTTAAGACTAACGTTCAGAGGGACCCCAAGGTTATATTATATCACATGCAGTAACGGCACAATGGTGTAAAACTGCAGTTTACTTGTAGTAAAGTTTTATACTGTCAGTTTTAGTATACCATTTAGGTACGGCAGTGTGCTCCAGGCATAAGTCATCTTAAATCGCTAGATATAAAGGGTTATTGTGATTTGCAGCGCAGCACGTTATCTTTATTTAGAACAACATTATTATGGAAATTATAGTACTCCGGGTTTAATCATGCTGTTTTCATTTGTTCCGTTTTATATTACATTGAAGGATTTAGGGCTAGACCGTCTAACTTAAGAAACACGACCTGCCCTGCATCAATTTGGACGAAAGTAACTCTACATACTCACATACTGTTAAGACGTAAAATTTTGAGAAATTAGGTGTATTTTTATGAACTACCTATTATATCTGTGCTCAGCCCAGTTGATTTGTAGCCAATGACCGGCTATTGGCTGCAAGTCTTGAATATGTTTCTTTAATAAAATTAACTCTTTCTTGGGAAGTCTGTAACTTCGTATTATCTATTTCAATACAAATATATATCACTTGTTCACTACCAATTGATCAATTGACGTAAACACAAATCAAACCCCCCCCTTGTTATCAAAAGTAAGCCGAAATCACAGCCTTAGGTGCTTACGTAATACTTAAATGACCCGAATGAAATAGTATTTTTACCTGACTTCAAAAAAGGAGGAGGTTATATGTTCCACTATATCGTCGGCGAAACTGCAAAACCCCGTAAGTAACATTTTGAATAAGGTGCAAAATGCACCTTTTAATGAGACAGTAAGGTTTATTTTGCTGTATCATAAATTTGTTAGTTACGCGGCTTTGCAGTATCACTGACGATATGTATTTTGGTTTAATGTAAATATGTTCACCGATATCTCCGTCAATTGTGGACCGACTTCAATAATATTTTTTTTGGTTTTCTGGTTTTGGTTGGTTGGTATGGTTCCGAGGTGGTCCCACTGTCACCAAATCTGAATCTGACGAGGAGATCAGTGAGGATTTGAGTGAACTCCTCAAATATTATAGGCAATAGTGTTTTAGTGTTTTTAGTCGCAAGTCTAGCATTTGCATGCAGAAAGTATCATTTGGTGAAGTGGAACTGATGATGAAGACCACTGGTGGCCACCGGAACTCCTCAACGGTACCTACCCGTATTTTAAGGGTGGCGATAAGATATCTCGATTAAGATAGTTGAGCGGCTACAAGAAATAATATTTAATTGATTACATATGACTATGACTTTCTTGAAATGTCTTGAAGTTTCATAATCATCTAAGAAGTGGCACTACATATGCTTATTATGATCACTAAAAAGTATAAAATATCCTACATAATATTCCAACTGAAGTCGGCGACTCACAATATTTTCAACCAAAAGCCAACTTTAGTCGGACTAACTTATTACCTATAATTTTATAAGAAGTTATTTTTAGCATCTTTGAGGGCAGTTTTTATATCTTAAAAATACATACATTTATATCCAGGAGGGACCAATCGACCGGTACACGGCAGAGTAACCCTATGAATGGTAACGACGTACACAATAGTCGTATCTCTCGTAGGATTAGCGGGTCCCGAATTTCAACGAGTGCTTTAGCGGAATCCAGACACAGTGGGTAATCCTCACTTTACTTACCTATAGATAAGGGAACGAGTTAACACGCCCTGAATTAGCGACACACAGGAAGGCATTAATGTTTTTTGACAGCTCGTTTGGAAAGTGTGGTTTTCTTTTCTGTATCGTAATAGTTGGATGATAATGTAATTTTCATCCCTAGGGAGAAAAGTGATTTGGAATTAAAAAAAATATTGGTCCGTCATATTCGACTTGTTATGAAATCTGTTTTTTTTATTATTTGTTTTGAATAGAAACATAACTTTAGTAGGTGAGACCATAATTAATACAAAGTAAATTAGTAAACTTTTTTAAAACTTTTTCTCAGCCGAAAATGTAGAGTTTAAACTAGGGTTTAAATAGATACTTTTATAAGAGGGTTTTTTTTAAATATACCTACGCTTCTGTTACTACCTGTGTGCAGACCGAAGGTCTCGGGTTGAAAATGCATTTTCTCAAATATGACAACTTGACAGATCAACTTTTCGCCCCCGTAAAACGTATTGCAAATTTCATCGAAATTGTTAAGAGCCAAAATATATATATTATTTAAACAAACATTACTCATTTAACAGTATAGGATAATGGAATAATGAAGCGCACTTTGACCCCTCGGCTACCTACAAGGAACCCATACCTCATGATGCGTAAACATTGAACCACCACACACATCCCATCCAATTTTTATGAGGACGTTTCCACGTGACATACTCTTTTACAACCAGCTTAGGAATATTAGAGCCTTCGCATAGTTTATAGAAAATTTGACAATCGTAAAATAAGGGTGATAAAGTAGCCACAGGGTTGTGGGGTGTTTTTATCTGGACTTACAGGGAACATAAAATATTTTATTGCATTTTGGTGCGTGCGAGTAATGTGAAGCTCTTTATGCATTCTACCTATTTCTTTAACACCTTTGTTTAACCAATTTGGAAATACCTTGTTAATAACAGAAGTAATACTTGTTGGTAATTCTTTAGCTCCGCCTACCCCACTCTGGGTATGAAGGCGTGAGTTTATGTATGTATGTATGTAATGTATAACAGAAGTAGTTTACTTACCTGTCTTATTCTTTACCTTACCGCCAAGCAGCAGTGTTCTCATTATTGTATTCTGGTGTGGGAATAAGACAACCGATGAAATTACAAGCATAGAGGCATTCCGTCTTGGTCCTCAGGGTTGGCAACGCATTTGGAGTTTTAGGCCTGATTTCTCGAGGTGCCTACTTGTCACAAAAAAACTCAGGAACGAAACATTTTATTTCATCACACAAATATTTGCCATATTGAAGATAAAACCTGGGACCGCTACCTTCATAGGCATGGTAACCGTGTCGTCAAATGATACATTTCGTAGATTATCATTTTCTTAAAACAGTTAAATGAAAGTTTCTTATAGAACGGCCTACGCGCGCTACGATTTGTTTAAAGGGGTGCTACGGCGTAGAAGTTCGCATGTAATAGTAAGACATTACAAGATACGCACCTAGGTACCTTATTGCTTGCCGGGTTAAAACAGTGCCACTCCATGTCTTCCCGTGGATGTCGTAAGAGATGACTAAGGGAATCAAGGCTTATAGTACCTACTGTTAGACGATGGGCTTCCAACCTGTCGCTAATACGGTAGTTAACATCTTAGATTTTGCGCAATGTGGTTACAGAATAATCAACAAGTTTTTAGAGTTGTTGGTAATTCTGTAGCTCTATACCTAACCCACTCTGGGAATGTGGGCGTTAGTTTATGTACATATGTAATGTATGTATGATATGATTTATTCTTAGTTAAAAACAATACCATAACACGTTAAAGGCAATATGGGCTTACCAAGTTGAATATAGGCGATGTTTGTATTTGAGTGACAATTGGTTTTAAACTTGTTTTTTTTTTTACAAAAGAAATAAAATGTAATGTCTTTTTAGGCCGTTTAAAAATATAAAGACCTCCACATTGACCTCCAATGTAAGGAAAGTACCATTAAACCAGGATGAAACCAGTTTAACCAATAAGACTTTTGATGACAAGGTACCAAGACCAAGCGGCATAACTTGTAAATCTACACGGTAGTTAATACGTAGGTATTACTGTGAGAAATTTCAGCCATCTCCGTTGGTTTTGTCTGTACGGCTAACCTATTAAACCGATTTAAAAAAAAAAAAAAACAAAGTCGCGGACAAAATCTAGTACCCATCATCATCATCATCATGTCAGCCGAAAGACGTCCACTACTGGACATAGGCCTCCCCCAAGGCTCTCCACTCAGACCGCTCTTGTGCTTTTCGCATCCACCGCTTTTCCACGATCCGATCCTAGTACCCATTCGTAATTTTTTTTTTTTTTCAAAAGAAAAATACTAGCATTTAAAGTATATTTAGATGAAAACACAAAGAACATTATCGGTTCGCCGCACATCTCCGGTTACGGCCCGTGACGGGCAATAAAACAGGGCCCATCGTTTAGCAATCTTCGGATGTAGGCTGCTGATGAACCCTCTACATTTCGCCTGTCAATTTTAGGGATCCGTAAAAAAAATCTATGATGTTCAAAACAATGGTTATTTATTTAATCCTCGCTGGAAATAGTCCTGGGTTCAAATCCCGGTAAGGACGGTGTTGCGTATGCAACATTTTTTTATTGTATACATTTTAATTCATTTTATGTTATTCTTTTCCCCTATTTTTTATTGTTTCCAAATTACATAAATACTAAAATCATTCATCTTATTATCTTAAATATGCTCCTCAAGCAATATCAAAACGTTTATCCCCACTAAAATAATCCGTTGAGCTTAAACGAGTAAAAGGTGGCTAGTCACTAGCTTTCTAAACTTCCACGTAGCTGCGCACAATTTTGGCACTATTTCTGTATACCAGTAACATATAATAAATTTACAGTATCAAATCGAAGTTTTTAATTAAATTAGCGACGCCTTCAAAACCTCCTCTTCAGCGGTCTGGTTTCGGCAGCTACAGACGGATATTATTTATATTATATATTATTTTTATTGTTCCTGAGTCTTGGATGTTTTCTAATGTATTAAGTATATATTTCTCTACGTTAGTAAGTTTATCGTTGTCTAGTACCCATAGTAAAAGCCTAGAGCTTAGTTAAAACGTGGACAATTTGAGAGACAGTCGCGTTTTTTATTATGCGTTGCCAACCCTGAGCACTTAGATTGAATGCCTATATTCTCGAAAGATAAAGTTACAGAAATTATTTGTTAAGTTAGTTAAATCCGCGATAAGCAAAAGTTAATTTTTGTTTCATTATAAATAAGTCTAACGAAAAGCAAGCTTTGAAAAATAAAACTGCTATTTGGATAATGTCGTCAAAGTAATGTATATATTTTTTTATCCGCCAATTTAAGAATAAAATAATTAGTCACTATTCAATAAGTAGCGGTAAACGACATCAACGCGGATTTACTGATACCTATTTGCGACACTGACAGCTTTTCATCTTGCTGCTCGTTTGCCTTTAATGAAATTTAAAAAAACGAATACGGATCCAGCACACAGTTTCCCCCCAGCTCCCAGCTTATGGGATCTATACTTTAAATACGTCGTATACTTTTTTTTATGTGACACGTCTGTATTTTGTAGCGGCCGGTAACTTTGATCGTCACGTCCACCGGTCAGCGAAAGTAATGAGTCGTAAAGTCACTGGACAGTGTAAAATGGACGCGCAGGTGAAGGACCGGCCAGGGTTCATAAGGATCAGGCAATGTGCTTTAGGTTTAAGAACTCCTATACCTATTAGAAATACATACATACATTAAATCACGCCTGTTTCCCAGAGGGGTAGAGACCACATCTTTCCACTTGCTACGATCTTGACAAATTATTAAATGTTGTGTTTTTTGGTCAGTGCGTCTGTTCTTTAAATTACTCGTAATATCAAATAATCGGCTTTTGAATATATCAGTATTTTGTTGCTTTTTGTTTGTCTGCTAAGTCACAAACAAATGTTTTTTCTTTGTTTTCTCCACTCTTAGCCGGCTGAACCGCTAGTGTTACTACCAACTGCCGTAATATCAATAAAGGAGGCCAACAGTTACCAACAGGCATTGTAAAAGCCGACTAAGTAAGTACAGTCGAGGAAATTGATTATTTAGCAGTTTGACATAATACGTCAATTGGCCGGGTTATACCTTTTCCACGTGTCGTTAGTCGTGTCACGCTGGGAAAATGTATAACACGAGTTAGTTTACGTATTACGTCAAACTACTTAACGATATTTTTCCTTAACTATACATACAACATTGTACTTATCTTTCTTGGTATTAAAGCAGCTACGCTAACAAGAGACCTCCGATTAAGGGCTATTCGTAAATATGTTATGTTATTAAGACACAAAGAAAATGTTCACAGCTAAATATAAATTCACTGTCATAGTGCTGCAAATCAACAGGATTTTAGAAAACTGTCAAAACTTATGAAATTTTTGTAGGCGCTCGACTCCACCTGTTAGCTTACGTCAATCCTATATACATTTTGGATAACGGTAACAAACGCCAAATGCATCTTGTCTAGGGCCTCGAACCTTTTAAATAAAAAATGAATACACCATCTTCATCAAGAGATCAAGATTGTGCACCGAGTCGTTTTTTCACCATTATAACTCCGTTGAATTATATATGCGCTAATTTACCCCGCTAGTGAACTGTCAAAACACAAAGCTTTGTAGAAACCCTTGAAAAAAATAAAATATTTATTCCAATAAAAGCTATCTTAGCTACTAACCTTTTGTAAATCTTTTAAAATCCTTTCTCGCCGGTATGACAAAGGGCGAGGGGTGTGTCCATCCCCCGTGGCTCGGCAAAATTAGGCAAGTCAGCTTAAATTAAAAAAGAAATCAGGCGCAAGTTAATTCCAAAAGTTTTAATTACGTTTATTTTGTCGTTAAGCAATTCCTAATTAATTTGCTTGAAAGAAATGTGCCCGTGACAATAGGCTACGGGGATGCGAAGGAAGGCAATTATCTTTTTTTTTTGTTAAGGCAGCATTTGAAAAAAATGCTATGATTGTTATTGCGTTTATATTAAATTTAGAATACCGGTTTTAATAAATCCTTTTAAAACTCTGAATAGTCGATATAGACAAAACGATATCGCAAATTATTTTGCTACGGCAAAGGCGGATCGATAAAAAGCAATACGGTTTAAGATGAAGTGTAATAGACATAATGTCGTGCTATCTTACAGATGGGCCCTTTCGGATACACTTCGAACCTTTAGGATCCTTTGTGCAAATTTATTTTATTTTTAACTAGAAAGCGTTGAAAAAGTTTCCCGCTGCTCTCCCTATTTCTTCTTCGGGGTCGTTTTTTGGAAAATCCATTATTAGTACACCGCTAAGGTATCCAAGGAATACTCCCTCCAACTGTCAAGTTCCTAGGTCCAGCGGTTTAGGCGGTGCGTTGTCGTCACTCAGTCACTCAGCCACGGTAGGTACTATGTACTATCAGACCAATGGAACCCTGACCCACCATAGAACTGTGTCATAGTGACGTTATGATTCAATCCGTAAGAAGTCTCAAACAAATTGTTTTATAATGTCACTGTGACACCGTTCTATGGTGAGACGAGATCACGAGTGGACACCCACTAGCTACCGAGACGCTCATAAGGTCGGCCTTACACATGTAAGTTTCACTTAGGTAAGTAGGGACATAGCTATCAGTTAGAACGAGAAAAGAACACTTCTATCTAATTCTAACAAATAGCTGCGTCCCTACTTAGAAAACGATAGTCTTGCATTGTCATAAGTAATTTCTAATTGAAACAACAAAACATAACGATAATCTTTAGTTTTGGGACATAACCACCGCCAAGCAGCAAGTGTTTGCATTATTGTGTTCCGGTGTGGGGATAAGACAGCCGGTGAAATGTCTTGCACACAGGCATTCCATCTTGGTCCTCAGGGTTGGCAGTCTTAAGATTGTAGTCTTGAGAATGCACATGTCTATGGGTCACAGATTCCACTTACCATCAGGTGACCTGCACTTTTGCCTTCTCAATGCCATATAAAAAAATACAGGATAAGAGCGAGTCGGACTCGCTCACCGAGGATTCCATACAAATTTGACAAGTTCAACCCAATTTAAAATTTGGAACGCCATTAATAAAAACCCTGTTCAAGCTCCTATAAATTTTGATTCCCTTGACAGTGTCGATTTTTTGCGGCACAAACGGCCGTGTAATTTTTTTTACGTATTTTTAGGCCGCAGACCTGATTATACAGTTTTATTTTTAACTTGATAGGTACCTTCACGCATTCTCGAGATAAAGGGTCTTCACAGACAGACGGACCGACGGACAGACAGACAGACAGACAATAAAGTGATCCCGTTAGGGTTCCGTTTTTCCTATCAAAGTACGGAACCCTATAAAAGCACTTCACAACAACCTGTGCCAATATACAGACACCACTCATTTCCTAATTGCATTGACATAAACACTTTTAACACTCTAAATACTAAGCTCGGAACGCTTGCAGCAAAACCTGCGACAAAGAGAGGTCCTCACTCGACACTTTTTTTTTCATGGTGGAGGCAAACGAACGTGTACAAAGATTGACGTTTGGGCCTCGTCATTGCAGTTTGTAGGAGCTACAGGTGAGTCAAGGACTCCTCACGTGAGCTAGTCTTTCACGCATCCGCAATTTCGAGCCAAAACGCAGGGGTCGGATAGCGGGTTTGGAAATGAATTTAACTTTTTAAATTATCGGTGTTATTGAAATTTAATAATGATGCTATTTTTATTTTAGTTTATTTGAAAGGTACAACGAAATAATTTAAAATTTAAAAGTTTCATATGTATAGTTCGTAATGAACTATAGATTTTACTTTAACTTTTATTTTTTGCATTACATACGATCTCGTCTATGATTCCTACATTTTGAAATCGCGGTAACTTGAAAAAATACTAAGATGAATAAAATTGTTTTATTGGTCATGCATGAACTTTGAATAACTCTGTCAATAAAACCGATTTTCGCATGTTTATTTTACGATTATTATCTCAATTATCAGGAAAAAAAATGTACCAAAAAAAATCACCAGGCCAACGCCGAACACAAACAGCTAGCAATACAATAAATGATAAACTCGATTATTAAATAAAAATATTGACTCGTACCCAATAAGACAAATATTTACAACGAGATCTTACTGTAGGATCTCCATTTTAACATTTAAAAAAAAAGCCTATATTAGGTTTGAAGCCAAGGCGATTGTTGAAATTCAGTGGACGCGGTGATAATATTTCACTTTTACGAGGCGCGCGTCTGCCCGTGCGTCTGCGACTCCGCCCCGGGCATCGGCGAGTAGGGCCTCCACGCGTCGTGGATAGCTAAGGAAGGTCCTGAATGCTGGGAGCCTTTAAAATAAATAAAAGGAGACAACCTCACGTTTAATCGACCTAATCCCAAAATAAGCTTTAGGCTTATACTATGGGTACAACAAATACTTAAATACATAGAAAACATCAACATTTCAGAAACAAATACTCGCCGTATTAGTTTAATTTATCTTTTCAGCGTTCAAGCCAGAAATACACAATAGCAGATTGCCAGTAGACAACTGACTGTGAGTGACTAGTGCTACGCTCCATGGATTTTAGGTCGGTGCGGTGTACTCGTTTGATGGTGGGGCACGTCCACTGTGTCGACCGTGGCTTTCGAAAAGTTAAATGCTCAATGTTTCTCGTGTTAAACATCACACCGTCCAACCGCTCATTAAAATCAGCTTCGATTGTTCTTAAAGACAGTTTTTTACAAAAATTACGAAAAAACAAAAAAAAACAAACAGTGATATTTTTTCATTATGTACTTTAAATATTACTTTCTATTTATAGTTGTGATACGCCAAGGTTGTTGTGTAATGCATTACATGCCGTAATAGCAACAAAATAAGATGATTCTTAAATATTTTTTCTTTCAATGAATTTGTTTAAAATAGAAACGTATTCATGGTAAGACAGAAGCATATGAGCATTATTGTATGTCCCGATTATTCACTGAACTCATGGCATTCCTACTATAATGGCGCATTATCTCTCGCCATCTCGCTCGTAATCGGGCACATGCACTCGACTCCTAAGTACCGTTTTAACGATATTTCTATATGATAACAATTGTATTCCTTAGACAAATTACGGCGCGAAGCTAAACCTAAATTGGTATCTGGAATAGAACGCTCGTATCATTTAAAGACACTAACAAGTGGAATATAAAAAAGCGCAAAATACTTATAAGTCCTGTAAGTGTGTAAATAAGTAATTCTACGAGGTAATTTTAAAAACGCGAAAGTTTGTGTATTTGTTTGTTATTCTTTCACACTGCACGGCTGCACGGATTTGGATGAAATTTTAAATGAAGGTAGCTTTAACACATATGCTATTTTTCATTCCGGAAAAAATAAAAGTTTCAGAAGGAATAACGATAATCAAAATCTACGCGGAGAAAGTAGCACGCATAAGCTAGTATACCTATATAGCACTTTAATAAACATTGCGACTCTTTTATTCTTCAGCGAGCACTAACACGTTTTAATAGTACATAAACATTTCGCTTTTCTCAGTGACTTATTCAAACGGCTGAAGTCGTTGTGAGCAAATTAAATGTCGAAATTCCGTTTCGCGACGTTAAAAAGGTCGTAACGTAAACTTTTTCAATTTTCACCTGCAGTTAAAGTAGAGCATAAAGCGAGAACGGCTCACAAGTAAATATTTTGAGAAGGTTGACGACGCCTGCGGGCAAATGTAGCAACTTGATAAGGGTGCGCCGGCATAAAATGCATGTAAACACCTCTTTTGCTGGAGCTCAGGGACCAAATGTTGTCGACTGCTCCCTTTACATAGACGTTGCGCTATATTATGATACTTGAAATGAAATTCTAGAAATATACACTGAAAATTACTGGTAGTTTTCTCAAGTTTCATATTAATTGAATTGAAATCTCTTATCATGTCTCGACCTGAACGTCCTCTTTCAATTTTGGATGCAAAGGTGGATGCTTTCTTGAGTTACAAACTCGTACGTCTGAAGAGTTGTACAGTCGCGAGAAATTCAATCCTGTAAGAGGTCTGCTAACTCGGACGGGCAGTGGCGCAGTGACGGCAATCACCCTAATGGCCGCTCCAGACAGAATTAGTTCTCCACAAACAAGTTGCTTGATCCAATTGAATGCATTCGGACGAACGCTGTTTGATGTGCGACTAATAGTTTAAGGTTATTGGTTAATGGAAATGCGGTGTTCTTAGAATGCATTGTATTCTTTACGGTTTTGATGCAGTGAATACCATTAAAAAAAACAAAAGCTCTCTTCGAAAAGGTTACTAGAGCAAACGTTCTACAGAGGGGTTATTATGACATAACTATGCAGTTCATTTTACGGCAACTGTAAAGGACAGAGCTATAGCAGTTAAATAGCCCTGCCCTTTTCTTTCAGCGTAAATTGAACTGCATAGTTACGTCATAATAACCCCTCTAGGCCTCTAATCTAGATGGTAAAACCCGTATCGTCTGACGTGTTTTGGTATTGTTTTTAACTCAGCAGCCATTACTCTCAAGTATTTTTGTAAAAAAGTGTACTTTATCAGGAAAATAAACGAAAAAAAAAAAAAAAAAAAAAAGTAAATAAGAGCTATCTAAGCGTTAACAATACAATAATCGGTAAAAGACGACATGGCTTTGTTCGCATAGTATAGAGGCCCAGAACATGTGAATTTCCCAATGCGTAAGCATTTACGGATGGTTTTTCACAGAAGGACTTTACAAAAAAAAACTGTTTTCAACTGCAACAGCTTTAGTTTTCACCTTTCATTAATACCAAACTATTTTCGTGTATAATAAAAATCTAAAAACCGGATTAAGATATAGCGTGATTAAAACGAAAATTGTCTATAATAACACGTCATCAAAACTCTACGAGCTTTTAGCCGCGGGAGTGACTTCCCTAATAGCCCCCCAAGTGTCATGATAACCATGTTCAAAGCCAAGCGTCGTGATTTACCTACAAATTAGACTATTTTTGGAGTAGCTGGGTAGGCGATGTCTTGTACTAAATTGTAACTTCAATCATAATGTTCCGTTCTCACGTATGAAAACCGATAAAAACTTCCTAGGCGCTTCAGGGCAGCTATTATTAAAATAATTTACGTTAACCACGACAGCTTGTCGGCTGAGCCAAATCAGAGGCCGCACGCTCATTATAAAGTTTGCACGTGTGTGGTGGCTGACTGATAAACCTTTATTATAAAAAAAAATACAGTCGGCAAAACACATTGGTTTAAAAATTAAGTTTTTGACGGTTAGTTCCCGATTCGCCGGATTCTTGTTTCGTCGGATTCCCGATTCGCCGGAATTTCATATATAAAATATGTGCCAGTCTGAACTTTTCCCTCAAGAATCCGGCGAAACAAGAATCCGACGAAACAAGAATCCGGCGAATCGGGAACTAACCTTTTTGACTTCAGAAAATTTTGAAATTGATCTTGTTTTTAACAAAGCCAAAACCAAATAAAAAGATAAAAGATCAACCGACTCCTTAGATAATATCTTTAATGTATAGACACGCTTCTGCTACCGGTTTATAATAGGTACTTAGGTAGTGTAGCTATTTGATAGGCGTTAATTGGAAAATTGTATGGTAGTTGTATCGTGTTTATAATTGTAGTAACAACGCTTTGTTCGTGTCGATTAAAATAATGGTTCAGTTAGAAAATTACCAGGTTGTTAGAACGAATCTCTTAGAATAATAATGTATGAAAATGGCAGGAAAGTGATATGTAGTTAATCAATCATAAAGTTACGGATTATCCTTATCAGAGAAAATTAATTCATTCCACTTTCAAACTTGTTTGAAAAAACGTCACTTAATCGTCATTAACTGACTTTTTGACAGTCAACGGACGCCCTGTATGCTGCTTTAGGCTGCGGCTCCACTCAGCTCCGCTCGTCTCCGCCTCAGACGCTGGAAACGCAGCCTAAAGCAGCATACAGGGCGTCCTAAGACTCAAATTTACTGTTTCCACTGAAGCGGAGCGGAGACGAGATGTGGATAACTAATATGATTGGTTGATTCCTACACGTCTCCGCTCCGCTCCGCTCATCTCCGCTTAACTGTTTCTATTAAAGCGGAGTGACGAGATGTGGATTTCAACTAATATGATTGGTCGAATTCTACACGTCTCCGCTCCGCTCTGCTCATCTCCGCTTAACTGTTTCCATTAAAGCGGAGTGACGAGATGTGGATTTCAACTAATATGATTGGTCGATTCCTACACGTCTCCGCTCCGCTCTGCTCATCTCCGTTTAACTGTTTCCATTAAAGCGGAGTGACGAGATGTGGATTTCAACTAATATGATTGGTCGATTCCTACACGTCTCCGCTCCGCTCTGCTCATCTCCGCTTAACTGTTTCCATTAAAGCGGAGCGGAGACGAGATTTGGACTTCAACTAATATGATTGGTCGATTCCTACACGTCTCCGCTCCGCTCCGCTCATCTCCGCTTAACTGTTTCCATTAAAGCGGAGTGACGAGATGTGGATTTCAACTAATATGATTGATCGATCCCTACACGTCACGAGCCGCGATAAAATGATGAGTTATAGAAATAAATTAAAAATAATATTAAAAATCACTTTAGAAATGTTAAGTATTATAAATAGTATTATAAATAGTTGTAAGTAGCATAGGTACTTGAGCTCCGAATACTTATATTCTGGAAATTGATACAAGAAAGCGTATTAAAACAGAATCAAGAATCATCGGCGGGTCCCTAAAACTGTACCATGTTTAACTAAACACAAAAACCTGCCTATGAATCTCCGAAAGACTACATTATAATTGGTTTGTTAATTTGTGTAATAACAGGGTCTACTACGCTATCATTCACTACCGACAGGCTCAAGGATGACCCGGTAATACGAGTACGTTATATGCCAGGCTTCCAGGTTTCCATACAGAATAAACACAATTTTGAGTTCATGACATTCAATATGTTTTACGTTGTAATAATTGAGATACCAAATTTTTTGATTGAAGCCCATCGGTTTAAACTGCGCCACGAACACGAATATCACTACACCGGCTTTAAAGTGGGTTAAAATACAAATACTCTAATAAATTAAAATTAACTTATTGTCAAATCAATATTGTCGAATATTTTCAAAAGGAGTTATTTAAACTTATTTGGAGTAATTACATTGCTTTTAAAATTATTTAATGCTCTAAGCTTATACAGAAAATATTTTAGTTTTTGCGCTTGGCATTATTATGAACCTATTATAGAAATCGATTTGGACATCCATTATTATTATAGCCCTGTCTCGTTTCAGTAAAATATATTTCGTCACAATCTTCAACTTGTAGTCTTTTCCTTATCGTTTTTTGCTGTTTTATTTCGAACTCATAAATAATTTAACCATAGTAGTCCCTATATTCAAACCCCTGAGGTTTGTATTTGGATTTGTAGTAATTGCATCTGCGGAAATGTTATTAGTCGTAGACGACTGCAGTGCAATAATGGTCTTCTTATTGCTTGCTTCACCCACAGCCGCTATAATGGTCGTTTGAGATGCTACTACACGATACTAGACTGTTAATTGCGCTTTTAATAGAGGAAATTAAAGTAACACTGCAAATTGGTTAAAGTACACCATTAGTCCATTATATTTACAAAGAATGGTAATTCAGACAAAACTCATTTTAAGAGCACAACTATATGTAGGTAATTATTGAGGGGGTTGAGATGGGCCTTGTAAGCCACTTCGACCATTGCTGATCTTTTGTGGCAGCCCTTTGTTTAGAGTTCACTACAAAGGCCCGTTGCGTCCAAGAATTTCCAGATGCTTTGGGCAGTGAGTAGTTGTACATAAGTATCTCTTGTGGGTCAATGATATGTCTATGTAGGTAAGGTAATGCAATCCATTTTTAATTATTTTCTGGCAATCGGTCACTATTAGTGAGCGACCAATACTTACAATGACTATTTTGACCATAGCACCATGATTGATGGATTGTTTGATTGATTAATATAAAATGGCTAGCCAGTGTGGAAAGTGGGTCTTATTATTGTGAAACCTGTGTAGGAAAACACACATTTTTTTGTCATGGAGCTCGCAAACGAGATTGTACAGGTCTTAACTGGCAACACTGCTCAAATGGCTGGTTGTCATTGGTCAAGGTTGTGTCAAATGGAAACTTGTAACCTGTAAATTGTATATTATAGCTTTATAAAACAGGCCACTGATAGTAAGTGGGAGTGTGACCAATAGACATGTGTATTCAACAACAAAACAACAATCCTAAATCTACTCACGTTTTTTAACGTCTTTCGTCATTATATTAAATAGAATCAATTTTGCCTTTTTTATATCACGTAGTCGTAGTTGTAGTGTAACTTGTAGGATACGATTGTTGGTGGTTTGTTGGTGTAGACCTAAGATGTCATGGCTCGGGGACATAAAACTGGACAGGAGTTGCCGCGGTTGAAGAGCTGTCCCGTTTGGCGAGAAATAGGAAGTTGAATGCAGAGCTGACTGCCAACCTCCAGTAGCGGAGAGGAATTTGAAGAAGAAGTATAATCTCCTAAATCTTCATCGCCATTCAAACGTATTTCATTTATTACGCGATGAGATGTAAATTATGATCCTAAATTTCACGTTCGCACACACTTTGCACGTCCTTTGCTATGAATTGGTCATATAACGTGTGTCATAAATGCGAATTTGAAAAGTAAAATAATCCATACTGTTTGTAGACTCATAAAGTTGTGGCTCGTAAAAGTTTGCTTTCAATGAAGTTGAGCGGTGATACGTATAAGTTTTATGATCATTAAACTTTTGTAATAAGATGTTTATACGCTACATTAATAGTTTGTATGATGAAAGTTTGACCTTTTGGTTGGAGAAAACTAGTCACATTCATAGTGCATTACTCTTAATCTTTGACTAAGAGATACTAACATTGTGCTGAGACTACAATCTAAAATAAAACGCGACTTATTTTAGTCGTAAAACTGAAATTTTATCCAAAAGGTTCATAAAATTCAGGTGTTGACAATAAGCATCCAATTACATTTTTTATTTTTCCAATTTCTAACTCTCTAAAAACTTTGAAGTAATCTTCCAAACTACTGAGTCACGAACGAAACTTTCTCATTAAAATCTGGAGAACCTGCAATTTTCCCGTCCAATTTGTCAGGAATGACACGATGATCGTTTTTATTGCACCTCGGACTTTTTATAACGAATCGTAAAATAAAACTCGATCACTCACAAAACGCTTTGGGTTAACGTTGAAACGTGGTCCAATCTCATTTGCTAATAACGATCAGAACGTTCCGAGAGGGTAATTTATGATCGTACAGAATCTAATTATCTCTAGAACAATCAAACGGCAAGGTACATACTTAAACGAACGAAAGGTTCACCGCCTCTAAACACTAAACCAGCATCAAACACGACGCAATTTCTGCCAGGAGATGAAGGTCATAGAAATCACAGTCCCTTTCCCAGACCACTCTTGTACGGCAGAAGTGTCTGTCTTAGATTATAGAACTGTATAGTATATGCAGAAGTGACACAATACTTCACCTCCTGAAGCATTTCAAAACTTCTGGCTGCCCAGCATCAGCATAAACCTGAAAAGGACAACACATTTGAAATCACACACTCGAATCATTATGGCAAATAGAAGCATTTATTAAAGAAGTCTATAATGACTACCTTTGTATTGAACACGCGGATATGCTCTCCTGGTAAGAAGATACACTACTGGCTTAACAACATTGTATTTTACTTTCTGCCCGTTTGTGTCATTTAGATTATTACATTCTTAAAGGTGACGGGGTCACTATAGACCTACTCATTTAACTCGTCACGTACCTTTTACAAAACATAACATACTTACAATATATCCGTTACTGAAAAATCACTAGACAGAATCAAATTTCAAAACGATTTCTGGAACTTGATCCAGTGTTTAAGTTAGACAATATACAATGGAATAATAAGTGCAGTAGATAAAAAACAAGCTAATTAACAGAATATATTTGCTACCTAAAACATTTAAGGTTGGTCCCCTGAAAGTAAAATTTTGCCGACGCTCACACAGCATTCACCGGGCAAGAGCATGTCGGACCATGCTCAGTATAGGGTTCCGAAGCCGTTGGAAAACTTTTATCCCCATACATCGACATAGGTCGCGGTCAGTTTACCAACACCGCAAATAAGTTTTCGGTAGGTATAAAGATTTAAACCGTTTGTAACACAAGAACCACTGAAGTCTACCTAGTAGTGATAGTTTTCCTATTAAATTCATTGTATGTGCTTTCATTTAAGATAATTTTTCAGATTTAGTATTTGAAGTTTTGGCTGTAGGGGGGGGGGGGAGGACACTTGACTCTAACAAAAATTTGCGCTTCAAAGCTTAATATTTCATAAACAGATGCCTTAATCGTAAAATTGTTTCGACAAAACCGCAATATTTTTAGCCGAGAAAAAAAAATACATCCCCAAGTTACGTTTAGTTTAAAAAAATGATTTCAAGGTTTTGTTTTACCACTTTGTTGGCGTGACTAATATGTATATTTATGACCAATTACAGCTTTCTAGTACTAAGTCTCTGAGCTAGGCTGCGGACGGACGGACGGACGGACATGGCGAAACTATAAGGGTGGGTTTGACTACGGAACCCTAAAAAACGTGTTAATAAAATGTATGTAGGTGTCGACAAAGTTGTAATTGTCATTAAAGTTGATCACGTACGAGGGCGCAGCTGTTTCCCTCTTAATTCCTCAGTTTATGGTGTCATGTCTGCAAAAGAGGAGCGCTACTGCCAATCTTAAAGGTGTTGAAGTAACGTGTAGGCAATTGAAGGCTTTGTATTAAAGTACCGCAAAAAACGTTACCATTCGGATTGTTCATATTTTTACAATTAATCTAATTCGAAAACCATTTCGAGGAATTGGGTTTTGAAGTCGTACTGCATTATTAAGTTTTAAAAATATTAATCTATTTCGGATATAACGACAAAAGTATATTTAACCTTTGTTTGTCTTTCGTTTTCGGCTTGAAGCCCCCCCAGGTGCATCTTACGGGCTAGGCGAAAACCGCTTGAAATTGTATGTAAAACATACTACTATACTATACACTATTACAATCACTTCTTATCGTTAAATATAATTAAATTGTTGTTATTTGTTGGAAATACCAACCCAATTTTAAGATAATCTTGTCATCCATACAATGTCTGCTAAATAAATAAAGATACAAAACCAAAACTATTGGGTCAATTACAAAATTAGGGTGATTCTTCGAGGCCCTGATTTTTGACGTCCGGGTGCTTAGTTCAATGAACTCTTAGTTTAGAAGGTTGGTTTTTTTTTCAGAGGTCACTGATGTTCATGTTTAACTAGGACATCGGTCGATTTTTGTGTAACTGATTATAAACATTTACAAAAAAAAAAAAAACCCATTATTCTTATTACTCTGTCGTGTCCGTTCTCCATTTTCTTGAAAACATATGATAATAACTTAAATTTACTCAACTTGATAAATATTTTGAGTGACCACATACAAACAAGATTAGTTGTTACATTAACAAAATTCAAAAAATATTTTTTACATGCAATATTATTCTTATAACTGAGGATATAAGATTTGTCCGCCGTTAAATTCTTATTACTCTGGAGCGGGCTTCAATCAGCCGTATCATAAAGACATTTCAGAACCTAGCGAAAACTCCCATGTGGGCCGGTTTTTACTGACGCTCCGAACGTGTCAGGTGGTGGACGTGTCGGCTGATGCTCATCGCCCCGGAGTTACGAAGGTAAATATATCATTACTCTGTCCTTGGTTCACGTAACATTCTTATTACTTTGTTAGTTTTTTTAACACTTGTGTAATCTTTAAAAAAAAATGAGTTGTACTTTTTTAACTGCTTTAAATGCTATCTTACCGTAGCATTAACGTTTGCCTTCCAGTATGATCGTATTATGAACCATGAGCTTGTTTTCAATTTTTTCTTACTCCTCTGTCCCTTATTGCTTTGGAGTTATGAACAGTGGAATGAGAAAATTGACAGTATTTATCGTTTTTTTCACTTTAGATGTTGTTATTTATTTATTTATTAAGTCCAAGATACGAGGTAATTAAGTAGAGACACATGCAGTCGATTTAACCTGCTTCAAAAAATTATGTTATCAATATATTTTAATAAGGTTTATTATTGTGATTTATTGAATTGATTAAAACAACAATGAATAATTGCACATTGTTTTATTTTTAAGTAATTAAAATACCGAGAAAATCACATATTTGATAATTTTTTAAACCTATTCTTACTCCTCTGACGTCAATTTCTTATTCCTCTGGGCACAAAAATTGAATAGTTAATTATTTACTGAGCGAGTTCATAAAAATGAGTGCCACAACCATATTCATGTTTCTAAATAGATCTACTTTCATGGAAGAACATATTAATTACTCAAATAAGCAAAAAAAAATACGACAGAGGAATAAGACAAAAATCACGACCTCGAAGAATCACCCATTAATGAAATTGGTCTCTTTAAATTACCTATTCTTTCGAATTAGAATTTAAAAACTGTGAGTAATTTTTCTATCCCAATTCCGACACTTTAGGGGACAATGTATCATTACAAAATTTTGATCATTCAAATCATTACAATTTTAGGCACTTTTAGCCATATTTGCAGCAGTTATCAGGTTATCACACTTATTGTACTTTTAAAATTAGCGTCTATCTACATCGATACAATTAAAACTTGAAGCGTTTTGGGACCGATGCAAAAAGTGGGTAAAACTCTATTTTTGAAATCTTAATTAAAACTACGCCAACTTTTGAGATAGCTTGCCGCCTGTGGCTAATGTATTTCTTTTTCAGTACGGAGAGTCGAAGTTATAGAAACAAAATAGGTAGGTACTTGTTCCCACCAAATACTTTATGCTCTTCCGGTCCAATATTCAAACCGATAGATAAGGTTACTCTAGGAATAAAATTGACATTTATTTTCCACAAACAAAATGCATCATATTTTCACCAGACGTAACCTAATCCGAAGTTTGAATACTTGGAACAGACGTTAAAGTATAGGTAATGTGTGTATAGGTAAACTTTACTTTACAGTCAAGTGCCAAAATATGTATCGAAAGAATTCTCTCATAAATATGTTACGAAGTTCTGATCAAACAGAAATAAGGTGTGATGTTGCTCGCTCCAATATTTTTACTTGATTGTATGTACCTATACAAGTTACATGCGAAATTACTGGGATATATACAATTGATATACGAGTATCTGTACCTAAGTACCGAGCTGCAATTACGATTTATAATTACCTAACCTATGTTAGAGACAGTTATTTAATAATACTAGGGAGGTATGTGTGAAACATTTCACGCCGCTGCGCGCTGCTAAGTCTAGGGCCGGCTCGTAAAAAATATTTACTAGCGTACTGTCTGCGTCATTAGTGCTAAGTTGCGCTGCCATCTGGCGGCGCTATAATGCACTAAAAACAGTAAACGGTGAACGATGCATTATTTATCATCATTATTCATTGAAACAGGTGGTGTGAGCGACACAAGAGAGACGAGGTACGTGGGAGACAGGATTTATTCGGAAGCTGCTGCAGAAATCAAAGAATAGTATTTCCATAGGACATTTCCAGAGTAACTTGCTTATCGTATTGATAATATTGCAGTATCATCTATTTCATATGTTAGCTTGTTTCAGTATCGGAAGGGAAACGTTTGCATACTTTACCGCATTAACATGGAGAGTTTTTTGAGGAACTGTATGGGTTACTGCTTGCGAGTAGGTTTTCATACCGTAGGTAATATTACTCGCAAACGGCTTTGTTCTTTCCATCCTCACCACTTCGATGGGTGGCAGTTTACTCTGCGTTTTATGGAATCAGACGGGCGTTTTATGGAATCGTTTTCACTTTGAAAATCGAAGGCTTGTCTGCATACAAAATGAAAACAATTGCTCCACTTTGAAGCCTGTTGCGATTGTGAGTACGTTAGACAATAGCCCCTCAGGTTATTGTGGGTATATTTCTAAACTTCTACGACAAGAGACGAGCATACACTTTTCTCAAGGGCTGGCAACGAATCTCTTTCTCTCGTGTTGCAGGTTTCCATGAGCGGCAATGATCACTCGACATCAGGTGACCCACTAGCATGTTTGCCAACTCCGGCATGAAAAAAATATAAAATTAGAGCAATTTTACGAACTACTAGCGCTCAAGAAAACTTGAGTTAGTCACGAGCTCATCATTAATATCGCGCTTAGTTGACCATTACCAAGTAATCTAGAAAGCCGAGAATCCCTAAGAATCACCGAGGATCGCCGAGGATTGCCGATGATCGCCGGGAATCGCTGAGATGAGTACTTTTATCGCTGGGAGCTCCCCCAAGTGTGATACAGAAGGGCAAGCATGCTGCTATTTCGTCTGCGAAATTGGTAAACTCACAAACAACGTTGTCGTGGACTTTATTGTTAACACTTTAGAGTTTACTTTAAGGACTTTTTTTGAAGGTTTGGTTTCATTGTGACATGACGTTGTATGATAGCCCTACATCCATCTACAAGCTAACTTGTTAACTCTTATTGTGATCGTTTATGTTTGAAGCCGGCAAAGTTTTTCTAAATCGATGTAATATGACTTCGGTTATTGTTCATATAGAAACTTTTATTTGCTAGTGACCAAAGTTATTGTTGCGTGAACGTGAAGTTTTTCGCATTTCTTAAGTTGTATCTACACTTTATAGTCTACTAACTTTTACCACGACTCCGTCTGCAGAAGTTGTTTATTGCTACTCTCTCCGGAACTGATTGATTTTTCGGATGAATAGTACCTACCTTAAGTCCGTACACTTTGTACCTACTCTTAATACTACTAAGTATTGGTGAAAAACTTAAGGGGCTACCATGGGCAGATGACCTTCAATCTGAAGCTTGAAACTGTCAGTAGTTGTTAAAATCTATTTGCATTAACACTGCTGTTCTAAACTAGCTGCCATTTAAAATTTTCTTTTACAAGTTACTGATATCGATATTTATGCTATCAAATTTTGTCATTTTTACTCCAAAATAGTGGTCTTTTGGGCCTTTATTTTCATATTTTTCACTTTAGAAAAAAACCTTTAATGATTTATTAGATATATTAATGAAGAATATTTAGATGTAGTTTCCATATCAATTGACGCCAAGATGAAAATGTTATATCCAATTTTGTGTTTTTAGAGACTGGTTTTATAAAAAATAACCATTGGTATTTTGAAATTCTGTTCGACGGAATCAAAGATGAATATATGGACGACTATTTTATATTTTTTAATTTTACCATAGAAAATTGTAATTTTTGACGCGCTATTGTAAGGATTTTCACTAAATTACTAGTATTATTACATTTACGTAAAAATAGGCTAGGCTGTACATTGGCAATAACGGAATAAGTATGGTTATAGGTACTCCTGAAACTTAACTTCTTTTGTTCTATATGTTGTTAAACATTATGTCCAACTAAAATTTTATTTTTTACACGCTAAATCTAATTTTCAATGTACGCTATCCAATTCTTCATCTTCAGCCCTCGTACCAAGGAAATGTCGCCTCCGAACCATGAGATAGTGTTTATATGGCATTGATTGAATACACTGATTTTACAATTAGACTTCAACATCAATTAGTTATCTAAGCTTGAGTTATTTTATAATGTTGAAGAACAAAAGTAGTTCAGTTTAGCTAGTAGAATCGATCGTTGCATTAAAAGCCTCTAGGCATGGCCTCCCAACTCGAACAACGTATAATTATAACTTTAATAAACTCATAGATGGCGTCACAGGTATCGAGCGAAACATTTGAATCAGTAATCGTGAAGATTGAATGATTTTTGCACCTTAATAAATTCAACGTACCTTAATTACATCAAAAACATCCTTCTCTACATAAAGTAGGGTATATTTTACAAGTTTAATAAATGCAATAAATTTTATATTAACTCCATCTAACTCATAAAAAACTTATAAGCTTTCAAGCTTGCTACGCCTTATTAGGTACTGTCACTAGATGGTGCCATCACGGATCGCGAAACTACTATCACAGTATATAAATAAACCAGTAAAGAAACTAGGTCTACTTTTCAAGATAAATACCTACGCTCCAATTGAGCGTTTAAGGGTTGTTAAAAAATCTTGTTTATTGTATCTCAGCTAGTTAGTGCAAAATCGATACGTGTGATCTGCGACAACAAATCCGTTGCAGATTGAGAAAAAGTAGCCGCCATCTTGAACTTTTTAGTTATTCAACCGATTGCTTCCAAAATCGATGTATGGGGATGTGTATGGTCTCCGACAACGAATCTGTTGACAGATTGAGAAAAAGTAGAGGCCATATTTATTTATTTATTTATTCAACCGATTGCTTCCAAAATCGATATCTGGGGATGTGCGTGGTCTCCGACAACGAATTTGTTGGCAGAATGAGAAAAAGTAGCCGCCATCTTGAACGTTTTATTATTCGACAGGCTAATTCAAGTGTCAATTTCGAGAGTTAGGACCACACAGATCTCCAGATATCGATTTTGGAAGCAGCTTGTCGAATAATAAAAAAAATCAAGATGGCGGCTACTTTTTCTCATTCCGCCAACAGATTAGTTGTCGGAGACCATACACATCCCCAGATATCGATTTTGGAAGCAATCGGTTGAATAACTAAAGAGTTCAAGATGGCGGCTACTTTTTCTCATGCTGCCAACGAAATCATTGTCAGAGACCACACAGATCCCCAGATTTCGATTTTGGAAGGAATAAGTAGAACAACACAGTGTAACATGGCGGCGGTTTCTTTTTTTTCTAAATTCGAGAGGAAGTATGCTTATTTGACATATTTCATAACCTAATAAACAAAATGTCAGACGTGTTGCAAAAGTTCCCGATTCATCGGGAAATCTACCGATTTCGGCTCTTCCCTCCCGATATCACGATTTAGCGACCCCGTTTCCCGAATTTCTACATTTCGAACCAAAGTAACAAATTCAAACAGTATTTTTAAGACGACAACACCAATGGTAGACACTCAAAGAAGGACCTATCCACGGTTGAGAAAAATATTTAAAAAAAAACACTCAATGTTCAAATATTGCAGAGATGTTTATTATTTTATATCGTTTAATAATTTAATAGTTTGTAAATGTAAAATTGTAAAATAGTTATTTGTTCAACAAGAGAGCAAAGTTGGTTTTTGCTGCGAGTGATGATTTTGAATCCCGAGTAAGCGAAGGATTCTATTATTGAATCACGAGCGTAGCGAGTGATTCTAGGTTAGAATAGCGAGGGATTCAAAGATACGAGACGTAAAAAACTTTGGTCTCGTGTGAGACATACAACTTTTCACCTCAGCAGCGAGAACAACACAGCGTGAAGCTGGTAGGGCCAACGCAGGTCTTCCGTTGTGACCATGTGGTGAATACACGACTAACTAACGACACGATCGCATATGCATCAATCACAAGCATTTTTGCAAAATACTAATAAAATAAAAAGTGGAAAAAATAAACATGAAACAGATAAAACCTGTCACTCAACTTGATAATGCCTTAGTGCAAACACAACTTTATACAGCTTTATGTAGTCTGTGGCTTTAAAAAAAACCTAACTAGGCCTTGTCTATGGCTATTAGCTACAATAATCCCGCTATTTTTGAAATGCGTTCTCAAACTGCCCCCGCGGTTTATGTCACAAAAGTAAAGATTGTTAAAACGATAACAAAATTATGTAGATACATGATAAACTTCTTATTTTTCATTAATTTTGTCTTCAAAACATTAAATAAAAATAATGATTGTACCTACTGTATAAAATAGTTATAATAAACACATTTCAAACATTAACAGATAGTTTTATTTGCAATTTTACGGTTATGTGTGCATCCGAACGTGCGTTTCTTTTTGGGCCTACTATGTGTGGAATTTGAAAATCGAACTTCGAATCAAGTTGTTTCTATCTCTCGCTTTTTTCCTATCGAAGTGAAAGTGACAGAACAAAGTGAAGTTCAATTTTTTCGAATGTTGTGAGTAGCCCCAGCACTGCTCACGGCATTTAAAAATATAATAATTAAAAAGCTACTTTGCCTCTCGCTCGCAGCAAAATTGAATTTTGCTCACTGTTTTTAAGCAGCAAAACCTGCTTGTTTGAGCTGCTGAGGTGAAAAAGTAATTAGTGTAAAATACAGTTGTTTTATTTCGACTAAAATCTCCCGAGTTCTCTTGAATTTTCGCTGGGAAATTAAACGATTTTTATATTTTTACTTTTGCAACACGTCATCGTATTATAAAAAGCATTTTTTTTTAAATATTTTATTTATTCTTACCTTTCAACACCAGCAGAGAGTTTAAAAATTAAAGTTCCGGGTTTGAAGAAGCCGAATTCAAACAACCGTATATACCACGCAATACTTTTGTGGCATCTTTCTCAAGAACGAACGTAAAATGCGAAGGAGCCCATTCGTCTAGACGCGACACACGCGGCTGACAGCACCGCCAAATCCTCTTAGCGGTCTCGTAGAGGCGTGCGTCTGTGTGAGTGCGTCGTTTCGAGCATTTGTTCGTAGCTTCTTTACTGGTTTATTTATATACTTTGCTACTATGCACTCCCAGACCCCAAGCGTTTCGTTTGTACAAATTCTTGTTTGATGCGTAAAATCAATACTCAAAATACTTCTTTTATATTAAAAAAAAAAAAAACAATAGAGAAAATAATGTCTTGACGAATATAAATGAATAATACAAAATACTGTTTTGGCGGTTTCGGTGTATTAAAATGTTAGTACAAACACGGAACGAACAACGTGCTATCTTTAACCATTGAAGTATCAAAACGCGCTGACAGTTTGTGTACAAACATTTAAACTACACTCGGCGTCAAAAAAATCGCACCTTTTTGAAATTTTGACTTCAAGCGAATAAAGCTCTTAACTTATTTATTGTACCCTACCAATATTAGTATCATTTGAAAGCACAGTTAATAAACTTTAAAATCGGGCAAAACCGACCTTGTGTGCGTCTCCCGCACTGGAGGTGGACGTGGCCAGGGGTCCCTGACTGCTCATCGGTCCATCACAGAGATCCTGGAGGACCACGTGGTCCCGTATGCTGGTTTTGTCGGGCCTGAATTCACATTCATGCACGACAACGCCCGCTCTCATACGGCGTTGATTGTTCGGGACAACCTGGATCAGGTTGGGATCCCCGTGATGCAGTGGCCAGCGAGAAGTCCTGACCTGAACCCCATAGAGCACATTTGGGATGATCTGAAACGCCGGGTGCGGTCTCGTGATACTGCCCCTGCCACCCTTGAACAGCTTCGGGACGCCGTCGTCGAGGAGTGGAGTGACATTCCTCAAGAACGCATCATGACGTTGGTGAGGTCAATGAAGGATCGCATGGAGGCTGTAATTAGGGCTAGGGGAGGTAACCCTAGGTTTTAAGTTTCGTTTTAAGAATTTGTTTTACTGTATTTTTTAATTTGTTATGTTTTTAGATTGTGTAATTTTGGCGTGAATAAATGTTTTTCCTCTTTTCATGAAAAACGATTTGTTTTAAGCTTAGTAATCATTATCACATTTTTATTAATTAAAGGATTCAATAACCTTTAAAATGAGGCCCCACACTCATACCTTTTCTTAGATTAAATAGGGTTTATAGCTGCTTGAAGTCAACATACCAAAAGGTGCGTTTTTTTTGAGGCCGAGTGTATAACTTTGTTTCGTTGGATTCGGATAAAGTTGAAGTTGAAGGCGATATTTCCTTTTTATGTAAATACGCACGCTTAAATACGCTCACCAAACTATTTTTAACTTATTCTTAATTCTCATTGTAAGTGAATTGTAAAATTCTTATGAGAAAATAAATTCTTTAAACCTAATAAACCAGTTATTTTTACCTATTGCTTTTATTTATTGTCAGCAAAAAACTTCCCAAACATGTAATTAAAACATTCCTATTTGTCCTGGACATCATTAATCAGGGTAGATGTTCCTATGAATTAATAAAACGCTAACACAATGTCACCGGTAGGATTATACCCATTACATATTAATTTTAAGTCAACAATTTTCTTGACGTCTCATTCTTGAAGTCAATGTCATCTGGTGATACGTTACTAAAACTATTAGGTAGGCTGCCAGCATCCAGTGGTGGCTCAGATACGGCATCTACTGGTGTAACTACGGGACTAAAATTGCCTACCGAATTGTCTACATTAGGACGGCACGCTTTTGCTGTATGAGATTGGGTATCTGTACTTGTATTCTGTTATCTGTGCTCTAGGTCAGAGGGACCCAGATTCTCTTATCTACACTTTCTTATTCTGGGACCCAGAATAAATAAAAGACTAATTAAAATATTGACATAATTGCTAAGGAAAGGACGCAATATTGTATTTATTTATGAAACAATTATAATAAATAACTTGACATAAGTAGTAATTATAAGATATGGAGCATCCGTTAATAAATTTAATTGGAATAAAATTGCTTTATTATCGCATTCACGTCAATGAGTAGATAAACTGATGAAAGTTAACGTTGTTGACTTTTAGGGATACAAGGGGTAATATGGAAATAATTTAAAATGATAACTTAAAAAAAAAACATTCCGAAAACTCCGAATCTGAGTTTCTCGAATTATCAAAATCGCGATTGTTTAATTTCTGAATAATCTGATATCTGACTTATTAAATTCTCAAAAAATACTATGCCTAGTATCATTCCCATCTTTGACAAGGTGTTACACTAGTTTTTTAAATTTTCGAAATCTCCTATTCCGTATCCCGAATTTTCTGGCACCAAATTCTGTGCAGTAAATTTATACGTATAATTTGAACAAAAACAGTTTAGCTCTGGTACTCACCGGGCGCTCTTGCGGCAGGCTCGCTGAGCTCGCTCAGCTAACGCTGTTGAACAATACAACCTAACGGTCCTCCTCTACAAGCACGTCGTCGCACTAAATTTGTGGCTCATGCCAGGTCGATATCGGACGATGTATGCATAAACTTGGCTTGGTAAATACTATTTGAGTATTTTATCATAATTCCGAAATTTCATATTACTTACTTAGTTTAATGTATAATTCCAAATAATCATTAATAATCAACAATTCAATATTCATACAAATTATATTCGGAAATGTATATAAAATTGAAGCTTTTAATGATGGCTTTGCATTTTTTTGGTGTTGTAAAATATATTTAGGGTCTTTCCGTTGACTAAGGTTATCTTCAAAATATAATAAATTGGCGAAAAGGGCAGTTTGTGGAGAGAGAGTACCTTAATCATAGATTTACTGAAAGGTAATATTCAACATAAGTGAAGCGCTTTTAAAAATACAATACTTGTTAACATTAATATTTAACTATGGTTTCGCTCCACTTCTCCTCTATTTTTCCCACCACTGTATTTTAGATACATTCCCTCATACCAAGGCTATCCTTGGTTATCAGTAACTAACTTGGTACTTTCTATAGGTATCAAAGATTACGAAAACTAGAGAAATAATATTGGAAACGGCGGAAAACCTGGCCTCGCTGGCCACTTTGTTCATTATAGATTATTACCTCTTGTTCTAGGTCTTCTCTCGATTTTCAAGTTGAATATCCTCGGAATATATCCGACGACGTACGCAATGCGCAAAATAAATTTCTCTGCTATTTCACAGCTGTTAAAAATCGTAGCCACAGCTAATAAAACATGTCATAAACAGCGTATGTGGTAAATAAAACGTACGAAATTAAAGTTGGAGTGATGCATTAGAACTCGGCGATACATCAGCGGTCTCCCGTGAAAGCTCCACTCAGGCTCGTGTCCATTGTACGACAAAGTTTTGACAGCTGTTTAAAATAATAAAACATAAAACAAGCATCAAAAATAAAACAAATGAAACGGCCTTTGAAAACCCAAGGCCATTGTAGAATTTTGATGTTGGTACCGCAGATTCGAAATAACATATTTTTTTTCTAGTAGTAGGGCGTTTTCACTAAAAAGTGTACCCAATTAAGGACTGAAATTAAGGAACTTTAACTTTGTCAGTTTTGTGACGAAAATTAGCTATATATTGACGGCCGCAATGTATGGCTAATTTTCGTCACAAAACTGACAAAGTTAAAGTTCCTTAATTTTAGTCCTTAATTGGGCACACTTTTTAGTGAAAACGCCCAGTAGGTAGCATTATTTGATAAGAAAAATGTGATAAGAAGCATTGTCCAATTGGATTTGAATCACAGAGTCCCATAGACATTTTTCTCAAAACTAAAATCGCAAGACTGCTTTATAACGGAGCCTTTAGATGTACGTTAGCGACGCTCTTAATCGTTATCTCTTATTCTTTATCTAAGCACATATTACTTATTAATGTGGACTGACAGATTCAACCAGGGTCTCTATCTATTCAACACGGTAAAAACCATATCGTGTTTAATCTGTTATCGTAGTGTCAACGTTTTGATATCTCTTATTAACTTGACAGTAATGGCGGCCCAGTGAAAAATGATTCCGTAACAGGTCAAATTCGATATTATTTTCACTGCCTAGAACAGCGGCGCAGTTCATGAAACTTTAGCTTTTATAACACACATATGAAGTAGGTGGAATAGTACAAATTTCATATATAGTCCCGATCTACTAAGCGATGTATTTAGCAGATTAGGCCACCAAAATTCAAAATTCAAAATATTTATTCAGTAAATTGTCCACATGCGGGCTCTTTTACACGTCGGTAATGTACAGTGAATCTACCAGCGCTTCGGACAAGACCATCATTGCGGAGAAGAAGCGCCACAAGAAACTCCAGCAGAAGGTCATTTAGGTCACCATAATGGCCTCAAAAGTATCGAATGTATTGTCAAATGCCACCCTTTTATTATTTGTTAATAATTTAAACTTACTAGGTACTACCCATATCCCTAATATACTTTATTTTAAACCACAACAAAGTTAAAAATGTCGTGTCGTATCCCGTAAGACAATGGTCCCTCGCTGTCTTTTCTTCGTTAATAACACGGTTTACGACAGAGTGACGCTGGCTATTAGTTTTATGTGCTCCGTTTAAGGTTTATTAGTGGGTGTACAATTCTCCAGGTTATCCCGTACGGTCTAGACGATACGTCTTTGTACACACACATGAGTGAACCTCTTCTACAGGTGTTAAGAAAATAAAAAGTTTGCTAGAGTAGCGCGACCATTGTGTCGGGGATATTGCAAAGGTTCTGGGACACATGTTTGCCTTGGATATTGCTATTTTTATTTTATTATAGAAATATAGCTGATTCTTTTCATTACAATCTTTTATTTGAGTTTGGACAATTTAGCAGGTATTTGGTATTTTTTTAGTACGATTAAGTTTAAATGCGGTTTGCGTACTGTAAACGAAAGTTAAGTTTCAGTTACATTTGAAATTACTTTATCTAAAATGAAATAACTAGAGGGAAACGAGTAATAAACACGCAATTAAAAAGGAGACTCCGCCGAGAAATTAAATCACAGCAGTTATAGTGTGGGTAAGATTTTCTTGCAAAATTATTAAAACTGCTATTTTATAGGCTGATATTAGGATTTTTACAACTAAATGAAGCACGTTTTGACAGACAGCTGACTCTGTTAATTTGTCGCAATAGATATATTTTCAAGGAAATAACTAACTTTCCACATTATATTAAGAAACCAAATCCATGGGTATTGTGATAGCTTTAGATTTCCTTCCTTTGCATTATTCAATACGAACAATGCAATCCAAGGAGAAAAACGTCCATAAAAAACGTCGGATTAGACTGTAAACTCCGCCTTTATTATCCAGAGTGGGTGTAACTGAAAAAAGATCTACCTGCTCATTTTACTAACAATGTTGTAATAAAAGAAGTTTACTCGAACAATAACCAATTTGAGGAAGAAAACAGCTCCGGGATCCATTGACATTAATAAATGATTAGCCTCCCTCACGGGCTTTCATTGTAATGTTCAACAAAAGGTGGTCTTACGCAGCTTTGTTAAAAAATAATTTGATGCCTCCTTATCGTATTTCTATTGGGTTTTTTTACGAATTTATGTAGAATCGGCTTTTGTTTTGAAGTCGCAGGAGATTCTTAAGGTAATAACTTAATAAGGGATGAATATTTAAAATTGTGGATGGATAAATGTGTGGAATAAAAGAAGATGTAGTGACTAAGATTGAAAAGGGCATGCTTCGATGGTTCGGTCATTTGGAAAGGATGGATGAGGAAAGATTGACGAAAGAGATATACAGATCGAAAGTGTGTGGAAGGGTCGGAAGGGGCCGCCCTAGGCGTACTTTTTCGAATCAAATCGGAGAAATACTGGAAAAGGGCCGAATCCGACGTGCGTGCATGACTCGATGTATGAATGTTGAAGAAGCGAAGGAAATTTGTCAGGATCGTAGCAAGTGGAAAGAAGTGGTCTCTGCCTACGCCTCTGGGAAACAGGCGTGATTTAATGTATGTATGTATGTATGTATTTAAAATTAATCCGTCAATAGAAATCACAAATTAATAGGTGACTTGAAAATTATGAATAAATTCTTATTAGGGTTCCGTACCTCAAAAGGAATACACGAAGCCCCTATAGGATCACTTTGTTGTCTGTCTGTCAATACCCTTTAACGCGGGAACGCATGAAGGTATCAAGTTGAAATTAAAACCATATACTCAAGACTACAGTCTCTTACTTTAACTTAGAATTCTTACTTTTTTTTTACGTTAACTTAGAAGTTTGATTATTGTATTGCTTTTACAAAATAATCAAAATTCTAAGTTAACATATAAAAAGATACGCCCGTTTATGCCGCAATAAAAAGTATATTTCGACACTCTCGAGGAAATCAAAATGTATAGTATGTATAGGGTAATTTCCGTTGACCTAGAGCTATTAAATTTGGCAATTATTATTATTATTATTTGGCATCTTATACTACAAGTGTAGGAAAATATCTAAAAGCTATACATTTTTAATGAAATTTCAAGAAAACAGGATCTTTATGCAACTGAATTTAGTTAACCGGGTCATCTGTGGTATCGTATGAAAATCTTAAATACGGATCCCTCGGTGCGCGAGTCCGACTTGCAATTGACAGGTTTTTTTCAAGAACATACGGAATTTTATACTAATGGAAAAATTTGTCAATGTAGGTTGTAAAAATTGGTACAATTTATATAGAGCATCAAATAAGAGCGGCGGCATGTCAAATCGACTTCCCAAGTGAACAATTGAGTTGTCAAGATTAAATTAGTCATCTGAATCATCTGTTTTGAATCATCATTAAAATGTTTTGTCTTGTTAGTGACCGAACCAAGAAATCTTTGCCATAATTTTGTATTCTGATAAAGACAAAAGAGCCTTGACCGGATCGCAGAACGCTGAACGCATTATGTTTAGGGTCACTTAGTACAACCGATTTTCATTCATCCTAGCTAAATACAATGTCCCGATCAACCGAGCTTTTAGAAAAAAAACTGTCAATCCGTGAAAGACCTACGATGACGAAGACAGACACACAGATACATTTATAACACCCCCCTTTTTCGTGGGAGGTTAAAATAAAATATTAATCGTGGTATTTAGGTACCTTATATTTTTTTAATCAAAGATGTCTATTCTTTATATTAAACACCGTTTAACTAATCACGCCATATGATTACCTTTGTTCGTGTCTTTAGTAAAGTTCAGTGGCTAAGACTTTACCCAATGAACCTTAAAGAGGACATATCCCTGGAAAGGGCAGAAAACATCTTCATACGGCTGGATATAACCGACATAATCCCTTTATACACGCAACTAGTTTCACACAGGAGCACGGTACGAAAATAGTTTTCGGGTTTCCTTAGGGAATCCAAGATGTATTAAAAGAGAGTTCAGGTTTACGTCTGATCTAAGACATGTCTGAATGTTTTGCAGAAATTTATCTAAATTATTTCGTTATATTTTTTCTGAGTTAGTCATTATTTATTATTAAGTAGCATGTGCAAGTAAGTATTCTTGATAAAACTGCCTTTTGATTTTATTAGTACCAGTATACTTATCTTATCTTATCTTATCTTAGAGCGTCAGTAGCCCAGTGGATTAGGGGGTCGACAATGAGTTTTTCTAACTTACAAAAAATCCCTGATGCTCTTACGGTGACGGGAAACCGGAAAAGCATTGTGAGGAAACATGCGCATTCGAAAAGCTGAGTGTGTAAAAGAGTAATTGCACAAAGAGTCAAAGATCTTAAAAGAGTTGAAGAGTACGCGAAAGGGCCAATCTGTGATATAAGATAAGATAACCAATATACTCGTATCTACTTATAATAGTCGTAGTAAAATGATAAATCAACGGTGTAGTACAATTAACTCTTCTTCTTCTTCTTCTTCTGTATTAATGGTGGTCTACTGAGGTTCCGTAGTCATTTCGTCAATGTCCAGTGTGTTAATCAGTAAAGAGAAATCGAAAGTAAAAGCCGGAGATTTTTCAATCGGCCATCTTGAAACTCCTTACTGTCCTTTTGACGATTTTTAGATTTTTATATAGGTACATTTTAAATTTAATTCGGCATCATTACAGAAGACACTGGTTTCCTACTCTTTGAATTTCTTATTTTTTAATGTTTTTAGTAATGATGCCAAATTAAATTTGAATTGTATCTATATACATACATACCTTCACGGCTTCATTCCCAGAGTGGGGTAGGCAGAGCTACAGAATTACCAAACACTCCAAAAACTTGTTGATAACTCTGTAACCACAATTTACACAAAATATCTATCTGTATCTACATAAAAATCTAAAATCATTCAGTCAGGAGTTCATGGTACTACGCCTACGAAATTATTTGTGTTGCTTTCAAATTTCTTCAAAAACGTGTAACAATATAGAAAAGTACTATGTAAGACGCAATAAAAAAGTCACGTCTCATTTTGAAGCCGAAATTCGAGTTATTCTCGATTTAAAACGTTTCAGACCAGACTTGACTAACAAAACCTCCGCTACCTGACTGCGCAACTTCTTATCGTTCGAATTATTAATCCAATTACTTGGTTTGTTCGACAAGTTCGAGCTTCATTGGCTTCACTTCGTTATTTTCACCATTAGGAGTTGGAAAATTGTAAGGGTACTACCACGGTGGAACATTGAAAGCTATTACTTGCTGTAAAGCGTCAAAAGAGCCCTTGAAGGCAATTTTGCGGTTAAAGGTAGCGTAGACATTAAATGGCGTAGATTTTAGGCTTCTTTTACATAAGCAATTTGTGGACATTTTTGCAAGCCATTTTTTATGCTCAGGGTGAATAAACCCGGTGACTGCTTGTCCGGTGAATACTTTTGGACAAAGGTATTAGTTTTCCAGATTATAATGTTTAGACAGGTTTTTGTATTGATTATTTTTTATTTTGAGGATACAAAATCAGGTTTTCAGGTTAGAATAAAATGCAAACATCTGCGGTGAAAAATACCTTTTTGGTAAATGCAAATTTTGTAAAATTATACAATCGGCCGATAATATTTCGCCGAAATACAAACCTGATAAAAAAAAAACAATAACCACACCACGGCCACAACATCTTTGCTTTGCCCAAAGGTTAACTGGTAGAGAATGCCTTACGGTATTAAGTTCGCCTGTTGTATATTAAGTGTATTCTTTTTTGCAATAAAGATTAAATAAATTACACGTAAACCTTCGATCATTGACAATAAAACACTGTTGGGGGTTAACACTACTATGTTGCGAGTAATCTCAACCACAAAACCACAATAATATACTTACCTACATTAGGGTGTGTAATTTTTTTCAAACTGTGGTATAGGAAACATACCACACAAAAGTTATTTTTTTTAAGTGTAATTAAGGTCCGCATTTACAGATTTTATATTTTTGGTACTTTTGGCTCGGTCATAGACCTTGAAGTTTGGTAAAATAGACAAAAAGCAAGGTTAGTTACATCTGTATTTATTAATTTACTGTATAATTTTATATACATAAACGATATTTAATGTTTGCCTTGTTTAAGAAAAATAAAAAACTTAACAAGTTTTAACATTAAAACGTTTTGATAAGAATGCTTGTGTGATTATTTTGTGCTATTAATGTAATTCCCAAGCTAAAAAAATATTTAGGAACCTGATTAATTGGTGTTGTAAGAGTGTGTTATACTAGGAACTCAAATATTCATCTTGAGATCTTAGTATAGAGATCCAGAATCGTTACCTCAATTGGGGTGCGTCTCACGAGATAAACCACAAAATCTATAATTTTATGTTAATAACGTTTACAAGATATAATAAACGTTAGCTATAATAACAAAATCAATATTTTCATAAGGAATAACGGTCAATTAACATAATATTCATTTTATATAATGTTTTTGTCTATAATACTCACATTGTCTAATTTCAGTTCGTATAACATACATGACATATAACGATCATAATATATAATATCTTTTAGTATAAGGATTATAAGATCTAATATCGTATGCTATACTCAATGGGTGGGTACTGTAAGGAGCGGGTACAGTCGAGTTCATAGATATGTGTACCCTGTAGTACTTTGTCATTTTAATCGCTGTGACAATTCATGTACTTATGGCAGTTTAAACATGACATAAAATAAATAGACAAGGTTCTAAAGTGTACACATATTTATGAACTCGAGTCTACCAGAACGGTCTTGCTTGTAATTTGTTTTAATTAACCAGAAAATGCCACGAGCATGACGAATTCGAGGTTATTTTTTTTTCTGCCCAGAAACTCAGGCTGCTGCCAGTAAAGTTAGTAAGGTAAGGTTGATTGTTAATTAAGAAGGCCACTTAATACTGAAAATAGAATTTAATTTCAAATAACATATGCATGTTTTTATATTATACGTGTATTATGTTTTTTGATGTTAGATGATTTGATTAATATATCTTTTAAATCTTAGGTGTTATGAACGTTATACGTTTTAATAGTTATATAAATTGATATTATATATCAATAACGACAATAACGTTATACTTTATGGAAATAGATATTTTGAAATTATATCTTCCGTTCATTATATCCAGTAAACGTTATACTAAACGTGTTTATACAAAGTGAGCGTATATTTATATTATCAGTTCTTATATCTCGTATTACTTACCCCCTCAATTGTGTGAGACAAAGAAGTCTAAAAAAAAACCTATATTTTTACATATTTTGTTATTTTAGATCTCAACGCATCTTTTGATTACTATTCGATCAACAAAAAACATTTTTTCCCATACTAAAGTGACACAGTGAATCAGTGATACCTACGCAAGATTAAATTAAAAAAAATTGTGCCAAAAAATTAATGCAAATCGCGCCGCCTGTCAATATATCCCCAACCTTCAGATGCAGATACGATAAGCGTCGGAGCGATTCATGCTCTCATACAACTCATACAAGTACAAGCTCTAGTAACGTATGGACCACGCGTGACGTCGAATTTACCGAGTTGGGAAACTTAAAACGAGATAAAGATGAAAATAAATTACTTTGGTACGAGGATGCTGTTCTCTTCCTGAAAACGGTTCTAAAGCCATATGAGGGATATCATGTCTAGCCACTTTGAGAAAATGAGACTTTATTTCAAAATGTAGTCAATTATTACTTACTTGTTCATGTATTTATTCAGTTATTAACCTGTACAAAATTACGTAACTCAAAAAGTTGCAAGGTGACTAGATAATGTTCTTTCCGTGTACCCTTCATATGTACTAAACTTTTAATAAGGATTTTTTAACCCTTATTTTACGCGGGAGTTTCGACATCGTAGAGTTTATTTAATGGAATTCATACTAAAACTGTCGAATTTTGAGCGATATAAAGTTACCTATGTTTTTAAATACTGTAGATTAGGTATATTATACAACTAGATTTTGCCCCGGGGCCACATGAAACTAACTTATTCCCACGGGAAACATCTTATTTTGCGAGATAAAAAGTGTCATGAATCTCATGATCATAGAACTCATCCGTGTGCCGAATTTCATCGAAATTTGTTCTGCTGTTTATGCGTGAATCAAAGAAATATCTAAACATCCAGAAACTTTCACATTTATTATTATACTACTATTATTATAAATGCGAAACATTGTAACGGCTGAACAGATGAGGATAAAATTTTGGAACAGAGATATATTATAGTCTGAAATAGCACAAAGGCTACTATTTATCCCGGAAAAAATAAAAATTCCTGAGGGAATAGCGATAAACGATTTCTACGCGGACGGAGTCGCGCGCAAAAGCGAGTAATTTTAATTTCGTCCTGATAGACCTTCTTGAACTTCTACGGAAACTATTCTATGCCTTAATCCTGCGTGCCAAACATTATCTAACCCCGTTCAATCGTTTTACCTTACAACCTTAGTACGCATTACAATGTATTATTACGACACCGCTCTTTACCGCATCGGTAAAAATTATATAGCACCGTTATACATTTTTCACAACAGGCTGCGCTGTCACGCCGCGTGGGGCCGGCAGTCTCGCCGGCATCCGCCATTGCTAATTATTTTCTGAACGTACATTAACCCTTTACGTTTTGACTGAAACTTAGTACATAAGGGTGTTAGACACGATGTTGTCCGTACTTTTTAATCAAGGAGGGAAAGTTTGTTGTACTCGGGAAAAAGAGTTTGGAACAAATAAGGGCGCTGATGCTGTTTGAAGAGAATGGCGAAATTATCTATCTACCTACCTAGCTAATCTACTTAATTTGGTGGCTGCCATTTGAGATTTTATAGTTAACAAGTAAGTATAATACTTTTGCAAAAACAAAAAAATATTTTATATATTTTTGTTTTAGGACGGTTAATGATGTTTTTTCCCATATTTTTATGTTTATACTTTTATGTTCAATGATACCATTTGTATGTTTGCTTGCTCTTTTTACTTTAAGAGCACAAGATAAAAGTATTTGGTTTTTTGAAGATAATTAGTGCCAGAAAAGGGAATAACTTTTTATTTTTTGAGAAAATGTCGGATTCCACAATATGATTTAAATGAAAAGAAATGACGCAATACAATCGATAGTTGCAAACAAACTGTTCGAAATATTTGATTCGTTTTTATCGAAATACTCTTTGATTTTAATCAATATTCCCAAATTATTATAGTACATATTTCTATAAATCAACACTGCAGACTCACACATTAGACATACACTTTTTATTTTATAATATTGTCATAGGGGAGGCAGGGGTCGGTGGCTTCGATAAAAAATATTTATAAACTTCCCGAGCACTCCGCTCCCGTCGCCCTATGATTTTCCCTAAATTACCCGTTTACTAACGATGTTTATTTTCCCAGATATATTGGGAACATTATTTTTTATTTGTAAAAGGGAATGTTTAGATATCGCAGTGTTTTTGCTGTTTATTACTCAAGCTTGGTTGCTTTCGTTAAACATTTTTCTTATTTTATTAAGAGACGACTGTGTTGACGATAGAATTTTCTAAACGTCTCAGGTATTTTTATAATTTCCCGTTTTACCAAAGTACTACAAAATAATGTTTGCGTAAATATTTATCTTAACTACATTTTCAATTTAGACTTTTTTATTACGGATTAACCTGTTTGTGTTGTGCATTTAAATTTGAATAAGTTCTATTAGCTAACGTATATTATTATCGATGAGGTACATTCACCAGCAATAATATATTAGGCAACATTAGGCTCAAAAATGTATGTCACGTGATTATTACTTACACAGTACCTACCTAAAGATGATAAATAAAATGACGAAAACATTTTAAATAATTCATTTTATAATATTGTATACGCCTACCTGAAAAATAATGTAGATATAAGGCATTTATTTTTTAGCATTATTATTTAAAATAACATCGATTCCGCTAGTTGAAATACATACAGATCCCGCTGGTGGTTTAACCCCGGCCTTACGGGATATTAGCGTCCGTGCGGCCACACAATGCAGACGCCCGGAGCAAACACAATATCCGTCGTATGAAGCCAGATTACGCCCGTGAGTGCCCAGCCTTAGCTGCCCTCGCGACCAACTTTGATTTAACTCTTAATAGTATTTTATTACTTTTCTAGACTCAGGTATGACGCTTTGAATCCTGTCTGGGATATTGTAGACACGATTTTAATGTTACTAGCGACTGGAACGACTTGTGTGATGTTATTTATTATTTGTTAACATCCAGTTTTGAAGTTTGTGAGCATCGTTTCGTTTATGGAGTAAAATCAAGTAAAATGTAGTTTAGTGAGAATTGATTTCAAGCAGGCTGCATTGGCTAATGGGTGCTGTTACGCAATAATGTGTCAATCTACAATTATTTAGCAAAGTGTCAACCCTCATCATCGTCATTGTATTTAGTCATTTTATTGATAAATAAATATATAGGAGGACATTTTTGCGTAACACCGTCCTAACTATAATTAATTCAATATTACTCTTTTATGGTATAAGTAAGGCCAACGAGTACACAGGCCACCTAATGTTAAGAAGTCTCAGAGGCCCATTTTATTGGCAAGCTTTAAGTCAGTGCTACTCGTAGTAATTCCACCGGGATCTTGCCGTTTGGCTGAAATATGTTTGCCAAATGTATCGTTTCATTCGTTTCCCAACCGTTTCATTTTGGCAACCCGTTTTTTTCCAGTAACTGTAAATATTTTAGGATTTATTCCATTACCATTGTGTAGAACCCTATAGGTTAGGTTTGGTTAGTTTTTATAAAATTCTGAAATATTTACGGTTACAGAAAACAAAGCGGGTTTGGGAAACGATACATTTGGCAAACATATTTCGCCGAAACAAAGGTAACCCAATTCCAACGGCTGTTAGCCTTACAACAAAACACATCAGAGGCCCTAAACAAGATGCTTTGCGAGATCGTTATCTTTATCGAAAATGTATAGGATTGACGTAAACTGCCAGCTGGCCACGTCAAGCGCTTATTTCAATACCATTCACTTTGACAGTTTTCGAAAATCTTTAACAATAGCATCAACTATCTTGTTTTGGGTCTCGGTGCAAATACTGCTAATTGATAAGGATCCAGACTGACGCTGCACGAGATTATATCTCCAATCCTACGCTTTCCAATTCTAAAACGTCGTTTAGTTGAAATTTTAGTTCCCTTCAACACAAGTCCCGTCTAAATTTAAATTAGCATTCTTATCGGTTCTAGCTCCCAATATAGACTCATCGAGTCTGCACGTAATTCCGAGTATCATTTTCACGTATCAATTTGGCTCGCACCACTAGTTCCGGCGCCCGTATCTCCCCTGTCACGTACGTATCGACCACCTATTGTAATCGAAGTTCAAACACGTTGGCGGTCTCTTTCTATTGATTTGATCGTGAGGAAAGAGCGAAAAGGAAGCTTGAGTTTCGAATTTAATCATCCAGTTAATTGGTTACGGAAGTAGCATAATTTACTTAAAAGCTTACAACAAATAGCAAATAACTTTTTAGAGTAGTTGGTAATTATGTAGCTCTGCCAAACCCACTCTGGGAATAAAAGCGTGAGTTTATTTATGTTTATTAATAGTAAAATTTATACAAGTAAATTTAAATAAAGCCTTTTATTTCTCGCATTTTAAATAGGTTAGTTAAGTACACGCTAACTAACAAAAACATACAAAAAACTAAAAAAATATAATCGTCAATTGAGAGGCAAAACTCACAAAGTAGTCATTATGTACTCATCTGGTCATAATTATTGTGTGACATTGTAAATCTTAATTTTAATATCAAGTATGACTAAAATTAACGAACGCCTCATGCGAGGGTATAGGCTTCTTCCAGAAAGTCCAGCGTTCCTGTTATATCGCTTCTATTATCCAACTTTAGGTACCTACCTGCAAGTTTTATATCACCAGACCATCAAGTTTATTCCATGCTCGTTTTTAAGAACCCATTAATAAAAGTACCTATTTGAAAAACACGTAAATTAAACTGTATTTTTTTTAAATAGATAGCTAATATTTTTTATATTGCCGGTGGCTAAAATTGTTTGCCTCTAAGTTGATGCATGCACCTCTTACGGCGCCATGGAAAGAGCAGGTGATTTTCTCCCTCAACCTTCAATAGTGAATTACATTTTCATACAAACATATCTACAATTCTAGTTCCAATACTTTGAGTGCGGAAATTGAATCCACGGCCGCCGTCGGCAGTCAGGCGGCACTGCGCCATACTTGTATAGCAACGAAAAGGGCTTTATTAAATACAAATATTTCATATGTTGTTGCTGTAAACAAGTATAAATATTTCCTATGACTTGTTTGTAATTACAAAATTTCACCGGAATATTCAGTTTTTAATGTTCAAGAAAATATTGAGCTAAATGTCTAACGTGCGTTAATCGCATAGTTTTATTATTTTATACTAACATAAACAAACAAAAAAAAAGCGAAATCGGTCAAGTCGTTCTCAAATGACAGTAAAAAAACCCTTTGTAATTTTGGTAACAATGATCAGTAAAAAAACAGTGCATTGCCTCCTCAGTCACTAGTGTTTTTCCCAGAAATGTTTTCCTAACTTGGATTAATTATTTGCAGGGCACAATATACCTAAACATGAAAATGATTGTTTGGGGCTTAGAAATACTTTAAAATAAGACACGGATTACGGAGACAGCAATAAGTTGAATACCTACAAAATGGCTAGCCGATTTAATTTCGATACGTACATTGGATTTTCTTATAAATAAATAGGTTTTCGCCGTCACACAGCTACGATAGAAAACCTCTTTTAACATTTCATATCGACTCGTTCAAAGACTTGGGAATACCTCGCGAACGACATTTTTACGATTTGTTAGAAACTTAGAAATGCGAAAATGAATGGTTCATTCTATGTAGAGTTCTGCGTACGGGGAGAAAATTTCTCAAGAGGGAAAAGGAGAAGTTTGTTATGAAACGAGTTTTGTACCATATTGGTTATTTTTAGCAAGCTTTTTACTGGACGTCTGGAGATCACAGAAAATTATACTTATGTGGACAGCGCATGAACTAGCGTTGTTATTTGTCATTACCAATTCATATTAACGTTCGTTTTAACGCATCGCGAGTCGAATTATCCTTTATCCTAGACTGGTTTTCAGCTGAGTCAGATAACTTTTTGAGTTCTCTAAACATACCAGCGGTTAGGTTAGGTTAAGGTTGTATTATAACAACACTAAACAGTTTTACAAATCAGACGAAAATGGCCTAGGACAAATGACGATTAGGGATTCCAATATAGACCCTTAGGTGGGAGCCCGTTGTATCGGTTTTCTACCGTTTCCCCGAAATATCAATAATAACGATTCATATGCAATAATGATCATTTGCCATTTCTTAATTCCCCATTATTATTTAGTGCCGTAAGTAACGATACGTTTGCCATACACTTCATGTTCATTATTATCAAGTGTACTAAAATCGTATGCCTGAAAATACAAACGCCATAGTATTTATCCCATAATTTTTTAAGGTCTTTGTGTTAACACTTTATGTGATGTAAAATTGTTATGACTTTAAAAAAAATATTTATTTATTTTTTTAAAGTCATAACAATTTTACATCACATAAACCATAAACATTTCAGAATTCGTATTTTTAACGTCTAGATAAGACTAGATTAGGTTAGGTTTGATTTATAAAAGCATCGGATCGGTGCCTTTCCTGTGTACCTAGTTGGTTACTAAGTTCTGTTACTAAGGTTGATGCAAATAAAACTAACTTATTTTTATTTTTTAATTTCAATATGTATAAAAATTAAAAGCTTAATTAATATACATTTTGAAAAACAATTAATCATTTTTCTTAGTTTCCGCAATTCCCGATACGATCTTTTAACATTCACAGCCGGCATCGATGAAATTACGCATGACTTTTCTGTAAATTTCATTTTTTGAAGTCGCTTAAAAGTTAGTCTTTGTTTACCAAAGAACTTTTTTTGTATAATATTATAAAAAATCCTATCTCTGTTTATGTTTAGAGACCAAAATTATATTTCTCAACATGACTTAATTCCAACTTATGAAGCAAGAGATTTGGTGTGTTTTCGTATTTCTGCAAAATCATGTGAAATCTTAAAGTCGATTTAATGAGTCATCAAGATTGACCGGTGTCCAAGCGGATCTTTAGTTGCTTTGAATACATTCGTATCAGAATTTAAAGCTAGAAGTCTGTTCAATATGTCACGCAAATTTGAACTCTCTACAGGAACTCTTACAAAAGTTGGGGCCGTTATCAGTATCATCGTCGTGCGTGATTTTAACTATGATTTTATCGTCCGAAATGAGAATACTTCAAGCTCTTACATCAAATAATTGCAATAGTTTAGAATACATTATTTTTATTATTATTATTTTTATTTTTATTGTATATAAATCAAAGTTTTGATTAATATACCGGTTTATGCAAACCTGCTTTAAATATTTTTTTTAATTGTAATTAATCTCAGTAACAGAACTTAGTAACCGACTAGGTATATATATATCATTAAAATGGTTTAAAACACAAAGAACATGGTTGTTACTTCTTCCAAATTGTGAAACATAATAAAACACGTTTCTATGTTCGTAATGGATTGAGACGTCAAAAACCACGAAGCACAATTTAATATCACGTTCCACAATACTTGAAGCAAAAGGTAAAAAAAGGGCTGATGCGCGGTTAGAATCGGAGAGAATATGTTCTGACATGCAACATAGAAGAAGCATGTAGGTATAGTACGTATGTAGTACAAAAATTTACTTCAGATACCTTTATTTTACCAAATGGGTGAAGTTCAAAGTGAGACATGATAATCGTTATTATTATGTTCTTTCTATGGAATTTTTTGATGTACAATTTGAATATTACTTTTCGTCGCTGAACGCTTTTTATTCGAATTCATTGTTTGGGTGGTTAACTTTGACTATCTATTTGCTAAGTATGTCCGACTTCTTCAACTTTAGCCAAATATGCTTTGCACTAATAGGTACTACTCATATTTTACTACTATCTGCTTACTGCGGTAGCCGATGCTCTTGCTGTGAAGCAAAAACAGATGCTAGCACGCAAGTTATACAACTATGCCAAATTTTAAGTTGATAGCTTTTGTAGTGTAGAAAAACTGCTGAGACATACAAACCGCCAGACACCGAAGTCTTTTCGTAAAGGTTCCTTTTTGTCATCTTGGAACGGAACCCTGAAAACATGTTAAGTGTTTCCTATGTAGGTACCTGCACATTCTGCTAACTGAATGAGTAAGAAATATAATTGCTTAAAAGATCGCACAGGGTCGAAGAATATCCCAGAGGAATATAGAAAGATAAGATAAGATGAGTGTCGGACTTTCTATTAGTTCGTGACTTCACAATTACAAAGCGAAGGTTGTCTCTAAGTGTTGTACGTCATTTTTTAATCGTCCTGAATCCGCCGCGGCGGTGGGACGTAGATGGTGGAAAAGTCACGACTCGCGCTTTGTCTAGACGTGAGATGACAAATAGGGGCGCCCGGCGCGAGCGTTGTATACTTTTGATGAGAATTTACTTTTTTCATAGTTAATAGTTGTGAGGGTTATTACAGTTCTGCCCTCCTAGCCAATAGGCAGTATCTCCGATAACGCTCCTGTAGCAATATCAACCTCATTATTAGCAAATGAGAATTCAAACTACTTACTTTCGGTTATTGAATTTGAGATACTGTTTTTTGACTTAGGAGGGCAGAGTTGTTCTTAAGGTTTATCGCTTTATTATAAACACCTGTTCCCTCGGGAACTATTCTTCTTTATAAAAAGTACCTAATGTTACTTACCCGGGTTCAAGCTATCTCCATACTTTTCAACCAAAATCGGACGCCCATAACTTAGTTCGCGTAGAATTAGTTTTCCGCTATTTCTTATCGTTTTAGGAAAATCCTTTCTTAGTGCAACCGTAGACCTCATAAGGAATCTACGTGCTAAATTTGGCATCTCTAAACCCAGAGGTTCGGGCTGTGCGTTGACATGTCAGTCAGTTTCTTTTTTTATATATTTAGAGATTGGCCTCGTGAGGCCTCTTACACACATCGGAAAACGAAGTGAATTTACAAAGTCTCGTACGAGACCATCATTGTAGAGAAAAAGCGCCGCGCCGTAAGAAACTCTAGCGGGTCATTATTTCAATCATAATTACTTATACAATTAAGTAAAATCACTTGATAATAATAGAAATAAATATCAATATTAAAACTATATAAAATGATAACAAACATAAGGTCTGTAAGTATAGACTATGAGAAAAACATGAAAAGAACAGCCATTAAAATCGAATCACGGGTTTATAAGTGAAAGCGTAACAAACAGAGTTACTTTAGCGTTTAATAATATTAAGTACGAATATGCTTAGTCCACCTTCCTCACCTTACAGATTAATATGTGCAATTTATTGGTTTTAAGACGGAGTGCCAGAAAGCCGCATAAAGACGTGAATATCGCTTTATAGGTAAAATATGTATTCTACAAAACAACTGTAGACATCGCATGCAGGTCGACCTGCGAACCTTTTCTTTTTTTCGCCGCAAATTTAAGTCTAAATAGCAACATCGAAGGTGACATAGATTTTCCAATTTCCAATATAGGCACAAGCCGCATTATGAATTAGCTTAATTTCAAATGTGATGTGTAAGTAATCCCCAATCGTATTAGTAGCAACTGCCCAGATTAGTCCACCATCCACAAGACGCGATCATAAAACCCGCCCTCGCTCGGAAAACTAAGCTTAGTCACGGAACAGTTATTAATTTGACATAAACCCACCCAATACAAGTAAGAGCGCCGCTTGACCGCGCATACTTGTAATCCCTAACCTCCGTACGCGACCAGATTCCATGAACAATATTTCTGAAACCATTCGTGTACAACCCCATAAATCAGCCGCGGACCATTGTTATTGAAACGTACAACGAAACAAAGTAGATTAGGTTTTCATAAAGGCCACGTAACACGAGAGGGAACGTCAGGTTCAAACGGTTAACAATTTACGCTTGTACAAGGTATAGCCGAAAATAAAACGCGACGAAACGAGCCACCTGACGTCTTCTTTGATTATTCGTTGCAAAAAGAGCTGGAGTTTGGAGCGTCTGGCGCGATGCGATGCCTGAATATGTTTGGAGAATAAAATAAACACGGAGTGCACTAATACGTAGGTAGAGTGCCGCAGCCGCCGGGAAGCACTGACAAGTTTTTGAACGTTTATGAATAAATAAGCAGACCCCGTCTGCCGCATCAATACGGCCGTGGCTGAACGCCAAACGCTGTTCGTGACATTTGCCACTTTCGCTCCTGTTTCCAAACACACCGTACCCATTTCGTGCGGTTAATTTCGAAAATTCTCGTAACTTTTATACCACGAATTTTTAGAGTTAAACTGTCATAAGAATGCCGCAAAGTGTTTCGTTTCGTACCTCACTTTTGCTTTTTTTGGAGGTGGTAATACAAAAATTATATTTGAAATTCTAGCACGTACGGGCTATTCAAAAGTTTGAAATAACTTTGCGACGCCAGTGGCTAGGTACTAATTTCAGCTGCGAAATACAGATTTTAATGTAATATTCACGGAGCGAATTAAGTTTTAAATCCCTTTTCAATATAACTAAACTTTATTGTAATTGAGTTTTATACAGGTTTCGTCCACTTTTGTTCAAATTGCTACTTAAGTTAGTGAAAGAAATGAGAAATTATTGGTGTAATGAAAAGCACTGCCACCAACCAGTTCATGTGTTATTTAGACAAAATTACGCACGGCATTACATGTACGGCACACAGGGATTCATAAATTAGCTATAGGGTAGAACATACGAATTAAAATCATTATATATATATAGATATATATATATATAATGTTGCATCTTTTTCTACGAGAGTCTACGAATTAGCTACATAATACGCTAATACGCGGCGCTTCTTCTCCACAATTTGTTCGAAGCGCTAGTAGATTCACTCCATATTACCGACCTGTAAAAGAGCCCTCGTGTGGCCAATTGAAGTGAACTGAACAAATATTTTGATTTTCGACACATACATACACACATAGTCACACCTTTATTCCCAGAGTGAGGTAGCAAGAGTTTCAGAATTACCAACAACTTTAAAAAATTGCTGATAATTCTGTAACCACATTTTGCACAATCAGGCCAATATAGTTACCAGTGAATTAGTGACAGTTTTAGTTTCATTTTTTTTAATTTTGATATCAGAAGTGTTGTAATTATTAATTTACTCAAAGTTATAATCCTATCTCACAGGTTCACGCGGGACGGACTGACTGACAAAGCCTTTGGCACTTCTCATTCTTAAAGTGTCGTAAGCCTAAAAATATGAACAAGTCGGATAAGATGATAATATAATTTATTTCCATTGCATCTCTTAGTGCTAATTCTTCTTCTTAGTTAAAGCTAACGCACCGAGAGACCATTTTTTTTCTGCGCGCTAGTAAGGCTAATGAAGGAAATTTTTTACTGTTGGTTAAAATAAACCCATTTGACCTTTCTACGAAATTGTAAGCGTTTAAAATTAACATTAAAGGGACTAGTTTTAACTTGACCGATATCATTACTAAACCAGAGATATAGGTATTGCATTAACTACTAATAATAACCTTATAAATTAGCCTTTTAGCCACCTTTTCATGTAAAAGTACATATTTTATCTTTACTTAATTTTAATTTAAGATAGACCTTAAGTGTCATCTCTCGATTACTGGACAAGTTAAAACAATGATTTTTCTAATTTAATTCAAAATGCAATTTTTTGACTTAACACGATATCAAATGTCATGTCAATTTTATACAAAATTCAGTTTGAGAATGACATACTCGTACTAGTAATAGTTGTCTCAACTAAAGGTAAACTTTACCATCTAAAAAAAGAATTGTATTTTACAATGTCAACAAAGATATTTCAAGAATTCAGACATAGTTCATCCTCGATGGTGTCGAGTCCTCCGTCGTCTACAGATCCCGTAATTTAAATACAGCCTCAAAATAGCTCTCCGTTATTCTCGTCTTGAAAATTCTGAACACCAAAACCAACTGAGAAATCCGATTTAGTTATTCATTTTGTTTTCATAAGTCTCTCTGATCTATCAATTTCTGAAATATCTACTTGTATTTTGGAAAGCAAGACACGGCGTTATGTCTAAATAGGATCGACTGTGGATAAAGAAATATTTTTCTACCACAAAATACAATAATATTATAATGTAACGGTGATATGATAAAAAATACTTGTGTCTACATTGATATGTTTTAAAGTAGTTTTTTGTATTATTTAAAATGTCTTGTGATTTAAATATATTTCCGTGTCTGATGATTTAGATTAAGATTGAGATATTCTATTTTAGAATAAAACAAACAAAAACGAAATATATAAAATAAAAGAGAACTTACACGAACTCGTACAAAGCTCCGTAGAAGTAAAATAACCTGACGTTTGTGTAAAATTTAAGATTAACGCTATAAAAAGAAACCACCATTTTGTAATCCTTTAAAAACGATAGTGCTTTTACGGAAAAAAAGAGAACGTCTAGTCTCTCTAAAATTACATGAACGGAGACTTTGAAAGCGTTTTCGCGAAACTCAAACAATATTTTCCCTTTTCTTTACAATGTCCACGTTTCGGTACAAAGTGTATAAAGTAGCCGAGAATATGACAAGCTTTGTGCGAAGGAAACAGCTGTCGTGATATGAAGGTATGTTATTCTTCCAAGCTAAGCGTTGACTACAAACAACAATTCTGCCTTTCAAAGCAAAAAGGCAGTAAACGAGTAAGGACGTCATACTTTCATACAACCTTTTTCTTTTGGAAGGCAAAATTGTATTTGGAATCCGCCTTGAACCGACCACGTTTTATGTCAAATTTCAATTAAATTTGTTGGTCGTTCCTATCTTCTACATATAACAAGGAGGGAAAACGAGTTACAGTAAGCCATCACAGCTGCTTACGAACTGAACACATCGACTGCCGGGATTTTGAGAAAAGAGTTGCTCATTAAGGGAAGGTAGGAAATAAAAGAAGAAGAGGGATAGAAAAAGGACACGGTTAAGTCGACGAAACTCCTTTAATGCTAAATTTTTGATTTGCGTTTTTATGCGTGATAACGAACTTAAAAAGAGGGGTGTTATAAGTTTAACTGTGTATCTGAATGTCTTTGTAGTTATATGTGTCTATGTCATGTGTTTTTGTTTTTGATTTTGATTCTATCTGTAGCTTCGTAGACTACCTCCAATGACGGAGGAGCGATTCGAACGGGTTTTTTTTTAAATTGTTATGTAATAAAAGCTAGTCTAATCACGATGGTTCTTATAGTTTAGGCCATTTTGCAAAACAGCGTTGCTATTGCCTAACGCACTCGCAATCGCAATCGGCTTCAAAGTGGAACAATTATTTACATTTTGTATGAAGACTCACCTTCAGACTGTCAAAATGAATACGAGTGCGTTAAGCAATAAACCCTCAGTTCTGAAAGTAGGAGTCGCTATTAATTCGGGAGGTTGTGTCTGTTTAATAATTATTATCATTATATTATCACTAATACTAATACTAATATCACTAATACTCTTCTACTTTTCATCTCTATTTGTACAAATTTGAAGTTGAAAGGTTGAAAAGTCTTAGTCGACTTTATCTTTAACTAAGAGCGTTAGAGAATAACCACTGAACAAGCAATGGACATTTGTTACATGTTGTTAAATCGGTTCGTATATTTTGTTGTCTTAACAGTTTTGTAATAAAACTTATCATTGTAGTAGATAAAACTTAGAAAGCGATGTAAAAGATAAATTTAAAAGGAAAATGGTTCAACTTACGTTCAGACTTTTTAAAAGTGTTGTACTTTTAAGTCTTCATTTCGATTAAGTTATATTTAGGGCTCTGATAATAATCGAGATTTTGTGAGTAGTTCGCTACAAGATGCGAAGATGACAGTTTGCTTTGACTTAACATAAAATTATGACAAGCATGTTTGTATGGATGAAACCGGCCATGACTTTTTTTGATAATGGTAATAAAATTACCTAATGTTTTTGAATGAAAGCAGTTACATTTGAGAGGAATTGATACTTACATTTAGAACCCTGAGGTCTTAGGCACCTTTGTATAAAAACAAAAAACCATAGCTTTCACCTGGAGCTCAATTTTGGTAAAACCGAATCACTTTTAAAATGTAATCGTATTGTCAATTTTATGTTAGCTTCTTTTTATTTGACAGTAATGGTATGGCGGTAGAGTATAAAATACAATAGCAATATATAAAAAGCAATTAGGTTTTACCACGTAAAGTTAGTTGAAAATTGGCTGAAATTTAACGGCCATTGTAGCATCTACACCTGTCCCTCGCAGTTATAAAACCCTTTGTATCACATGTAAATCTGATAATCATAACGATGCGATTATAACGAGTTACAAACCTACATTAAATGTGATGCTTTTTTTACCTCTGTATTTATAAACGAAGAAAAAGCCTATTTAAATACGTAGAAGACATCCAAGAGTCAGGAGCAAATATCGCGCTCATACAAATATCTACCCTTATTGAGATTTTAAACCGGCACTGCTAGTTTTGTGGGGTCACTACCAACGTGGCCACAGCTTGTCGTTTTTTTACAGGCTTTAGTTTAACTTGCTCTGTTCGTATGTCGTTCAGCCTGTCACTACGGTCCAAAATCGGTTATCCATTTTTGCAGACATACTAAGAAACTGAAATTTGGCTTATTTATGTAGCTTCTTATAGTGTCACGGAGTCGGTCTGATGATGGAATCGCCAGGCTGTAATTAACTTAGACACCTCTCCCCCTCCCCGCCCCCGTATTGAGATTCGTTAGTATCATCACGATAAGCAGATGATGACCGTAAAAAATATATATTTGGTAACAAAGGCGTGTTTAATAATTATTTTTTTGGTCAGATACTTATTTCTTTTCTTTTACTACTATTTTCTTTTGTATTTTTAAAACGTCAAACTCTTGAAACTCCAAAAGTTAGCTGCGATAATAATCATTTTTCATAGTATTAATATTTAATACGTCTAAAGTAGAGTACAATTTAAGTGCGGGAGAGTGATGGAAACGCTGGGCTGTAATTTGATTCGAGGAAAGTCTGGGCGAGCCACAAAATAATAATACCTCGGGAAAATGAGTTTTTCGTAGTACTCGTTATAATTTTATAGCTTTTCGCTCGCGTCGTCACGAACTAAAGAATTAGGACAGAAATAATCAATGTCTGTATTGTTATTACATTTCCCATGTATTTTTAATAAGTTTCAGTGTGATCGAATAATAAATAACTGTCGTGAAGACCGTATGTTTTGCAGGTAGGTACATGTGAATTGTTGACCACACTGTTAATATTATTTTTTTGTAGAAATTCAACAATTTTCTTGCGTATTTTTTTATGATTGTATGTGTGTTATCAGGACTCAGGTGTGAACCTGATATCTTGAACTTATTTGTACTACAACTTCAGACGTCACAGTTTGATCTCTTCTTAATGGATGGCTCTCACTTATTTTCACATTATTATTATTCTTACTTACAAATTTCCGCTTACGTTTGCTCACTTAAAGGATTGCCTGAGACGTAGCAATGCAAGCAGAGTAAATATTACCACAAGAGTTGCAAACAGTAAATAATTCAATTTACTGCAATGTTTTTGTTACGGAAATTTATAATAGGTACGGTGGGACAAAGGTGGAAGTAGAGGTTTTTTTTTTTGTATTTACGTCTACTCGTAGCCACTTTTATTTTTTTACTTTCCTCCATCGCCCTAAGGTAAGCTGGAAGGGACCCTTTAAAGGAAATATCGCTTTTAAACTGATATGATATGAACTGTAAATATTGTATTTGGATTTAAAAATACTTATTAAAAAATTGGTTGTAAAAGTCAAATAATACTTTCCTTTTCCGACCCCTGTCCAAAAACCTAGTGTAGCATCTAAATTTGAGGATCAAAGGTAAATACAGCCCCCAAACCACTTACAAACAATACATTTAAACATAAACAACAGTAAACTGAAACTGTAAAACCGCGTAAGTAACATTTAAAAAAAGGAGCAAAATGCACCTTTTTAATAAGATAGTAAGGTTTATTTTGCTCTACCATAAATTTGTTAGTTACGCGGTTTTACAGTATCACTGACGATTACTATTCTTGGGCAGTCGGGTAGGGTTGTATTCTAGCGGTACGGTAGGGAAATGGTGACATTTGGCGACGTTTATTTCCTAGGAACTTGCGTCAGATCTGGAAGACCACTTTCTTGGCACACCGTACGGTAAGTTTAACGTAAAACCGTAGCCTGGTGTTGGTAATGTGCTTGAGCGGCGGGAACCACATTATAGCAGGTACATAAGCCATTTGCCTGCTTGCCCATAGTTGGCCATAAAAAACTAGGTGTGAGGGCAAGATCTTAAGTTTTAGTTTTAAGTTTTTTTTATGGCAATAGGAAGGCAAACGAGCACACAGGCCACCTGATGGTAAGTGGAAATTGTGACCCATAGACATTCGCATTCACAAGACCGCAATCCTAAGACTGCAAATGCACTGCCAACCCTGAGGACTAAGATGGAATGCCTATATGCTAGTCATTGGCATATTTGAACTTTTTGACGACGTGAGTGTTTGCGTTTTTCCAACCTAATCGTGATGTAGAATTATAATGGTCAACTATGGCCTTGATTGTGAATAGCGCAGAACCGAACTTAAGGAGAAGTGTTTTATCTAACAAAGGTCCTGTTTATGGTCAGACCTAAAGAACATATTCATGAGATGGGTTTTCTATGTTTTACGCTAAAGTATCCTAAAGTATTGTACAGGCCAGAATTCATTGGCAGTTTACGCGCGAGATAGATTGTAAACTAACATACGGTGACATGGACACGTAATACCGCCAATACAGAAATAATAGGGATGGTTTACAATTTACATACATACATAAACTCACGCCTTCGTTCCCGGGGAGGGGTAGGCAGAGCTACAGAATTACCTACAACTTTAAAAACTTGTTGATAATTCTGTAACCACATTACTGTTTACAATTTAACGAGTGATAAAATCGGATAAGCTGTGAACCCTGTCTGTAAATGCAGGATTCAGAATTTGATGGTTTTTTTAAGTCAAGGGAAAGACAAACAAGCACACATGCCACATAAATAAAACAAATAAATAGATAAATATCGGGGGACAATTGACCTCGGCCCAAACTAAGCTCTAGGCTTGTACTATGGGTACTAGGCAATGATAAATTAACTTATAAATACATGACCTCATATTATGCAAGTTGTTAAAATTGTTGCTTATGTTTCAGCTAGCTGTATTTTTGTGGTCATTTTTTATTGGCTTACTGTTAATTAATGTATTGCTGTTGGTGCCCCCAATAAAAAAAAAAATAGTTACAGTAATACATACAAGAGTGAGGAACAAAATACTAGCGCTCATCACTAGGGATCGGAAATTCGGATCAATATTTACCTAAAGTTGGCAAAATCCCGGAAAAAGATAGGCAAAAATAGCGTCGGCTTCTTAAAAATATTATTTTAATAATTTAAGTTCTGGGATTCTGGGATTCTACAAAACGTTAATATAATAATTACTTTACATGTAGGATAAAACATTCTGTTTTGCTCCTATAAATTCGTTAGGTTAATAAGTTACAGGTAAATTAAATAACATTTGGTTAAACATATACATGGAAAATAACTTGAAACAGTTAATATAAATAAATAATTATGAATTAATGCCGGTGTAATTTATTTATTTTGAAATCCCGGAAATTTTATTATGAATTATATATGATTGAGTCCACCTCCATACAACTGAACAACGAAGCCGGCGCGAAAGTATAGGTAAATATCGATCCGAATTTCCGATCCCTGCTCATCACACAAATATTCGCCCGTACCGGGGATCGAACCCGAGACCGCTAGCTTCGTAGGCAGGGTCACTACCGACTAGCCTGTCGCGTCGTCCAACCTGATGGTACCTAAGCGGAATCTGAGATCCACAGACATTTGTTTCTCAGAACTACAATGCCAAGACTGTAATCCTATAAGTCCAAATGCATTTCCAACCCTAAGGACTAGGTTATAAACTACCAAAAATTAATACGTTACGTTGTAAGCAATATATGCAGTTCACGAAATATCGACAGTTTACGATCTCGTCAGATAGATTATAAAGTGCACAGTGTTAAAAATCATACGTTGACAAAAACACTACAAAATAAAGTAGGTACATCTTATTGACTTGTTTCTTTCACAGATGAATTGAATAATCAAAGATCGAATACAACGGACGGAGTCACATTTAAAACCTGAAAGCCACAATATATCCAATATTCAGTATAATTTTATTCAGCATTTCTGGAATAAGATATAGAATCCACAATCTTCGCGGTGCAGACGTAAACAAGCTTAGGTAAATAAAACTTTTGCAATACGAAGGAAGCTCGGTGGTGTTATTCCCATACAAAAGCCGATTTACTTCCCTTTATTCCACTTTTGTTTAGTCCATCTTGTTTGGATATCTTAATTACGAGTTCATATGAGGAATAACTTTAACGATATGATTACAAAACGAGCTGCTGAACAAATCATAAAAGCAGTAAGTGCTTATGGACCTCTTAATCTCTGCCTTTTTCTTCTGGAAGGCACATTGGCTAATAGGCTCAGGGGCTCTATTTTACTTGATAAGACCTAATTGCTCTTGACATGCTATCGTATTGCTTTTAACTCGGCCAACATTACTGTCAATTAAATAAGAGCTATCATAAAATTAACAATACGATAACGTGTCTACAAGCTTGCCAAAGCCGAACGTTGAAGGAAACCAGCTCGAGACACGTCACCAAGCGGCATTGTATTAACACTACTTATCATGTTTCAGTGTTCCAACGCAAGATATGAAAACAATTCTAACATAGTCTTCAAAGTTCAAAATGCTTTGGTAATTTCGAAGCGGCAAGCCCATAGGCGTAGGGTATGGGACTTGTGTGAAATATATTGTTACGAGTCAAGTTACTATAGTACCCGGCCGATAAGAAGGCAATTCTGACACCTATCATCGAAGACAATCGCAGTACAATTTATAAGTTATTTATTTATTAATCTAAAGAAAACCGACAGCTTTACAAACATTTTGAAATAAATATGACTAACAACAAACACCCAATCACAGGTTTTCACATTTAGCTATTATACGAGTATTTGGCTATAGTTGTGTTTGAGGTTATAATTTGTACTAGAATGACAGGTGTCAGAATTTACTTCTTATCAGCCGGGCACTATAGTCAGTTGAGTTCATGGGCAAAAAGGAGAGAAGGAATAGTTCGACTTAGTAAACTGTTTTACTGCGGCGCTATAGTCAGTGGAGTTCACGGGAAGAAAGAGACGCAATAGGTAGTAGTAAACTGTTTATTGCGTTAAAGAATACCTCCGCTGGGAAGCGACTGAGCAATCGGTATGTCAGGCAGCCGGCAAGATTTCAGACGCATTGTTTAAGTTATTCCGGGCATCCGTCCGGTAGCGAAAACTATGTCTAGGGTTGCGATCTCGTAATAATAGACGATCGTTAGGAAAAATAAGGGCTGTGGTTATCGATAGCATTTGTAGGCATTATATAATTATATAATATAATTATAATCATAATTCACTGTGACACGGTTCTACGGTAGGTCAGGGATTCATTTAGCTGATTTAGCTGAGCTTATATTTAGCTGATTGTACATACAGTTTATATCCGTACTCTGAATCATCGTAACCTGACGCATCGTCGCATTAACCGAAACAAAATGACTGAAAATACTACACGTAGTACGCTGAGTAACTTTACCTGAGTCATCAAGTCGAGTCATCGAGGAATCAAACGTAACCTTCACTTTTGATGATAGATATAACAGTTACTGGGCCTAAGCTGCTGTATAATTTTGTTTAAGACCATCTTGCTTTCATATCGTAATAATATTGTTGACGTAATTACTACCCTACTATAATTTTAGCAATATAATTACGACATGAAAACATGAATAGCTTACAAATTGGAATAGAACCTTTGTGATAGCAAACACTGTTTGAATAAAACTGTAATCGAACGATTTTTGTGTAAGTTTTTGGTTTTTCTTTGAAATTGATAATAAAGAGAAATACCTACGAAATGTGACTGACCAAAGTATGCTCAAAAACAGTTATAACATGCCTTTGCTGTCCGTCTGTCTGTCAAGACCTTTTTGGATCAGGCTGAAATTTGGGATTGTAATATTATTTAGTGGTCTACACAAAGTCTTGTCATAAGACATTATCATTAGATTTTTCTTATTTTGACAGTGAAAATAATTTAATCTACAAATATTTTTCTCTTCGAATGTAAGGATACAATTATATAACTTACCTACTGTCTCGAATATTAGTACCTACCTGAAAAGTAATCAATATGCATGAAGAACACTGCAATACTCAGTAATAATAACAGGGGGGTTATTATGACATAGCAATACAGTTCTGTTTACGCTGAGAGAAAAGGACAGAACTACATACATACATACATAAACTCACGCCTTCATTCCCAAAGTGGGGTAGGCAGAGCTAAAGAATTACCAACAAGTCTTAAAACTTCTTGATAATACTGTAACCACATTTTGCACAAGTATGTTAAGATGTTTCCCAGTGTATTAGTGACAGGTGGCAAACCCATCGCTTAACAGTACTGCAAGCCTTTATTCCCTTAGTCGCCTCTTACGACATCCACGGGCACACATGGAGTGGCACTATTCTAACCCGGCAACCACACGGCACGGAACTATATAACTCCTATAGCTCTGTCCTTTACGCTCAACGTAAAATGAACTGCAAAGCTAGGTCATAATAATCCCCCAGCGTTGCTACACATAAAATACGTCAAAGAAACAGCTATCATATTTAATATGTTTATATAGCGCCTTGTGTATCGTAATTCGTATTTAATTAGGTAAGAAAGTGGGAACCCAAGCATTGGTCTGTTTGAAAACGAATTTCTCGAAATCAACGATGATTTTCTGAACCCGAAAAACTCTTATTGCGTTATTTTCATAAAATAATTCAAAGCCAGGTTCCTCTGTTAAGCTGTTGGTGTAATTTTTTCTTTATTTTAATATAAAAATTCGTTGTTGCCTTACTACACTTATGATAACTTTTATCTCTGAGTTTGTGATGAGTTCTAGCCTTATTTAAATTTTATGCTTATGTACCTATAGCCGCTTCAAGGTTCACCATTCGTAACGCTTGCATTGAAAGTGCCAAATCGTGTTTCGTTTCAGTTGATTCATTAGCGTGTTGAGTAGTGTCAAAGCGTGGATTGAACTAAGTATACTATAAAATGCAAAAAACAAAACGAAAAAGGTGTATCGAATATAGTCAACTGCTTTCATAGGCGCCACTTGAATATTAGTGAAATGTAAAGGCGAATTTTGAAGAGTTTTGATGGTAAATTACTTACCTACATTTTATTATTTGACTTAAGTTTCTTTGCTAACTTTATCTTTACTTACTGTGTTAAGACAAAAGAAGTTCAGATAATAATTTCAAAATAGGCTATGTATGTATAAGTGTTGTCAAAATCGGGTTTTCCATTTATATACTTAGTACGTATGTACATCCTCAGCTATAGGACCGTTTGTAATGGCAACATAATTCGTCAAGAACGTGTAACTAGGCCGATGTCGTAGGTAATGTATAGGCTTAAAAAATAAATAACATTGCAACTATTAGCCAGCCAGCAAGGTTAGGTTAAGAATAACTTTATTTCAGGCAACGAACCCCATATTTACAAAAAACACAGACTAACATACATAACTTAAACAGTACTGCTAAAACACGGTGTGAGCTAGCCGCCAGTCACGGAACTGCCGAAATATGACAACACTCGGCCAGCATTCCGCCTTAAAAAAGGTTTAAATATATATGTCCTTATAATCGGCCTGTAGCAGTAAATACCAGGGCACCTACCACTACACTTTAAGCTCTATAAAGCTGCCAGGTCAGCAATTGAAAGCAGTTAAGGTGTCTCACTGCGAACGCAGACCCTGGGGCATCCGATCGGGATGCGGACGATGTACCGTCTAGCGGTCAGGCTCGTTATAGCCGCAGTCAGTCTATCAGACAGTATCAGACCATATCACACCTTCAGAATAATAGTGACATAATTCGGAAATTTTAAATTTCGAGTTAGGGCTCTATCATAATAAATTTATGACTTAAAGTTTGAAAGCTGAAAATTTGAATTAAGTAACTGGGTCATTCTACTTTTTGATACCTAAAATAGAAATGATTATTTAAAATCCATTATAAAAATTCGTAGATATCTTGAGATAATTTCACAGCAGTCCCACATTAATTTTTAACCAGATCTCACGATATATTGTAAATTTACCCACTATTTTTGTCATTTTTGTATATAAAACACGAATTTGCTGCTCAAATTACCACTTCGTTACCAGTCTCAGCGTCCCTTTACGAATAACGACCACTGCGTTACTATTATTGCCTTTTTTTACACAGCCCAACCCAATTTAGAAATAAAAAATATTCAAGTATGTCGATCAGAATCCGAATATTGTGTGCATTTTTAAGATTATCTAGTTTTGTTGAAAATTATGACACTGAATTTACGTTCACGTTAAGGGACGTTTTATTAGGCATCGAAAAGTAGAATGGCCCAACTATCATTCTGAAGGTGCGATATGTTACAGTTTCACTGGTGAGAATTGTAGAGCACCCTGTTAGTTATCTTTGTATGAAATGATATATACAGGGTGCACCCTGAAGGTACCGTCACAGATTATTACTCTGAACAGAAAAAAATAGTGGAAATGTTTACCGCGAAACTTGCAATTTTCATGTTTTTCTGTAACATGACATACCGAAGATGAATGTTTTAAAGAAGCTGTAAAATAGCATTTTAGTGGCAATACTTTACATGCTACCCTTACTTTCTAAACTGACGTTTCGGGGGAAAAACCACTGAATTTAGAAGAATGGCCTTAATACAGCTTCAGTTTTCTAAATAGGATAGTATAAGTAAATTTGAAATTATACGATGCTATGATCACCTAATTCTACGCGGAATTTAAAACCTACAAAGCAGGATCAATTTAGCGTACCTAATAGTTGGTCAAAATCAAAAACATCGAGCTCAAAAATACCTGATACGACCAAAAGCTGTAGTATATCCACAAGTTTTCGTGGCATATGGCGTATAAATAAATATAAGTTTATTTGACGGTACGTGCTCTTACTGTTTTAACTCGTCTACTGTCGGGTTGCAAACAATCAAATAACCATAGCAAATTGCCATCGCTTCTCCCCCGCGATTCCTGATTGCTACAAATTTTAATTCGAAACGACGTGTTTGCAACTCATTCCCTTTTATTGTTAGCCCGCTGTCTGCGGCTAAAGTGATAGTTCGAGCGCAGCTATTTTGTACTGCGACCACTGAAAATAGGTATTTTTAGAGGCATTCATCAGAGTGTGCTAGCTAGCATTGTACTCATACTACGAACAAAAAAAAACTGCATCTTTCCTATGAGAATTTCCCGGTAACTTCTAGAAATATTCTTAAGTTTTGTATGCAAATGGAACATCCTATATGCGTCCGTAATTTCTTGAGATGATTTCTCAAATTCCGGAAATGTTCTGTAGCTACATTGCTAACAAACACGACAATTCGTATGTCGGCAGATGATTGCAAATTAATCGGTACTTTTTCCAACGGTTTTTAGCAATGAATCCAGGAATTTAGAGAAAGTACGGGTTATAGACTATTCAATCTGTATACAGCTGTTTCGCGTATTGGGTGTTTTTGACGACGCGTTGGTCTAGTTGGTAGTGACCCTGCCTACAAAGCTAGCGGTCCTGGGTTCGAATCCCGGTAAGGGCATATATAAGTGTGATGAGCTCGGATATTTGTTCCTGAGTCATGGATGTTTTCTATGTATTTAAGTATATGTTTATCTATATATAAGTATATATATCGTTGCCTAGTACCCATAGTACAAGCCTAGAGCTTAATTTGGGACTAGGTTAATTGGACTGACATTGTCCCCTGTTTTTTTTTAGTGTTCTTGTCAACTACTGTCTTTTCCTTAACTTATTAAACATACCTATTGTTAAAGTTGGTTGACCACTTATTTGATTGGATCGAGTTTTGCGTGATAAGTTAAGAACTGTCGCAGAATTAATCTTATACAGAATAATCTAATACCTACTCAAGACAAATTACTAAATCCCATATTTCCGCGAAAGTCGGACTAAAAAGTGAAAAGAAAAGTGAATATCGTCGATGTATATGTACATTTCTGTAACTCATTTATGCTTCGTACGGGGAATTTTAATAATTCCATAAAATCCCTGCATCAATAATTGACCTCATCCAACAAATGTTATCATAACGATCAAAACTAACCCATTCTGTTCGAAAGGTCAGTACATTTACATTTCGCACTACTAGATCAAGACACTATCAAGTCAACTCAAAATCATTGTTAAATTTGTTTCAAGCTCAGGTTATTTCAGGCGTTGTATTAAAATTGATTTTAAAATATAGTTGTATTTTGAGTTACTACTCTTTTGATCTGGCAGTGCGATATTATACTATGCAAAGAACATCCAAAAAAAGATTAAAGAGAAGCTAAAGAATATAAATTTCATCTCAACCCTAGCATTTTTTGTAATCCGGTCCATTAATCAGGATTGCATTTTACTTACCTGTTGCAAAAACATTTACTTTATGAGGAGAAATGAAGTTCTCAAACCACAAAGGATTTAATTCAATGAAAAAACAACGAATCAAACATTAAAATTTACTTTCAAGTTTCCTACCGTCTCTAAATACACATTTCTAAGATGTCTGTGTATTTTAAAATATTTATTTACAATTTCTGCTCCGTGTATTCAGTTGGAGTACATTTTCTTGTCTAGTTTGTTTGTGAATACAAAGTCTTTGATGACAGTAAAAGGTTATCTCGGCAAACAAAGGCTAGACGCAACACGCAGACGTTACAATACATTGTTGTTTTATTTCGTTCTTTTACAACAATAGAAAATAATATTGCAGCTTCTGTTTATTTTAATGCCGTTCAATATTGTCAATCATACATAATATATTAGTAATAATGCACACTTACAGATTTTACTAACCCCTGACGCAGAGATGGGCAAATTTTAATCGACTAACGATTAACGATTAAGATTAACCTATTTAATCGCGACTAACGATTAAAAATTACGATTGATCAATCTTAATCGTAAGAGTTTCGACTAATTTAGTCGCGACTAAATTAATCGTCGATTAAATGGCAACGACTAAATTTTTAATAGATTGATTAATTAGATTAATTTTCTTTCGATTGATATCAGTAATAAATAAGTTATTTTTATTTTTTGGACTTCGTAAACCCTTTTCTAGGTAACCTTTAGAGGGTAAAAACAATCTTGTGTCACTGGAACAAGTTTTTAAATATTTATATCACATCACACAGCAAATCTTGATTAAATTAATCGCGATTAATTTTGTGACGATTGATTTTTTAATCGATTGATTAGTTGACTAAAAAGTTAATCGATTAATGCCCATCTCTGCCCTGACGTCTCTGTATCTGTGCGTTTGTCTGTGGCTTGTGTAGCTCCCAAACAGATTTCCGATCGGACGGGTTTTTTAATCGGGACGGATCTTAGCTAGGTTTCATGAAAATAGTTTGAGGCGTTTAAAAGACAGTTCAGTTCTAAGTAATTATTGCTATTGGGTATATAGGAGGATTCTACTTTATAGTTGGTTACACACTCAGACGTTCTTAACATATCTGTTACACCCTGTTTATTATAATCAGCCGATTCTGATTTTTGGTCGTATAGACTCATTAGTCTCATTACCCTTCCGTTGGCTTCGCATGTTCGTGTTTAGAATGTTTTTCACCGTTTTTGTAGGTACGGTCAGCATCATAGTTAACTACTTATACACTTTGGTACCCTGTCACTTTAAAACGTCGCTTACACTGCCACACAAATTTATAATAGGCAATAAACCGACAAAGTACTGAAGCGTATAGCTATTTACGATACTGTTTTTGTATGAATGCGGTTGCACACTAGAAGTTCATTTCGAACCGACACCGCGATACAAAATTGTCGGACTTTATTTTTCCGGATTGAGCGCTTTTCATTACATGGTTAAAGTACTACTTGCACTGTGATTAAAATGGTTCAAAAGTTATTAGGAGAAGAATAAGTAAATCACTTAAGGGGTAGGATTTTTAGGTGAAGATAGTATTGCCATTGAATTGAATTTGACACATAAAAAAATGATTGTTAATAGTTTGTTCATGCTTACACACACGTACACAAATGTAAGTCTGAAATGATTTGCTAAATATTTGTATGTTAATCTTATAAACGAACACTAATAACAATATGCAGCTGCTAGCAGAAAACATAATACCTACTTGGCTCCTTAATACGACTTATAACGTCAAACTCGTTATCACGTTCTAATATCCTAGTACCGTAATGTACCGGCCGGCGCGGCAATCATGCAGTATTAACGTTATAAATTAGGACGTTAGTGTCCGCGCCCACTCAAATAATCGTAAACCGCGCTCGTACCGCACACTTGTGCTCGACCTATGTTGCCCTGGTACTTCGTAGTTTCGTACATTGTCTGGATATTTTTTCTTTGGATAAATGAAAGTGATATTGGCTCAAAGCATACTGTGCAGCTTATTACTATATATTAATGTCATAAAAAACAATTGGTAGTTACTTCGGTTTCGTTTGAAAATAACAACAAATAAACGATAAGATCGATCGATCTTTAATATCTATATTTTAACAAAGATTGAATCTTTATTCTAATATATATTACTGTGTTTGTTTGTTTTTGTTTTCACGGTTTAACGCGCCAACTGATCGACGTGAAATTTAGGTAAAAAAGAATTTGTGTTCCCCAAAACTGGGCAGTTTCCGAGAGAATAGGTAGTAGTTAATAGAAGCTAACTTCGAAAACCGGCAAAATCTAATTAAATTTAATAATGAACTGTTACCGAAAACAGTAAAACACTATATACTATCGTTAAACATACGTTCTGAGGACTATGGAGGTCATTCCACCTAAACCGAAGCCACAACATTCATGTAATCCTAGTAAATGATAACATAAAACAAAGCGTACCGTTTGAATAAACAGCACTTACAGTACAGCCAAACGCAATTTTTGAACGAACCCTGTGGCTGTAGGTTCACAATTGGCATCAGAAATAGAAATGAACGCAATAATAGTGGTGGTCCAGACCGCAGTCTAGAGCATCACCGTCGAACCGCCATGCATACTTATTGCACGATTTTCTGCAATGCACTTTCAATTGCGAACGCATTAGCCACGTTCGATAGCTATGGTTTAGATAAAGCTAATAGAATTTTGTTGGGTATCTAGAGGGATAAAATTAAATTGGTATAGTAAAAGTTTGTTGGATGAAACGTGTCTACCCTTTATTACCTATTCCTACATATTAGATCCAAGTGGTATTTGAGCACGCTGCTTATTTTATTGTACTGCTTTTCGTGCAGTACAAAAAGAGTCCTGTGGTAGTTTAATAGTAAGACAATTGTTAAAGGGACACCCTAAATGGGATGCCGTATGTGACTTCTACATACATTCATACATACCTTCACGCCTGTAATCCCAGAGTGGGGTAGGCAGAGCTACAGAATTACCTACAACTTTAAAAACTTGTTGATAATTCTGTAACCACATTTTGCACAAATAGGCTAAGATGTTTACCAGCGTATTAGTGACAGGTTGCAAGCCCATCGCCTAATACTTAGTAGGTACTACAAGCCTTTATTCCCTTAGTCGCCTCTTACGACATCCACGGGATGACATGGAGTGGCACTATTCTAACCCGGCTACCACACGGTAAACACGGGGTATGTGACTTATAAGCATACCCCGGCCGGCGAGAGCAAAAATGCTTCTGCTCCTAGTGCTTAATTAAATATCGACTATTCTATCGACATATGTATGTCGATAGAATAGTCGACATTTAATTAAGCACTATTATTATTTTTAAGCTTATATACTATTTCAATCAACTGATTACAATTATAATCAATTTATCATACTCACGGGAATGTTCGTAATAGATAAGAGTGAGTGACAGTTGTAAATAGATACTTTTCACATACTCGTAACTAATAGACCTCTTTCATATCATATGTGTATATCGCGATAATAAATAACTGCTATTTGACATTGGCTCAAATCAACCGGTGTCAATCGTAGAAATTACATTGTGACCAATTAATTTACCATCATTTAATTCATTTATATTATCGACCCGCCATGCGCCATGCCACGCAAGAAGAAACAGTGTACTTGGATAGCCGATTACGCGGAATATATAGAAGATCGAGGTGAACATTTCTTTTGTAAAAAATGTGAAATCACAATGTTAAATTCCAAATCTTAATACTGAATAAATACAATCACTTGGTTTTAATTTTGTTTACAACAATAATTAATACTTCTGCATATCATAACGGTGGTCCAGTACATCGTGTTGTTTTTATCGACATCGACCGAAGTGTGTGTCCTCGCACTGTTAAGCTGTCAACGCATTTTTGCACTCGCCGGCCGGGGTATGCTTATAAGTAATTCATAAACGATTTTATATGCTAGTTGATGATAAATAATAGTTCACGTTTAATATTGGTATTGCTTAAGGTCTACAACTCATCACATCATTCATCAAGTTATGATACGGAATAACATAACACATTACGATATTTATATTTTATCACTCCATTTTATGAGTACATCCAAATCCTTAAGACTTCAGTCACATAGTTACCTATCTAATTGGCAGCAAACACGAATCCTCGAAAGAAAATTCGAAGCGCAAATATTTATTTCAATTAACCCCCTCGCCTCGTTGCGATTGACACGAGAGGCTCGTCTGAGAAAAAGGGTTTTCTTAAAGGAAATTCGACTGAGTGGGCACTTAAGCACCTCAGCCTTTGAACCGACTAATTAACGGAAGCTTTAAACAATTTAATTGAGTATTTATTTTGTGTCAACGGATTCTATTCGTTTATTGTGATCCCCTTTTGCTTTGGCGATGATATTATGGAATTTGTAGGGATTATGTTACGGCTTGCCGAAGGTTCGTTGTGAATTTTATGGTTCTACAGACATCTTTATTGAATTTGGTCTACATTATATAAAGCTGTTTTGTAACTTATATGCAATAAAATACAACATGTACAGATAAATACTTTCCTTGCATTTCGCTTTTCCTTTGAATGCAAGCTTCTTTTTAAAATAAATATCAACAATGAGAGAAACGAATTTAACGCAAACTAAGTTGCGGGAAACATCAAGTCATAATTTATGTCCGAACGACAAAATATTACGGCTGTGATAAGATATTTTCACACGAAAGAAGCGCAGTAAAAGCCAACGTTTTTTTATGAATTTTGCTCGTTCTATTAAAACGTAGAAACGATTTATTATCCTTTTAATTTATAACGTTTTTTCAAAACTCATTTAAAAAGCTAGTTTTTGGCAGTTTATACAAGAAAACTAAGAAAAAACGGCACTTAACTTCGCAAGTGGTCATAAACATGGTAAAATAATTTCAATATGGCGCAGTAAACATAACTCTTATTTATTTACACCCTGTACGTGACGAATTTATATTATTGATAAAAGAAACGTAAAGCGTAACAGCTGAATCACATTGAGGGTGCATCTCTAGGTGTAGTCGACACTACAGTCGTTTAGAACAAAATTGACGTACACCCTTATCGGTACCTACTTGTATCATGATTCGTAATGGAAAGGCAGCTGCAGAATGTACTATATTTGTCCAAAAATACTTGACATTTACTTAGTGCGCCCAATTCACTTCAACTAAGTATAGAATTACAAGTATAAAATTCCAAAAGTCAAAATCAACGACCATTTAAATGGGTGAATTGCTAAAATATTGTACATAGTTAAGGAGTTAATTGAGATAAAGTTAACTTTCTTCCATTGTTTTTCCTTTCTGTAACAAAGATTAGTCATATGATTATATTTTTTAGTAAAGTATTTTTTAATTAAGGCCTTAACTATGTACAATATTTTTGCAATTCACTCAAATAAAAAAGTAATGAGAAGGTAAATACAACAACACATAATTTGACGAATATTCTAATTTGACCGTGTTTGACTCATAATTAAGGCAGGAAGACTCAAAATTGTCATTGCAAAGTATAACACCATGTATAAACTAGTGACTCCTCGTCCTCATTCCCCTGGTGTTCGCAGCACACACATACACAAGTGCATATCTAAAGTGCCTCGGCGATATCTGCGACCGCTCGAGACGCAATAAAAGATAGGTAATACGTTTACTTTGTAGATTTTATGTTTGACCGCACATGGAATATTTAAAATGCTCAGTCCCCGGAATGGAATGGTCATCCATTGGAAAACCGTTCGTTGCCAACAAACTTATAAAACGTCCAGGTAATGTTAAACGAATTCTTTGCATTCTCTTTTTACTGTGGATAGTTTGCGTAGGGTCGGTGAATATTTACGTTTTTGTATCTGATAATGTTATTTCTATTTATGTTTTCTGTCGTCCAAAAGGCAACATAAAAGTATAAAGACTATGTGCGCATACTGCCTTTTTGCTTTGAACTACAGTAGGTAGATATTTTGCCCCGTATCTATGCTTTTAACTTAGGATGTAGGAGGGCTTATTCTGTTATTAACTCAGCGGCATATTTCATTTATAGGTATGTGTAGTTGTTTAAGGAATCTAGACGATATCAGTTGATGTGGTCTGGTCAATTTGCTACCGTTTATGATTAAATTTGAAAAAATCATAGTTCTTGAGGTAGCGTTCGGATCCTTAGTCTGAAAGTAGCCCATTACTTAGAAGCAATGCATATCCACCCCAGGGATGAAAAATAATTAGGTAGGGAAATATCATTGTCATTAAACCAGGGCTGAGACAATACACGGGTAAACCTTTTTGCTTTTGACATGTTACCGTATTACCAACGTTATTTACTTGACAATAATGACAGTGGCGGCCAAGATACTCACACTAGAAATATTAGGGCTATTACTTTGTCAATCAAAGTATTTTTTCTTGATTTAAATAAACGCTCTATGCTATATCTGTGATATAATATTTTCTGTTTTGTGTTTTCATCTTCAGATGTATGTTTGATAATATTACAGAGCTGTCTTAAGGATAAATAAAATAAATAAAAAAGCCTGGGCTAATCATAAAGCCAAACAGAACGCAAACCCTTTGACATGAAATTAAATAGATAAACACCTTCTCAAGTCCCGTCAGAAAATTCGCGACACTTTATAAAATTGCCTCCCCGTCAACCATTGACGCCGTTAAACAGGAGGAATGAACATCTAATTAGTGAGTATAAAAGATAATTCAAACGTTTTTCTCGTAATTAGAGGACGTCAGATCGCAGGCGGTGTCGTGGAGGGCGATTACGGATTCAAGAGGCAAAGGCTTGGGGTGAGAAAGAGACCGATAGTCAGCAGGTCATTTTTTTGTAACGGTTCTTGTTTTTTTTGTAGGTCTATGTCTTAAATATCCTCAGTATTACAATAACTTTACAACAGATAAAAACCGCCGGTATATTGGCGTCTCCTTATTTCACAGCCGATAACTCTTAAACGGCTGAACCAATTTTCATTAAACCTAGCTAAGAAACATCCAAATTAAACTAAATTTGGAGCTACGATGCCACAGATAAACATACAAATGCACAGGCACATGAAAACTCAGATACACACGTAAAACATATAACACCCCTGTTTTATTGTAGGAGGTTAATGATTTTTGTGACAGAAACTTACGAGTTTTAAACCAGTGTAGCAGGGGCTCGGGTCTATTGTACTCGGTAAAACCGTATCGTATTGTTTTTAACCCGGCCGCTATTGCTGTCAAGTAAATAAGAGCTATCATAACGTTGACAATATGCTATGGCAGCATGTCTAAAGATGGGTTACGACACCCACGACCGCTCCAACAAGCCAAATAGAGCAGAGCCGCGCCGAAATCGATCCTGTGTCTGTAGCGATGAAAAATACTTGGCGCGTTCCGTTGGATTCCCAAATGGACGGAAAGCCATCGCGACACGCCAAACCAAATGGAGCTATCATTAATGTCGAAATTAAACGTTGGAACACTCCACGCCACTGAGCCAAGCCAAATGGCATGGTCATAAATGTGTTGTCCGGTTGGCATTTCCTAATCAAGACTAGAACGTAAAGAAGCGTAAACTAAATGGCGTGGCACGCCCGTGAATATGGTCAAAATATTACCTACGCCCATCCAGTTGTATACACTCCATCTGTCGCCGAGACAAACGACGCGTCCGTGAACGCCCAGTTTAAAGCAATATTATTTTAAACCTAGTATACATAGAGTCCCTGGACATAAGTGTGTGAAATATTTTCTCTGTTCCCTAATATTGCCGACCAAAGCAAAAAGGCATGTGTTTATAATCTTCACACTTTTACACTGCGGTTTTGTTTTTTTGAGCGGTAGAATAAGAGGTAACCTAATCTACTGTACTTGTTGCTACCGTGGGATTGCTCGTGTTTTCACCGTCAAGTAATTAACAAAGGGCCTCTCGTCCGGCCTACTTGCCGTGCCCCTCGGGTCGGTGAGAGAAGCAGTGCTGATTGCGCATTTGCACATGCAGTTCCAAATGAACAGATTTTCAAGGATTATGGAGTTTTTACCGTACAATTTGTATAAATAAAATAAATATAGGAGTATTTGATATTCTTACTTCAATTGAAGTTCTGAATTTAGCTCTAGTTTTGTCCTATGCGTACTAGACAACAGAAAACCTACTAAGATAGAGGCAGCTAAGCTACCAATATTTCAAGACTTGCATGTAGGAATTTCCTCTGAGCCTACCACCAAGTGAGATTAATAAAATACAGTCCGATAGCTCTTTGAAAATTCTTCGGTTTTGTACTTGTCTCTCACGCGCTCTTATACGCTCTTATTAAGACCAAGTGAGAGAGAAGTACAATCTCGAAGCACTTTCTAAGTGCTCACAGACTGTAGCTAGAAGAGAGAAAAGAAGAAGTAGAAGAGATAAAAGGAGAGAGCCATTTCCTATCATAGGTGAGGTGACAGTACGTCCGCTATATGCAAAAAATACTGACTGTCAAAAATTAACCCGTTCACAAACGCGGCGGAAGACTTCAAAGTTATTGTAGTAACAAATGTAAGACTGCAATGTCGCGCGCGCAATTACACCCTTCCATCGATAAAAGGTAACAGGATTGCTAATTTATTCAGAAACAATCCCGTCCAGATTACTCGTGGCCATTTATTTTACGAGTATGTCATATTAAAACGTGAGTTTAGGGGTTGGGATCACGCTGTTAGCTGGCTGGCGCGGTGCCACCGCTATGGTATTATTCCCAAGTCTACCAGAACATATTGAGCTCTTGGATGTCTGACATGAGACTCAAATCCTAGATCAACTTACGCTGGTTCACGCATCAAACTATAACCAGTACGAATTGAGCTCTGATTTCAAAGTGTTGGTATGAGCAAAGGAGTCAATATGCAGTGGATAAATGGTGGTCGAATGTGATGCTGTAGCGTAAGGAATAACCACCACTGGCAGCTTTTCGAGTCAGATTGGCAGCCGCTGTGTTAACCGTAAAGGTTGCTATGTCATTCTGCTGTACAATGGACCAAATAAGAGACCTCTGGTATTTATTTTGTGCATTGTCGTCATAAAACAATAACTTCGAGATGTTTTTCCCAATTGACAACAATTCATTTTGTGCTAAGGTAGTAAAATAAAATACCGTTTCTAGATTTTACACTGCTGATTACAGTAAAAATATCTTTGGATTTTTTTATGCAGTAGTTTTTTTTATATTTAGGCTAAACAGTAAAAAAAGTTGGATTGTGAATGTTAGGAATACACTTATAGTGCCCTTAGTCCATTTATTACCAAAGGAATTAAAAAAAATATACAACTGTCATGTTCATTGTTTATCTGTTTGACGGATTACTTGATTCTGACGACACGCTTTCAATTCTACGCAAAATAGTTTATTTATTTTAATGGCGTCTACAAATTACGTAATTAATTAAATTACGCAAAATAACAAATTTGTGAACGAACGGCAGCGAATGATTGACATGACATGACAGTCAGTTCTGTTTATGTTTAAAGGTACTTTTTTTAAATTTTATATCAGGCTAAGATCACGACATCAGTATTCCTAACTTTGTATATACGGTCTTTTTAATGACTATTTCTTTAATAAATTATTAACGACGAATTTAAGTTAAATAAAGAAAAACCAAGAAATACGGGTAATCTAATTTTTAACCAGCTATTATAAACGCGAAAAATCAATAATGCTTTTTTTTTGAAATGTTGTCAATTGCTATATTTAGTGTCGATCGTAGCTGTTTTTAACCCCCGAGAAAAAGAAACCTTATTCCAAGTTAAATGTATTTGTCTGTGTATATGTCTGTGGTTTCGCAGCTCTCAAACGGAGGGTTTTTTTTTTAAAGAAAGCTAGTTGCATCCGGTTGGTTCTTAGCCAGATTTCATGAGAATCGGTTAGGCCGTTTACGTCGAGGTATCAGCTCTTAAATAAGGGATTGACATTTTATCGCAAATTTTTATCTTTTATCTACCTAGGTACCTAGTTATTTGTATTTGACAGAAAGTTGTGCAAAATATGAAATATTTAGCCGGTCGTGCATGGAGAAACTTGAACATCAGATTTAATTTGAAATTGTCATGTTTTTTTTAAATTTTATAGAAAAGCGTCCCATTGCGGCCACATTGAATTTTTATTAGTGTCATATCTTTAGTGACACTCACAAGATTAAGACGAATCGATTGACATAAGAATCCTCAAATTCGGTCTACGCGTTTAGTTTCTAAAGCCCCACAAAGGAACAAACATACATACATAGGCTGATAAACACATTATCCTCCTCCTTCGGTAGTCGGGTAAAAACAACAAGTATTAACTAATTTTCTTTTTAAAGTAATTTACTACTGTCTTATGATTTGTAGTAGGGATAAATACCTCTGTTACCTGTATGTCATACGGAACCAATGAAGTCTACTTAGTCGTGATAGATTTCCTCGATGGAACAGATGACTCCCGTGTCTGTTCAACGTATTTGTAACAATTTCATAATGTTAGGTTCTAATGAAACGGCCATTTCTATATCGCCAGTACACTTTCAAAGTTAAAACACATCTATATACCTTTGATATTTATTTAGTATTTAAGTACGGTTAAACCCTTTCAATTCCAAACCCGTTGACATTCACAGCGCTGCCGCATAAACATAACAGTAACATCAAAACGGTTTGAAATTCAATATAAGAGCAAATCCTCGACGAATCAGGAGTGTTTTTATTTACTTTTTATCGGCTGGGATTGGTTGGATGCAGTCTGATGGCGTCGTCAACCTATCGGTTCAATTTTGTTGCACGTAAGCGTCGTTTGTATTAGATCGATGAATAAAGGGTCGTTTTAGATATCCTTTATGGTCTTGCTTGGGTAGCTTTAATACTACATTGTTTCCTTTTTCTTTTTCAAACAAAGATAGCTGTGGCGAATAAAATGCGGTTAACATCGTTGAAAAATGTGCATAACGAAGGTTTAACAAGTAACAAAGTAACGTCTAAATTTCATGAAGAAAACCAAAGAATCAAAACTAAACATGATATGTAATGTGAATTCTCTATGTCAAATTATGGAATGGGCTTCCGTTGACTTTGAGGCATTCTCGCTCCGTTGATCCCCTATTGAAAAAGTTTTTGCTGCCTCTTCGTTTCCCAAAGATGCCAGGTTAAAATAGATACTTAAGTATGTATTTTATGAGCATCTGTATAGGTATGTGTAATATAATATAATATATTTATTTTATTTATTGCATACCTAATAATTATATTATTATGCCATATACTCGTACCGTGTCATGTACTCGGCATAATTATTCAGGTTATTTATTAATCATTACTGTGCGTAACATTATTTTTAGAATATCCTTGTCAATGTTATTTACTTTATCTCTAGGTTACGTGGAATAGATAGCCCTATTATTAGTAACCTTTGTAATTTTATTTCATAAGGTTTAATTAGTCGAACACTTATAAAATTAACATCGTAGTTTTAAACTTTAGACATTTTATTGAGACAAATATTGCAGTAGACTATAATAGAGTCGCAATTTATATTTTAAACTTCGCTAAGCTAAATTATTTAACGTATATCTTAGGTAAACAATGTAACACCAACGTAAGTAACACCGTTGTTAATTAATGGAAGGCTCCCAAGGAAGCGTACCTTTCTATTCTAATTAGTAACTGCCCGCGCTCGCCGCAGACATCGTTCTGAGACCGTCCAATTATTCTTTACATAAGACCCGACAGATCAAGGTTGCCGACCAATGGATTTACTCAGCTTCAAGTAATATTATAGTAGGTATTTTATATATACTTCATACGGTAACAGTGTGTCTATAGGGTGATTAGTATTGTGGTTCATTTATATACAAGGGTTATACATCATAATATTATAATACCTAGTGGTTTGCAGTAAAAAGATCACGTACCATACCCAAATAATTGTTATTTCTCACATATTAAGTATTCATTCATATGTGAGTTTTATAAATTTTCATTTCATGTCATTTAAATGGTCTTAATTATTCTATAAACATAAACATATTGCATTATGCGTACCAAATATAGGGGCAAATTATAGTATATATTTAATAATCATATTGATAAACGTTGCAAAATTGTGAGGTACCTAAATAAAAAAGCTTATCAAATTTCCCATTTCACCCTGTACACTTCGTCGTTATACATCGTGTAGTAATCTGATCTGACCGGTGTTAGCTAGGCGCGTCGCGTCCAAGACGCAGGACAGTCTGTGCGAGTTCTTGACCGCTACCTCAGGACAAGGGTGTTCCGTTTAAACTTCGCCCCTTACTGACTGACTAAAAGCGTACTTACCTACACCTATAAGCATGGAGGGTTTTCAACTTTAGCTTATCTATACAATTAAATTGTTTCGTTGCTGTCTGGCTACACTACATACATACCACGTAAATATAAAAATGAGTAGAATTTTTTGTTTAAGTAGTTATTATATTACAAAGATGTGCATTTGTACGTATCAAACGATAGTTTCTTGTCAAGTATATAATCATTTCCTACTAATCTTACTAATATCATAAATGCAAAAGTTCGTGTGTTTCTTTGTTAATAATTCACGCTGCAAATACTGGACGGAATTGAATTAAATTTGAAATGGAGATAGCGTATACCCTGAATTAACACATTGGATACTTTTCATCTTTCATTTTCATACCGATTTTTTTTTAAATCCCATGGGAATAACGATAAGCTGCAGGCAGAAGCGATATAGAATACAGCTGATGCGAGACTTAAAAATACCTTCTGCGCCAGTTTCCTGTAACAAAACAACAATAAAAAAAAACAAACGTGCTACTAAGCCAATCTAACGCAAAATCAACAGAATTGTTTAACTATTCATCGTACTCGTAGCTTAATTAAAGCATTTTCCGTAAATTACAAACAACGTTGTTAAGCAGTCAGCACTAAGCCTAATTTGAATGAGGTAAATCCGTCGATCCGCATGCATTTACATAATCGCTGCTGGCTGATCAATTTTGTAGCTACTGGCAATTCCAGACGAAGTTAAACATTTATATTGCACATAGTTAACCTAATAGTAACAGGTAATACATCTAAACTTAAAAAATAAATATTTGATGTGCCTTTTGAATTAAATACATGATTGTATTTTGTCACCATTTTTAAATATACATACATACATACATTAAATCATGCCTGTTTCCCAGAGCGGTAGGCAGAGACCACTTCTTTCCACTTGCTACGATCTTGACAAATTTCTTTTGCTTCTTCAACATTAATACATCGAGTTATTCATTTTTAAATCTAAAAGTTATAAATTAGTGATGATGGCTTCAATTAAATTAAGGTGGAGTCTTGTAATTGCAACTATCTGGTAATTGCAACTGACTTAAATAACTTCCTGTAGCATCACTGTTTTGAACAACAACAAGCTTGATATTGCATTTCTTAGTATAGAAGAACAATATCACGCCTGTCTTTGTTAAAAACAGTGATCATAGAGGAAGTTATTCAAATTAGTTGCAATAACCAGACAGTTGCAATTACAAGACTCCACCTTATGAATATTTTTTGTAGCTTTATATCAATAGAAATAACAAAACATACTTTAAAAAACCTCTGGTTCATTTTGACCTTTTTTAATTTAACTCCGTGTAGCTCTGTTGAAACTAACGAACTCATTACACGAATATACATAATTGTTATTTCAAGGCGTCATAAAGTGTATTATATTCATTATATTTTTCATAATCCTGGTGCATAATGTAGTACCAGTAAGCCTCTGCGTTGCAAAAACTTTACCGCCGCTGTATAAAGAAAAGTTATTTTCTGAACATTGTTTAAAGTACTACTGAATATTATTGCGCACACGTTTGGGATTTAGATATTTTCTCTTTGATATATTTTTGGAAATTTCTTTTTACGCTTAACTTAGTAAAGATTATTGTTATTCTTTGTCCGTCACACTTTACCCTTCAAAAATATTAAAACTTCTGCTATCTGTCGTTGTTGGTTAAGTCTCTGATCTGATTGAGTAAGAGCTAAATCAATCAATCAAGAATTTCATTTCACAAAGAGATAATGCCCCCGGATTATTTTATTATTTTATGTGGTAAAAATTTCTAACCTAACCCAACTTTAAAAAGCCCATGTAACCTACGTAATACGTAATGGTTTAAGCTCAAATACGTTTTTCAAACGTACTTTTGATCAAATGAACGGACCCCGACCTAGTCATAAGTTTTATCATTAAATCACAATTCAGAGACCAGCGGCCTTAAACCGATCGAAATCAATTTTGTCTGACCAAAGGGTAATAAGGCAAGTTAAATTAGCTGCCCTGTCCTGCCCTTAGCATAGTTCAGAAGTCCGCTCCACACTTGTCGGAAAAGATCGCGGTAAGATTATGATTTAAGTCAGAGACTCAAGCGGTGTTGATATATTAATGTTTACTTTAAAATATCAGGGGACAATGTCACACCAATCGACCTAGTCCCAAACTAAGGCTTGTACTATGGGTACTAGACAACGATATAAATACTTATATACTTAAATACATAGAAAACATGACTCAGGAGAACAAATCTATATCTCTATCTTTATCTATAAGTTATATCCGGAATGAAATTGGCAATATAATCCATGTTCACCTTATTGTAGAAGTTACGCGTAACTAATAAATTCAGGAGTAGGTATAAATAGTGACTTTTCTAAGTTAAGTTATAATATCTAAGTTCGTTAACAATGGGGATGAGGATAGCCCCCATATCCCCGACGATGTTGCAGTTTCTGCAATTCAAACTCTTGTGTCGAAGCTATCAAAGTATCGTTTAACCTTATTAAATTGGTTCAAAGGAATAGTACCAATACTTTTAAGATTGGCACTATTTATACCTTTAACAAAAAATAATTGTGTTATAATGGATAAAACAAGGATGCAATAAACAAATGGATTTCTAAATACAAAACAATGGTATAATCAAATAAAATTGAACACGAAATGAAAATATTAGATACCTGTCCAAAACCTCCTTTTTCGTAGCCGAAACAACAAAAATGTTTTTCGGTAAAAACTATTAAAAACAAAAACGCGGTCTTCTAGTGACTTGATCCATCGCTCGAGGTGTCGGGGCCAACACTTCCCCAGTGGTCACTGAGGATATTCTCGCCCGGGGCTTGAGGGCGGTCAGCCCTGGCGTCAAATTGAGTGACAGCCCTGAAACTCCCCGCCAATCCCTCAGGGTACAACCTTTGGCAGAACTAAGCTGTGTAAGTGACGTGTGTTTGCAAGTTTCCAACGCGCTACTGACTAATAACAAGTTGACATCGCTTTGTAATTACAACGGATTCATACTGGCCAGTTGTATAAATGTTACTGACAGTTTAAAAAAAAACAAGCTTGGCATGATAATTTTCAAAAGCAACTTCTGTACTTTTTTACGGAAAAGTATTGATAGGTTATATCACTTGTAGTTTCCTACCTTGACACTGGCCTTGAGTTGTCCCACGCGACAAAAGACATACGGAACAAAGAATTAAACAAAATACATTCTCGGTTTTTTAGATTCGTTATGGTATTCTTGCTAACTTGACATTGGACCTTCTGGAAAACGTAGAAAGAAGTGTGGAATAAGAGGGAATCATTAAAATATAAAAAAAGCGTAGAAAGTAGATCTAATAAATTACATTCTGGAAACAAACAAACGAAGATTCAAAGCTAGGTTACATAGGCATCTCCTGAAGTCATTGTAAATGCGATGCTCACCTTTAATTATATAATAGTGTATATCTAATTAAGTACTTTTATGTAGTGATCAACAAGCTGGACCGAAGATTCTGCAGTCAAACTGTGCAAACAGTTTTGTGGAACAATGAATAATATATAAAATTTGCGTTTGTTATAATAAATAAATAAATAAATAATAAGAAATTGAAGAAATAGCACGAAGAGGAAATTAAGTGTAAGATAGAAGTGAAGTTTTGGAAGCTTGTGCAACGCATTTAAGTAAGTTAACGTAACTTCCGCGTATGTATTAAAACTTCTGGTACGTTAGTCGCTTGTTGTTTTTCCCGGTTTGGCTTCAGGGCGGTTATTCCAAAGGTAATTATCATAAGTTGGCTGCGCAGACCGCTTCCCACTCTCCCCGGGGACTAAACATTTGCTTTCATGAATACCTTACCATGGCAGACGCCGCGAACCTACGCTATAAAAGCAACAATGTAAATTTAATCTTAATTTTCATTGTAAATAACGGGCATTTCTGAGTTTTTTTCGGTGCTGATAGCTTTTTAGGGTTCCATAGATAAACTAGGATCCCTTGTAGATTCGCCATATGTGTGCCTGAATGTCACACTTTTTCACAGAAACAGAAACCAAGTTGAAATTATGAAGACGTGTGGATGTTAATAGCACTATAATTCAGCGCACACATGGCGAAACTAGATCAATATTGATCAATAGATCAATATATTCGATGAAAAATAACGATTTGAGGATAAATCCAGTTCATATAAAGCAAGTGTGTTTTTTTATCTTCCAACATCGTGTGAGGTATTGATGGATATCTCTTAACAAACCTTATGCGTTTGTTATTATTATTTTTCTGTTGAGACTTTTTCAGAAATATTTACCTCGAAAAGTTTTATTTTCGCTAGAATCACCCCTACAACGAAAACTGCAACTTCTTAAAAACACATAATATAGCGAATTTTAAAGAAAATCTATCACGATTAAGTAGACTTCATTGGTTCTTGAAATTGGTGACTAAAATGTTTTTACTTACTGAAAATCATCTTAGATTTTTGAATCTTATACCTACTTTTTGGATAGTTTGTCGTGTTGTTGGTATCGACGGAACCCTACGCTGAGCATGGTGCTCTTGCCCAGACACTCTTGCCCGGTTTTTTACCGTTTTGGTTGTCTGGATACTTATTGAGGCGTTGTAATAAATTCGGCGCTTTTGTGTCTCTATTATTTTGCAAATTGAATAATCTCGTTTTTGATTACACGCCGCGGCGAGGGGAAGCAAAAAGTTCATATTGTGTCAATATAAGTTCTAATCGCTTTTTAAACGCGTTAACGCATTGCGAATAAATTTAAATTTATTAACGAACAGATTCGACTCCGCCTACCGCTGACAATTTAGGGGGATAAAATGGATTTTGATTGAATTCTATATAGCGTTTTTGTATACTAGAGAAAAGTTGTTGATTTCTTGATTATGACCTTTTCCTATGTATAAGGTTTGTTTCCGTTTTTAATGTAATGTTTCAGAGGGTGTAGAAAAATTAAGTTGTTGCTTAAGTTATATTTTGATTTCGAAGACTGTTTATGACGTCTTACAGTCTGACGTCTGACCCTCAATAGTAATAGTTTTAACGGTAGAATTATTGTGTGTCTGAAATAACGTCCTGCAGTCTAAGGCGACCCTTAATAGTTTTAACAGTAATTAACAGTATTTAGTAATATAATTAAACTTAAATTATAAATATAATTAGGTTTTTTTCGTGTTTTATAGGTAGGCATACGCACAAATGACGAGTAAAAATTACACCGATGAACAGACGTTTCTTTTAAACCCTCTGCGCCTGACGAGACGTCTAAAAGACGGCGCCAAAAAAAAAACACCGTAGTCCGCGATATTGCTCTGTATCAATCAGTATCTTCTTCTAACGACTCGTGGCATTATAAGTTAACCTTTGATAAAAAAAACAAGTTTTTTTTCCTTATTCAACTTTATATCTTTTTTTATAACCTGTGTGGTTGCCGGGTTAGAATAGTGCCACTCCATGTCTTCTCGTGGATGTCGTAAGAGGCGACTAAGGGAATAATAAAGGCTTCTAGTACTCTTAGGCGATGGGCTTGCAACCTGTCACTAATACACTGGTAAACATCTTAGCCTAAATTATGCAAAACGTGGTTACAGAATTATCAACAACTTATTTAAGAGTGCTTGGTAATTTTGTAGCTCTGCCTACCCCACTCTGGGAATGAAGGCGTGAGTTTATGTATGTATGTATCTTTTTTTATTTAAAATCTCATACACATATTTATTATACATAAATTCCGCATTAAAATTAAGTAATCATGCTATGCATTAAACACACAATACTTATCATTAAACCATATATTTTGCTTTATATTTTATTAAAAATGACGTCTGAAAAGTCACCACAGTTGCAGAGGGTTTTTTTTTTTATAGCATGGGAAGGCAAACGAGCACACAGGCCACCTGATGGTAAGTGGATACTGTGACCCATAGACATTCGCATTCACATGACTGCAAATGGGTTGCCTACCCTGAGGACTAAGATGGAATGATGTATGCTAGTCATTTCAACGGCTGACTTATCCCCAAACCGGAACACAACGATGCGAACACTGCTGCTTGGCGGTAGGTTAATGGATAAGATGGTGGTACCAACCCGGACGGACCCTGCACAAGGTCCTCCCACAAGTTAAGGGTTTAGGTAAGGGTTAATAAAATAGAAAAGTTAGTATAAATAAGTCTGTTAATTAAAAAAATGCCGGATAGCAATAAATAATTTCAATCAATTATCTGTAAGATTTAAATACTCACTGCTAACGGCTTACTCACGTAATCTCGTCAGGAAACAGACAAAGGGGCTGAAAGAGCACGGCACGGTACGGCGGGAAAGGCTTCCTGACGAGCCTGAAACATGTCGGGCCGTTTCCTGACCTTAATACGTGAGCAAGGCGTTGCATTGTTTAAATTGTTTTAATTGTGATAAATGAAATACACAATAACGATAACGTCATTATAAATGGTGGAATAAAATCAATTCGCGATTAATTTAAAGTTATGAGCTCAATGATCTACCAAAAAACATAATAAAGTCTACATTAAGTGCAGCTATAAAATTGAAACTGTACCATTCCCAGTAATGTTCGGGCGAAACAAAGATATAGAATCATACAAGAGTCGTTTCTATGTAAATTTCCTTGAACCAAGTCATTTATACAATCAGATTTAATATAACGGCGAGCAATGCTCTGGCGTGAATAAATATGGCATAGATATGAACTAAAATCTGATAAGTTAGCATCTTTGAAAACAAAAGTACCTATTTAAGGTAAGACTTGCCAGTAGAGTTAGATATTCTTTCAGACATATTTATTCACTTTGATAAAATGAGGTTTTGCCAAAAACACTGTTGTGTGCTCGACATCGGCATGATCTGGACAAAACGTTTTTGAGAATATTTCATTACAAAACTATGTGATGCTTCTTTGTAGAAATGCTATATAAATAATACAAATTCGTTAACTACCCACATGAGCCCTTATTCTATAGGTACTTCTTTACTCCTAGTATTTTCTTATGTTTTGTACTTTTTTTTTATTGAATATTTAACTATTTTTTTAACAAGATGTAGGTATTTATTACGCCAATATCGAGTTTTTGACAATCACTATGAACTTATTAAAGAAATATTAATCCATGGAGCACAATTTTATTGTTCGGTAAAAGATTTACCTTGGTGGACCAATCAGTAGAGGCCGCTATTGCTTATATCGGGTATTTAAATATTTTATTGTTGTGTTCTATCACTCTGTCCCTCAAGGATCACATTCCTTTAACGATTTAACTCTAAGAAATTAACACTTATTAATATTTATCGTTGTTAAATTTTATGCGTTTTCATTTCACCCCGTTTATTACAACAAAAACAGGGCTAAAAATATTTCTCGACGGAAGGCATTTTCTTTGATGCTTAGCAGTCCAATATTATTTAAGGCGTGCCTGGGAAACAGAGAAGTTTAATGCACGCATTCCTCTGTTATTAAACGACTTTGCCGCCAGGGCCGGCTATTACTAGATAGCACCGGTTAAAACTGGATCTGCTGGTTTAGATGCAATTATCATCTTTAAATGGATATTGACTTGGCATAACCGGAACGTTTAGGAAATTACGCGATTATGCTAATTAAAATTGTTTCAGAAGAATATGTTATAATACCTGCAGATAGAAGTTTTGAAATATATTATGTCACCAGCAATAATATAGTTCAGTTCAGTTCAGTTCCTGACATGCTCTTATACCTCTAGTAATAAAAACGTGTCAGATATTTTTGCGACCAATGTTGGATAATATTGTTATTGCTGGTGACTGTACTTACCTACCTCTTAAGCTCTTGGCAATTTTTACACCCTGTTTTTTGAGTCATTACTACGAAACAATTGTCAAAAGAAAACTTGCGTCTAACTGTCAAGGTAACCATGGGTTGATTTTTATGTAATTTTTCGATATTCGCAAGAACAACAGATGCAATAATACATTATATTATCAAACTTACACCTAAACCTAGATATTTAATAAAACAACTAAATATTTATTATCCTTATCAACTGAATTCCAACTTGAGAACAAAATTTACTTAATTTTACATAACAATACGGTTTTGGCAACCCTAGCGGAACAGACTAAGCGGAACAAAGGAGTCAGTGGAGCGGCGTACGATAATTAATATTGTTTTATTATAAGCCGCGTATCTGCCGGCGCGCGCATCCATGCATGCCTCATCCAATAATGCTGCTGCTTAGATAACTTTTGATCCGGGACTAAATGACTTGCTTAGCGTTTAGACCCTTTTATTGGTCCAATGGTTGAACCATCGCTTTGATTATTCCGCCGGCTTAGAACCTCATTGTAACGGATTCTAAAATTGAATTTTTAAAGAAAGAAGCAGAATTTAAAAAAAAAAATTGTGAGAAGGTGCTATGGTCGTTTATTTTACCAAGGGAGTAAGTCATAAAGTCTATACATCTTACTCATAACACAAGAGCTAAAGTGTGTTTAAAATATGCTTCATCCTTATCTCTCATTATGATATCTGAATTGGACAGAAAGCGACAGACTACTTTAACTAAAATAGGTTTGTTGTGCGATTATGAATAAGGACCTAAAACTGTACAATCATCATTGTATTACCTACACAGGCACTCATTAAAAGAGGAACTTTATTTTAGAATCACGGGCCCTTTACTTATTTGAATCTATCATCGCGATGAGGCTGAAAAGATTCAAGTCTGTCTTTTATTTCTGACAAAATTATAATAACAATTACAGCAACAATGATAACATAAAAAAACATTGAGTAGGTACCTATTTTGTTTCTTGTAAGAGAACTGAAGATGTTATTCAGGACACTTGTGTCCGCGGACACGAAACAATTCGGAAAATTAATTTGCTCTGAATCGCTCTTTGGCAACTGTTCTCGCAATGCACTTGAAATGCACGTTAACAAGCTAAATGTTTAAACGAATTTTATTGAATAGCTTAAATATTAATGAAATATTTTCACCTCAGCCTCCTTAATTCCTTATCCCAAACGACATTATTAACGTTATTAATTTATCCTTCGCAATAAACTAAATTAACTCCAAAGACTCGGCCATTTCGGGGTAGTCAGAATTACGCTGAATTTGATATCTCGGCGGTTAAGAGTCGTGTGAAGGCTCATACATTATGCAAGCGGGCCCGGTTAGCCTCGCTTTAGGTCGGCGACGGCCCTGATTGATTGCGGCTACCCCCTCGCGGTGATGGACGCCTGGTACACTAATTGGTATTTTAGAGTTAATTGCTTAGGTTTTGTTTTAGATTAGATTTATTTATTTCATAATATAAGATACAGTTATATTGCACACATGTCAATTATACAGAATTCATATTATGATCGTCAAAGAAGTAAAAACAAAAAAAGTAATGTAGCAAAAACCAATGTCAAAAATGAATGGATTATAAAACACAAATGATAATAAAACGAGTCACAAAGTTAAATATATAAATGGTAGTACAATAAACAATGTCAAAATTATATATATAGGTATTATAAAGTCAAAATTCAGTGTCAATAAATTCACTTACAGAGTAAAATGCGTTATCTAACAAAAGGTTTTTCAATCGACGCTTGAATGTTTCGTCACTGGACTCATTTTTTAAGGAAGCGGGTAGGTGCTCGTAGAATTTAGGGCCGATAATTCGCGGGTTCTTCCTGGCTAGCGCCTAGTGCTCTAGATTGTCGTAAGTCATTGTGATGTCCACTGAGATCATCTGTCAGGCTCCCTAAGCAATAATTTCGTACCTAAGAAATCTTATCAGGTGATTCTGAGTAGAATAGCTCAACATTTCCAATACCCCAATACTGAGCAAATAATACTGCACTTTGATCTGGTTAATATTCTGATATACTTAACCTAGGATAAAACCCAATTTCCAAGTTTTTCACTTATGCTTATGGATACCCAAACCCTGATAGGTACCTATGAGTATCAGTAGAGACGAGAATCAAGGTAACCAAATGTCGGGCTGTTCAATTTTAACACATCTTCCTATCAAAATGAAAATGCAAACCACTCAGTTGCCCGACTTAAAAAATCACAATGATAAAAATGTAAATCTGTAATCATGTCAGCCGAAAGACGTCTTCTGCTGGACATAGGCCTCCCCGAAGGCTCTCCACTCAGACCGGTCTTGTGCTCTTCGCATCCAACGCGATCCCGCGATCTTTACAAGGTCGTCAGTCCATCTTGTTGGAGGCCTACCTACAGCTCGTCTCCCGGTCCGCGGACGCCACTCAAGAAGCTTCTGACCACATCGGCCATCAGTCCTGCGAGTGATGTGCCCCGCCCACTGCCACTTAAATTTAGCTATTCTTCGGGCTATGTCGGTAACCTTAGTTCTACTGCGGATATCATCATTTCTGATTCTATCACACAGAGAAACCCCGAGCATAGTCCTCAATCTGTAATCTTATATCGTTTTTAACAACACTTACGTAAAAATTATCTTGCTGTTTATTGGCTTTACAACTACAATGCAGTAAAGTAGCACTTTATATGCCAAAAGTAACATTTGCTAATTGTCACTTTAACTTTACCAATATGGTAAAATAGGCTTAATCGGACATCATTAATAAATATGTAAGAAAATTGAATATTATGATAATAAACCGTGACATTTCAGCAGGTGACATTTTGTCGGCCTTGGCCTTCTGTCTCGAACATTCTCAAAGGACAGTACGTACCAGGCATCCAGAACAGGTGTAGAGTAAACTGCCTTATTCATAGAGGGCCTGCATGACGTCAGGACTTTCTCCCTCATCTGCGACAAAAGAATGTCACACAAGAAAAACACAAATTGACATTTTGATGATACACAATGCATTGATAATGCATGTTCTAGTAAAAGTAAAAATAATAAAAAACATGAATAGAAATGTTTAATAGGTGTACAAGGATGGCACTATATGGTTTCATCTACAGATCTATTAACGGATACGAATGGACTATTTGTTTTTATTATAATTTACTTTTTGCATCATATTAAAAATTATAAAAAAGTTTTTCTTCTTGCTAAAGTAATTTTAATCATTCTACTCGTAGTGAAGGCCCCAATATTTCCCTCGTAAAACTTCGACCCCCAACATCACAGGATAAAATGTTCTTGTTCCGCTATTACCTGAAATTTTATAACATCAACACGGATGCGATTTACCATTTCCAATACAAAGAGCCTTTTAGCCTTTTTGACGCCAAAATATTCCTTTACAAGCTCGAGGGCATACACTATTAAATTTACGTATCACAAAATAGGCGGCCCTTTATTTCGGGTGCCATCCAAATTGAGTTACGTATCGGACATATCCAAAATAGATTTAGTTCATACATGACTGATGGTGCGTCGACAGTAACGATACAATGATACGGCGCGACCCTTTAGCGCAATTTTTTATCGAAGCTAAATTAGTGATGGGGTGTGGTGCGACGAGTGGGGATGTCGAGAGTTGAGAGAATATTACTCAACTAATGACATCTTCTCGCAAGATGACTAATTGCGAAAAAAAGGCATTTACCTTTGTTTTTAATTCAAGCAATTTTTTTTTTAAGTTCGTCGAACATTAATAATCATTTTATTTTATAATTATCCATTTAACTCCCCGAAACCCGAATTAGCGAACAAATATACTTAATTACCTCGAGACGAAAAAAAAACTGTTTCTTTGTAGTCTTGAAATCTTACCAGTGGACCCGCCACTACCACTTACCACTATTTTCGTTTAACCGGTTTTAAACCTTTACCCTTTAGGATAATACGTGAACTTCCCGATCACCTACCCGATGGACCGGCGCGGCGCAGTGAGAGGAGTTGGCTACTCCAATTTGCAGAGGTCTATAATATTCAAGGGGCCAAAGATAGAGCAGCTGGCTTGGGGAGCTGTGGTTAACCAAGCAACCACTGATCGCTGTCACGACCCTCAGTTATGAGGAATCGAGGAAGAAGGTTACAGACATTGACATCAGACACTGAGGTGTATTAAGAAAACTTCTAATAGAAAAAATAGGAGAACGTCGAGAAATGACTTATATCTTGACAATATTATACCTATAATTACGTCTTCGTGGCATTCTTACGTGAATTAATAAATATCGACTACCGGAAATCCCGGGCACATCCCTAGCCAAAAAGGTCCATTAATCTACGCAGGCGCGACGCAGCACTGGCGAAATTAGGTAAAAAATGGAATATTAAGCACTTGCCATTAGGCCGCGCAAGATGGATGGCTACCCTTGTCTGAATATTACGCATATGACAGGTGAACCATGTTGGGTCCCCTCCACTGGCACTTATGACTCTGACGTGTAGCATTTGTTTCATTTATTATAAAAAATAATTGTTTTTTTCTATCGTTTAGTATTGTCGGTGTTGATTTTTTTTTTTATATACTAGGACAACAAGAATTAGAAGGATACTTTTGACGCCTTTGAGTTGTGGAGTTCGAGATGGATGGAGATTTGCTAAACGCAGAGAGAAACAAACGAGGAAGTACTGAAATTGGTCGAGAAATAACAGATAATGACAACGTAGAGGTTAGAAGAGGATATAATGATACGCTACCGCTAACGGCATGAGATTTCAGGGGACGACCAAATAAGAAACACAATAGTAGATTGTTCAACAAGGGACTAAAACAAGCAATAATGACACGAAATATTTATTGTAGTTGTTTAGTCTCGCGTTAAACACTCTACTTTTCACTTGAATGCAAGGAAAAAAACAACGTCCTGTTCAACATTACAATATTTACTATAACAAAGTTTCTCTTGGCTCTGGCTTGGCGGTGGCTCTTTAACTGCTTGCATATTTAGCCAACAGATTCAAACTTGAAAACTATTTTAAAACTAATTGGACCATTATAATAAAATTAATTAACCCTTATTTTAATAAAATTGATTCATATTCGAAATCATCATCATCACGAAATTTAATATATTTTTTATATTTTTGTTTAGTAGTATTTTAAGGTTATTTCCACGCCCTAAAAATGGTATATACACAATCACTGAAAATAGCGATAATCCTCCATTCACAAACACCGTGATTAGACGTTTTGGGGTCTCCAAAAATAAATTAAACAAGTACGTTAGTCCCGAGAGACTAATAAAGAGCAGCTTTAGTTCCAATATGTAGAGACTGAAGTAACATTTTAAGAGCATGAGAAGTGAAAAATACGTAAGTGTCATGTCAAACCAAGAGATAAAGCAGATAGCTTTGAGGTAGAAGTGTTTGATTGTGTCGTTAATAGTATAGGAGGGATGATCCGTAATTCGCTCGCTAATTAACATACTAAAGTTGCACGAAAACGTCGTACTGATGTAGATACTTACCTATGTAAGCACGTTCGATTATATTAAGAAATACTTAAGGCAAGCAAACATTTGGCAACAGACTTTGTTTGTGAGAAAAACTATTGTAACAATACCAACATTATTAACAATACAAAGTATGTAATCCATTTAAGTTGTCTTAAAACGTCAGTCTAGAGAGTTGTTTACTAGGTAGTCTAGGTACTTCATTTGCGTAAAATTCCACTTAGATCACAACTAGCAAGATTTATCACAGCGCAAATAAATAAATAACCAACCCCCAACAGCACAAAGTCTATGGATACAATCTTTGCCGCCCCCGCTAAGAATTTATGCTCGAATTCTCTCGAAGGAATTTTATTTGCGTCACCTAAGGTGTCATAGCACCCGAATTTGCATACGCGAGTCGGGTTTTACCTTAATTTACCCGTAATGGTTTTGGAACGAGCCGCGAGTGTTCGTTCTGATTGCCAGACTCCCGAGGGAACGAATTAGGAATAGTATACAGCCATGTAAAGCCTCGTGTGGGAACACTAGACAAGACACGCTTTGACGTGCTACAATGGTCGCACTCTGCTTCGCGTTGCGTATTTTATTTGTGTACTTATGTATAGATATATATGTATAAGTATCGGCATCTAAATGACGAATGTTTTAGGTTTTAAGGCTAACTTAGCGGATTGGTTCTGGTTTTGTAATAAACAAATTATAAATCATTTTTTTAAGGTTTTAGTAATACCTAACGACATTTCAAATGTCGCCATCGCCATGTCCCTGCCTACATCTGCCTTTTTTTTAAAGTCGTAATGGTTGTTACTTGGGAGTTTTATGAATTCACATTTTCGAAATCACGTCTATAACTTTTATATCAAGATGACGGAACTGACCCAGCTAGCAAAATAATCTTATAACATCAAGCTTATATGGTCAATTGTAATTGTTTTCTAAAATCATAAGTTGTTCCAGTGTCCTTATAACGACTCATTATAAGAGATTTTGGCTAATATTGGGTCCTTACCTATGAAATTGGCGTGTTTTTCACGTGTTTTATTTCGTACGGAATTTATTTATTTCAATTTTAACTTCCAAATTATACTCATATATACCTTGACACTGGCGAAATCACTTCACGTGGAAACGCCATATCCCTGCGGTAGTAGCTGTTCAAGTCGCCGCGGGGGCAAAAAAAATAAAATACGTAACGCCAAATGGAGTCCCACCATATCACTCGAGTGACGGTGTGAAGAGTTTTCATAGCGATGCAATTTTTTTTGAGACAAAAAGTTAACAGCTTACAGCTTGAAAACGCCTTTTCTAATAAATACATGGTTTAAAAGTACCTACCTATTTAATTAGGTAAAATATAGATAGGTACATTTAATTGCGTAGAATAGTAATTTGCTATAAAGTCTCAAGAGTATTAAAATGTTCATTGCATTTCAGAAAATACAACCAACATTTTCCATTATCATGTAAATCATTGCGCTAGTCCTCTAAGACTCCAGCATCTAAGTGGCTGCTGAGAGCGGTATGCAAGACAAGTTGGGGAGACAAAGTAATATGCAAATCCTCATGCATTACCAATTAGCGCTCGCTGCCGATGATAAGTTGGTAACAGAGACGGGAAATAAGGATTCCTTGCTACTTATATATTGGTTTTATTTCATTATACAAGCCTTGCTTCGATATTAAAATGTTTGTAGTCTCGCGGAGGCGGTCTATCCGTACTCAAGCACAGTAGATAACAAAGCAATCACTATTGATTATGTGCGTGAATGAAATGACCAAATTTTAACGTACTTTTATTATGAACACGCACAAAAGTTTGATCTAATGTTTCATAATTAAACCTTTCTTTTAAAGTGACAGTACGTTAATTGAAGCGATATAAAATGAACGGTTGTGATACTGTATAATTTTCATTTTTATTTACTAATGCCTATAAATATCTTCAAACATACCTACCATACTTTGAAGTGTTCTGGGTGGGTATGAAACCATTACCCTTTATTAAATGACATTATTTAAATAGCAGCCTTGTGTACGTAAAAGTATTAAGCAATCAAAAGGAAAAATAACAGTACTCGGCTGAAAATAGATGGGAACTTAACAAGAGGTTCTCATTCTTAATTGATTTCGGATTCGAAGTCTAGTCGGTCCAACTTCGCCATTTTTATTTTTTACCTAACGGCGGGTCTTCCTCCTTTTCCGATCTTGTTTATTTATTTTAATGGATATTGATATTAAGATATAAATGCATCTATTTCTATAATTATCTATCGAGTTAGCGGATTGGTTCTGGTTTTGTAATAAACAAATTATAAATCAATTTTTTCAAGGTTTTAATAATACCTAACGTCTATTTTGGATTTCAAATGTGGCTATCACCATGTTCATGTTTACATTTGACTTTTTTTAAAGTCGTAATGGTTGTCACTTGGGAGTATTATGAATGCACAATTACGAAATGACGTCTATAACTTCGGATATCTAGATGACGGAACTGATCAATATTATTGAAAAACTCATCTTGCATGGTATCATTTTCCTCAAACCATGATGATGTAGGGAGAGACTGCCCTTTAAAACCGCGGAGTTTCAGGGAGTGCTGTTTTTTTTAATTTCAACTTTTCATACCTGATGCATCCGAACACAACAAGCACATCTTCGATAACCTCCAGGATTAAGGTTCTGCAAAATCTTTTAAAAGCAGGAACAATTATTTATGTATGTAAGTGTATGTCTGTTATGTTTATTTATTCTTTATGTATATTTTATTGTTTCTTCCATTGTGTCCGGTCCCTTGCCGGTTTGAGCCAGTCTCCTCCAACTACCTTTTTCAGGTCATCGGACCATCTAAGAGTAGGTCTTCCTCTTTTTCCTTTGTAACCTCTTGGGTTTGGAAGAGGCCTATGTCGGAAGACAAACTGAAGTTGTCGATGGAGAATAGATATAAGATATATAATAGAAGTATAAGTATGCTAAAACTTCAGTAATAAAGGCTAAGTTTATTTATTTTATTTATATTGTATTGTTTATATGAATTATTCGATTGTGATTTTGAAAACCAGTAAAGGCTCTTGCTGAAATGTTCCCACCACCTCAACCATTCTCTGTTTGGCCTAGTGGTTGACTGGTAGAGAATGCCTTAAGGCACCAATTGCCATTTGTACTTACTTTTTGTATTGTGCAATAAAGTTTACATAAATAGGTAAATAAATAAATAAATAAGTCCCTACAAAAGCATTAAAATTTTCACAGCTTGCATTTTGGTTTCAATTTAACCTTGTATTAAAGTTAATCGTGTAATTACGTAATATTAAGCATAACACGATCTTAAAAGTGCATTCATTATTTTGCATCTTAGTAATTACAAAATTGATTTATTGCTACTTTCCTACTTACATTCCCGAATTGCAAATTGATAATTAACATTTTTATGTACAATCTTCTTAGACAAAGCTGTGTGCCACGACATAGCCTACATCCCTCGCAGACTTCAAGCATTTATAAATAAAACATTTTAATCCTTCTAGCGTCGCTGGCTCCAAGGAAAGTTTAAAACTGCTGCCGAGGTATGAATGCACTCAAATAACGTCTTCCAATGCGACTCTTTATGAACTTAAGTGCAGCGCTTGTATATTCTCTTAACAACTGAGCCAGATAGGTATCTAAGAAAGTGTAACTACTGTATTTGATCTTTTTAACACGCAACTAAAATACTTGCATTTATGATTTTTCAGATAAAATTATATAAACTCATTGATTTTCTTTTAATAGGGGCCAAATAAGCCATTTACTTTGAGAATTCACTTAAAACAACTGTAATAAAAATAAAACTTTAAAAACCCCACTTTTTTTTAAATTAGGGATCGATATAAAAAGTAAACCCCCAAATCAATACTTTGATATGTCACTCCCACAATCACGACGAATCTAGCGACACCTCATAACTGTATTAAAATCCGTCAAGCTGTTTAGGCTGCTCAGCGTGCCACAGAAACAAACAAACATACATACATACTCTACAAAAACATATTCCTCTTGACGCAGACTGATAAAAAAATATTCTAATATCCATGCGAGTTTGGAATTGAATCATAATGCAAATTTGTAAACGTGAAAAATAAAACTTAATTAGTTTTAATAATCGTAAGGGCACATAATGTAAAATCATTTTAATGTGTAGAAAAGGTATTAGTTCCAAAACCAAATTTAAATTTATACATTTCACAGCAGATATGTTAAGTAAGGGAAAGGATGTCAAATGAACTCATTCCTTCACGTCAAACTTAGTATTGAAAAGGAATAAAATGAACGTAGAATACTGATAATGTAATATAATATAGTATAGGTATTATATTTACTAAATAATGTATATTGAAAGAGAGAAACCACATTTATTTGCTTACACCTAAGACAATTACAGAAAAAGTAAATTAAAAAACAAAAACAAAAATACAAAACATCTGCACCAGTGCCAGACGGTTCCTGCTCAATTTGTTATTAGTTTTTAGGCCAATGCTGGTCTTCCACAGGAACCCTTTGGTATTATTATTCGCAACTAATTTGTTTAAAAGCCTTATAACTACTTAATGACGGATTAATGGCAATATAACTGACAGTTTATTCATAATCCAATATTATGCTTTACAACATGTTTCGACAACTATTTAAACCTTTTATCGCTTAAGGTATTGGTGAAATTGGACATAACTACATTACTTGAAAATCAAACCATGCGTTAGGTATGTCAAATATGCCGAGGGTGTTTTGGGTCTGCGGTCCTTTCCTATTTTATTAAAACCCATCAAGTTGAAAATGTCGAAAACATAACTTTCAGATATTTATATTAATATTTTTCAGCGGCCCTATGTGTGGTCGTGTTTATCGATGTGGATAAAAACTTCCTGACCAGTATGCAAAAGCGAGAGTGACGGAGATGCTTTATCCACCACGATAAAACAGACCGCGATACTCGTGTGGTGTATATTACGAGTTTATGGATAAAAGTAAGTATGTAGGTCTACTATCTTTCCTCTTGTAGACTATATACATTTTGATCCTCAAATTCGGGTACTGTACAGACTGCTCATCTAAACCACGGTCGTTAAGGGTCTGTTTTTTCCATCGAATTTCTTCGTCTAGAGGTAGATTTCTTTAAAACTGAACCGAGTCAATTGAAAATTCACAACCTAAAATCTACGCTTTGACGGGGCAACTCAAACTCGCCGGTTAATAAAACGTCCGTCGACTTGTAAAGTGAGTTGGTAAAGAGAATCACCTCCCTTATACTAATACTGCAAAAGTCCACAAAAACCGTCGGGTTTTCAAAGCTTGTTGCCTCTTTGTTGAAATTTTCAAATATAGTTATTTTTTAATTTTACTGTATTGTGAATAACTGAAGTTTCGAGGTTTTTTAATGTGTGTTTTTATCACGGTCACGGCGACAGTATATTTTATTTTAATTAAAATATTCAGAGCTCGTGTGCGTTGTTTCAAGTTTTTTTAATGGACTAAATCAGTAATTTTATGCCTGAAAGTATGTATCTCGTAAATACGCGTTTTAATTACAAATCGAATAAAAAACATATTATGTTGGTGTGTAGTGTGCCTTTTTTAAGTGTCAACGCACTTAATTTGTGATTATATGAATTTGCTCCTTAGAAGGTAACACATGTGGGAGGACCTTCCGGGTTGGTACCACCATCTTATCCATTAACCTACCGCCAAGCGGCAGTGTTTGTATTGTTGTGTTCCGGTTTGGGGATAAGACAGCCGGTGAAATGACTAGCATAGAGGCATTCCATCTTAGGCTTCAGGGTCGCCAGTACATTTGCAGTCTTGTGAATGCGAATGTCTATGGGTCACAGTTTCCACTTATCATCAGGTGGCCAGTGTGCTCGTTTGCCTTCCTTTGGCATAAAAAAAAAACATGTTATAAAATGATTTCTTAGTTTTCAATCGATATATGATATACGTTCTATTTGTCTGTTTCATTAAGTTAGCTTTTGCCCGCATCTTTGAAGGCTAGATATAATAGAATAGAACCGTAATAGAATAGCACTCGATTACGATTTTTTCTCGACAATTATAAAATTTTTCAAGACACAAATTATAACGTTTCCTAATCAAGGTTCTACAAAATAATCTATATCTATAGTTAATCAAGGTAATTTAAATTATAAATGACTACATCTACCTATGTCTAGTTAGAATATTTAGTCGACCATATAAGACATCAAAATTGGTATCTAATTCATAATTTAACAAAGCAGGGCGAGGGCGGATGACAGTAGTCACATAACGTAATAACGTTGTAAAAATCCTATACATTTTTAAGGAATATTTTTACTACCTCAGGATACGAACCCCGACAACCCCTTTGCTTGGGCATCCCTACCTGTTGCGGTGTCATCGGGTGGATTTCAATAGCAAATCCGGAACAAAAAGGGAGAAAAGCTCACGAAATTGAGTAGTTTTTGATCTTATCTTATTTATTTGGTGCCGTGTGGTTGCCGGCTTAGAATTGTGCCACTCCATTTCTTCCCGTGGAAGTCGTAAGAAGCGACTAAGGGAATAAAGGCTTGTAGTACTGTTAGGCGATGGGCTTGCTACCTGTCACTAATATACACTGTTAAACATCTTGGCCTAATTGTGCAAATTGTGGTTACAGAGTTATCAACAAGTCTTTGGAGTTGTTGGTAATTCTGTTGCTCTGCCTACCCCACTCTGGGAATGACGGCGTGAAGGTATGTATGCATGTATGTCTTATTTATTTATTTTATTTGAAAAAGGGGGCAGACGAGCAAGCGAGCCTCCTGATGGTAAGTGATCATCGCGGCCCATAAACACCCGCAACACCAGAGCAATCGCATCTTATCTTATTCCTCTATGTAGCTTAAATGGCTAGGATTAAAAGTGAGACGTTCTTCTACTGTGTGTGAAAGAAGAAACGCTCATGATATTTTAACACTAAACCCAAACAGGTCTATGTGTGTGTGTCAGTATATAGCACTGCTATATCAAAACAGTATCAACTCAAAATCATTGTTAGTGTTGTTTTAAGCTCATAGACGTTGTATTAATGTTGATTTTAAAATACAGTTGTATTTTGAGTTACTACTCTTTTGATCTAGCAGTGCGTATCGTTATTACCTAGCCTAGAGTTAGTTTTGAAATCCGGTTATAGTATCTCACTAAGTTTCATTAAAAATCGTTGGGGCATAGAATAACTTTGAAATGAGTCAGTTATTTCGATACAAAGCACAAGAATATTTACTTGTATGCATTTTTTGTAGAGCAATTACTTTTTGTGCATAAAAGAGTTTATTTACTTACCTACTTAGGTAGCTACTAACATACTTTTTTGTGGTTAAGACAGAAAGCTCTTTTCGTTTAACTTCTTTGTCTTTTATATCCGAAATAGACAATTAATTTAAAAACCGGCCCCTGTGAGTCGGATTCGAGCTCGAAGGATTCCTAAAAAAAAAAACTTCCTATAAAAAATTACGTCTGTTGTATGGGAGCCCCCCTTAAAAATTTATTTTATTCTGTTTTTAGTATTTGTTGTTATAGTGGTAACAGAAATACATCATCTGTGAAAATGTCAACTGCCTAGCTATTACGGTTCGTGAGATACAGCCTGGTGACAGCGTACAGCGGAGTCTTAGTAATGGTCCCATTTCACCCTTTGGGTACGGAACCCTAAAAAGTAACCAGTCTACTTTTACATTGAAAAATGAAAAATGATTATTTTTACATTCCCGTGATATGAGACATTTCAGTGGATATATCACGACCCTGCATCCTGAGCTAGGTAACCCGGTGTTACAGGATGCAGACATTATCACCTTTATTTTACTTATGACAAACATTTTGGTTTGATTTTCAAATAAATTTGGTAAAAAATGCCCGAAATAAATACCTTATGGCATACTAGGAGATGAGGAATGCGTACCTAAGATCCCGAATACCACAATCATAGAAAAAAGATGAACAGCGAAAGCACTCGTACATTTTAACCCACAGCCTCATCAGGGATTATCACAATGCTGATTAAATTTATTCGTCAAGATTTCATTCTGTATTCTAATTTTATTGTCATCGACATCGATACGAGTATGATGTTATTAAACTTACAAGCTTTTGAAACAATTATTAACACATATTTACATGCACTATTGTTGAAGTTTTAACTCTTTTTAGTACAATAAATAGTCATTTTAAGTGAGACTACAAGTCAGTGATTGGCAGCTATTGCCTGAATAACTTCATTTAATTTGTTTAATACTAGAATTTAGGGCGCCCTGCCATTTAAATTAACGTTGCAAGACTGCGCCAATGTAAGTATATGATAAATTAAAAAATGGGGCCGGACTTTAATTGAAAACACTATTTGCATACGGCGACTCTTAGGATTCATAATGCCACCTACCTTGCGATTCGTTAACTCGTCGCTATTGAAGGCCGCTGAAGCGCCCCAGAGCCTCTATTCTACACCCAAAAACGATATTGCCTTTGACATGTTATCGTATTGTTAACGTTACGATAGCTCTTCTTTATTTGACAATTAATAACAATACCGTAACATTCCAAAGGCGATATTGTTTTACCTAGCAGAGTGGAGGACCAAATCGATGATTTCGGTCGTTTTCAAACAGCATGTAACCGTTAATTTCAACAATGTGCACTACCTTATCCGTATCTACACTGTATGACGCCAGCCATAAACACAGCCCCAGCAACCTTCCGAAGCTCGCCATTCCGCTTACGCCAGCTATTTCTCCATCTACCCACTCAAATATAAATCTCAAGTAAAATATATTATTTGGGTGGACACGAGACGGACAAAACACTTAACCTGATTGACCCCGGCCGGTATTTTTATTGCTTCTCAAGTCGCGGTGTTGTCCTCAGGAGGACACTTTTGCGTGCATTCGCTTTGAAACGCTTTTTTATACTTTCGCTATTTATTTGAGAGTTTTATTTGCGTACGTAAGTAAGTGGGGATATAATGAACAGACCTAGGAATATAAGGGGCAAAATTAAATGACCGCTAGGGATTGCCTATATCGATTAACTCAACTATCGATGTTTTTCCCATATACTAGTGATCGCTCCAAGTTTTGTTTGTAAAAATATTTTTTTATTGAAAGTATGCAAATTAAACAAAATAGCATAATTCTGGGTATTTTTTTTGGTTTATGATAACCAGAATGAGGATTTTTTAACCTTCACATTTTTTTTTTGTGCTTGTGTATTTCCTAATGACCGTCCGTTAGAATATGCAAGGAGTAAAAAAAATATGATGATGATGAGAGAAGGTAAATTTTTTTTTTTAAATGAATAATAACCAGAATTATATTGCTATTTTGTTTCAATTGCTAAATTATTTTTACAAACAAAACTTGTAGCGATCACTTGTATATGGGAAAAGCATCGAGCATTGAGTTTATCGATATAGGCAATTCCTAGCTGTCATTTAATTTTGCCCCGTATATTCCTGTCTGATAATGAACTTAGTATCTAGCGAAGTAGACAACCAGTTTATTTATAGATAAACTACGTAAACTTAAAGATTGCAATGGGTAAATCACACAGTAATAGACGGGCCCAGTATTAACAATTTTATTGTACTAGGAACGCATGAAGCCTTAAGATCAAGCCTGCTTGCACAGCAGATGAATAAGCCTTCAGATTATCTACACGTGTTGTCCCTGTCTTTATACATTTCTATTTCCATTTCCGTTCAATATTCGTGTCTTTGCCAATTTGATTGTAACTACGTAAACTTAAAGTCTGCAATGGATAAAACGCACAGTAATACCTATACGGGCCCAGTATTAACAATTTTATTGTACTAGGAACGCATGAAGCCAAAGATCAAGCCTGCTTGCACAGCAGATGAATAAGCCTTCAGATTATCTACACGTGTTGTCCCTGTCTTTATACATTTCCATTTCCATTCCCGTTCAATATTCATGTCTTTGCCAATGTGATTGTAACTTTACTGAGTGTAGAGATTGAAACAATAAATTGCAAGAAACAGTAACATGTGGCGACACGCAACGTACGGCAATCTACAAGTAGGGTTACCAAAGGTGCTGTGATCTTTGTTTCTTTTTCTTTCATTATCTACATTGAACGCCCAAAAACAGTTTTAAAAATACTGATTTTGAGAGATACGCGTGAGTTTCCTCAGGTATAGGGAACAATGTAATAATTGTTTTTGCAGATTTAGTTGATTTTCTGAGAGTCATTTGCCAACCCTACCGAGCCGCGCCCCCAGCCGACACCATTACTGCAAAATTAAGACAGCTTGCGCTACCAATATGCAAATTTTGTGTACCGACACATGTACCGTCTGTTCCGGGCCTAAACAAATATTGTTTATAATAACCCGAGTCATAAGCAACAATTCTGTAAATATACGACGTAAATTAAAATATTACTTGCCTGTGTCCACAGTTTGCTTTCGGAATTTAATTTAAAATCTCTCTTTTAGCCTGTGTTTTTTGTTTCAGAAAATTAGGTTCCAGAGATAAAGGACGTGGTTTAAGCATATTTGGAACTCACAAAAGACGGCTTGACCATAATAAAATGCAAGATTAAGCAGGGAGTGGACTTATTTACCCGACTGCGGTGGAGCCCAAGAGGAGGGTTATGTGTTTGAATATTCTATATTCTGCATGTATGAATGTCCGTTCGTATACGCCCTCGTAACCAGGTACTCAATGGGTTAATAAAGGATACGTCATTAGATTCGTCTTGATGGCGCTAGTATAGTGTCACAAAATTCTTTAAAAAAAAAACAATCGAATACATCGACGACAGTATCAAAAAATGCACTCGGGTTTTTAAAACTCGGGGCTTGCTATTTAATTTTAAAGAAGTAGGTAGTTTTATATTACTGTAGGTTTTATGACAACTGACCTATGGTTATCAAATTACATGGTATGTGTATATGGTATGTGTATAGTGTGCGGTGTGTGTATAAACGGTCATACATCCTCCAATGATCCAATGTCATTGAAATCATTGTCAAATACAGGTTGTTCACAACCACAAAAACGCATAAATATTTTCACGGTTAATAAGCCCGTGGTATCTCTGAACACCTCTCTACAACTATTGCTTCACCCTTTGTTACTTTGAACTTAGTATTCCTTTGATTTGCCGTTTTACACAATAAAGGCGAGTTTACGTTTCCGTTTGTTTGTTCGAGGAATCCTTAGTTCCTTTCTATTTGTGATAAAGTATCGCGAGGCAGTGCGCATTCCTACCAGGGACCCAGCGGGCTGGAAGACGTCCTTTATGGTGCTTTAACGATACCTCTTCAATAGAAACGTGCTTCTGTATAGTTTTAGCTAGTTTGTAAATGTATTCTGAGACTATTTGCGAATAATTATTATCCTATAAATAAATACTGTAAATTTTAGTCAAATTTATCGGTACAATATTAGGATTAGGTACTTAAAGAAATCATTTTCTGCTATATTTTTTTTTTAAAGGCTTAACATGTTTTGTAATTTAGTTAGGTCAAACAGTCTGAACTCAGGTAGGCTTTTTGAAAAATCTTCGAATATGTTATATTAAGTTTCTAAAAATAAAGATCTGTGCTCACTGAGCAAAATTTGCTGTTTTGAAAGTAGCATATTTAAGGACGCTCACTCCAGGAGGCATATATTCGGTGCACCCTGTATCGTTATTATAGGTGCAACTGCGCCTATTTCGCGTGCTTACTCCGGCGAATTAAATGAAATAAAAAATCTTAACATGTTTTAATCCGACTACCGTATCCAAAGATCTATTGTTAACTTTTCGCATTAGGGAACTTCCTCTTCCGAACTACATCCAGCTTGATCTCAAGTTCTTTTGTTCAAAGTTCTCTAACAATTCAGTTAAGAAGCAGGGATGTCTTCTCAATTACCTACCGGAGCGACTTAATTATATTAGATATGCTCGAGACTTCGGATTTGAATTTCAATCGCTCCCGCAGACAGAACCGAAACTCGAAATGAAAGAATTGTTAATTTTGTTTCCCGGGGCTCTTTAATGTAAATCGGGCTTAATCTCATTATTACCTACAATTGATTACTGAGGAATTGTCTGTAGATGAAAAACAAAAGGAAAAAATGCTGCTAGGATGGACTTCACCTTATAGATCCATGAAGGTTTAAATCTTCAGATGAGCCTTATAGGAAGAAACCTTTAAAGCTAAAGACTTTTAGGCAGCTAATGTACAGACTACAGATAGACAGACGACGTACAGATTAAAAAAAAAACAAACGGAAACTAACCAACTAATAGAGTCACTCTAGAAATAAGGCATGACATGTTTGCTATTAATGGCAATCCGCTAAAACCCCTTTTATGCACGTTATAATGTATCGTATCGCCTGGCACTTAAACCGCATAAAGCTATGCGCGAGTATGGATATGCACACCGTCTGCTGGCAGGCAACCAAAACGATGTTACTTGCATAATGTCGAGTTATACGAAGCCAGAGCTGAGCGGAACTCGTCTGAGCCCTAAGCAATTTTCGCGAAAGTGACGCCCGAATACTCCCTAAGTTCATGCCGTTCTGGTACTTGTATACAATAATTAAAGTTGGTTTACTGGTTACTTTAAACAAAACTTTCGTCAGAAATCTAAATTATCCTTTAAAGTTTGCGACAACCTTGTAACATGATAAAGCTGTTGGCAATAAAGTAGGATTACTTTTTTCTTTGGTAAAGCTTAACCATTACTTATTTGCATAAGCTTGCAGCTAGACACGCTGTTAAAAATACCTACTATTTGCATTTGAAGCGTTAGTACTTTTTCATCACACTTGCACGTAAACAGTATCTAAACATACAGGTTAACTTGGCCGAAATGCCCCATATAAAACCCTCGACCTTTATTTTTACCATGAAACCCAAGGTCGGTAAGTAATTTTTTTTTAATTTATAGTACAGCACACAGGTCATGCAAGTTCAAGCAAAGCGTTTACACGCAATTGAAAAATTGTCTTAAAATGTTATTTAAACAGGAATTTCATTGCAATGTCGTTACATGTTACTTAAATACTCAATTAATGTTCTTAATAATTGATTTTAATAGTTTTCTGTATCAAAACGTCGTTTATATTTTACACTCCTTCAGGGCTATATGTATACCTACGTATTTGCCCTTAACATTTCTGAACGAAATATTTGTATAATCTGTGGAGTCCGCCCGCCATCCGCTTAAAAAAAGTTCAAGTAATTCGTAATAATAGTGGTGCTGACTTGTGTATTAAAGCTGTAATTCATAGTTATTTACTCGCAAATGTGATGAAAAACATTGTATGTTTCACGGGCGGTACGGGAATTACGAACCTTGACTCAGAAAGCCCTCAGTCTTCGACTTCGGGCTTCTACTAGAGCCTCGATCGTAATTCCTTACTTACCGACCTTAATACACAATGCACTATACAGTGAAATCTAAGAGGGGTTCTTCGGGGCTAGACAACTGACATTCTGCTAGCGTTATAGACTGCGGCAATCACATGGATGTTAGCGTTCCCTTGTGTCAATTCAATCAAATTACGACACAATTTTTTTACATTTTGTAGAATAGCCATCTTGATGTGTTGCTCTACATATAGGTAGGTAGATATAAGTATAAATTAACGAAGGGTGTTCAAAAACCATTTCCATATTTTTGACTGACAGCGGGAGTATTATTCAGTTCTTATAGCTTATTATTATCATGTTAAAGGTATTAGAGCGGTTACTTTGTAAGTATATAAATTGATTATTTCTGAGGCCTCGCTCATTTAAATTTTATGTATAAATTTTGTTTATCTTAAAATTGAATTTCACTACCATTATAATGATATGCAAACCACTGCTCCTAAAGCCTCCGTGAATGCAGCTGACATACGAGTGTGTAACTACCTATAGATATAATACTTACTAATATTATAAACACGAAAGTTTGTATGTGTGGTTGTGTGGATGTTTGTTACTCTTTCGCGCCGCAACAGCAAGCGCAATTGGATGAAATTTGGAACGGAGATAGCTTATACACTGGATTAAAACATAGGTAGGGTACTTTTATACAGGAAAATTTTAAAGTTTCCGAGGGAATAACGTCTTGGGCAGAAGCTGTGAAATTTTGTGTGTATATTTCAATGGTATCCTAGATGGTTTGAAAACATAATTGGACCCGGTAGGTGGCGCTGCTGTCGGTATGTCACCAACTCCTCCTAAACGGCTGGACCGATTTGGATGAAATTTTGGTGTGTTTATTTCAATGTGTTCCTGGATGTTTTGAGAACACATTTGGACCCGGTAGGTAAAGCTGCTGTCAGTATGTCACCAAATTTATATTTAATAATTTAAACAAGATCATAGTAAACAGTGAGATATCAAATAATTATAACTCAACCGTAGATTCGTTAGAAGTAATTCATCATGTCAGCCGAAAGACGTCCACTGCTGGACATAGGCCTCCCCCAAGGCTCTCCACTCAGACCGGTCTTGTGCTTTTCGGATCCACCGTGTTCCCGCGATCCTTACAAGGTCGTCACTTCATCTTGTTGGAGGCCTACCTACAGCTCGTCTCCCGGTCCGCGGACGCCACTCAAGAACCTTCTTACTCCATCGGCCATGAGTCCTGCTACAAGCTGCTAGAAGTAATTATGGAAACGCAAAAAAAATTAAAAATAATGTCAAAATTAAAATATCATATTTAATGTGGCACTGCTTTTCCGGGCAGGACGACATCTGCCGGGTCCCTTAGTGTAAAAGTAAATTACTGTGCAATATTAAACAATGGATAGATTATAGAGGTACCTACATCATTCGTAAACCGGCGGTCAAAGAAGATATTAAATGATTTGGGATAAATGAGCAAGTAGCACCTTTATTTGTTGCGCGTATTCCCTTCCCTTCTTCGTGATTGCGTTCGCTCGAGACAATTCTCGTTCAAAGAGTTTAGTTTCAAAAGAGTATTTTTGCGGAAACGTCACTTTATTCTCCTAAGAGCAAGACATCCCTAGAGTATCTGTAAATTTATTTAAGTCCGTCTAGGTATCACCTGTATCAGGCACTTTACGCTATACCCACGAGGCGAGAATCGAAATCGATAGATCGCTTCGACAGACGTTCGCCACGTGTTGAAAGGTCTTAGATAATATAATATAAAAGCTTTCAAGAGAATAGCACTTCAAGGGATGTCTGAAGTATCAATTCTGCATGTAAGGTGACTGCCTCTCGGATGTACGGAGCTCTGATGGCTGTATTGGAAAATTGCTCCGGCTCTCCGGAGGGGATTCTTACTTGATTTTTATTTAAACTTTGTGAAGAGGTGATTGAGAAGTAGGTTGTAGTGATTCCACGTTTAGGTAGGTACATTGTACTTATTAGTGGTTGGAAAATAGAAATCAATAGCAAAATTTCTTTTCAAATTTGAACCTTTATTAGGACTGAACCAACGTTTCTTATTTATGAAATCCTAGTGATTTCTGTCTTTGTTGTAGGTAAGTGTGGTTATCGAAGTGTAATGCTGACTTCTAAATTATTTCCTTGCTGGGCTTCTCTTTTATCAAATAAAATACGTGGTTAACATTGCTGGACTTTCCATGAGAAAAAACTTATTCCAACTCTACCAACCTCACGTACTTTTCCAAATCTTTTAAAAACTTCAGGATTACTTAGTTTTCTAAACGAATACTTTAATGCCTTTTCTTTGAGATAGTTTGCAACAAAAGAACATGAAATCTCCGACGCATGCACTATAGGTAGGGGTGTAGACTTGCTCCCGTCTAGTGAGACCTCCGTAACGTACTAATAACATTACACTACGAAATCTACTTTAGCCAAAATGGCTTTGTCAGTAAACATTAGTCTGAGATTTAATACGTATACCTCCCGTCACGACGTCAACGCATAGTAACAAACAATCTAATAGGAATGCCATTAGAGACGTAAGTTCGTCCGTATTATACAGATTGTATGCAGTACGAGAAGGAATAATACGTTTTTTTTTACAGCAGGTAAATGCGAAGGATTTTGGAAGGAAGGAAGGATCTTGGTCGTGTTCCAGTGAGGATAAGACTACAGGTGAAATGACTAGTATAGAGGCATTCTAACTTGGTGCTTAGGGCTTCGTTGCTTTCGAGAATAATTATAAAAATAAGAAGTATTTATTGTCACCCAAAACCAGTAAAAAAATACAAACAATTTTTTTATAAATTAACAAGGTTTGACCAAAGGCGGGGCGAGTGGTCTAGTTTTCGCAACGCTGGTTTTCAGTCTGCCCCTTTCCGCACTCAGTCTAGTATACCACAATTTAGCAGGTAAACGAGAAAGTATACAATTTACCCATTTATACAGTCTTAGACAAACAAATTAATAACAAAAATTAAAAATATCGAAGTCTTTTAAAAAAAATATGTAGCAACAGCAAGGAACTCTTTGATAAAAAACACTATTGAATTTTGCAGTCCTAAGATTCCCCTATTCGAAGTGAAATGTAGTGTTTAACGCGAGACTTAACAACCTAAATGACACTCCAACTATAGCCACTCTCGCTCGCTCACACTCTCGTGTCACAGCTTGTTTTGATCATGGGAAAATAAAATGAAGTGATTTACAGTTTTTTTTTAAATTGTTAATTGCACTAAGCCGACAAGTGTGTTTGACGTACTGTTTTCAACCCATGCACTGCCGATAGACGGTAGAGTATAATATGTAAAATAGAGCAGACGTTAGCCTGCAAACACTGGGTGAATTAATGTCTTAGCAACGTCTCAGCGTCCCGGGGGGCGAACGACTTGAATTGCAACAACACCGCCTATACGTTGTAATTATAATTTACTATTTAAAATTGGAAACAATACCGCTGGTTTCGCGTGCTAACCCTCTTGTATGTAGATTTTGTATTAATAATTACTTTCCATGATATCGCACATTAAGGGTAGGTATAAAGTTGACGCGAGAAGGGTGCATAATGTGGCAATTTTTGTTCTAAATAGTAGATTGTTCAACAAGGGACTAAAACAAGCCATAATGACACGAGATGTGTAACCACTCAAGCGAAGTGTCACTATGGTTGTTTAGTCTAGCGTTAAACACTCTACTTTTCACTTTGAATGCGAGGAAAAAAAGGCGTTCAGTGCCGGATTAGCCACGTAGCAAGAGTAGCAAATGCTACGGGCCTCGCGCACCCACGTCTAACCTCTAAAATGCTAGTCTGGTAGACATTCTCCTGTTTTGGTACTTACATCAGTATGCGTGTGCTCATATCCAGCAGAGTTGACGATAGGATGAATAATCCAGTAAATATTCTTTAGCATAATAACCTAAAACAAACCCCCACGCAAAATCCGGCCCAACGGCCCGCCACAACCTAAAACAAACCAGGGGTCTCTTTATAGAATTTGTTAAAAAGGTCCTAAGCGTTTTATACTCATTTTCAAAATCCATTTTGTAACTTTTATACATTGATCAATCCGATTTGATAATGAAATAGGTAGTATTGATTATTCTAAGCTTAAAAATACCTTCACGTCCACAGCTCTGCACCTTCCTATATAATTCTGCACTTGTCATGTAATATATCCATATAGTATAATAATATTATGCTGGTGCAAAAGCAGCATTATAGGTAAGCCACTCAATTTGTAATTTTACATTACGTCGATGTACGTAAAAATAAGTGTTTAGTGGAGCGCACCGTCGTGCCTTAAAAATACTCAAACAACCGATGACGGTTCCACGTTTACAGTACGAACATCCGATTTCGCGTGTTGACATCAGCACGGGTCGCTTGTCGCCCAGTGTGTCTCTATCGCTACAGACTACATAGAAAGGGAGATCCGAGCGACACACAAGTCGTGGACAACATGTGCTAGCCGTGCAATGGCGTGAACGTAACTTAAGGGGCTTTAACGGAATAAATAGGTAACATCGCACTGAACCCATCTTCAAAAGAACATCATACATGTAAGATAGAAAAAAACAAATAATACGTATATCAATCATTTATTAGCTTCACAAGAAGTCTCAAAGCAGAATGGGATTGTATGACATACAAGGCACTCTTAAATATTAAATATACGGACATGAGAAAAACGGAGTTCTAATTATGAATACAGTAATCTTCAATGAAATACATCAGTAGGAATTTCAAAATAACAATAAGACACTTTAATTGTTGCGTATCTATAGAACCCTGTTGTCATAATACGACTTATAATCACGTAAAAGACAATTACTTCTCAATAAACATTAGATGTCTACGACAAGGTGCTATAGTAGATGAAAAATGAATTCCGTTACCGCAATAAAGAAAGGAAAATAGATTTCAAAGAGCTTAGAGCCAACGAATTGTTTGTACTTCATACTGAGCTGAGTATTACAATATAAAATTATTAATAAATGTTAAATGTTAATTATTGAGATAACAGAAGTTAGTTCTATCCGGTATTTACTTACTCACACAGATCGCACAGAACTGCTATACATTGATTTTACAGTAGTAAATAAAACATTGAAAACCAAGAAATCATAGGTCATGAGTAGGGATTTGAACTATTTACATCTCTGTCTATCTGAGCCAAGACGGGCGCTCTCACAATACATGCCACTATAACCTATGAAAGAGACACAATATTATAGTCTTCGTTTCCAGAAACTAACTATACCTTTACGAGAGATATCCCCACGTGTTACCATACCATGGTGGATTTTTTATTCGCAGTTGTTACCAGCGGTAATAAATTGGTGGTAACTGGTAACATGTGGAAATATCCTCCTTAAGGGATACTGGGTTACATTTTGATAATTCAGACAAATAAAACTCAGCACTCACAATGTATGTACTCGTTTGAGAGTTCCTTTTTTGAATGGACATTATATTACTCGAGACTAACTAACTCGAGTTCGTTTCCCGGAAATTATAAACGGGTCCACGCATTGCGTTTTCCTGAGACGTTTTTCACCTGCGTATTTAAACATATGGGTTTATTCTAACATTCTTACCATTAACTGAAACAGAATGCGGCAAATAAATTTTAGTTTATTTCGTTGCCGTGCCTGGTTACTAAAAGCCGTAACCGGCGTACGGTTAAAAAAGAAATGTCCACCCCAAACCGTATAAATGTAAACGCTTTTTTTATATACCCAAATTATATAAATCAAATAAACCTTATTTACATACTAATTGTATACTTGGGCACGATTCTACGCCAAATTTCAATGCAATCACAATTTTGGTTTGTACAACTATTTTAAAGCAAAATAAGACTGAAAGTTTTCTTTTTTATTTTGCAAACAAGTCTAATAACTCTAAGTAGAATTGAAAAATTCCTTATTCATAAAAATATAAATGAACCTGTATATTAATAATATTAAACCGCTATGATTTCGTATAAATGCCGATAAAACTAGAATAACATAGATGCAAAAAACTTTGTTTCACTGCTGAATATATTTCCGGTTTCGTAAACCGATTGACTATCTATCTACGCTTGGGATTCTTTCGTCTACGAATACGTCCTGTTTTTTCTTAATGTTTGAAAAGACTGTTCACCCGACTTAGATCAGAATTCAGTTCGTCACCCTGAAATTATTTGCCGTTTTGTTCGATAGCTTACTAGTTAGCTGCCATTTGTGAAACTAATCATGGAGCGTTATAGAGGTTTGTGCTGGCTTTCAATATTAACAAGATGCTACGGCCAGTTACCAAGAAACTAATATATCCGATGACTGTTAGTGACCAGTAGAGAATTCAAACTGATTAACGGGTAGGAATCGTTGATATATAAAATGTAACGAATTATAACAATTTTAAGTGCACTGATGTAATGGTGATTCTTTTGATATCGGTTTTTTTTTTAAATAAAACTTAAATTTTACTGATATTTGTTGTTTAAAAGTTGGTTACGGTTGAGTTAATACTGTTCATACATTCTTAAATCGTAATAACTTAAAATATACCTTTTTTTATTACATTATTTGAATGCCTTTGTCAAACTAGCACAACTCTTTTAATAACGTTTTTTCTTCTCAAAAAAAAATTGTTTATAAACGAAAATTTGGCTGGTATTTGCATTCTCTAGTGATCAATTTTGTCATACAATTAAATTGTTTCTTGCAACTGTTTTTTTGGATCGAGATGCTGTAAAGCAGTGTTTTTTTATTGTGCTTAGTCAGCTAATTGTTCATAACCAATTGTTTAACCTTAGGGTAAAAGACGCATAATAACTGGGCCTCTATTATTTCGAGTATATAAGAGTAACGTTGACAATACGATAAAAAATCAAAGGCAATATGGTTTTATCTAGTAGAACAGAGGGCCTGAAAATGTAAACTTCGCACAATTCAAAACTTAAATAACCTAGCTATTTTACATAACTAAAATAATTTTAAACCGAAGTCCAATATCGTGTTGAATATACCAAAACATCCAAACATTAATATCAGATTTTACCAAGTGGTGGCAAAAGTTCGTTAATACGGGGTATGTTGTAGGTAAAATTCGACAAATATATTTCCTGCAAAATATTACTTTTCAAAGGAGGCTTTAAACACCTATTTTCCAACGCGTGAATTACAAAATTTCAAAGTTACTCTTATTCAGGCCAGGAATATATTCAATTTCAAGTAGCTTTTAATAAAAAACATATTTTTCGTTTTAAATATCGTTTGTAAAAAAACATTCGCCACGATCTTTAAAGGTTTACTAAGAGGAAACTGAAGCGGCACTTTATCCACTTAATTTTGTTTAGATTTTATGAAATAATCATTATTTGAATATACAAAGCAGGTATCCTTAATTACATTGAACATATGGCACTCTTATAAATAGATTAACATAACACTATTATTAAATAATGTACTTGCACGAAACTTTTTTTATAATGAATTATGACATCTTTCACTTTGTTTATCGTTATTTAGTTATTTTAATTAGTATGCTTTGTGCAAGTAGCATAGATTAGTAAAAACTCTCCAACAAATTTTATATTTAAATAAAATATGTTTATAATTATATGTCATAGCTTAACAATCGTATAACGAAAGGCACTGTGTTATTATAACATACATATCACTTATTAGCACCATTGCTTTTGTGTAAGGCATTTGTCGTATATAGCATTCCAAAAGTACATCGGGTCGTATGCGAATTCAAAGTAATGTATTTTGATGTTTCCCTTTTACATGTCAAACCTTTCAAAAAATATAACGCATAGACCAACGAACTGACAGTTATGCGTCTGATGTGGCATACCGGGCGAAAAGGTTAAATGTACAATTTCGTATGAGACCCACTGTCTTACACATTTCATGTGCTTTGTTTTGGGTTTGGTTTCGTATTATACCTTTTAGGTACCTACAGATTACATTAAAAATGCAATTAGGTATTCTGTAATCAAACTAAACCGCGAACTTCGTATGGCGGAATATAAAAGTCAAGATGCAACGCTGAGTTATATTGTGATTATCCTAAGATGCCTGTGACAGTCGTAACTCGTAGTTTCAATCACTTACTACACAAGCTATTTTAAAATAGGCTATTCAATATTTAAATTCCTGGACGGCGTCGCTAGGTTTTGAGTTAAAGAAATAAGTGTAATAGGTGTTATATGAGCTGTCACAGGCGTCATCTTAGAATAACCAGAGTATAGTTAAGGATTGAATAAATTTGGATTTGACAGATCGCTTATGTCAAATGCATACATTTCGAGTCCATAGAAAACAGAAACGTGAGCAGCTTTTGCATCTTGACTAGGCTAGGTTTGTCTTCTATTTTGTATGTTTTTTTTTATCTAGTAAGGCCCTTTGTGCAATAGGATGTAAAAAAGGCAATTTAATTTGAACTGTGTTGCAATAGCTCAAGGCTTATTTTCCAATCTTCATAAACTGAAAATGGCATTATCGAACCAACGTAATTAAACTTTATTGGCTTTATGGTAGATTTAAAGTCTCACAAAAAAACTCCCTGTTTTTAGTATGGTGGGCGACGTTAAATAGTAGTAGCACGTAAGCGAACGTACCATTTACACAGATAATAGTACTTGTATTTTTTTTATTAATTACCTTAGAAAAGAACAGGCTTTGATATGTCACAATCGACCAGGGCCGGATTTAAGGGAGGGCAAGCGGGGCAACTGCCCGGGGCCTCCACAACAGAAGGGCCCCACCAACTCTTGGTAACCTACATTTGAAAAATATTTAGGAGCTTCCATTCCTTTGTTGCCCTAGGGCCTCTCCACACCTTTAAATCCAGCCCTGCAATCGACGAGATCCTAGTAATTTAATTTTAATAAATTATAATGTCAATAAGATTGACTGACTGCTTTCCTGACACTTAGCATTATAATATTAGTTTCACATTAGTTTAAACCTGGTATTATGTAGATAAGTATTATGACAGTAGTACCTGAATTACAACTATTAGTGACTTACTAGCATATTGTGGCTACGTTACAAGTAGAAGTCGTGACCAAGTTATTAGATTGTTTGGACGTTTCCAGGTGCTATTTATATATTTTATACACCATTTAATAGATGTATAAATGGCAATGTAACCTAAACAAAGTCAACTGCTGTACTCAGAGACATTTTAGAGATATAACTTGTTCCTTTTTTAACTTGTGTATAAAAAAATCTTGACTCTGAGTGCAGCCGTGCAACTTCAAAATAGCCGTATTTACAGTAACTAGGTTACAATAAGAATATATTTATTTTATATATTTACGATTTCTAAATAAATACAATATTTACAAAAATGCTGCGGGTGATACACTCAAGATGTCCATGACATAAAACAAATGAAAAAGCAATGTATGAATACACTCACAAAATTGTTAATTGAAATGACACGAGTTATTTTATTATATTATACTTTTTATAATTATATTGTCAGTGCAATATTTTAAGTAGTCATTATAATACAGAATTGAAACTGTTTTAAATAAAAGGTGACTTTTACCACAGTTTTACTTTTATTACTTACACAATTATGTTTGTCTTGTGGTTAGAGATTGTAATATTATATACCTATATTTGGTTTATAGGTATCCCATTTGAGCATATAACCAGCCCATAATGTGGTTTTATCACCTTTTTTATAAAGAAAACAGTATAACATGTTATTGCTATGTTGTTACAATATTGCTATGCCAAATTGTTTTAAGTCACGCGTGGTATTAACATTAACATACTTGAAAAGATATAGACAAGTCAGTAATAACATACGTTCATATTTACTTTGGTTATCGATTTACTGAGATAAGAAAAATCCTGTTTCCTTTGACTCTATGAACAACTGCTACTCTTTGAGGGCGCTTTACACCCTAAATAATACGAAAAAAAACTGCATCCAAAGTTTTCAAGTAATTTTCATGGAAATATACTGGTTAGCACACATTATCTTATAGTTTTTGTCAAAATGTTCAATATACTTAGTTATTACTGACTTCTATATCTACAGGCTTCGAGATGACAAACAAAACAGCAGCAAAAATTAAAGCACTAAGTGGTAAGTACTTTATATTCAACAATCAACCATTCATCATCATTAAAAAAAGGTTGGACAAGAATGCATCGTTGATTAGCTTGAGGCCCATTGGTGGCCGGTAGATTCATAATCTTTGCTGCTGTTTAAGATTAAGAACTTGTCGAGATGAGGCGATATACACGTATAGTTATAGGATTATAGGAGAGTTGATTTTAGAATTCCTGTAGAGATTTTTCCATTCGAAAATTAAACCCTTTTCCTCATTCGCAGTTTTCAATTTTTTTACAAAATTCATAAATAAGTTAACGTAGGGGAATAAGAATCGTTACACAGTTTTTTTAAACGGTGTTTAATTAGTATACAAAATTAATTACGCGAATGGAAATATCACTTCCTGTAAATAATTATAGAGTATATTACGATCAGGAAATTAATAAAATTAGGATTTTTTTACTTTAACCCTAGAGCGGCCTTATATTATATCTAGTCGCATATAATGCCTCACCAAACGTAGTTCCTTAAAAAATTCGCTGGCGAATTATTGACTTGGTCGAAAGTTTTCGGTCAAGCAACTTGGCTAAAGTAGATTCCAATAGTGTTATTGAATTTGCACGTCTCGTCTCACTACCTAATTGTACATAGACGGTCAAGAAAATTGATTATTTAGCAGTTTTACATGATTAAATTAACCGTACCAGTCAAACTGTCAAACAATCTAATTCCTCGAATGTACATTGGCACTTCCGTGCACTATCAATTTGAGTACCTAACAGAGCGAACTTAAGTGGATTGGAAACACTATAGGTATAGCTGTCTTATGCCTACAAGCACAACTTGAAAACCCGCCGGTTTATCCACCAGTGAATAGTTTAAGAGACACGTCGGAACAAGTTGTAACCACGTGTTTGAAGCCTACTGCAGAGTGCACCACCCTCGCAACTGTCAGAGGGTGGCCAGCCCGTTCTCCGCGAGCAGCTCGGGCGGCTCGCGGATCACGACGGTCGGGTTGTTGGAGCAGTTCGAGGTGTTTGACATGGTGCGGCGAGTAGACTTGCATCTGAATGTAAAAACCAATCCTTACTAACTAACAAACCTTGAAAGCAAGGATAACTCCCCACTGGGAAGGCGAACCTTGCGTTAGAGGTTCTACAATCTAGTTCCTTAGGATATTTTTCCAAAGCATAATCCAAGTTTTCGACTTCATGCGCTGAACTAAATGCAACCTAGTCAATAATTTGGATTATTTATAGGAACCTACATCTTAAACCAGTGAGCAAAATTTTAGAACTACCGGATCTGACGTAAGGGACAGCTTCCTATGGGTTGACATTTACATTAACTTGTCTTCAGATCATCAGCATCATCATCATGTCAGCCGAAAGAGGTCCACTGCTGGACATAGGTCTCCCCCAAGGCTCTCGACAGGTCTTGTGCTTTTCGCATCCACCGCGTTCCCGCGATCTTTACAAGGTCATCACTCCATCTTGTCGGAGGCCTACCTACAGCTCGTCTTCAGATGGGCATCTCAATTAAGTATTACTTACACATACATACATACATACATACATACCTTCACGCTTATAATCCCAGAGCGGGGTGGCAGAGCTACAGAATTACCTACAACTCTAAAAACTTGTAGATAATTCTGAATCCACATTTTGCACAATTAGGTTAAGATTACAGAATTAGGTTTACCGGTGTATTAGTGACAGGTTGCAAGCCCATCGCCTAACAGTACTACTTTTTCCCTTAGAACTCTTACGACATCCATGGGAAGGCAGTAAGTAACAATAATTATAAATGATAAAATGCATTTGTTTATTGGATTAGAAATAAATTATACCCTGCACACTTCTAAATGGGGAACTCATTAACACAGTATATAAATAAACCAGTAAAGAAGCTACGAACAAACGCTCGAAACGACGCACTCACACAGACGCACGCCTCTACGAGACCGCTAAGAGGATTTGGCGGTGCTGTCAGTCGCGTGTGTCGCGTCGAGACGAATGGGCTCCTTCGCATTTTACGCTTGTTCTTGAGAAAGATGCCACAAAAGTATTGCGTGGTATAATATACGGTTGTTTGAATTCGGCTTCTTCAAACCCGGAACTTTCATTTTTTAAACTCCCTGCTGGTGTTGAAAGGTAAGAATAAATAAAATATTTTTAAATAAAGAGCTTTTTATAATACGATGACGTGTTACAAAAGTAAAAATTTATAAATTGTTTGCAAAATCGATATCTGGGGATGTGTATGGTCTTCGACAACTAATCTGTTGGCAGAATGAGAAAAAGTAGCCGCCATCTTGAACTCTTTAGTTATTCAACCGATTGCTTCCAAAATCGATATCTGAGGATCTGTATGGTCTCCGACAACTAATCTGTTGGCAGAATGAGAAAAAGTAGCCGCCATCTTGAACTCTTTAGTTATTTAACCGATTGCTTCCAAAATCGATATCTGGGGATGTGTATGGTCTCCGACAACTAATCTGTTGGCAGAATGAGAAAAAGTAGCCGCCATCTTGAACTCTTTAGTTATTCAACCGATTGCTTCCAAAATCGATATCTGGGGATTTTTTACACAATAAAATTAAACAATAAAGCGTTCCGAACATGTCGTAGCAGACGAAAGTATTTTTCAGTGAGTAATTTGTAATAAAGGTTAAAAGCAGCCAATAAATAAATTAGGTTTGTTTATTCTTCAGTTTTATTTGATATTGTGGTAGGTAGTGCAGTCGCTAGTTAATCTGAAATGTATAACTAACGAAGAATAAAGACTTCTTGAAATGCTAAAGTTATGTTTATTACCTACCCAATTTTATCTGCAGGGGCTACTTTTACTGATTATGTTAACGGATTCGTTATCGGACATCACACAGATCTCCAGATATCGATTTTGGAAGCAGCCTGTCGAATAATAAAAAAGTTCAAGATGGCGGCTATTTTTTCTCATTCTGCCAAGAAATTCGTTGTCGGAAACCACGCACATCCCTAGATATCGATTTTGGAAGCAATCGGTTGAATAACTAAAAAAATAAAGATGGCGGCTACTTTTTCTCAATCTGCAACGGATTTGTTGTCGCAGGTCACACGTATCGATTTTGCACTAATTAGCTGAGATACAATAAACAAGATTTTTTTTCAATTTTACAAAATGTTAGTGGACAACCCTTACGCTCAATTGGAGCGTAGGTATTTATCTTGAAAAGTAGGCCTAGTTTCTTTACTGGTTTATTTATATACTGTGTCATTAACTAGTACTGACCTCTGGCACTCGACGACCACGATAGAGTTATCGATATCGGTCTCGATACTGCTTGTACGCCGCAATCTCTCCGATCCGTTTGTTTGTAAACGGTGTTCCAGTATTGCCCGCCATAGACGAAGCTCAACGCCGCCTCTGTTTATATTCATAGGTACATCACACATAAGAAATAATAGTTATTGAAAGAAAGCTGAGCACGAGAATAGCTAAACGAAAAGTTTCAGCTTAATTAAAGATGAGCTTGATTCATTGGCTGTAACATATTTGATAGTGCTCTTTAGTAATGATTTGTCCTTTTAGCTTAAGAGGTCAATATAGACGTTTCTCTGTTGAGAATAGGATGTCATATTATAACAAAGCCTCGACCCTCATTTTGTTAGCCCTGAGGAGTTATTATGACATAACTATGCACTTCAGTTTACGCTGAGAGAAAAGGACAGACCTATATAACTGCTATGCTGTCCTTAACACTCGCATTAAAATGTACTGCATAGCTTTGTCATAATAACCCCCCTGTAATAACGATTTCAAGAGAATAATAAGAATACAAAACATATACAGTAGGTCCAGATTGGTGTGAACTATATTGTAAAAACTCACTTTAAATTCAACCTCGCCAAATCTTCCCTCTGAACATGCTGCAATACATCTTCCAACGTGAATTCCTGATCTATCAGTACTTGGGCGGCTGATCGAGGCACCCCTCGGTCAGTCAGCCAATCACAGAGCGGTGAAGGCGTGACGTCAGCCACAAGAGTGGTTGTCATTGGCTCAGATTGCTCAGGGCTGGCGTTGGATGCTCGTGATGTTGAACGGTTTATATCTTCTGTGAGATCTATAATTGTTTGGTGGTTGGAGTCCCTAAAATTAGATTTTAGGTTAGTTTTCTTGTCACTGGAAATATTTGAGTTACATTTAGTCAATTGTATACCTGTTTTTACAACTGACGAAGTCCCGAAGAATTTGTGTTTGTAATTTCTGCTCCTCTAGCATTTCTCTTAGTAGGGATTGGTACTGTTGATAGCTTTCCAATAGTTCTTGGTGAAGTCTGTGAAAATATACGAACATATATGAAAACCAGAAAATATATTTACAGTTAACGTAAATTGCTTATTCTGTGAAGCAGATTTTACTATATTCTCGTTTTATTTTACTTAAGATAGACCCAAGAATAAAGTAAAATAAAACGAGAATATAGTAAAATCTGCTTCACAGAACTAAGCAATTTACGTTAACTGTAAATATATTTTCTGGTTTTCATATATGACCAAAGAATAAAGTTATTAAGATTTTATTAAACGGCCCACAATCATATTTGCTGAACTACCGTTAACAACTGTAACTTCACCTGTGTGCTCAATATTGATTGAGGTAAAAATAGGACAGGTGTGTATAGTATGAAGTAAATAAATCGATATACGTACAGTTAGCCAATTATAGTCTGTTATTCTAAGGCAAAATATTTGTTGCGGTGCGTCAGTCGATTCGAAGAATTTAGTGTCATTTTTAGAGAACTTGTGTCTAAATTTGAAAGACACCTACTAATTTGAATCACTGTATAGTCGATTCCAAAAAGATGTATCTATAGGGTGGGCCAGGAATATTTACATTTTTACTAGCTTTTACTCTTGCTAATTTAAAAAAAAACATGGTCCAACCTTATACTTTGTCACTTTATTGCATTGTAATAGGGTTCAAAAGTGGATACATCTCTTTGTACTCGACTGTACAGTGCGTACACGTCTAACTTATTAAGTATTTGGGATTATAGACAAATGACAAATTAATACGCTGACGGACGCTCTTGCATTAGCAATTGAAAGCTGAAAACTTCCAAGACCTTTATTCTACCTGTTTAAACCAATTTGCTTTTAACATATTATCGTATTGTTGTAACTGGGCCGCCACTACTGTCATGTAAATAAGAGCTATCGTAACGTTAAAAATAAGATAAAAAGTCAAAAGCAACATAGTTTTGCCTAGTAGAATAGAAACCTGGTTGCTTTAGATCACCAAATGTACCAGGCTACTATGAAAGCGAAGAGTACTCACTTATGGTTCTCTTGCCGTAGCTGCAGCGTGGTGTGGTCCCTCGCAGACGTGGCGGTGGAGAGGGCTGAAGGCGTCGCCGCGTCGGTCGGGCCGTTAGGCGAGCGCCCGCCGCCGCGCCTGTGGTCTTGACCAGCCAGGTTCGCTCCTAGTTCTAAGGGATAGTATAGGGATAGCGACTTTTATAATTGCGCAAGTAGTTTGGTTATGTGTTTACGATTCAACACCTTAACTGATCGATGTGACATTTAATACAGGAATAGAGATAGTTTTTTGTGGGCCGGAGATGGACAAAGGGTAATTATTATTCATAGCGGACAATAGGTTAGTTTCAGAGGAAATATAATAAACGGACAACATCACGCAAGTGGCTAAGTGCCACCGTACAATACTCGTATTAAAATAGAGGAAAAGACGCCGGAAATAACACGCAGTGATTATTTATTACAGTTTAAAACATATAGACCTGTGAAATACGCGTTGGCCGTTAAACCCTAGTAATACGGTTCCGTTGGCACACTTATATTTAAAGTGGAACGGAACCCAAAAAATAAGTAATTTTTTTTGTATTTATTTTTGGAAAAAAACTTTTTTTTAATCTTTTTGCAACATGACTTACCAGGAGTTAACACAGTGATGGCAGCTTGCACAGCATTCCTCACTAAATTATCAAGCGCAAACATCCAATGTGGCTTGATACTATGCATCCTTAGTACCACATTGACCGCATCTTGGAACATGTAAGTGGCATCATTTAGCTCGTTGATGGCATTAGAGTCGAAATCTAGATCTTCTTTCAGACTTGTTATGGCTTGCTCAATAACTACTCTGTTTTGATCCATTATGTAGTCTTTGAATGCGCAACGAAGAGATTCCAAGTGATTCTATAACAAAGTATTAATAATAATTTTGTACAGTAGAAGAATGAAAATTTGCGCAGGGGTGTTCGTTTCTATAAGATCCGATTATTTACCATATTATAAACGTCTGTAAGCTAGGAACATAACCCTCGATTATAATTTGACCTATAATGTACTTTGGGATTTAGCAATAACACAAATCTTAGGCTAAAATACCCGCTAATAATATTAGATAATAAAAAATAAATAAAAAAAAACCAGTTAACTTTTTTGCACGATCACACCAACTAAGTTAAAACTCGGTAGTTATACGATAAGTACAACGGATATCCAGTAGCCATCTTCCAAATCCTATAGGAATTATCATCATCATCAATATCATCATTCACTTAAGTGCTATGCTCTTGTCGTTGGAGTAATTTCCATTATTTCCTATACTGAGCCTTCTCTTTAATACGTCACGACGCCTACTTTTTCTTTTAATTGCTCAAGGTAAGTTTTTCTTGGTATCCCTCTTATTTTCATTTTTTTCCACTTCAATTATCATTATAATGTACTCGTCGGGCCGTAACAGGCGTCCACTTCTCTCGCCTATTTTGTATGGTCTATAATAGACTCCCCTTTTCCTTTACTATGCTAAGTACTTCCTCATTCGTCTTAGGGTTTATATTTTAGTAAATTTCCGATAAATCCCATTGCGGAAACTAGTTTAAAATCCACCACTGGCATACACACAAACCTCTATAATAAAAAGTTTATAAATATAATGCTTACCATAGTGAGAACAGTACCGGTATACTTGAGCTGTATACTGTGCATCCATCTGGAACATATTTGTTCGCTGTCCTGCTCTAACACCCGTGACAGAGTGAGACGTCGCTGTGAGTCTTTCTTCAGAAGGTAGAAGCCGTCTTGTTCAACGTCGATTGAAGAACGCGGGACGTTGGTCATATCCACCTATTCAAAAATATGTTAATATACAGGTTGTTCAAGGAATTTATGTCAAGAGAAATTCCAGTTGTAGAAAACCACAAGGGGCATCCGAATCACCCCCATTTTCTGCGATATTTCGTAGCTTAGATGTTATGGACTTTTTTCTTATTTTCTACGTAAGCGCGACTACAGAGTCAACTTTGCTTATATTGAATATCACAACTAAGATAATTGGCAGTTTTTTCTTATGTGTAGCAGTTTAGCTAAATAATAAATATATACAGTGTGACTGGAAATTCGCCGTATTCCTTGAAAGGGGTTATTCTACAGCTCATTTGTAATGATTTAAGTCCAATCAATCAAAATGTTCTATTCATTTTAGTACAACACTTCCGGCGTATTTCGGTTAAAAATGGAACGCACTTTATGTTTTTAAAAAGCAAATTTAAAAGAACACGATTAGCTGAATTTAAAAACGATAACGATCCCGCGTTTTTTGGTTGAAACGATGGAGCTTAACCGCGAACATTTCTGCTATTATTATTAATTGTACATTTTTAAATGAAAATTAATTTTAAAATGTCATAAATTGTACCTTTTTAGAAAGCTTATGAATTGAGCAAACTATTCCGGTCATTTGTACGCGAAGCGTCATACTTTTTTTTTAGTTATGCTTTAGAATGTTACAAAATTTGGAAAAGAATTACTAGAACTTGCAACTTCAAATCATTTTATTTGCAAAACTTTGCATTTCTTTGGCATTTTTTATTATTTTTCGTAATCAGTAATTCATTAGCTATTTGAAAAATGCATTTTTTTGTTTCTAAATGACGAAGTTTTTACACAATTACTAGTTTTTAGCCGAAAGGCGGGTATTTTTTTTTAATTCTAAAAACGTGAATAACTCGATAACTAATGAGTTTTGACCCCTGGTTGACTGGACTTAAATCGTTACAAATGAGCTGTAAAATAACCCCTTTCAAGGAATACGGCGAATTTCCAGTCACCCTGTATGTGACACGTTTAAAAAAATATGTTTGGCCATTTTGGCCAAAAAAATACACAAAGTAAGAGACAAGAGAGAGAGAGAGAGAGAGATACAGTCAATTTTACGTTAAATTATTGCTATATTTGCTATGTCTATCACAAATGCAAAAAAAAACTTACCTCTGGAGAAAGTAAACCTCCCGATGAACTTCTTCGGTTAAGAAGAGCATCGTTCGCGTCCATTTCGTCGGTCGACGATGGGGTATTCGGCATAGTGCTGTCAAACAAATGGCAAAATTATACTAGACTATATTGCAATATCACGTACACCAGACCAACTTGATATGCCACATAAAAAACCTTGTTATTTTAACGCATCTACAATAATAATTACCTCAAAACAAACTAGGTTACATACTAACTTGTTTAGACAAGGTAGTTCATTGGCTACAAACCAAGTCAGTTTTGAGTACCTACATGGTTGTAGATAAGCCATTTATTGTTTTCGGGAACAGAGTTGGTTCTGTTTTTGCGTTTTTCATACATATTTAAAAGCCAGTTTAACTATTTGTTGCCATTTAAGATTATAATAGGTTTATCTCATATATATGGTTGTAAGGTAAGCATTTAAATGTACAACTAAAAGCGTTATTTTTAAAGAGCTTTAGTTTTAAATAGACAATTTTTGAAGAGACTTTAGATAACAAAACACGGACAGTTAGTGCATTGTGAATTAGAAAAAGAAATGAAGAGGGTGAATTAAAAATAAAATGATTATTCGTGAGTTTCCAGTGTGGGTTTCCGTGATAATACATTGCAAACAGTGATTTAATTTAACCAAAACGCCATAAAAACACTATAAATGATTGGCATAAAAATAACACTACCATCGTTTCATTTCCAACAATATCACTACCCGAAAGCCACAAAATTAGTCAACACTTTTAAAGTATAGGCATAGTGCGGTAAATATTCTGATGTATTTCAGTTTTCGGTTTTGTTAATATTTTGAATATTTTTCTTCTTGATTTTCTCGGCTTTCTATTTTATTGAATCAAATCAAACATTCTATATTAATTCTCTTCTATTAACATTACTACCTATACTCCATTTGTTTTCGGTACGTAACTAAATGTAAACAAACGAAACCACGTGCTATTAATCAAAGCGGTTTCGTCGTGGTTTGACGATTCAGTATCCTGCTTCTTTAAGCTGACGAACTATAGCCACGTGGTTTTTAGGGTCCCGTAGTCACCAAGGATAAGTCCGTGCGTGTGCGGGTTATCTCAGACATGTTTAGGAAATATTGAACTCTAAAAGTATATTTTTTCGCTAGAGTTACGGGTGCCCCCTCTACAGCCAAAACTACAAGTAATAAAAATATAAAAAATATCTTGAAAGGAAGCACATATAGCGAACATAAAAGGATTTTTTTTAAGATTAACTGGACTTGATTGATTCTTGAAATATGTGGCTAAAGTGTTTATACCTAACTTGAAACAGAAAATTTGTACATACTTGTTTTTTTTTGACACTTTTTTGTTTTTAATAACAGCTTCAGAACCCTACGATTCGTTTTTTGTTTACATAAAGTTACAGCGCTTAAAACAAATGAAGTACATAAATAAACTACGTCAAAAAGCGTCAGTAAAACAATACTATGGTAGTATCACTCATGGTTACCTGCTATTGGATAAGTCCGGTGGGTATATCAGTATCGGTGATAGCATCGACGAAGCCGTCCGCGTGATGGTCGGGTTAGACCGGACCGTCTTCACCCTTGACCGAAACAAACACACGCTTAGGTGCAAAGCAATCGACAAATGTTATAGACAGATCTACGTGAGGTTTGATTGTCTTGATTTGTTAGATTTTGGATTATACAGGTTGTTTTAGAAGTAATGACTTTTACTCTAGCTGTTAGGTTAGAGTTTTATAAATATTTCATCTTTTGGACCAAATAATAATGATCAAGTTGGTACGTTTTATATGAACTAAATATTTAATTAATTTGTCGCGACATTTGAAAATTAAATGAAACTTTGTGTTTGTCTTTGTGTAAGTAAATCTAAAATACCACACTGGAAACATTAGTAGTTCAGGCAGACCGGTTTTTTTATATTGCTATCATTCCCCGAGCGTGAAAGTCATTACATCTGAAACATACTGTATTCTATGTAGGATTCTACACACACTAATTTTTAGCAAGAACCGAATCATGCTAGCTTAAGTATTATAAGCTCGCGTGAAAGTCAATGGTCTTTCATATTTGTGTGTTATCAAAACTTTCATTCTGATTAAGTATCGCCAGTAAGCTCGCGTCGTAATAAATAAAACAGAAAAAAATTACTATTTCCTTTGTTTTCTAATTGAATTATACTAAGCCCGATTCATGCTACAGCTCCTAAAGGATCAATTCAGACACGTCCATTAAAAAATAAATTGTTACTACGTCGGTACGGGGACACGAGCCTTCTGGAGACCTAAACGCTGGATTAGTCTGGAGAGTCCTTGGCTTGTCAACAAGACTACCCAGTCCTACTAGAATTAGGCTGTCCAATCTTCCTTTGTCGTATTCCAAATAAGTTACTATACTAATAAAGTATCATGTACCGCTAAATCACTAATTTATTTGCATCCGCGATTGCCAATGAATTGGTGAAAAGGATATGAGTATGCCAATAAATGACGAAACTTCACAATTGGCAGCCCACAATAAGCCCTTTCACCCAACAAAATATGGACATGAGAAAAAACATTACCCATGCAGAACGCAACATAATGAAAAAAAAACAGTCTTCTCGGTCGTTATTTATTATCATGCAGAAAATCCTGCAATTTGGACTTTGGAAATATTAATTTTAAACCATGCAACTACCTTGGGTACTAAGGTTACAGAAGTGGAAAGGAGCTTACTCTATTTCGGGCGAACTGGGCAAGTTTCCTGGCAGACAAGGCTCAGATATTTTCTTTTGCGGCGGTCTGATTTTATCAGCGGGGACTGATACACTTCTACTGTAGTCCACATTGCTGCCGAGCCGAGTTGATGTCTTCTTCTTTCTGTAGGCAGAAAGTAAAATATTGTTGAGAAAAGTTTATGGAATGACAAGTGACAAGATCTCGGGCCATGTGTGACAAAGTTGATAAAACGCAACAAATCCAGAATTTCAAAAGATTATATTGTTTTTTTTATCAACCTGTCTCCATCCACTGTTGGTGAAATATAAGTTTCCATGGTTCACCTATAGATGGTTTTCTAGACATTTTTTTTCATATCAGACAAAAGAAATCCACTGCTGGGCATAGGCCTTCTTAGTTTTACCACAGTGACCTGTCCCGTATCCATCGGATTCCTTCCCCCTGATTCCTTCAACAGGTCATCGGTCTACCAAATTCCCACCCTTCCTACGCCATGATGCATGTTCCAATACGCAGTCGCCATTCGAATTCATTGCAGTTCTTAAAAGCGTTGTTATTTTTAAATAATGAAGTCACGTTATATGAGCGTCTACTTACTCGCATAAGAAAGGGTCCTCAAGCAAGTCATCGGCCGTGGCGCGGTCGTCCGGGTCGGGGATGAAACAGCGTTTTATGAAGCACTTCGCTCGGGGAGACAACTCGCTTGGAATCTCCGGGTGCATTTTGTAATACCCCACCTGGAAATATCGTAGATACACAAATATAAACTAAATACTTAGTTGCTATGCTAATGACGAATTAAGAAATCTATTGGGTTTGTTCAGATTCTGATCTGAAATTGAACATACCTTAAAAACAGCAGCTTGGGCCGACCCCAACTCAATGAAGGGTGGGTTTCCAGTTGCCATTTCTACAACCGTACACCCCAGGGACCAGATATCCGCCTGAAAATGGAAATAAATAAAAAGTTAAATTATAATTCATCCTAATGTACTTTTATTCCAAGTAGGCGTCACAACCGCGTCAAGGAAATCTCTCTTCTGGTTAGTCTACCTATACATTATCATATCACCAACTCATCATCATCTTGCCCTGATCCCAATGTCTTTTTCTTCCAAGCATCCTTATCAGTCTCTTGTTTTTCATATCTCCTCTTCTCTTTTAAACATTCCATCTATCTCTTATCCCCTTCCACTATAGCCCTCCTAAAACTTCCTAAAACTCTTCTCGCCACATTTACGTTCATTCATCGTCATGATATGCCAATGCCATGAAAATCTGTTCCCTTCCATTTTTCCTCTAACTGGCGCCACTTTTAAAATTAGGGCAAGTAGATACTCGTTCCTTACCCAATTCATTCTCTCCAGCTATTGTAAATAAATCCCGTACAAGGTCAAAACAGGTAGGAAAATAGCTTAGTACTCACAGGAGCTCCATATCCCCTCTGCCCTTTGTCAATCACCTCTGGAGCCATATACTGTAAAGTGCCGGCAAAGGTCTCGGTGGAGAGACACAGACCGGCCAGACGCTTCGAAGTACCGAAGTCGGATATCTTCACTACCCCACTGTACGTGTTGACGAGGACGTTGTCACCCTTTATGTCGCGATGAACGATCTTTTGGTCGTGGAGGTATTTTAAACCTGAAAGTTTTATTAAGAAATATTATTTCCAACCCGATTTGGGAGTTTTTTTTTAAGACGCATAATTATTTACAAAATGCAATTAGGACGCGCCTTAGTGGGTTGAAAACATTAATCCCTAAAAGGGCATTGAAAATCTATACTAAAAATAACCACTTATAAGTGATACTTTTTGTAAAGTATCAAGTAAAAAATTCAATGAGACTAGAATTCAACTCTTTTTTCTAAGTTTGCCTTATTAAGGGCTTTACAACCAATTACAATAAACAGGTTAGGCCTAATCTGGGTTTTGAGAAACATATCTGCATGGCTTTGTTATACTTTCTTAGTCAATACATACATACATACCATCACGCCTGTTATCCCAGAGTGGGGTAGGCAGAGCTACAGAATAATAAAACAATAGTCAATAAACATTATTTATATACTTTATTCTTTAGTTGAGTCTCTGCGGCAAGGTTCTACTAAACTGGGAAAATTACGTGTGACGGTGCAAAAGAATATCTTGCAAAAGCAAGTAAATGGGTCATACGCAGAGTTAGGTTCGCGTCTTTCCTGTGGACATACCCGAAATTAACGTTTTTAAGTCCTAATTTTCTAGCTGAACCCATATCCGCATATACGGCGCCAGGTCTACTTTGGCCCGATCAGATAAAAACATATCTTATATGCACTTTTTGTTTTTTGTGTGCGTTTGACCCAAATACTTTTGCATCGTTTACATGTCTTACCTTCCAAAATCTGCTTCGTATAATATGCTATGGTGGACTCGTTTTCTTTGAGCGGACCCCATTTAGAGCGCAGTAACGCTGACAAAGAACCTCCAGGTACTTGTTCCATGAATATCTTAAAATAGTTGTCTTCAGATATTGAACCTAGGTACTGGAAAATACAGTTGGTAAGAAAGAATAGTTGGAAAAGGATGCACTGCGCGATAATTAATCTCAAGCAATGTCATTATTAGCCTCTCAGAGGATAGTGCAGCGACGCTGAAATAGCCAAGCTGTCAATAAATTTCGATACAAATTCAGCTTAATACTCAGGAATATATATGCCCTTACCGGGGGCTTTATATGGCTGTGTTTATCGCGTGACAAAATGTGGATAAAACCTCCGTTACTTTTTGACACGTATGTAAGTATGAGAGTGACGGATGCTGGTCACGCGATAAACTCAACGATACTAGGCCCACAGGACCGCTAGCTTCGTAGGCAGGGTCACTACCAACTAGGCAGTTGCCAAATTGCTTTAAAATTCCTTTATACCTGCACGATGTTTCGATGTCGAAGCTGGGAATGCAGCCAGATCTCCTCATGTAAAGGCTGCACATCTCCCAGGTTCATCTCAGGTATCTCTTTCACGGCTATCCTGACTTGGGTGTTGAGGTCTCGCGCCGCGAACACTACCCCAAACGTACCCTTGCCGAGGACAATGCGCTTGTTGCAATCGTCGAGCTCGTACTCGAACTGTAGATAATACTTTTTATTAAGTAAGGCAAATTGACGTATTGACTATTCTAAGACGAGAAACAATATTGCATTTGACCTTGGCGTCTATTCTAGGCGGTAAAAACCATATCGTTTATGATCTGCTATGGTATTTGACAATACGACAACAGGTCGAAGACGATATGGCTGTCGCCGGGTAGAATCTCGATGGTAGGCGGTGAAAAGGAATTGGAATAGACCAACAAAAAAAACTCTCGGTTTTTACATCCTAATTCGAAAGAATAGGTAATTTTAAGAGACCAATTTCATTAATTTTGTATTTGACTCAATAGTTTTCTAATAGTCAAATATACTTTAGTCAAAATTTTCGAAATAGATAAATATTTCAAAAATTTAATAATGCTGAACGGCTTCAAAACCCTATTCCTCGAAATGGTTTTCAAATCAGAGTAATTAAAAAAATATGAACAATCCTAATTGCTTTAGAACTCAAACTAAACAAATTACCAAGAAACACTTTGCAATATTAAATAATATCGGGGTCCGATGAGTTCTCGAAATGAAACGAAGCGTACTACCTAGGTAAACGTAACTATTTTATTTTCCAAAATATTAACTCACTTCATAAACGCACAATAACTAATGTATGCTTCAAATATGTATTGTCCTTATCTTACGTAATGACATTTATTACAGAAAGAAATATAGCATACTTTAACTAAAATACGTTGTTGCACGTTTATGAATAAGCGGGGTTATTATTTACTATCGTACATATAAAGAAAGTCTACATTTCGCAGAAATTATCTATGGATGAAACACTTTGGTGCATTTGAATAGAGATATAGGGTTAAAAACAACGCCATTTGCCGTCTTACATCTAGTAAAATCGGGATAAAAAGTATCCTATGGCCGTCTCCATGTAACAGGCAATAAATTCACCGTCGAATTTACAATGCTAGTATGTAGTAGTAAGGATACTCACTTTCAACTGTTCCTGCATCACTGTTGTGTCCAAATCGGTGACCTTTTCATGGTCTGCCGTCAGCTCCCCTAGTTGGTCGTGTAGTCGTTGCCTGCATGCCTCTGATGGTAGAAAAATCTGGAAGTCGTCCGAATTCTCGCTCACGTACAGAAAGAGACAGCGCTCGTCACGTTTGTATAAGCTAGAAAGACATAGATAAATTGAGTCGATTATGAGGAAACCAGTCAAAATCTCGGGTCAATTCCTTTTGGCTAAAGTAATTTTCGTCAAATGTATCATTTCCCAAATTTTCATTGGCAGGTAATTGAAGGAACACTAATTTCCAAACTATATCTAACCAGTATATTTAAATTTTGTTTAATTTCCAGCAGATAAGTGATTTCAAATCCAAAACGATACTAGGTTAGTTCACGAATGGCAGACTACTGATGAGGATTTAATTTAAAATACACAATAGGTTATCTAATAGTATTGTTTTTAAGGCGTAAGTGCAAGACACAAAATATATAAACACCTAACAAATAACAATATAAATTGGGCGAAACATGAATGGATCGTTACGCATTGTGTAAAATGGCAGAGCAGATGAATGATAATGATATCATTTAAAACAACCTTTTGTAGTACTGTAAATATATTCATATTGATGCTCTGCTATCAACGGAATTTCGTTGCAAACAATTATTAGACATGGTATACTTTATCCATACTCATTTTACAAATGACAATGCAACAGTGTCCGTCTGATAAAAGGAGGATAAGGAAAAACGATATGTAACCGGATAGGTTACCTGTCTTAGGGCCGTATTAATAAACTCATCTTGGCATAGAAAACTGTCAGTTTTGACACATCTTGAGACGAGCATTACAGTTGAGATCAGTTTATTAATACGGTCCTAAAGTTCTAAAACTTTTATTTCGGGTTGTCCCAAATGTTTATGTTTTAAAATTTATCGTCATTTAGTTAAAGGCAGAGGGAGTCCAAAGACAAATACATATTATTTATTGTGACATTCTAGTTCAGCCATTTCTTTTTCCGCCATAAAAAAGTTGTAGAACACAAAAATATTTTTATTTTCTTTATCGCTTATTGCTATTGGTTTCCTAGCAGCGTCTATACATTTCGATCTATCCTCCTTTGGTCCCTTGGAAGGACTATACTTTATATCCCGGAAATACCCCATAGGATAGAAGTTGTAAGCGAGTTTGCTAAGTTTTGAAGTTAGATGTATAAAAATTTGGTATATATAGTATTTTATAGTACGAGTGGCAAAAGATAAATGCTATAGACACCTTATAAAAAAAATCGCACATTAACCTAGACAATGTGCAGTCTCTACATAAGATCTAGCTGCATTTCTAGCTTCGACACCGAAACATCGTGCCTGTATAAAGGAATTTCAAAGCAATAAAATTATAAGAGGCATAGAGAAGGCAAACGAGCCCACAGGCCGTATGATGGCAAGTGGGAACTGTGACCCAATGACATTTGCATTCTTAAGAATACAATCTTAAGACTGCTAATGCGTTGCCAAGTCTGAGGACTAAGATGGAATGCCTCTATGCTAATATTTTCACCGGTTATCTTATCACCACACCGAAACTACAATGCGAACACCGGCGGTAGGTTAACGGATAAGATAAGTGTGTCTGCCCTTAATTGGATAATATTTATTTTACGAAAATTTGGCCCAACTGGCTAAACAAGGCGTTGACGTAATTATAATTAATTAAACTCAAGTGATTTGTAGTAACAACATACATACTAGTTTATTTCGAAATCATTAATTAGCACAGTATCTGTCTGAATAACCCTCTAACTTTCGTGAAATGGAATAACTCTCACTACTCACTAACTACTATGTCGTATATCCTATAATAAAGTGTATTTTTTTTGTAAAACAAATCAACAATATTTGATTTCAAGATAATACTTAAGTTTATAAGAAAAAAAATACAGTAATGAGGGCGCCATTGGACGTTCGGGATGTGCTAACAAATAACGTAGTGAATTTCGCAGTCACCGCCGGTACTATGTTTTGTTTACTCACAAAAACAATCGATAGGTAAACCTTGTATAACCTTTAAAAGCTAGACGTCAATGACAAACCTATGTAAATAATAAATAATGACGGATATCTGTATAAGAGGTATTATTATGTGCAGTACGAATCAGTTGTTAACGGCTATCACTGAGATGAAGGTTCTAGCAGGTTAGTCGGTCGACTTTTTTAATAATATTGTACCTTTTTTGTGTATTCAGAGTATAGGACTTGTAAGTTTTGAAATTTTGTTTCTTTTTAAACTGCATACTGTACTGAACTAAACCATTTTAAGCGTTAATTACATTATCGTTTTTCAAATGCATTTAACTTTTTATTTTAGAAATCTTAATTAATATTTATTTTAGAAAATATATCTGCATTATGTAACTATTTTCAAATGTTATGATGAATGAAAATATATGTGATGCTTGTTCATTGGCAGGTACAGTCAACGTTAAAAGTAAGTGATCAAAATTAACATTTCAAAACATGTTCAAGCATGACGCCCCAGATAAAACAGATTATAACAAAGTGTCATTTTCAACGGAATATTTAATTAGTCAAAAGAAAATGATAATAAACGATGCCATAACTGTCTCTTTACAGAAAATTTCAATAAAGACTAATTTTTTTTTACCTAAGTGTCAAGTGTCCAACAAGATAAAGTCAAAATGACAAAATCTCCAAATGAAAACTAGGGTAATCATGGCAGTTAAAAAGGATTTATTTAAAATGTTGCAAAAAAAAAACAAAGCGAAGTAGTAGGAACTTATTTCAACCCTTGACGGAAATGAGAGGTGTTATAGTTGTTTCGCGTGTTTGTCTTACGAGTATAACCGACATTATCCGAACGTCTGACTTGTATTCCGAGGTGGTCTTGAGAAGACATGAAGGCTCAAACATTCATATTCACTTACATGTGATAGTTTGGTAGTATTACTGACTATTGCCATTTTAGAAAATCAGTTTCATTTGAAACACTCAGTAATGACTGTAACTGTTTGAATGGCATGTCACTTACTTATGACACATTACGAGCTAATTTACTAATGCTAAACTACAATAATCAGATACATCTGTCTTAATTTATCGTATATACTATTTTGAGACCCTATTTCATCAGTTTCTTTTGCTGTTGACTGTACTCATGTTAGTTGGATTACTACACCTGAACCAATCGAACGCTTATAACTTTACAAACATTCGAAACAACGAAAAAACAACAAACTAGTTTTTAGGGTTTCGCAGTCAAACAACCTTACCCAAATTAAAGTTTTACCATGTCCATCGGTTTCAATTCAATTTCATTTTACGAGACAAAGCCACTCAAGTAAAACTTTCAGTTCAACTCGACACAAGTTTCTAGTATCATCACGGATACCTTGCATTCATTTACTAATTTTATTATGCAGGGACCGAACAATTTCGTATATTTTTATATCAACCCCGTTAAAGGCTGCGTTTCATAAAAGTCGTATTTTTTCAGGGATACTACTGGTGATTACACTCCTACTCCCGGCTCAATGCAGGGAGGTAAAACTAGTGCACGACGACAACTGCGACTACTTTTGCCCAGTATTGGGCGTCTTCCCAGTCTGTGGAACAGATGGCCGTACCTACCCCAGTATGTGCCACTTGGAGTGCCTCAGCTCGAACAACCAGAAGAACAACCAAGAGCCCATCGAAGTTCTAGCAGACGGAAGATGTCGTGAAGAGCATTGCGATTGCTCGACAGTCGCTGAACCGGTCTGCGCAACCAACGGTTGGACGTTCCCTAACATATGCCAAATGGAATGCGAAAGTAAAAAACTACAGCGGTTTAACTTCCCATCTATCTCCCTACTCGGAAAAGGCGAGTGCCCTGGCGAAGGCTGTTTATGCCATGCTGCTTGGCAACCCGTATGCGGTACAGACGGCCGCACTTACGGGAATACTTGTGAACTCCGCTGCGCAAGCGAGAGACTACAAAGCATCGGTCGTCCTCCTATCTTCTTAGTCAGATACGGCAAATGTCCTAAATCTTCATGCGACTGTCCTCAATTCATTTCCCCTGTCTGCGGGACTAATGGCATATCCTACAGGAGCATCTGCTTCCTTGAATGCGCCAGCAAAATCAACCAGCAAAGCGGTAAGCTAGGTATAAATGTTCGTTCCTACGGCTTATGCTCGCAAGAATTCTGCCTCTGTCCTACTGATGCGTCGCCTGTTTGCGCCACCAATGGCAATACATACGACAGTGAATGCTCATTGAGATGTGTAAACTCCAGAAGGTTCGCTATAGGACAACCTCCATTAACGACCTTATCTAAAGGTACATGTAAAGATTGTCCATGTCCTAAAAACTTCGCACCAGTGTGCGGCAACGATGGAAGGACGTTCTACAATCTTTGTGAATTACAATGCGAAAACCAAAGAAGACAGCAACAAAGGTTACCACTCCATACTTATACTGCAGGGGAATGCGCTTGTAACTGCCCTGGTCAATACAAACCAGTATGCGCGAGTGACTTTGGAACCTATAGAAATCTATGTTTCCTTGGTTGTGAGAACCGGGTTCGCGTGCATAAAGGGTTCCCACCTCTACATGTGACAAGAGATGGCAAATGCAGTTGTTACTGCTCAACCTTCGACCTGCCTGTTTGTGGCTCAGACCACAGAACCTATAGGAACGTATGCTGGTTCAACTGCGCTAACTTCTACCTCCTTCGCAACGCGCGGTCAGCTTTTTATATTATCAAGAATGGCCCTTGCTAAATAAAGTATATTATTCTTCCCCTTCTTTGAATTCCTCTCCACTACTGATAGATGACAGTAAGCTCCGCATAAAACTGCTAATTTCTCGCCAAATGGAGGTTTTTAACCGTGGCGACGCCTTCAGTTCTTTGTCTTCCTTAAGTATTTAAGTACTCGTAACTCGATACATTGTTTTTGTTTTAGATTGTTTTAGGAATTGTGGACTGATACTTTTTGTTGTGTATATTAAAAATATTTACATTCTTTTTTGATTTATTTAACCTGCTGCAATGTTAGTATTATGAAGCCATATAAAGAAGAAAGGAAATCAACCGATCAGAACACACTATTTTGTTGTAAAATAAAAAGTACATCACTGAAAATTATAAAAAAAAATTATTTTGAACGGTGATCCGTAGTGAGCAGATTGAGGCCTTTTATATGACACCCCGTTTAATATAATCAAATCACTTTTATTTTTCCACCACCCATACTAGACTCCTTTACAAGTATCAAAAATAAATATTTTATACTGTTTTTACTAAAAATAGATAAGCGTAAGCAAGTTATACAACTATGCCAAATTTTAGGTTGACAGCTTCTATAGTTTCAGAGAGTATCTGCTGTGACATACAGACAGATCGACAGACAGACACCAAAGTCTCAACATAAAGGTTGATTTTTTTACCATTTTGGTATGAAACTCTAAAAACGAGCGAGATTTATTGAAACATAATTATATATGCAATTTCTTCAGTTGAATAATTAGTACTGCTTCATTTTAGACATTAAATCGGAAAGCGGATGGCAAACATTAATTCTCACACTAACAAGTATTCACGAAACAGAAATATTTGGAAAATATGTAAAAGATAATGATATCCTCTAAAGATCACTATAAATATGTATTGAATACATTAAAATATAATACGTGTTAGTTATTGATTTATTAGACGATAAATATTGAATAGTTTTTAATAAATGTAGATTTCTCAGCAATTTATTATGATTCCAGGAATAATAACCCATTTAAAGACCCGAGTTTAATGAGGGTTACATAGCCAATAAGAGAGGATAAGCAAATAGTGACTCCTCTAAATTAATTACTACTTTATATAGAGTGCATCCTTGCCACTTGTGCACATAAACCACTTGCTTTTGGGCGTTATGGCAGTAAACGTATTATTTTATATTGTTAAGAGGATAATGCACGAAAAGTACCAGGACATCATAACTCACCTGTAGCTTCTAATCATGTCAGACGTGAACAGCCACCGGTGGACGCGCTTGCAGTTTCCGCGGACAGAGTCCGCACATAGACAAAGATTGAATATCTCCACAGACTTCTGCTCTGCCCCCATATTCACATTCAAGTAAGAAGGCGTGAACTTTTTGTTAGCCTCCAAAATCAACACCTAAAACATACGGTTAGTTAAATCAAAATAGTAATTTAAAATTGACGCACAAGTGCAAACAAGCACATAAGTCATCAGTCCATTTATACAAACCTAACAATGATAGCAAAGTTAACGTGAGCCTACATCACTTGAAAGATTTATATCCATCTATTTCTCATCTGCCACTACTCAGTGAGAGGTTGTAAAATAAGTGCCTGGTGGTCAATGGACTATGAGGCACAGAACATTTATATTGCGAATGCGTTGCAAAATTCCAAGGATCAAAATGGAATGCCTCAACGTTGGACAATACGCCGACTGTTTAATCTTTACATCTAAACAATAGTAGGTATAAATAGAAAAACAGATCATCTCCGGCACTCGGCTCTCGGCCGGTAGGGTTGCGTCGATACTAAAAACGTGACCAAACGCAGTGACACCGCGTGGCCGTGACTAAACCGACTTGGCGTAACTTGTTTTGTTCGCTTGTAATGGCTCGGGGCGAGTACGGTCGAGGCACGCACACATACAAGCCGCGCGATATACTTTTGTTTGAAGACGAACTACTGTGCCGAAACCATGGAGCAAAAAGTATTGCTAGACAGTACAGGGTCAGCGCGTCAGATGGTGATAATCCCGAAAAAATCTGTACACGGTCCTGCAAATATGGAAAAATTACATATACTTACAGGAAACCTGATTATATTTTCACAGCTGCTCTTGGTTGCTTCAACGAAGTATTCCATCCAAAATGAGAAAACTTGCTGTTCTAGTGAAGATTCTTCACTTTTCTTCCTAAATCTGTGGGAACAATGTATTATAATATTGCCTGTGTTTTGAATTTCTTTTTTTCTTTTTGTACAATAAAGAGTATACATACATAACAAACGATTTTCATTAAAAACTCATATAAATCCATACCGACTAAACTAACTAACAATGTAAAAAAGCACATCGAAAGCGGTCTACTCGCCTTGTAGCCACAGCCATTTATTTACTTACTCATCTACATTTTTACAGAGTCATAATGAAAAATAATGGTATCTTGGTACTTTTACCCTCCTGCATACGAGGGGTAAACATAAATCTAACCTTGGTAAATCCTCAGTTGCGAAAACCCGTATTTGTATTGCAAGAATCAATTGAAATTTGTTGCATACTATAAAATAGTGTTGCAAAAATTACTCCAAATATCATACATGCGTCATAATTAAACGTTATTGCACTTGGAACACTACCAAAATTACCAATTCTTATTAATCAATTTCTTCTTTTTTTTGGCATACCTGTCAATGAGTTCGATATTTCCAATAGTACTTTTCAGGTACCAATTAGGTGGTTTCAATTTGAACATACACTCGGCAGCTTGTATAGCCTTCACGTAGTCTTGTGCGAGGACAGAAATTTCAAAGAACGTCGCTACATCCCAGTAGTCTTTGAGAGAAGAAAGACTACCTTTTTTCCCTATAAGGTGATTTAATACCATTCCTGGAAAGAAAATTTCATTTAATGTGTTTACTGAAGCGTCAGAAGTTGAGATGGGTGGTGTAGAAAGCCGGAGAGGCCTTTGCGTAGCAGTGTAACACTATAGCAGGTATCTGGATATACCTATAGTCGAGTCCGGAATTAGGCGAACTAACTTGACAGCCGAAAATGTTGCCAGACATAGGAAAAAATAAATAGTGATAGGTTTATGTCGACACAAATATGTCGATATAACCTTGTGCCTTCTATAAATCTGATTATATTTATATTTTATCAAGTAATTGTCGTCGAAACTTTCTCACTCATACATACTTGCCAAATAGGGAAAAACTACAGCAATTTTTACTATATAATATGATCTGAAGGATGTACGGTTTAAAGCGGATATTTACGATACTTACTCCTCAAATTAGGAATAAAATACAAAAATAACAACAGGCCATTGTGATCCTTTTAGGTGGCTTCCGTCGGGCTAGTACGGTACATTTCATGTACCGTACCATACATATAGCATTCATTCCTTTCTTGCTGGCAAATATGAAAGTGCGATAGAGACAAACGCTATATATCGTCGATGATAATTCCAAATCCGTTGTGTTCGATTTAATTAATTTTATACGCTAATAAGTATTGTTGCTAGGTTACAATCTGACCAAAAAAATCAATCATAGGATGACAGAAAGCCGAATGGCTTGCTTGCTTTGTTTGTTAGGCATGGTCCGAACTGTCAACAAAACAAAATGGCGGACTGCGTCGTTAACGATGTCTAAAACGATGTTCGATGTATTTTTAAATCCAACCAATTTTTATTATTATTATTTTGCTTAGTAAAATTATTAGTTAGATTCCAAACACAATAATAATGATAAACTAGACTTTTTAAATATCGATATTAACAGCACTAGCCAAACTGTAGCAACATTAGTGTACAATGAACTGTCAAGTTAGTTCGCCTAATTCCGGACTCGACTATAAATAAAACTTATGTCGTTTCAGACATTTCGCACTGCTAGATCAAGACAGCATCAACTTAAAATCATTGTTAGTTTTGGTTTAAGCTTATATAGGTAGACGTTGTATTGAAGTTGATTTTAAAATACAGTTGTATTTTGAGTTACTACACTTTTGATCTGGCAGTGCGATTTCATGCCTTTGCTTTACTTCCTACGCATGTAGTAAGCTCCTCGCATCTCCCCCCGGAGGTTGACTTTCCGAAAATCCTTTCTTAGTGCACCCCTGCCCAAGGAATATTTCCTCCAAATTTCCAGCTCCTAGACTCAACTGTTTAGGCTGGGCGCGGTCTGTCAGCCAGTCACGGAATAGTTTTACAGCTTGATTCCTTCTTCTTCTTGTATAGAGCAATTTTTATATCAGCACGTTCTTGTTAGGACATTTTGCCCGAAAACATTTATTAGAAATGTATTATGATCTTAAAGTAATTGACAAATAAATAATTATTTAGTAGGGCTTTCTTTTAAATATCAGTTATACTTTAAAAATAAAACGAAATGCGTCCAAACAAGAACGTTTCGAAACATGAATGTGTCCAATTAGGAAAATGACGTAAAAGGAATCAATCGTTTGTCATAGATTTCTTATATTCCTTACCGATATGTTGCAGCTCCTGTGAGTTCTTGAAATCATTCCCGGCTATGACGAGTAACGTCGCCAGGTTAATGCCCGCATATTCGTTCGGCTGCACTTCGAATCCTTGTCGGTACCTAAAACAATATAAGGCGATTAAGGAGACATCAGCCTGAATTCCAAACGTACCTATGTTTTATCGCATTCAATGCCACTACTGTTTTTCGGGCGTTCGTCAGGTGCCACATCGATTGTTTTATACGGATTCTTGCCTACTGTAAGAACGCACATATGCGTTTAAGGCACTGGGTGAAAGTCAGGAGAACGCTTATATGCGTTGCCAGCAGTGCTTATAAGAAAAATGATGGCGCTTAATAATCCGCCCGTTCGTGTAAGTAAATTAAGATCGGTCTTAAAACAAGTTCCCTGATTTTCTTGATTATTAATGTGATACATTGATTGCTAGCTCAGCTTCTGTAAGTTCATAAAGCATAAAACTTTACTATACGGCCTTAAGAGTGCTTTATTGTGATTAGTTTTTAGAATCACCTAAAGTCATTTGGGAATCTAGGAAGGATGTATTCATTCCAATCCAGCGTCGCGTGTAACAATTAACTTTTAAAGAGGTGCAATCACAGGTCGATACAGTAAAACCAGAATAATAATAATACGAGACTGTCTATCACTATCACACTCTCTTTTAGCATATGTGAGTTTATTTATTAAGGTAGAGGATGTGAAAGCGATTCTCTGGTTTTGGTGCTCTTATATCACGAGGGAGCAACAGTACTTATTTATGACAAGGGTGGTCTGTAACGTCAAACGCTTTTGTAGCCGTACTACTATTTCCTTTAACATTTTAGTTAATTTTGGATTAAAACCCTACTCAATGCGGAAGTGATCTATTAAATGCATATGTTTAAATTTTAGCTGCATTACAACTTACCAATGTATAGCATTATTCAGGCTTTCCGTATCGGAGTGTTGAGATTCCACGAACTTATCCTTGTAAATACGACCGCATAAACACAACATGTCGGGGAAACGATTCTCTTTCTTCTCCAATGCCTTGACGCAGACTCTTAAAGCGTTTTCTCTATCGCCCTCTTTGTTTCTCCTGAAAAAAAGACAAGATAACATTTCGATTGGGCAACTTTTGACCATAAACAAAATACAGAGAATTAATATAACACCTCGATATGCAAAAATTGGTACCAATAATGGTATTAACGGTGGTGGTTTGGTATTAATAAAGTTACAACTTTGTATGCCCTTTGAGATAACATAACTCTTCCATTACGTCACAAAAATTTACTATATATTGACCTATTTGTTACATTTATCCTTAAATTTCATCATAATAGCGAGCATTCTCTAGTTATCATTATACCTACAAGCCATTTATCGAACAACTAACCATAATGTATAGGAAACTGTCGGCGTAAATCGTAAACAGCACCACCTACGTCTATTTAGACGCTAATAAAATGCAAAACAGTAATTAAATGTTTATTACAAACGAGAGCTGGTTCCACAATTAAAAGTAACCCACATAAAGTCCAGTTCAAGGTTGATCTTTATGTTGTTGTTTGTTCATTCATATTCATATCGTTCATCCCATTCATATTATATAGGTAGCTAATTAGTCTTTGTCTCTGCGGTTAAACCACCATACCCATCTCTTGTCCAAACTGGACTTATTTTGTGTTAATTATAATTTTTAAATTATCAAAAACCATAAAATTACATGCAAAAACTTGTGACGTCACAGGTCAGCACTTTAAATAAATAAAATCTGGACGCTGTTACGCAATAGGGGACCAACAAAATAGCAGTAGATTGGTTCCTTATTACGTAACAAACAATGTCCAGCTGTCAGTTTGACACCTATCAATCAACATTTTGACGAGGTATGGCCCGTTTCTACTCTGTTTCAGGGTGCTAGTCTCACAATTCAAAATAAGTGCTGCGTCGAAATGAATATGACCTAGGTCGTACAGGTAATAATTACCAGTGCGTCATTTTAATTACAACCGCATTGCACTCTAAACACATCGAGTAACCGCGGAAAATCTTGAATCACTAGTGACGTATGAGAAAATTCCTATAACAAGGGTTTCCGCGGGTTACAGAATACAATAATTCTTAATTTTAGTTATATATCTGTATCGGTTTTCGATGAATAGGACCTTGACAGGCATACGAAGCAACGAACTTGATGTTGTAGGGCTTGTGTTATTTAGTCATTCAGGTGTGAAATATGCGGGAAAAATGTAAGTTCCTTTAATAGTTTGAGTTTTTTACATTTTTAAATTAGTATTACCCATTTAATTGCATTTTTTTGTATTCGTTGTAATTTTCATTTGAATGCATTAAAGTTGTTTAAACAATTGTGTAGAACCATCTAAATAATTATGTTGTCGTTTTTTATTTTAGACTTCAAAAACGGGACCAGACGGAAAACGGTCGACGTAGCTCAAATACGATTTGAGGATTCGGAGTAAAAACTCACCTATTCATAGCAAACGCGTACAAGAACCTAATAATAGGCATGTTGATATAGTTCTTCCTATACATGACAGTCTTCAGATCATCCACCATCTGGACTATAGCATCATAATCCTGGGTTTCTCGGTACGATATCAGCATGTTCAGAATAGTATCCCCTGACAGGACACCTGGATCGTCCAAGCGTTTCCGCATGGCATGTAGTACGTTGGTTAGATCCGCACCACTGTAGACTTCACGAGCTTTTCGAAGGTCTGATAGGAATTTTTCTTGCAAGTGTGCCCTGGAAGTTAACGTTTTATATATTTAGAATGTGTGGTATGGTAAGGCATCTGTTTTTTTCTTACTCTTTGCAGGCTCGTGTATTTATCTAAAGCGCGGGCTCCAACGACGAAGAATTTAGTACATCGACCTTTACTGTAGGGCGCCGTATTACAATAGGGAAAAGGTTTACAATCCATGGTGCCATCATGTCGCTGTGCAAGCGCAATGGCAATGTTGTGCACAGGTTGTGCGTGAGTGAAAAAGAAAAGCAATGGTGAGTCAGTGTACCAAATTCTTCTTGTTTGGCATTTCAATGCGTTTTTGTTTAGTCAAAGTTCATAACATATAGTCAGGCATAATCAGTTCGCGACCGTCCCGCGGGCTGACAGACTAGAGGGAGACGAGGTGACTGCTTTCTTCCCTGCTTCAACGCCCCCCGCTACCCACCCTGCAGAACGATCGTGCTCGGACTTGTTGAACTATTAGCTACCATGAACTAAGTTTTTTTTATGCCATGGATAAGGCAAATGAGCACACATTTGCATTCTAAAGACTACAATCGTAAGACCGCAAAAACCCTGAAGATCATGATTGAATGCCTCTATGCTAGCAATTTAACTGGTTGTCTTGGCAAATGTCAAGTGCCTAGGGGCCTTAGGTCCGGGCCTGGAATTACTACCTTTGAAATGAATACACTGCATCGATTTTTTTACATTTTCATTACAGATGAGAAGCGGATAAAACCTTTAAATAAATAACAGCCCTCGTGTTTGATTCTGGTATAATTTTTTCTTGTTAATATTATGTGTATTCTATGCATTACAGAGTTGGTGGATACATACTTGGTCTGAACTTCGACATCCTGCAGTATATTCCTCAGTCTCAGAGCTAGATGTTGTTTAGGGTCTACTGATTCTTCCCCCTTGAACTTGGAAGTGGCTGGGTTGGTCATGACACATGTTCCAGCTTCACTTAGCTTGTAGGATACGAAGAGGAAGTTCGGCAGCGATGCCTGTGTGCAAAACGTTATAAAAACATAAATAATTCAGCAACATAAAACACGTTATTATGTTAAGAAAAACTATACACATCAAGGAATAATCTCACAAAAATTGACCCAATCGTAAACTAAGCTCTAGGCTACAAGCTGCTATTAGATAACGATAAACTTACTTATATAGAAAATTACACAAAAAACATGCAATACTCGCGCTCCTCACACAAATATCTGTCCTTACTGGGATTCGAACACAGGACCGCTAGCTTCGTAGGCAGAGTCACTTCCTACTATGCTAACGTGTAGCTTAAATTATGTATGTATGTATTTATGTATTTGAATAATTCATTTTAGTCACCAGCAGGGCGTTTTCACTAAAAAGTGTACCCAATTAACCCATTCATTGCCGAAGACGCGAATTCGCGTCCCATGTATGTGTAATCGTAATGCCGAGGACGCGATTTCGCGTCCTCGAGTTATTTGTTTTTTTTTGCTAGAAAACAACTGTACTAAAATGCTGATACCAATATGTTACTTTATTTATGAAGGATAATATTATACTGTTGCTGGTTTTTGGATTCAGTGCATTTGTAATTTTCATAATTCTTATCTCGGATGCCGAAGACGCGAATTCGCGTCCCATGTATGTGTAATCGTAATGCCGAGGACGCGATTTCGCGTCCTCGAGTTATTTGTTTTTTTTTTCTAGAAAACAACAGTACTAAAATGCTGATACCAATATGTTACTTTATTTATGAAGGATAATATTATACTGTTGCTGGTTTTTGGATTCAGTGCATTTGTAATTTTCATAATTCTTATCTCGGATGCCGAAGACGCGAATTCGCGTCCCATGTATGTGTAATCGTAATGCCGAGGACGCGATTTCGCGTCCTCGGCATTACGCCGGCACTGCGTGATGAGTAAAAATGTGAGGCATCGGCAATGAATGGGTTAAGGACTGAAATTAAGGAACTTTAACTTTGTCAGTTTTGTGACGATAATTAGCTATATATTGACGGCCGCAATGTATGGCTAATTTTCGTCACAAAACTGACAAAGTTAAAGTTCCTTAATTTCAGTCCTTAATTGGGTACACTTTTTAGTGAAAACGCCCAGCAATAACTTTGATATAAAAAATATCTAAAACGTCTCTATACCTGGAGGCATAAGGGCGTGTCAGATATTCTTGAGTGCAATGTTAAACAATACATAATAGCTGGTACTATTCCAAAAACAGAAACAATACAATGTATTGAAATATGGATGTACAATCGTCTACATAACATGTGTCCACATTTGGAAATTATTGAAAAAAGGTACAAAAGTGAATACATGTCTTTGTAGTCGACTGTACAAAGGCAAACTCCGAACATACATACAAATACAATAAGTGGGGGATATGGTCAATCAAAAATTTACAATGTTCATCCAACAATAAACTTATAAACCACTTTTGCAGTCTCTATTGCAACTGAATAAGGTCTATGAATGCCTGCAAAGATTATACTATATGTATACAATGTAGGTGTAATTCAATAACCAAGTAATAAAGGTGTCTTCGTATGATTGCGCTCATAGGGCAATGGATAAATTGAGAGTAATAGCTATTGAGATTGTATCGCCAAGGTTGCGAGATTTGAATTGCCGGACCTACATATTCTTCATTGCCTTAACAATACATTTCAATATGTAAATAATGAAGAACATTGAAACTTGTCCCACCGCGATAGTTTACACAAATACGGGAGAAAGGAGACGCTAATGCTGTTTTATTTGACAAGAGTGGGTTTTCTATTCATTATAACTTACATCGACTTAAAATGGGAATCTCACTCAAGATCAGTTTAATATGCTGCCAAAAAAGTCGTCTAACTGCAATGTAAGTAGTAAGTGGTAACTACATTAAAGGATCATAGGCACTTTTGTTTTTAAATTGGGTTTGTAACCTATATGAGTATTTCAAATGTAATTAGTTATAACTTATTTTCTTACTATGGCCGCAAATACCTAGTTCACCTGAAAACAAAAATATGGTCACTTGAAAACAGGACATATTATTATAGTCCATATAAACTTTGGCTAATATAATAATAAAGTAAAGTATTTTCTTCAAATTGGAGAGTTGATTTGTCGTAAAGAAAAATACTTACACAATTTATAAGATTCATTACATAACAATCGACCTTCGTGTTACTTTTTCCCCTTAAGTTGCTTAATCGAAGGTTATATTGATGATATAGTTTTATTATCTCTCATTGTAAAGCATTCCGACCGAGACACCTATTGAGATACTTTGTAATATCATATCTAAATCTAAATATCTTTTTTTAGACGAATTCTATAGCAAAACGACAACAACACCAAAGTATTTCTTAAATATTTTTTACGTCAAATACCCAACACCCAGTTCTATAATGGTCCGTCACAATATTATATTAGTCAAAGTTCCCATAGAATATATATCATGTTTTCAAGTGCCCAGATTTTGTTCTCCGGTGAGCTAGGTATTTACGGCCATATTAAGATACGATTTTTTAACTAACTTCAATTCTGTTGTCACCGCACCCAATTTGACCATAGCCCTTTAAAATGCAGTTAGCCACCTTCTTTGGTAATACGGCAGTAGATATGGCCGATATACTGTTACTTTGGCTTCGCAGTGTTGTAATCCTACGAATATTATTAATGCGAAAGTTTATGTATGCTTAGTTTGTTACTCCTTCGCGCCGCATCGGCTGTACGGATTTGGATGAAGTTTGAGATCGAGATAGCTTATACTCTGGACCTCTGGATATATAGAGTACTTTTCATCCCGAAAAATTAAAAAGTTCTCGAGTTAATAACTATGATCGAAATCTACGCAGACGAAGTTGCGGACAGAAGGTACACGACAATAAAGACAATAAAGATACGTAAATTAAAAGAGAATTTCAAATTAACATTGAACAATGGTGACTATTATACATATAGGTATAAAATAATAAGTAAATTACTTAGTTTATTCCACAATTGAATGAAATACGTAAGCATATTATTTACCGACTGTATAATTATTATTATTGTGCGATTCTTTTTGCCATCACAATTATAGACAAAACTTATAACAAGAGTTGCGACGTTAAAAAAAATCTATTGTTTCCGTTCTTATCCTCTAATTGTGAAGGTCAACAAAATTTACAGTACCGCAACTTGTAAAACATCTGAGTCACTCATTAATGTTTGTTTGTCTTCTCGGAATTAACTACTATATTTCATTGATCGTATTATTCATTGAACTGAGGATAAATCCCGCTTTTATTGTGCAGTCAATAATGGTATTAAGTTAGTGGATGTCACTGTCACTTCTGAATGAAGTTCAAAGTACCAAACTATTTTTTTGAACAAATAAAAGGGACAAGTAACAAAAAAGTGGTGAAAAGGTCACTAACACCCAGTGCCTATAATAATAACCTATTTCTTTTAGTTATGAATGACCTTCCTTTTGAATTACATTTGGTTGACTTTGTTATGTGTGCAGATGATATTTGTGCAATTGTTAATGCAGACAGTAGGGAGCATCTGTGTGACAATGCCAGACACGTTATTGGAAGGCTCTCGGAATGGTTTATAGCAAATGGAATGTTACTAAACCTACTTGACTTTAACCTTTTGAACGCCACAGTCGTCTCTGGCCGACAACTGAAAGTCGTGCCACTGACGCCACCGACGGCCACAGCCGACACAAGTTAGAGATTAAAAGAGACTTTGTTTCGTATGGATTAAGTAGTAATTTGCTTAGCATAGCAAACATGTTTGGCGTGTGAGTGACGCATTTTGTATTTGACGTACGGCGTTCAAAAGGTTAAGCTAAAGTACTACTAAGTTAACAACTTGCCATCAATGTCTGTGCAAATAGACAACACGTTACCAACCACGGTACGGTTTCAACCTCAGAGCTCGTCAGTTTTGTTGTCTTCACTTTTGATAGCGGTCTGCAATGGCATGACGCATGACCATGCCCGATGCCCGATTTGCAGATAGGCGAAAGCATGATCTTGAGCAGCCTAGACACCGTAGGCTAACCTTTAGCACATACCAATAGCTTACTTAATTTATCCTAAATCAATTTGTGTGAAATTGTTCCCTGGTATTAATTTTACACTTGCCTTTAATCGCATTGTGGCATCCGGATCCAAGTCATTGTACAAGAGTACGTTCTCCTTCATGTCGAAGCTCTCCCGTACCCCCAGGTGGTACAGCAGAGAGCTCTGCTGGACCTGCATGCTGAGATCCACCAGCACCACATCTGCATTGTAGAAAGTGTCGAGCACACTGGTTTCCCCGAAGTCAAGCTTTTCAAACTGGAAACAAAGAGAGTGGTGTTAATGAGTGAATTTATTTTATGCGACGTAAACATACTAGCAATAATATAGTCACGTACAAATTTTGAGAAAGGCAAAAAGTATTGGTGATAAAAAAAAATGTTGTTGTTTTTTTTTTAGCCATAATGGGCAATCGAACAGACGGGCCTCCTGATTGTCAGCAGCAGTTTAATTAAAAAAAAAACAATTTCTAATCACAAAAAACAAATATATTATTTTGTTAAATTTATTTAAAATGTGCATTCTTCACAAACAACAACAAAATAGTAAAAGAAAAAACAAATGTAAATTTTAAAAGATACTATGTAATAATATTTTTGTGCAAAATATTTAAGTCGTCGTGTTGCGGAAAAGAGTCTTGCTGATGTCCGTGTCTATACAATTAATCAAAATCACTTATTAGGGCTTCTAGTATCAATTAAATATCCTGCTAATATCAGGGAAGCTGCATTGGAATAAGCGCTAAATGAGGGGTAATTACACGAAAGATCCCATAGGGTCAAAGTGTATCCGTAAGGACCCCACCAAGAAGATATGATAAGATAAGAACATCAGGGATAAACTCAATGATGCTTATTAATATAGTTGCAACAATCCATAATGCTCCCAAAGAGGATTCATATAAACCTTTATTACACTTGCATAAAGACCAATCCGAAGTTTATATTGCACCTACCTACATACACACACACAACATACAGTGCAAAAAATATATATTTATATGACTTAAATAAAGTTTTGTCTTCTCTACAAGGCTTACCTTTCAATTTAATTTTATTATGTTTTAAAAAAGCAGAAGACATAAGTCTGTTTTTATTAAATAATAGTTGAAACAAGGAAAATGCATGGAATCGATTTAGTGCACTATATAATGCCAAACCCACCAAAGTTGAAAGTATGAAATACATTAATTAAGTTTTTTGTCAAAGTAGCTTGATGACATACTAGAACAGGCGAGTGCCCTTTGGACAATATAAGCAACTAACAGACAAAAATAGATATCTTAGATGATGGCCTATGTCAAAGGACAAGCAAAGAAAGGTGGTAGATAATTAAACCAGAAAATGTATCACAGAGTAATGAATGTAACAGGCCAGTGCTCTTTAGACAAGACAAGCTACTAACAGACAAAAATAGATATCTTTGAAGAAGGCCTATGTCAAGGTACAAGCAAACAAAGGTGGTAGATAATTGAAGGTTACTATAGAAAATGTATTACAAAGTAACGTAGTGCCATGATCACATTATCAATAAAGTATGTAAGTACCTAATATTTTTAACTGTCTGTTATGGGTAATGACCAAAAAGTTGGGTAAGCAAACTCAATCGATTAAATTTTGTGAAACAAAAATTAACCATTGAAGGCATAATTTTCTTCGCACAATGGAACTTTTTTTCGACTTCATTGTTTGTATGGTTAACTGCATTTAACTATGGTCCAACTGTTTGGTCCTTACCCTCATAATTATATGCATATACTGATGTCTGTAATAACAATGGGAACAATAACATAATGAGGATTATTAAAGTAAATGCATATTTATTGGTAACTACTGTAACAAATTTATGAAACCTGCAGACTTCTATGTAATTATACAATAGATCCTACAGAGTTGAAGTTTGTTTTGATAGTAGTGTTTAACTTATGATCAAATCAGTAAAAAATAAATAACATTGTCTTAGGAAATAAAACCAAAAAAAATGTCTTAAGTATATAAAACACAATAATAACCGCTTGGCGGAAGGTGGAATCAACTACAGAACTAGCTGTTAATAGATGCACTTAAAGATATGATAGTTAAAGACCCATTGTGACCACCAAACTCGGAGACATTTAAGAAACAATTAACTCATTCCTTTTTCAAACCAGTGTATAAGAAATCGTCACTATGGATCGACTTGATCATCATTGAATGACTCTTAGCGGCTATAAAGCATGATGTCTATGATATCTAAAAGATTGTTTTAACAGGTGCATGACAATAGATCGGAGATCATTTTCTTACTAGGTCTGCTTTTATTTGTAAATATGTTTGCCCAGTTTTCTATTCCTAATACAATAACCGTAATTTTTTAACATAAAAATGCTGACAATGTTTCGCTACCAAGTTGTTTACAATCGCTGCTAATCGAGTTGAAATTTTACTTGGCTGATTATTTGTTTTAGTTAACCTAAATATTTACCTAATTTAACATCTGGGTTAATATATTTATTGCTATAGGTACTCATGGTAATTCCGTACTTTAACAACAAAACAAAAACAAAATCAGCCACATGCATACTGGGTTTTTACATTTGTCACCTTGGCTTGCAGAAATAAAATAATTTAAAAAATACTTACTTGTATATGGTGCAGGTTTCCATTGACCAATTCAGCTGCGAGTTTCACCTCCTCTAAAGCTCGTTTCCTATGAGCGATGTTTGTGATCTTAGTGCTTTGTGTCATGTCCAAAACACATGCAATATCCATCCGAGGCCTCGAGGAAGCCCCGGGCTGCACCGTGGCGTTCGAGCCATCACTACAAACACTCTCGCAAATACTTCGCACTTCACCTAAAAAACAACAAAAATAAATACCAGCACAAAAGTTAACAAAAACACACCAACACAAAGTTCACAGCGTCGCACCTGTGTCCTCCAGCGCCGTGGAAGTGCTTTCAGCGCCAAATTTCGTCATTTTCGCATGTTCCCATCAACATTTGGACGGTTTTAATAATTCATTTCAGTTTTAATTCACAGGAGCGATTTAACTCAGCGTAAATTCCCAGCAAGTGCCTTGTTATTTAATACTAGTGCTGTACCTCGCTGTCAACATTGACAAGCTTATTGGAATGCACATTGTCCGGGTAACACACCTCAACCGGTTGCTTATGTATATATTTTTGCAAGAATAATAAAGATATGAGATAAGATAAAATACTAATTACTAACAATGTGGTTATATAAAGTTATGTTAAGTACCAGTATTTATTGATAAACAAACTTTAGTTGAGTCCTACCCCGGCTTCGCACATGTAAAATATCAATCTATTACTTATGGTTTAACTAGGTAAATGTTCAATGTTGGGGAAAATCATACGTTATTACATGAACGACGCGCTGGCCTAGTCGGTAGTGCCCTTGATAGTGTGAAGCCAGCGGTCCTGGGTTCAAATCTCGGTAAGGGTAGATATTTGTGTGACGAGCGCGAATATTTGTTTCTGAGGGGATCCCCTTGAAATATCGTCAAACATTTCTTAAAATATGACATTTCACCGAATTTCATTTCATCCAAAACTACGTAATTTCTGCTGAATCCTTATAGTTATCAGGTTATCTTAAGCATTATTTACGTAGGACGATGATGAAGTAGTGGTGATTAGTAGGTAACTAACACGGCTCAAGAATTATCGAAATTAACAGTAATTTACAGTACCTACTAGTATATGTAAATATCGTACGACTTCATTTTCTCAGTAGTAATAGTAGTAATCTTTTCTCATATTATATTAATATTCACACAAATAAACCTAGAAAGTACCTAAATAAGCAATTTATGACTATGATTCTTTAATAAAATTTAAATAATAACGAATGATTTCATTCTCGACAACGACAACATCAAAACAAACTTTGTTAAAAACATCGTGTCCTGGGCATGCATGACAATCATTTTTAGTCACTTCACTAGTTTGCCCTTGAATTTTTTTGCATTCTGCGCCATCTATAATGAAGTATTTGAACTTATTATGAACGTTATGGGGCGCTTAACATCAAAATAATGTTTGGATGTCACGACAGATGTCTCTACTCTACTTCCTCACTGTCATGGTAGATAATAATGTCAATATTTGTTTTGTACTCGTTTTGTAACGGAGGTTTAACGTAAAGATACGATAATTTATCTGTAAAAAAAATCGTACCTACATGGCATTCAGTTGCTCCAAACGTCAAATTATTTTCGATCTAGGAGCAATATTCTCGGTCACATGACACTAATGACGTCATAGCCCAGCAGAGCAGACGGCCGGCGGCGGGATTAATATGTATGAGAGGCATCCGGCATAAGTACGAGAGGTTATTGATATGTTACCTACCTTATTAATAACACTTCTAACTTTTTGATCAATATAGGTAAATATGATTCTTTTTAGGGCTCCGTAGCTAAAATGGCAAAAACGGTTTCATCATGTCCGAAACAAATACAAAAAGTAGCTAGGTATATTGATGAAATTAGAATTGAAGAGTATAGGTACCTATAGGTGTCTTGTATAAGCCGTTACATAGTTTGGTACCTAGTTAAATAACAAAATTATATATTTCTAGGGGGGAACTCCGTAATATAACAGCTGTTTTTTTGCAACACTACTTTTCAAAACATTTTAAGCTAATTTAATCATTTGCGACTGGGCACTGGCGAGGGACGCGTCCTGTGTAGACACATTCGCCATGTCCCACATCCAGGCGAAACCGAAATCAGCAGCCGATCTTGCCCTAAAACCCTCAGACGCTGCAAATATTCTTTAGGCCGTCTTAACCTATGCTGGGGCCACGGGCCACACAAGAATTTGGGTGCTCACTGTTACTGTGCCCGACAAAAATATGAGAGAAAAGTTAAATGATTACGAATTTGCGGCACGACGGAGACGATAGGACCCTGGTCAGCTGAAATGAAAGGTTTTACGAAGGCCCTACGGCCCTAGTCATCCTGGCTCACAGAAGCCTCCGGAGATCCCAGAGCCAGCTTTACCTCACTCAAAGGAGGGTGATTATTCGGCGTTTTAACCGCCGTCATTATTGTCTTCGCATATTATTCAAGATAAAATTACTCGTATTAACTTTCTTTCTTCTAAACGGAATGGATAAGACCCCCGGGCCCGCTGTTTTTGACATCAAAAGTTGCTGGTACTTATACTTATTTTCGTCAATATATTTAAGACAACAATGACAGCGGTTAAAACGCCCGAATATTCACCCGATCCAGAACTAGCTATATCCAGAGAGGTTAATTTGATACAGTCAGCGTCATAGGGATCATGCCGCAGGCGGACCTGCAGGACGGGGTATTCTTTGTGATTGTGTTTATTATGTTTTTACCAATCACGTCAAGGACGGGACTATGGGAAACCCTGACCTTTGGAGGACATACTCGTACATGGAGCTGAAGTTAACACACAGAGGCCTTTTTACAACTTTAATATCAGTGATGTGACACCAACAGGTGATTTCCACTGAGTTAGCATTATAGAAGTATGCTCACTGGCCAACCACCGGTTAGTGAAGGAAGATTTTAAAAGGATGAGAACACTAATAAATACGCTATAAGGATAAAATGTCAGATTAAGCTATTGATGAAACTAAGGCGCCTGCCTGGCCAATGTTGTTTACTTTGGTTAAATCAAAATGGAAGACGGTTTCTTGCCTACTCAATGAAATGGATCCCGAAAAACAACCGTATAATTAGAGCAGCAGAGGGGAACTATTTCCAGAGGGACTAACACTGGAGAAATATAGTTCTGGTTTTTAAACGATTATGAAGCCACTTACGCAATGCATCCGCTCTCCAAGCATAATAGTTCTCGCGGCTCTGCTCTGATCGGCCAATAAAGGCAAGCCAGAGGTGAGGGACTTGAGGGAGTGTCTGTTCATTGTCATTGGTTTAATGTATTTAGTGTCTGTAATCTTTTCTGTACTTCTTATAATAATAATAAAGCTTTTGTAACGTTTATTGAAATAAACAAAATAATAACCATTTATTTATCTTACTTTATAAACTGTTTGATTGAGGGCATGCGTAAGACAACTAACTAACTAATCTTCTACTACTCCTAAATGGTCTCGCTACATTCGCTGCTCTTTGTACTAGGCTCGCATATTTAAGAAGAGGTCAACTCGTTTCCGGCTGTAGCAGCGGCGGCGGAGCGAACAAGATAATTAGATAAGAGAGTTATGATAGTTTGACTACTCACCGATAGATGGCAGAAAACGAAAGTTTCAATTGTTTCACTAGTAACCAGTTAGATGGCAGTAATATCTAAAGCCAAGTAATATAATGGAATGTGTGGAACAGCGGAGTGAATAATTATTGCATTTATTTTTAAAGAATTATTTACCTCCTTAAAAAAAGAGCGGTTTTTTTTGGGGTTCATGTAAGTATTCATGATTGCTGAGTTATATGCTGCGTAACCTGACCTTTTTAAAAAGTTATTCAAATAAAACCAATTATAAAGCTACAGTACAGTTACAGTAGGTGTTAAGGTAATTTTCTCTTAAAATTACTATTTTTAAGTGAGTCTAATATAATTACTTTTTATGATTTGTTATATTGTATAAATTCTATATATCTATGTAAATTTATATTATAATCTTAATTTTAAGTACCTACTTAACATTAATATAAATTTGTTGCTACACCCTAGTAGGGTCCATGTCTTGTACTGATTAAGAAAAACAACATCTTGTTGCACGAAATAAATGAATATGAAATAAATGAATATGTACTTAACTGTCTAGGTACATCTATTGCCTCACTTTCTACTCTGGCATCTGTCAGTATAATACACAATAGTCAGTCAGTACTCAGTACATTTGTTATGATAGGTACCTACATATTAAATACTCTGGTTGTACTGTTAGGTACTAACTTCCTCTAATAATCACATTATTAATGATTAAAATAATTACAATCTAAGTGCGATGTAGTGACAGGCTAGAAACTTCACTTATTTTCTCGTGGGGCAGCTTGTAGGGCATGTTCAGGGAGGAACCATTCCGCGATTACCGCCTCTGTCGGGTTAAATGTTTTTATAATAAAATAAAATAAATGTTCTTGGTGTAGGTACTTTAAAATTCATTGTAAATAACTAAGACTGCAGAGATATAATTATTCATAAATAATTATAACGATGGTATAATAAATAATTTTAAAACTGATTGGCCACTTCGCGAGCAGTTTCGCTACTTTCGGTTTTCGACACATTCGCTGCCTTGTGTACTAGGCTCGCATACTTAGGAAGAACCCAATGCTTTCGGTCGTAGCGGCGAAACGAACACGATTACGTAGCGAGTTTGATAGTTTGACTACTCATTGATAGATGGCAGCTAACGAAAGTTTTGGTAGTTCCTCTAATCATTGTTAGATGGCAGTGATATTTTAAACGCCGAATAATATAACATGGGGTGTTGTTGGTCGATGATTATATTATATCGTATAAAATCTCACTACTATTTACAACACTGCCCATAACGAAGTGTATTGTATTCAGCGCTCATGACTCTATGCACGTTTGTGAGATTGGTTATGACCCGACCTTGTTTGTATTAGTTTTTTTTCTATTAGGAACCTGTTTTGTTTTGTCCCACTGCTACATAAAGCCGGCCCCAATTTTTCCAGGATTACAGGTTTCTGGCCAGTTCTATAGAAAGGAGTCAACTTACCCCGCCGTTTTCGCCATTGAGGTTGCAAGTGTCGTAACTAAATATAGTTACGCCCGCCCTAATGGATACATTACCTACCCTAGGAAGTGGTAACAGCTACCCAAGGTTAACAATGAAATAACTCGAAAAGAGCGTGGCAAAAAAGAAACAAAAACATACTGTAAGTAAGTATATTATTTAATGTATAATAAATAATAAGTAATCAAAACCACCACCAACATGGTTGCTGCTGCTCTCATTAATTAAAACAATATGATTATAAATATTAAAAATATGTTCTAAATAAAAATATATATTTCTTACATTATAGGTACTATACGAATAAACAATTAAACATAATCATAATAAGTTACAAAAGTAATTCGTGAAATCAAAAATAGAGGTCATAGACATAATTGACATAAATTAACGATTTGTATTTTGTAAATTGACAGTACAATATCGCCAATATTCTGCTAGCTAGCTCTTATTAACTTGACAGCTAAAATATGGTTGCGGCCGCTGAAAGACTATTTTTTTGTTTTAGATGGCTCAGAATTGTCAAATTATTAAGGGGAAGGATATAAGACAACTTCGATTATTAAAATACAAACGACCATATACTAAGAAAAATAAATTGTCATTATTACATTGAAAAAATCTTTACTATGTTATTTTCCGCATTCTTATTCTAACTAAACATTGACTAGACACGTATAAACAAGCTCCTCGCACCTCCTATCGCCCTGGTACTTCACTTGCCGAGGATGATCTTGCGGGACGCGCCAAAGCTCTGTCCGGACTGTGTAGCTAGTTGGTTAGTGCCTGCTTGCAGGCCAATCACTGTCTGCCCTGCACGTAGGACGTCCTCGCTGAATTCACGTCTGTTTTCTTCAGCTGGTTTAGGGCCGAGGCAGGGACCACGCCATTCGGGGTGCTTGTAAGCCTGAAAAACGAAAAATATATTTAAAAAAGATTTCAGAAGATAGTCAGAATTAATTATGACGGCAACGGCGAGAGTCATTTTTATTTTGTTTAAAATGTTTCTGATCAGAAACCTCCGATGTTCCTATTCACGTCTGATATTTGACTTTCTCTCACTCATTCTTATTACGGGTTTCATCGTTGTAAAATTAAACTGAAGACCATTTTTAAATGTCACAAAATGAATCAGGATAAATAATATTTATATTATAGCTATTATGATTTTTAGGAAAAAAAACTAACAGAAATTGCTTACCGTCCTCCCAATAGCAAAGATGGTCTGAGTGACAAGAACGATGTTCTTCTGGTCCCATAGATCAGTAGTCTGGAACAAATCCGTGTCGGGTACGCCATATTTAATGCACGCCTTTTGGAACCTGCCAAAAGAAAAATAATTATAGGAACCTCTGTCACACCACAACAACCACATTTGCATCATATCAATTAATGTAGGCAGCCCCAGTTTTACTCTGTATTACTATATCATTTGATTTCATATTCTTCACGTAGCTCCTATTCACTGGACAGTAGGTATACCGTACAAGTACATTTATTTCGAAAAAATGTAGGGGAGCTTTCATGGGCCTATTGTTCGGCCAATTAACTAATGTTCGTTTAATTACAAAATCTCAGGCCACTACAGATCAAATTATATGGCATGACAATAAAAATAAAACTACTAAAACAACTTCCTCTAATATACCAATTAAGATTCAATAATTACAATGTAAGTACGACGTGGTGACTAATGTACTTCAAACGGCTTATTTTTTCCAAACTATTTTCCACGTAGTAGATTTGATGACTTACTGGCTGATGTTATCCATGAACTTGTAGTCACCACCGGACACGTTGACCTTCGTGATGATGCCAGGCTGGAGTCGGTTCATCAGCTTGCACAGGATGATGCCATCCCTAAGAGCTAGCTCGTAGGACATGTTCGGGAACCGCTCCCCGATCACCGCCTCTATCCATTGTTGAGCTTCGGCTTCCTTTTCAGGCTCGCGTTTGCCAGCACACTGAAAAAATCAGGATAGGTTTGTTAAAGTTAGGATCTCTTTTTTGTATAACAGATCGTGGAATACCTTAAGGTCTTCGGGCAGGGTATTGTACTATTGTACTACATTCAGATCAGATTTTGGCCACGATGAACAGGTAATAAATATTACTCACACGAATCAGTGATTGCGAAGCACCATTAATTAATCTAATTAGGTAACAGAATAATTAAGAGGTGATACTTTCGGACTCGCCCAAGATCTAAAGAGATTTCAATCAGCATTGGGTTGAGGAAGAAGAAGAAAAATAAAAATCTGATGGAACTAACGAGTGCGAAGCAAAGGCCACACAAACTTCAAATTCAGTCTTTCTGAATAATAATATATTGTACTTAAATTTAGTTCCACTTCTAGGAAAGATACGATAATTTAATGTCTACTCGTAAAACCATAGAAATACTTATCTCTCATATACTTTCTAATTGATATAGAGCCTTACACTGAACAATGCTCAAGGAAGTTTGTCGTGGGATATTCCCATATTACGGCTGACGGCTAAAGGACAGTCAATTTACTTATAACAACTAGCCATTACTTGGCTTTAGTGCATTGCACCATTCAACGCAAACAATCTAGGCGTACTTATCTAGGCATACGTATCTTAGGCACATTATATGACTACTTGCAGGCTAGTAAGGTTAACAAGGCGTAAAAGCAATTCAGTATTTATGCAAGATTGAGGAAAAAGGTACTGTACAGACAGCCTATGAAACAGTGGCTTCCTTTGAGATGGTATACATACATTGTAAACCTATATCTTTGGATTGGTCAGGCTCATAGCGTGCTGTTAATTAACAACCAGCAACATAATATTATATTTTAGGGTCTGATAGTGAATTAAAAGGCATTTGAACTTTTGATATTTTAAATAGTATAGGCTTAGAGATCACTTTTAAATAAGATGAAATGTTTTTTGATCGAAACGAGAACGGGAAAATTTTATGCTTGTAACTCAATAATATGTAAAATAAAAAAGTTTTATATTAGGGCTTCCCCGCCACGTGGTCGGATTTATGGTTTTCCTGGCCGTTTGCCAACCCGAGTCATTTATAGAATATATTTTCGTAATAATTGATAACCCCTTCAATGTGTTTGGAAAAGCTGACAGCGAGCCGCATCCACTGACGTTAAAGAGATCAGTTTAGAAATCCAAGCATGAGTTGCGAAAGAGTATGAGATTAATTATTTTGTTTCAGTTCCAAGGCATTACGACACTATTCAGAGTGCCTCTATAAACACTAGAATCTGAGGGTAAAAATTATGAGTTAACTAGCTTTCCGCCCGCGACTTCGTCCGCGGAGAATCATTATTTTGGTTATACGTATAAAAAGGACAGTTCTTTTCAAGTTTCAAATATTTTTTCGCACGGCTATTGAAGATCACTACCATCTAACGATATCTACTATCGACTATTGATTGAGCACTTCTTTGTATACCACGTTGGTGGTAATACTGTTGGGCGCAAAAATAACCAGGCTGCTGCATGAACTAACTCTGGAACAGGCCACGTAAAACTGCCCGTGTGAGAAGCAATCCTCCCTTAAGTCGATGCCCGCCACCATGATTGACCCTGAGATTTGTTTATGGTTATAGCAAAGCAGACTTTAAGGGGGAATTGCAGTCGCTTAAATTCAAAAGCGTAATCAGAGGGTATAAGTGGTATTCGTGGTATGAATACCGATTCACCCCGAGCACATCCAGTAAATACAGTAGCCTCAATAACATTTTTGTGAAGTGGTTTTACTCGCAGTCTTGTTCCGTTGCAAAGCTTAGGGGGGTTAAGGTTACGCAATAGCATGACAGGGGTACCAACTTTAAGGAGGAGTTTGTGAGAAGGGAGACCAGGTGGGTTGACACTATTAAGGAACTCAACAGGATAGTGAACAGCCTCATCGGTTTGTAAGACTGAATCTACCGACTTGTATTCCATTTCTGACCCTTCAAAGGACTTGAGGAGGATATCATTAATGGTGGCAGCAACATTGTTCTTGGGAGTCAGTATAGCGTGTTCACACAGCCAATCTATCGACTTCATTTGTAAATTAGAAATATCAGGATAAATTTTAGATATTAATTCTGTTATTGTTGAAACTACTGTGGCCAGCTGAGTAGGGATACATATTTTTCCATTCGATTCGGGATAATCTCCGTTTCCTATTTTGAGTAGGAGTTCAGAAAACTCTCCAGCAAAGACGTCGCCCCTTAAATGAACTCTCATATTTCTCCTAAGGGAGAGTTTTTTGATATTAGGCCACAGATGTGAGGATTTTAAACATGCTTTAACCTCGTCAGCCCGAGTTCCTCTAGCGACTACAGGAAGAGTCTGACGAAAATCCCCAGCCAACAACACAGTAACTCCACCCATCACTCCATCATTACCTCTGATATCTTTAAGGGTCCTACTTAGTGCTTCAACTCCGCTCTTATGTGCCATACTGCTCTCATCCCATACAATAAGTGTACACTCCCGAAAAACTTCGGCCATTTCACTCTGTTTAGAGATAGCAGCGATGCCAGACGATGCAACAGCTAAGGCAATGCGCTGACCAACTCTTACTTTTGCCAAAAGTAAGTTTATTAAAAATGTTTTGCCGGTGCCCCCAGGTGCATCTAGGAAAAACAATACTCCTAAGCCTAATTCAATGCTGTTTAAAATCTCACTATAGACAGATAGCTGTTCTTCTGTAAGGGAAGTCGTACTGTTAGATACCACTTGCATCAAAGCATTTGTGTCGTAGTTTATTTCCTTCAGATAATTTACGTTATCCAAAAACTTTTCACGCCTGTTTGGTTGGGGCAAACCATATTTTGGTAGAGCATGCCCTCCTAAAGTAAGAACGGAGTCCTCAATCTGTATCAGGCACTCATTATGTACGTCATCTAACATTTCTTCTGCATTGCAATGTAATTTTTCCTCCGTTTGCCGTCTGATGTCTTCCGATAAATTATCTTTAAACTTTTCCCAGAGACTTAACGGGTCGGAGAGATGACAGAATACTAACATTACCGTAAATAGCTCTCGTAGTTTAAATGGCGAATCACTCAGTGCGGCTCGGCTTCCTCTAATGTAGTGTCCCAATGTTTATCATCCTCAAGTAAACCAAGTGCTTTGCAGGCAGATTGGAACGTAGGATGGTGAACATCGTTTACAATCTTAAGGTCAGAAAAACATGTCGGACCTCGAACCTCATGCAACAGCAACCGCAGATGATAACACTCAGTATTATTCGGATGAACCGTGTAGACTCTCCCAAGAGCGTGGTCTTTCTTTACTCCCGGCCAGTCAAACAATGTATCACGCACCGGCGCCATCTACTTAAAATATTGGTTTGTAGTACATGCTATGTATCAGAGATGGCGCTGTATGTGAAAAAAGATTTTCCCGCTTTTCTGTTGAAATTTTTCCTGAATTTTCTTTGCTATAAACCTCACGGAGCCCGAGACCTTTCCAACGAATGCAAAACCGTGGAAATCGGTTCGTGCGTTCTGGAGTTATAGCGTCAGGAATGAAAACCCGACTTATTTTTATATAGTAGATAAAACCTGCCAAGTTCTAGTCAGAGACAGGGATAAGGCTATAGGAGCTCTTTTCACAGTTTATGACTTGTAGATTTATGGCAGTTAATACGCAAGGTCGGGCGAGGTTATTTCAACTGAGAGGATGTTCCCAATTGAGCTATTAATTATTGCATCTAGCTCTTGACTCTGAATAACAGTACCCATCCATACAATTCAATAAGCAAATCTAACAATCACCCCTTCGTTAAATGCATGAAAGCCCCGGCCAACTCATCATGCTACGTCATCACATCATACTACGAGTATATTTTATCAGCGTGTTAATTGTAGGGTCCTTGTTTAACAGCTCCATCTGAGGCTCTACCGCACCCGTAAATTACCATATTGCCTTTGAAATTCTATCTGATTGATTTTAAATATGCCGCCATTATTGTCAAATTTACAGGGTGTCCCAGAACTTGACGTAAATATTACGGCATAAAAGCGAAGCTTTTTACGGTTCAGAATATATTTTTAACTTTTCAATCTGTTCATTAGTTTAGTAGTTGTTAATGTTTTAATGATACTGGGAAATGACGCTAACTTTGCTACTCTTGGATAAAAATAGCTATAATTCGTAATCCTAATAATTGATTGATTGATAATTGATTTTTACTTGTGGGAGGACCTTGTGCAGGGTCCGTCCGGGTTGGTACCACCATCTTATCCATTAACCTACCGCCAAACAGCAGTGCTCGCATTGTTGTGTTCCGGTTTGGGGATAAGACAGCCGGTGAAATGACTAGCATAGAGGCATTCCATCTTAGTCCTTAGGGTTGGCAGTGCATTTGCAGTCTTGTGAATGCGAATGTCTATGGGTCACAGTTTCCACTTACCATCAGGTGGCCTGTGTGCTCAATTGCCTTCCTATGCCATAAAATAAAATAAATAAATAAATAAATGATATCCAAACATTCCAAACCTCAATAACCTACCTAGCGATGTATTGAATTACACTCTAATTCCAAAATATCAACACATTCAAAATAAATCTATTATTTCTAATACACGACGGTATTTCTCATTATTGCAGTAAACAACCCAAACCAAGACACATAAAAATTTAAAAAATCTGGCTAAAGTACGAATAGTTCAAGTATCCAATCTAGTTTGGACCGTTTATTTCAATGTTTTACCGGTAATGTTCAAATAGCATCAAATAGGGCGATTGTGCACTACAAGGAATTTTACTGTCCGGCAGTCCGATTTTTAACGGTCCGATATGGCACGCCATTAAATGTATATAGTACCTTGTGCACTATACGTAATTTTACCGTCCGACATTTTACTTTTCCCCATTCCGTACAGTATTTTTCCGGTCCGTGATGACAGCTATGAAAAACGTGTTTATGCTTGTGCACTGCGTCCGGAATTAGTATTATTCAAGACAGCCGGGCGGGGGCGGGCTAAGGGGGGTGTGTGTCACACGCACAGAACTATATCGAGATAGAAGGAAAGAGTGTATGTACCTCGCGTGCCGAAAAGTGGTTCTGAGAACAACTCATTGTTTCTAGTGTAATGGCGTGTAGTTCCAAAGAGTGGTAACCCCAAACTGCGTCGCTTTTGGGTCACTTCTCTTTTAGTAAAAAGACGGACAAGTGCACAAGCCAATCATCCGTTTTTTTCATGCTACTATGCCGCACCTGCGAGTAAAAAAACGGACAAGTGCACAAGCTAATCATCCGTTTATTTCATGCCATATCGGACCATGAAAACTCGGACTGCCGGACAGTAAAATTCATGGTAGTGCACAATCGCCCATAATCTATATTTCTTCACATCCATCAAAACTGTCCAATTCAAACTATGAGTATTCTGGGATGGGTACGAATTTAAACGAAATTAGTCGCTTGGAAGATAAGCAGCTGTAACTTTATTTTTTGCCTATAATTTGGTAGTACTTGTTGCACGTTTCGAACTGTGCCAACTTTTGAGACAAGAGCATTTTTTTCTGTACAAAGAGTCCAAGTTGTATGAAAAACGAGAAATGCTTCAGTGCTTAGAAAGTATGAATTTATTATGAATAAATAAATAAATAAATATCAGGGGACAATGTCACACTAATTGACCTAGTCCCAAATTAAGCTCTAGGCTTGTACTATGGGTACTAGACAACGATATAAATACTTTTATAGAAAAAAATACACTTATATACATAGAAAGCATCCATGACTCAGAAACAAATATTCGCGCTCATTACGCACACACACTCGTAATTTGGAATTATAATACAAATGTTACGTTATTATGGATTGGATACTTAAACTTATCAAGTTTTACAGTCACAAATTAAAGTTTTTTTAAAACAAGGGAGGCTAAGGAATACCGCACGGTAGCGTTCTGTGCCAGTACGAGTATCATTAAAACCTAATTGATTTAAATATAGAAAAGTTGACGTTGACGATACGATAGCAATTCAAAGATAAGATGGTTTTACCCAGTAGAATAGAAGCCCTGGTAAAAACCTAAAAACGTGTAGCGAAATTGCCCCCGTCCATATAATACACAGGGTGATCAAGCGCCGTACTTAAACATTTTATTAGACAATATAACTCGTACTTTCTTAAACATGTGTATCTAAATTTGTGACGTGAATTAAATGACCCTGAGTGCAGCCATAAGTACTTTAAGATGAATAATCGTGGTATGAAAATCTTTGTCACTTTTGGACCTTAATAGCATTGAAATAGAGTCGAAAAGTGACCGACCTTTTCATACCGCGACTCTATTTAGTCAGTAAAACGACGTATTGTCGAATAAGTTTGCTTTGATAAGTACGTAATCACACATAAACTTAAAACAATAACTGTATAAGTACAAGTAACCTAATTCTAAGGGTAATATACGATGTTACTCAATGTCCGGCTGCTTGTAAAGAGAACCCGGGAAATGCACTATAAATAGACATGAAATCAATAAACTGCAGCGTGATCCGATTGTGGAGTCTGCGTACTAGACTCTAGGTCTCAGATTTTGAAATAATCTCCTCTCAGAACACCCCTAGATATTGTTTCGTTGACACGTCCTGTACTGTGTTGACAAATGTATCTCCTTTTCTAAAAGTGAACAAGTGGAGAGTTTTAACAAAGTATAAACTACAGCTTGGGGCGGAGATTTGTGTCCCGTTTTTAAATGTGCACACCTGTTGAGTGTACTAAGGTAAGTCCTTTATTTATGTAGGTTTTAAGAACAAAAACGTAATATGTTAGACACATCCTGTAAGTAAACTCTGGTTAATAAAATTCACAAACCTGTTTGTACAGGATGTAACAAGACCAAGTGCAAAAAAAATATACTTAGTTTTGGTTTGTATAGAGAAATAGCATTCTTGTAAACCTGACTCCATACACATTTTTTTTTAAATTTGAGTTTGTTTTCCTCTTGCTTCGTGAAATATTTTTAAATATTTTCACTATTAGCATATTGTTTACAAAAAAGTTTTCTACACAGCTTCCACCTTACTTAAGTCAAAAGTTTAAAATAAATAAGTTAGTAATAAATAAATAACTTAGCAATTCAAAAAAATTGGGTAGAAGTACCGGTTTTGGCCATTTAACTCATATAATCATTTATTGAAGCAATATGAAATTACAAAAACATATTTATATTTTACATACACATACATACATACATACATACCTTCACGCCTGTAATCCCAGAGTGGGGGAGGTAGAGCTACAGAATTACATACAACTAACTAAATACTACAACTATTAAGTATATTTTATCTTTCTATTAATCTTCACTCCTATTTATGAATATAACTTTTAATTTTACAGTATTTTTGATATTCATTTCAACCTTAAGATGATTAAGAAGAGCCGCTAAAATCGCGTGGCTGTCAAAAAATTCCATACAAATTTAGCTCCGGCCGTTAACGGTTCTCACCCCTTAAATCAAGTCCGATTTCCACGATTTTTGATTATGTTGTAGTAATTATAAAAAACTAGGTCTGTACGTTTCTGCTTTTTGTTTTGTAATTTGTTTCATTCTAAGAAGTATTTTCGTGGAAAGGAAAACGTACAGACATAGTTTTTCATGATATCTACAACATATCCTACCTACCTACCTACCTACCTACTGTAGTCGCTCTAAAGCGAAATTTAAAAACGTTGTGGCTGAATGAGTCGTGAAGCCAAGTTCCTATAATGATTATAGTTCGCCTTTATACATTACTTTACATACATACATACATATTCAAAAATCGTAAAAATCGGACTAGGTTTACGGGTAGAGAATAGTTATTTGTTCAACAAGAGAGCAAAGTTGGTTTTTGCTGCGAGTGATGATGTTGAATCCCGAGTAAGCGAAGGATTCTATTATTGAATCACGAGCGTAGCGAGTGATTCTAGGTTAGAATCCTGAGCGTAGCGAGGGATTCAAAGACACGAGACGTAAAAAACTTTGGTCTCGTGTGAGACATACAACTTTTCACCTCAGCAGCGAGAACAACACAGCGCGAAGCTGGTAGGGCCAACGCAGGTCTTCCGTTGTGACCATTTGGTGAATACACGACTAAATAACGACACGATCGCATATGCATCAATCACAAGCAAAGCAAAATACTAATAAAATAAAAAGTGGAAAAAATAAACATGAAACAGATAAAACCTGTCACTCAACTTGATAATGCCGTAGTGCAAACACAACTTTATACAGCTTTATGTAGTCTGTGGCTTTAATTAGGCCTTGTCTATTCTATGGCTATTGGCTATGGCGGACAAATTAACAAAAATTACATCGTCATTTACATTACATTACATTTGTTTAATACGCAGAACAAATTAGCAAAAGTAGGTCAAGGACCATGAAAACCAAATTGAGTATCAAACTATGAAAAACGTCTAGTAACACCGTGCTCCTGAATGCTTGTGGGACATAAAAAAAGGTATGTGAATACGTGATTCGAACTAAATTGCAACTAGGTAGTCTCATATGTCTGAAATTTTCTCGACTTTTTCGCGTTCCTGCAAGTGTTTCCTTAATGAGCCTTAAAACTATGTATATACATTTCAGGTTCTGAAGCGACGGGGGCAGATTATGAGCTAAAGTAGTTACGTTGACGGAATCATTGACAGCCTCGTGGAGTCATAATCTACAAAAAATAAATTAAATTGAACAAAAGACGTGGATTTCTAAACTTGAACAAATTCAAACAAAGAAAAACAGCTACTAACATCATGCTACTTAATGCTTGTGGGACATAAAAAACAGGTATCTGACTGGAACCAAATTAATAGTTACTGTTCCCTTAACTGCAAGTGTTTCTTTAACTGAGTCTTAAAACCATGTATACATTTCAGGTTCCTAAGCAGGCAACAGATTTTTCCAGCAATTTGTTGCTGTGGCCTGATACTTTACTACCCCGAAGAGGAGACATGCCAGATGAAGCTTGAAGATTTTAGGTGTGACATGAACCCACAACGGAATGGCGAAGCAGAGGCTTTTTTTGTTTTTGAGTGAAGACATGAAAAAAAACAATATGATAAAAATTAAATAACATGTATCTATATTTGTAAAACCAACAATTTCAAAAATTAAAAGTTAAAAGTAAAATTACTGCAGTTTTGCAAGTTAAATGTTACAGTTTTGTTTGGAACCGATATTGTTGTCTTAGAAACTTGAGTTTGAGTAGTTGATGAGGCTGAGATTTCGGCTTCCTTACTTGTTGTGGGCTGTGACAGAGGAATAGAGAAAGTAGGTGACTCAGCAGTGGTATTTGTGACTGTGGAAGTAGATGGGCAAGACCAAGGATCTGAGGTCTGTTTCCAGCTCATAGTTTCACCGGCTTCCTCACTTGTAGATTGTGACGGCACAATAGTGAAAGTAGGTGACTCAGTCGCAGTATTAGTGACTCTGGAAGTGGATGGGCGAGACCAAGGATCTGAGGTCTCTTTCCAGCTCATGGTTTCGGCTTCCTCACTTTTGGATTGTGGGGGAAGGATATGGAAAGAAGGTGACTCAGTGGCGGTATTTGTGACTCTGGAAGTAGATGGGCGAGACCAAGGATCTGAGGTCTGTTTCAAACTTATGTTCTCTATGATACGCTTACAGATTTTAGTTTTATTTTCAAGTGAATCTTCAATATATCCTTCCGCAACCATATTCGACCTCCATCCGCCGTGCCGTTTTTGAACATTAGCGGCTGAAAAAAAATTGGACTTCTTGGGTTTGTGCCCTACTGATATTTTCTTCAAAAATGCAATGAGTTTGTGGTAGGTTTCAATGTGCACATCATCCTTCGTTTTTATTGTTGTTTTCAACATTGAGTAAATACTCCACATTGTTGATGGTTGCTTTGTTTGTGATAACTCTATGAAATACGCTAACAGTACAGTCTCCGAAAAAGTTTTGGAACCATTTCAGATATTTTTCGCGAGACGTAGCGTAACAGAAAAGCAACAAAAAACATTTTTTTTAAACAAGTACAATAATCCCGCTATTTTTGAAATGCGTTCTGAAACTGCCCCCGCGGTTTATGTCACGAAATCAAAGATTGCTAAAACAATAACAAAATTATGTAGATACATGATAAACTTCTTATTTTTCATTAATTTTGTCTTCAAAACATTAAATAAAAAAAATGATCGTATAAAATAGTTATAATAAACACATTTCAAACTTTAACAGATAGTTTTATTTGCAATTTTACGGTTATGTGTGCATCCGAACGTGCGTTTCTTTTTGGGCCTACTATGTGTGGAATTTGAAAATCGAATTTCGAATCAAGTTGTTTCTATCTCTCGCTTTTTTCCTATCGAAGTGAAAGTGACAGAACAAAGTGAAGTTAAATTTTTTCGAATGTTGTAAATAGCCCCAGCACTGCTCACGGCATTTAAAAAAAATAATTAAAAAGCTACTTTGCCTCACGCTCGCAGCAAAATTGAATTTTGCTCACTGTTTTTAAGCAGCAAAACCTGCTTGTTTGAGCTGCTGAGGTGAAAACGTTTTTGCATTTTGTACAGAAATTTTTAACTTCACCATCCTCTTAAGTGGCCAAAAAGGGTACGGCCAAGTCGGCCACTGTACAAACGGTACTTCTCTCACGGCTCTTGGCTCCGTGACTTATTTTTAACATGGAGACCCCTCCTTTAAGAGGGAAGGAGGGGTCTCCATTTCTCCATTACATTTAACATATGTACCTATCTTTGTCAGTGTACCTGTGTAACTCTGTGACTATCTGTGGCATCGAAGCACCCTGTAGCGTTTTTTAAAGAAAGGTAGTTTACTCGGGATGGTTTTTAGCTAGCTTTCATGAAAATCGGTTCGACTGGTGAAGACATATATAATTTGGAGGCTTATTATGACATTGCTATGCAATACAGTTCAGTTTACGGTGAGAGAAAAGGACAGAGCTATATAACTTCAATGGCTCTGTCCTTTACGCTCGCCCTAAAATTAACTGCAAAGTCATGTCATAATAACCCCCGCGATATATGCGACCTTACTAGACCCCCTGAAAGCAGAGTTCACCACTAAATCGAAGGATTTCATCTGTTTAATAGTTGTTAACCATTATACTTTGAAGTCATAATTGTGATATTGCTTCCAGAGAGTGTAATAATGACTGTATAATGCAATCATAACTATATATTTTGTTTACAGGTGACGAAAGCTCCTCTTTGGGGGTAAAGAGAATTCATTGCTGAAAAGAAAAAAGATCCGATTAAAAGTGAATGTGGGAAATCATAATTATATATTGTATTTAATGGTAAGGGCGAAACGACTTAGCATATAAAATAATCCATTATAGCAGTATTTGTTAGGACCTTAATTGCATTTGCATTTTAACATTACGGCAACAGCCTAGCGTTATAATTACAAACTTAACTTAAAAATTTAACGGTTCTATCTTTGAATTAAAAAACGATGGTTGACTTAAACCTTACAACCGACTATTCGGGATACACAATTGAAATGGATTCAGATGAAATGACCGAGCTTATGTGGGTTTTGCTTATGTCTGTGATACATATATATTTCACGATATTTCTTTGCACTACTTTGTACAAGTTGTCAACCTGGCGGCAGGTGGCTAACTGCGTTGTCATCTATATTGTCGTTTTTGTATCCCTTAAATTCGCTTTTAACGTGGTGTTGCCATCTGTCAGCCCCAAACCATTTGTCTGCTTGTATCCATGCGATAGTGACGTTAAAAACCTTGATAGTGAAGATAAAGAACCTGAATTTCTTGTGACTGTTTAAGCTATTTTGTTTTCAATGCGAAATTCTGGTCAAGTTAGAAGCTAGTATTATCGATCATTTAGCGTTATTCGAAACCACAGCTTCTTAACTCGTGGACTATTTCATTTTATTTGTTTCTGGGAATGCGATGGTTGCAAGGACAATGTTTTCATTGAGTTATATTACTCGAATGAGAATAACTATATTGTAGGGCTCCTTAATGTGTATGACCGATTTTGAATAGGTACCTAATGAATAAATTGATATTTACTATCTACTCCTATTCGACTGATGTTCTGTGTGTGTTTGCGTTTTAGTTTGTTTCGCTCGAAAAAACCGATTCTTTTTTGAAGGGAGGTTCACATGAGCTTATTCTATTAGTATCTACATAATTATTATGCAATGTCTATTTGTAAATATTGCAGCGTAATCTAGTAATATTTTCGTTTTTTCCCTCGACTCCGTCCGCGTAGAGGTCGTTTTTTGCTTGTTCCACGGGAATTATAACATTTTCCAGGTTCAAAATAACTTGAGTGCAATTTTGGTTTGGTGGCTGTTTGTTTGCTAAATTTTATCCAAATCCTGTAAGCTGCTTAGGTCTGATTGATGCATCCATACAAATGTTCACATTAATAATATTTATTATTGAATAGGAATGTATGCACTTGGTGTCTCATTATGTAATTAGTTGATGTTATATAAAATAATTAGTTACTGTAAAACTATTCATAGGTACATAAAGTCATTTTAATCCACGCTAACACGCACCGCGACATTACACCAAATAAGAAAATGATTCATTTTTATTTATTTTTTATAGGAGAGGGGCCAAACGACCGTGCATGTTTAATAAAAAACGCTCACATAACGAAGATGTAACGCACAATTACTTAAATTAAAGTAGTCGGCACATAGCAGAACAGTACACCCTGTTTGCACTAATGTGTGGCTTCGCGGTCGAATTTTAAAACAAAGGCAAGTAGAGGGATCTACACATACATACATACATAAACTCACGCCTTCATTCCCAAAGTGGGGTAGGCAGAGCTACAGAATTACCAAAAACTTTTAAAACTTGTTGTTAATTCTATAACCACACTTTGCACAAATAGGCTAAGATGTTTACCAGCGTATTAGTGACAGATTGCAAGCCCATCGCCTAACAGTACTACAAGCCTTCATTCCCTTAGTCGTCGCCTCTTACGACATCCACGGGAAGAAATGGAGTGGTACTATTCTAACCCGGCAACCACACGGGATCTATAATAAAAAAAATGAAATTCAATTAATTGGTATTGTTCATATTTTTACAATTGGTTTAAAAGCCGTTCTGCATTTTTAAGTTTTTCAAATATTTGTCTATTTTGGATATTTCAACAAAAGTATATTTATACCTTTGTTTGACTTTCGTTTTCGGCTTGAAGCCCTCCTAGGTGTATGTTACGGGTTAGGCGAAAACTACACTATTACAGTCACTTTTTATCATTAGATATCATTAAATTGTTGTAGTTTATTAGAAAATGCCAGACCAAATTAAAAAAAAACCTGTCATCCATTAAATGTCTGCTAAATAAATAAAGATATGAAAACAAAACTATAGGGTTGAATAAAAATAAATAAAAATTGGTACCTCTTCTTTAGAACTAGATTACCGTGAGTTATATTTTTGGGTCTGTCCCACTTGTAAACGTATTTCACAAGCGCATTATTTTTTCAGTTTGACTTAAATTAAAGTAAATTTAAGCGTGTTTTCGTGGATTGAAAACTCTCTGACAATAAGTTCTGAGCCCCTAGACAAGATGCATTACGCTACGCTAACTAGCTTTTAAAAACAATACGAACAGAAACGCTAGTTAGCCTAATGCATCTTGGCGTAAGGCCTAGTTTTCGTGTAGAGAATATCTGTTTGTAGAGTTAGAGTTAGATCTAACGGCCTAAAAGGTAAATGTTAATGTTTACATGCAACAATATTTCTGCTAGGTATCTACAGTAATAATTATCATCAAAATTCAAATCAATCATATCAAAGAAGTTTGGAGAGTTCCACCAGCGGGCGTTCCAATAAAAAGTATTTTATACAGATTATGTAGATAATTATATTTGGAGTTGTTTATGGCAATTGAATCGTAAATACATACGAATTTAGAAAAAGTGTAATTTTGGCAATTGTATTTATAGCAAATAAGGATAGTTATAATCGTTTCGAATACAATTTTTCAGTCTAAATCTATGTGTCATCTATATGTCGTGTCGTTCAAAATAAATGTTTCCAAGTAATGTTTTGTCTTACTTTAATACTACGATATCACCTTTAGCTAGGTACCCACTAGCTGTATCTGTAACCGTAGCAGTTATAGTAAAAAGTTCTAGTGGAGGATAGGCTATTGTAGGGCCATTACCAACTGACCGTGTCGGGGCAATAAATCATTTTATCGGAGTCTCTCGCTCGTACTCGTTGAGCTTATGGCGAGCGTAAGGGATGCGTGTAGTATCAGCGTTATCTTGTATCCCTTACGCTCGCCACAAGCCCCACGAGTACGAGCGAGAGAGTCCGATAAAAATGGTTTATTGCCCCGACGGTCAGTTGGTAACGGCCCTACAATAGTGAGTACCCAGCATTTATCTAATGCTGCAAATGCACTGAGACAGGACGCGGCGCGGTGCGGTGTTTTTATTTTTTTCCGAACGGCTACGCCACGCTTTGGGGATGCTTTTTATTGGAAACGGGACGGGAACGCGCCGCACCGCGCCGCCTTCGCTCTTAGTGCGTTTAAGACTTTAATAGGAGGACAACGTTGGCAAGGTAAAGCTAAATAGAGCAGCGCCACGCCAAAATCGAACCGTGAATGTCGAAAATGTAGCGTTTAAAAGTACTTGACGCGGTCAGTTGCATTTCCAAATGGACGGAAAGCTAGCGCGACGCGTCAACGCGTCTAACGAATGGAACTGTGGTGAATGTCGAAATTCAACGTTTGAACACGCCACGCCACCGCGCCAAGCCAAATGGCATCGTGGTGAATTTTCTAAACAATCTGTGGTCAAAATATTACGCCCCTCCAGATGCATGCACTCAACTTGTCTCCGAGTCAAACGGCGTGCCCGTGAAAACCCAGCTTAAGGAGGTGAGAGTCCAGCCTTAATACCGTGTGGGGGTAAAGCAGAGGTGATATGCGTGGCTTGGGACCAGGGGCGCACAAACTACCACAAAGCTAGCTGGCACGACCACCCACACTTGCATTATCCCAGTTATAACCTAACCTAACCTAATAAGGCGGGGGTAACCTAATTCTATGTAAGCGAGCCATAATTCAATTGAGCTTCAGTATGTACGTTAGTTTCGGATTACATTATATTATGATAAGATATGATATGCGTGACCACTACGAAATATAATCATTATTTCTAATGTGTTTATGCATTGAACTGTTGTATCTAATATAATATATGGTGTGAGTAAAATACTAATTCCATATGAGCGTTATTCTTTTACCATACGATACGATATTATAATCAAACTATATATTTACTAAATAAAATTATATTGTTATTAAAATCATTTAGTATAATACCTTGTGATCGTTATTCATGTGATATTACATTCGTAATAACGTAATAAGTATTTAATGAGACGCAATTTTCCAAACTAAATAAAGTTTTTTACGTATCTATGGTGCTGTATTTCATGATATGACGAAAACAGTTCCAAATCAGCGGGAGACTGGCTGGTAAGGGGTAGTGAATGGTAGGGGGAATTGTATTGATTCATTGCATGTAATTTAGAACCATTATTCTTTGGCAAGCATACGTCTCGAACATTTTAGTAAAGGCCTGTTTAACAAACGACGTGTAAATTTATCTGCCATTTAAAGTTGGCCCTCTCCTTGTCTATTTGCAAGCGTAAGAAAGAGAAAGGACTAAATTTATATATCAAATATGCTTTACTTGTCGATTGTGCAACAGGCGGTAAGTATTCAAATATTAGTTTCTGTGTCGCCACTGTTGCCCAAATGTACAGAACACAATGTAGTAGAAGGCGTGTAATACTACATTATGATGGATTTGGCAATGTACAGTCAACGTCAAAGATATGTTTACCTTTATAGCACCTTAAATTTACAGAACATATTATTCGGGTCATTCTACTTTTCGATACCTAAAATAGAAATCATAATTTAAAATCCATTATAAAAAATCGTAGATATCTTGAGATAATTTCACAGCAGTCCAACATTAATTTTTAACCAGATCTCACGTTATATTGTAAATTTACCCACTATTTTTGTCATTTTTGTATATAAAACACGAATTTGCTGCTCAAATTACCACTTCGTTACCAGTCTCAGCGTCCCTTTACGAATAACGACCATTGCGTTACTATTATTGCCTTTTTTTACACAGCCCAACCCAATTTAGAAATAAAAAATATTCAAGTATGTCGATCAGAATCCGAATATTGTGTGCATTTTTAAGATTATCTAGTTTTGTTGAAAATTATGACTCCGAATTTACGTTCACGTTAAGGGACGTTTTATTAGGCATCAAAAAGTAGAATGGCCCATTCCCAAAAGTTGCGAAGTCTTCTCAAGAAATTACTGAGAATATTCTAAGAAACATTAGAGAACATTGATAATATTCTCTTTCGTTACAGTAATTAAGACTATCTTGTAAGTGGCCGATGATGTCTTAAGTTTCTCGACGCTATAATCAATGCTAAATGTAGTGCGTCGTAACGAGCCAGAATGAGAAGACAAATTGATGACAAGAAGCTTTGGTTGTAATCGTGTAACTTCTCTTATTTTATCTGTGGTTTTGGCTCATTGATCGTCTTATTTATTTATTTATTATTTAAGCCTTTTATTTCCTTATCCCTTAATTGTATACATTTCAAATGTGTTAGTAATTTTTGTTTACATGCTAATAGGTATGTTAGTTTGGTTATGTTCATTGTTTTGAATAAAGACCCCTTTTTGGGTAAACGCCTCCCCCAGTTTCTTCCATCCTTTTCTGTCCTGCGCTTTATTGAGCCAGAGATTGTCTTATGCTATACAATAATCATAATATCGCACGTTTAGAACAATAGTGACCTAATTCAAAATGTCAGCTTTCAAAATTAAAGCCTAAATATATTATTATAGAGACCTAAGTCGAAATTTAAAATTTCTGAGTTAGGTCACTATTGTTCTGAAGGTGCGATATGCAGCCGCCTTAAGAGGATTGTGAAGCGCCGCTAAAATCCAGTAGCTTTCAAAAAAAAATTACAAATTTTGCTCCGGGCGATAACGTTTGTCACTCTCTAAATCAAGTCCGATTTCCAAGATTTCTGAATATATTGTAGTTATTATAAAGAACTAGGTCTGGACGTTTCTGTTTTTTTTATAAATTTATTTAAGTCTAAGAAATATTTTCTTGGAAAGGAAAACGAACAGACATAGTTTTTCATGATAACTACAAATTAATAAAAAAATCGTAAAAATCAGAGAAGGTCTAAGGGAAGAGAGACATTATTGCATTTTGTATGGACATTTTTAGCTTCACTATCCTCTTAAGTAGAAAAGTTAAGAAACTTTTTAAAAATCGTTTTTTATGTCATAAAATACTCGTGTAACTCGTGTTCCAGAAAAAACTGGTTGTAAAATTTTAATGGCTTTGCAAAAACTCTAGGTGTATTTAAAATACTAATATTTTTGGCAGAATATCTCGATAAAAAACTCAAGTAGCATCGCCCGCTGCAGCGCAACGAGCTAATTTTAGACTGAATTAATTCACACTATAACTTCCACACCAGCTGTTACACAGATCATCACTTCATCACTGACTAAAATATTTTTGTTTTTAAACCAGTCAAAATTCCAAAATACGTACGTGTTTACATTCGTACAATTTATTTAAACAAATCAAATCACACAGTTATAAATAGACAAGCAGTACCTACCTATTCGGTGGATTCCACAAACTACCTAACTAGCTAACTAGCTAACTTGTTAACTTGTTAATACGATTAGGAAGCACTTCGAATCAACAGTGTACGGATAAACTTGTACCATTAGTTTTTGTATACTGTTCTTGTAAGATGTTTATTGTAAATTGATAACAAATAAATCATTATTATTATTATTATTTATTACCAACCTGTATCTTGGGACACAGAGTAAGTACAGTCGAAAACCGGGATTGTTGAGCCACTTACCCATGTTTCTAATTTGGCTATGTAATGCAAATCGAATAGCTGTCAGCCAGTCGTTGACATCGGTTATTGAATACACGGCTAAATTACGAACAATGGCACGTGGCTCAACAATCTCGGTTCGTGACTGTACCTATGTTATAATTTATAATATATTTAGTATTTATAGGTACGTATGTAAACTCTTTATTGAACAAAACAAAAACAATTACTAATTCGTACATAAACTTAAGATTAACATGTACAGTAGAGGAAATTGATTCATAGACCATTTTGGACTATGTCATTGTGACGTAATCAATCAAAACGTAAGAGACTTCCGATGAGTTTATTTACAGTGTCACTTTGACAAAGTCCAAAATGGTCTACGAATCAATTTCCTTGACTGTACAATGGCAAAATTATCCCTATAAGGGATCTGTTCCAGTTAACCTGACCATAACTGAGGAAACTACGAGGATTTTACAAAACTGTGAGTAAGCTAGTATCCGCTTTTTACTCAAATTTCATACTTACACAACAAAACTTATGTAAACAAGGATAAGTATGTAATTTGAGTAAAAATCGGTGAAATTCCTCCACCTTATTCCAACAAATTAATTTGCGGTTGTTGACAAACAGATTGTTTTGGGTTTATCTTGATCGGCTATATCTCGCAAATTATTTGATTCTATTGTAAATACTTATAAATATTTACTCAGTGTCAACGTATATCTTTAGACTCACGGCTTATCAAGATCTTTGATGAAGGCGTCCTTGAAGATGAATGAAAGTGAATTGCCTTTGTTATCTAACATATTATTATGCATGCTTTCACACATACGCAAATCTATACCTACCCTAAGTGATACGTATATATCTAAGAAATTTATTTACCAAAGAAAAGACATCTCAAGGCTATTTTTCTCGAAATTTGGTCGTTAGAATCGTTCGGAAGCAGGTATTTGTGCTTTCTCTTCCATGAGAATTTTATTCACAATAACTGAGCGAAATATAAATTCAGATAATTCATCGCTACCGGAAGCGTCTACGCTTTCGTCGTCTTACATCATGACTTGTTGATTTTTCAACACGTCTATTTCTGTGCTAACGATGTATATGATTTTTCGTTCAGGGCCTATATTAGACGTCTTGGAGATATTGAAAATAATAAACTATGTTTCAATCCACAGCATCCACCATATCAATAGCAGATTTATCAAAAGGAAGCCCAGTTCTGTTATTTAATTACTGAACACTAAACAGTAGACGCGGTAGCCTAGTGTCGGTAGTGACCCTGCCTATGAAGCTAGCGGTCTAGGGTTCGATCCCCGATACGGGCAAATATTTGTGTGATGAGCGCGGGTATTTCTTCCTGAGTCTTGGGTGTTTTCTATGGATTTAAGCATGTATTTATCTATATAAGTAAGTTTATCGTTACCCCTACTCCATTCCACTGCACTGAGGCGCATCACCCACCGCACTTTGAAGCCGTAACGGTGAACAGCACCAAGAGTGAATGTCACTAAAAAAAATACTAGTATCCATAGTACAAGCCTAGAGCTTAGTTTGGGGCTAGGTCAAGTTGAATGAGATTGTCCCCTGATATTTATTTAAATAGTTCTGTTAAGCGTTAAAAGTCTTCATCTGTCTATTCGTCTACTTTTGAGTACCAAGGGCCAGTAGGTTTTAACCGATTCATTGCGGTAGTATTCCGGAATTGGTAGTCAGTTCCGTTTGGCTTAAAAACCTATAACATCCTTAGTGATTTTTCACATTATTTAACTTGTATTCCATCTTCAGTTTCATAGAGTCGGATAAAAGCATTAATGACGTTATAAATTCAAGGATCTTAGAAGATTAATACTCTGCGTCCGGCAAGAGGTAGATGTTGCGGTTGGCAGTGGGTATAAAAAAATAAATGGAGCTGACGCCAAACCATTGCTATTGGATTTACTAGAGTTCTCTCGCCACAATCACGAAACAAAAACATTAAAATGACTAAAAGCTACTTTATTGCTTTGATGTTATTTTTGGAATTTGCTTAGGAAATCCTTTTGATTATATGACTTTTCTAAAACAAGCATCATTGTAGATACAATATTCCCTGGTGTGTTGTGTAGATATGTAGTTGTGGCTATTAGTATATATCAAACAAACAGGGGCTCTATTTGTGATCGGTAAAATCTAATTTTGCTTTTGTAATTTTATTGTAATTTCAACCTTATTTGTTGGATAGTAATGGCGGCCGAGTTAAAAAAACAATACTCCCTGGTTAATTGTCATTTCTTAATAAAATATATTTTTTCTTGCGTTAATGGGTAAAAAATTAGTCGTGCCATCTTTCGTCGATGAATCCCTACGGAACCCGCTCTAGCGAAGACCACTTGACGGATACGCATTATGATATGTTTACAGTGTAGAAAACGTTTGGGCGTCCGCCCGCCCCGCGGCCGTGTTGGGCGGGCGGCGGACCATCCAGTCCAGACTCTGATACCGTCGCGGAAACTCGTCTACCGGACAGTGTTGTGATATTCACCAAAATGGCCGTAAGTCCTTTTTAACATACCTGCAAAGAGTGCTTTAAATTTAGAGTAATTCAAAAAAATATTTTGTTGATGTTTAGGTAAATTAATATTCCTAAAATATCCAAACACGACGATTAAACATGTTTTCACGACATTGCCTCGACCTCTCGCCGTTGTATCTTACAATTGTATAAAAGTCAATTTAACAAATGTAAGTGATCTCTGACGTCAATGCGCATGGATTAACGAGACAGGCGCACACGCAGCTGCGCGGACGCGTCATCAATGGACGCATACGGCGTTTTATAACGCTGGTAATTCCAGAGAATCTCTTTCGGAAAGTTACTTGAGATATTTTAGGAGATGATGCTGGAGGCGCACGGCCATCAAACTAGTTGGCACTGGAGCTCGTGTTTTATGGCGGTCGTTCAAATCGTTTACAACATCGCTAATGATAACTTTAATTAAATTTCAGCCTAGAAACAAGGAACAAGAGCAGGAGGTCCTGACCTGGATCCAAGCTGTCATTGGAGAGCCTCTGCCTGGCGGCGACTATGAAGATATCCTGAAAAACGGCATAGTTCTCTGCAAACTCGCCAATAAACTATTACCTGGATCCGTCAAGAAGATCCAAGAAAAAGGAACCAACTTCCAGCTTATGGAAAACATTCAACGGTAAATTTCGTACTAGGATTTCATAGATGACTGTAACAAGTACCATCTGTATTAACAAACGATGCTGTTATTTCAGATTCCAAGCTGCGATTAAGAAGTACGGAGTCCCAGAAGAAGAGATTTTCCAGACTGCCGATTTGTTTGAAAGGCGTAACATCCCCCAAGTTACCCTCTGCTTGTATGCTCTAGGCAGAATTGTATGTATATATTATCTTAAAACAATATGAATATAATCTGAGTGTAAATTATTAAGTATAAATAATGAAATCTTTCAGACTCAAAAGCACCCTGAATGGACCGGTCCTCAGCTTGGCCCTAAGATGTCAGACAAGAATGAACGCACATTCACCGAAGAACAACTTCGTGCCCACAACTCCGAGTTGAACCTTCAAATGGGCTTCAACAAAGGCGCCTCCCAGTCCGGCCATGGAGGCTTCGGCAACACCCGCCACATGTAAATTACCTCTTCAAAGTCATGTTTACCTAGTAGGTATCTGAGACCAACATTTTATTTTAATACCGATTGTTTCGGAATTTATCAGTATTTTTAACAAGAATTCTATTCCATTCTTGTGCGTGGATAATTTTATATTCTTTGTCGGTTTTGATTCTACTATGGTTTATTATTTAAGCTATAACTGATTAAATATAATTGTCCTAATTTCATATACCTAGTCAATGTAAGTTCAATTACTACTTGAGATTTCTACTTTAACCAAATATTGTGAAGGTTCTGTCGCTACTATTAGTATTAATAATCTAACAAGTTTTATTTTTCTTAAGATTTTTGTACGAGTATGTGTAAATGAATATTTAATATTATTAAATAATAAACATTATTTTTATTACAGCGTTTATTTTGCTTGTAGTAACGGTCATCGTCACGGTCATTAAAAAAGTAATCTAGAGCATACGCATTGATTAGCATACAGCTTAATTGAAATAATAACTTATGAAGATAAAGTGTAAATTACTGGTTTACTCTTAATAAGTGTCAAGCTACCCTTGGCCTAATTACTCCTGTCCAGGCAGATATTAATTTAATTTGTCTAGTTCACCGACGAATGCCAAGACACGTTTCTTAGCGGTCAATTTACATTGAATCTCATTTGAGTGACAATTTAATCCCACAATGTGTTTAGAGGCAGCTGGTCATAACTGCAGACAGCAGCATGTTTATTTCCCATATTTCTTTTAACCGTGTCCAGAATTATTTCCAATTAAAAAAAAACAGTCCGAGTGCTTAGTTTTCAAACTGAATATTTTTTGTGATGAAAAGATGCAGAAAATAAATGGAACTAACTTAAACGAAACGAAATGACCGATTAATTACACTCTTTAATTTAAAAAGTCATTGAGCCTGAGAAGTCTACTTTTGGCTCACAAACAAGAATTAAGAAAATTTCGCAAAGAAAAGTTTCAATTAGCCCTTCATAAGTCAAGAACATAAATATGATAGGGATTAAGTTTGAAAAACATTTAATACTTATAATAGCTACACGACAAGCGCTCCTATGCAAAGACAAATTATTATTGTGTTATTATATTTTTGAGACTCAGGACTCTATCGTATTTTTGTACCATCTAGAAAAATATCCAAAGGAATGTTTCTCATCCAAGCAAAAATATTCAATCGACGCAGATATTTTTATTTTTATTCCAATAGCGATTGGCTTCAACTGCGGCTATGGCCGCCAATTTTTCACATTCCTATCTTCCCAAAAAACTCAACAAGATTTATTAAGAGCAGATCTTTGACAATGAAAAAACTAGAATATTTTCCAAGCGCGTGTGAGGTTCGATGAACTTTGTCATTCAATGCAAAACAATGTATTCAGGTAGTTAATATGTCATAGCCATGACTTGGTTAGTCTGAGGTAATAAAACAGTTTTAGGCCTACAGAAATAGCTGTGGCGTTGAGAGCTTGCGGTTACTTTAAGGACTGTTTAACGGAATATTTCGTGTTTTGTGCCAAAACGTGCTAAAGCCAAGAAGTTTGTGATTTTAACAGAACCAGTCGTTAGTATTTTTTGCTTGACCTTAGCCGCTGTTGTGTCATGACTCTCAACCAAAATAATATCTTGACTCAGCATATTGTTCCATGGTTCTAATGATTCATAGTCGACTAAAATTATTTTCTTTGTGCTCATAGATTTTTTGGAAGGCGTTTCATTTATGAAAATTTAGAGGAGTTTGCAGAGGCTCTTAATTATCTAGCCTACATAGCTACTGTTGAATCTAATCATAGAACTAGTGGTTCCTGAATCTGGATCATGAGTATGCAAATCAACTATCAAATCTAGCTACCATTATTGATTGATTTATTAGTAAATCGGATTCTATTCAGCAATTGAGCGCCACATTTATGTAGAAAATATGAAAAGATGTATTTTTTTGAATGAACGTAGTGGTGGTAATTAAGGTAATTCGTTAAGAGGCCGTACACGATTTTTTGACCATTTTGCTTATTTTTGTGATTTAACAGTTAAAATACTGCTTTTCTATAAGTTTTAATGCTCAACATTAAATATCATTTAAGTTATGATCGAATAAATGAGCTACGAATAAATGAGCCACTTTTTTATATTTGTCGAGTATCAAAATGCGAGATTTAGGTTGTTTTAAACCATTATTTATTGCCAATTCTTTTGAACTTTTTGGATATTTTTTTTAGGCAATGGTTTGATTATGAACTAAAGTTTATTTCTATTGTTTTAATTTTATAAACAAGAGTTCTGAGTAGCCGAAATAAAAAATATTTTTTGCCCGTTTTCTATAAAAAATTACCAAGTTTATTTATTTTTTTACTCGAAAAATTTATTTGAAAGTGGTAAATAGTAATTCAAACATTCTTTAGACGACTTTCACAGCAATACATTGTAAATTTTTCATACCGTTTAGACTTCAAAACGGTTCATGAATATGTGACATTCTAAACCTCTTCCAGCAAAATTCACATAACAGTCGCCAGTGTCAGGTCGATTAATCAAAATAAAATAATGAAAACAGAAAAGTAGCTCATACATTCGATAAAATTAGAATTTATCTTTCGTGTTGTGTATTAAAACTTGTAGAAAAACAGTATTTCAACTGTAAAATCACGTCTGGAAAATCACGTAAATCAGCGATATCGGCAAAATTTCGTGTACGGCCTCTTAAATTATATTTGTAAAAATACTGAATTGAAATCAAATTTCTTGGATAAAACAAAGATATGTACTGTATTTAATACCCAAACAAATAAAACCCTCCCTCGTGATCCAAGGTCCTATCATATTCCTATCCATAACGATCAAGTGTTGTCTTTCGGTCAAGTAACATAATAGATAATTTTTATTCAAAATTTGAAGGGTTGTTACGTTACGCAGATAGCTAAATATCCAATTAATGTTCCAGAAAGCTCGGTTAGTGGGCCAGGATAGCGTGGGCTGCGCTTAGTGCCTGTCTATGAAATTGTTTACGTTGACCAGACGCCAACAAGTTGATGACTCGTTTGATTTATATTTATGCGGTACCGAAACCTTGACACATGCATTATTTCGAGTAATTAGCAAATATATTTTTATTGAAATTAATCATTATTAATAATCATCTATGTAGATGAAAAATTCAATAAATAAATAAATTAACTCATACAGAGATATAAATATTCATACAATACAAGTCATTGCGTCTGCTATTATACAGGGTGTAAGGGACGGCTCACCGAAAACTGAAACCATAGCTTCAGACCATTGTACTGAACTGAAATCCAGTGGAAATTTTCCCGGGAAAACGAAAATTTTCTCGTATTTTTTTCCATGTTTTTGCATATAAACCGATCTAGGACAACATATTATGTTATGACATACTGAAGCTCATTATGTAAAAAAAACTGTGCAAACGGCATTTTCACGTAAAAAACGAGAAAGTTTTCGTTTTCCCGGGAAAATTTCCACTGGATTTCAGTTCAGTACAATGGTCTGAAGCTATGGTTTCAGTTTTCGGTGAGCCGTCCCTTACACCCTGTATAGAATTACTGTTGTCTAAGAAGGATAATACATTAGATAATAATCTAATAATCTCTCCCGTTTTAGCAAAAATTGTGTGTGATCCGTCAATTGTATTTGCCAGTGTAGATGATGCAAAAATTGATACTCACGTAGGTAAACTAAATAGTGTCTTTATTAATGAAACGACTTTGCCTAAATCAATAACCACACTTCAATGAACCAAGATTGAAAACAATGTTGTTAGGCATAAAATCCTGCTTGTGCAAGACTAGACACGACGTGGGTCCACAAGTTACGAAACGAGTTTAATAATCGATAGTCCTTTGTTGGCACATCGCCATTGTAAAATCAGTTATCAAGGCCCTTTTTAACCTAATTCTAAATATTTCCACGTCAATTTTAAGGGACACTTTGACAGGCGTTTTGACACTTAACTAATTAGCAACATCCACGATTCGTTATGATATATTTGCGGTGTCAAAGCAAGTGATCTTAACATTTACAAAAGGGACGAAAGCATTCAACTTATACTTTTTGTATGGATGATAGTGTTCTTGCTATCTATTATTATTACCACAGGTAATGTTTTTTTCGACTTAGCGTTACCTTTTTGGTACCATGAAGATCAGATATATTTTAGACAATCTACGTAAGAGGTTGGTTTTAACTCTTGCCAATCTCGCATATGAGGGATGGCTTTTGGAGATGTTTGATAATGAGCTGTGCAAGATTTGAATTGAACATAAATCAGTTAAATATTTGAACATGAACTAAGAAATCTAGATATAGGGAATCTGTTGGATGCAGGCAGCAGGAGACGGTTGGCTTTGACAAAAAAGGGACAACTAAGTTGGTTCCCAGCGTTGGCAATGCATTTGCATTCTTAGCAGTGCAGTCTTGAGATTGCAAATAATTTATCTATAAGTCTCAGGTATCACTGTGACCTGTGTGCTCATTGGCCTTCCTCAAGATATAGGAGTCCTATTTGATGGACTAGGCTTATACGATTAAAATTACATTAATGAAGAACAAAGAAAACACTATAAAATCCGTCAGATTGGAGAGAAGGAAGAACTAATAATGAAGATCTAAATCTGTCTTGTGAATGACAATAACCATACGAGCGATAAAGAACGACATCGTTTTACCGCTTCCCAAAGAGGGTAAGTACAGTAATTACCTTGATTGCACTACCGATTACCACACGCTTGTCGCGTGGAAGACGATCGATGTTACGGAACGAATGTAACACTTAACTACATGTGAGGTCTCGATTACGAATCGACTGGTAATACGGGTTTGTAAGAAACCTAGGGAGTTGCGCTTTCGAGCTCCCCCATTGTGAAATTACTGGGAGGTGCGGTCGGTTGCATTTGTTTTTACTGTTAAGGTTTTTTGGGTACCAGGAGACGAGGGGTTCAGGGAGCATACGTGTTTTTGATTAGTGATACTTCTAACGTGTCAAACACAAAGGATTCGGGATGCATGTAGTTTAAAAAAAACAAGTAATTTCGCTTAAGATGGCGCTTATTACACATCCGCTATAAGTAAAGTTCAAGCTTTATTTACATACTTAAGAATTGCGTATGTCTCCCCTCTTTCTTGCTTTACCGCACCCAAAGGCTGGCTTGAAGTTAGTCTCAAACCTCCATCGCAGGGATAACAAGCGGACCTAAGGTTCACGAGAAAGTAACAAAAACTTCGTAATGAACAGAAGGAAAAACATGCAGTTGTTATTATTGATAGTGACGTGTGTGTTATATCACAGCGCCGGCGCGGAACACTACAAGTCGAAACGTGAGTATTTTTGGCTACTCCTTTTATTCATGAGAGCCGGGTAGCTGGCCTGATCTTATTTCGGTTCAATTAATTCGGAGTTTGATTGAAATTAGGGCGTTCTATTTGAGTTTAATAATTTTAATGAATTTACAATACGTTTGTCTTCAGTTAGCTTTAGTTTAGCTATCCAATATGGATAACTTGAACTTAATCAAGGTAAGTATTTTAAAGATGTAACAGGAACACCGCGTGAAATATAAATATTCTAGGGTTGAAGGTAAAATTGATGAGAAATTACCAAACAAACGTGGTCTCAGTCAGTTACCTTAAGATCAAATAGTTTGAAGTTACAACTCTTCTTTAATTAGCAAAAATGATTGAGTAGGTAAAGTAGAAAAATCCCAAAAGTCCCGCGGTTATTGGTTCAAATTGATTTTTTTCTCCAGCTGTAGTCGTTATTCTGCACAAAATACTGAAAATAATACGGATTCCTTCTATTGATGGCTAGTATTATTACTTACATTATTAACTGTTTCTCAGATTGTTTCCAGTTTAATCAAAATGTTAAGAAACTTAGGCTAACTGCATTAAATAACTATAATTTAGTACTGATTGAAAAGCTGCAGAATTAGGATGATTGCAGGGAGGGTAAATTGAGAGGTAGGTCAAGTAAATAAAGTAAACCAGTCTGACGAAAATAGATAGATGTTATGTAAAACCTGATTATGTAAGTCGGTCATTTAATACGAGTTCAAGATACTAAGTGCCAATGTCACGGCCTCAAAAAATATGAAACCTGAGTTATCAACATTTTAAGTTAAATGCAAGTAGCTCTCTTGCACTGAGGGTTCATGTAATCTCTTTAATTTTAAAATTTGGAACCATTTTGAATAAAATCTTGATTTGTAATTTGAGCTGTTTAAAAGGTTCTACTAAATTTACGACTAAAGTTAACTGATCGGGAATGGGTGAATGAATTCCAAAAGCGCAAAAATAATATCATAATTTTTTATCTAACAAACGTAACAGCAGCGTAAGATAGTTTTTTTTAAAGTCTATTTATATTGACGACGTTGTTATTTTTAAAATTAAGACTTAATTATAGTCAGTATAGACAGTATTATTGGTTACCCAAAACATAGGATGTTTGTTTAATTTCTACTTTCTACATGGTTTTAAAAACGGTTTAAAGTAATTATCATTATATAGTCTTTTGGATTTTGTGTATCTATACACAGAAGATAGCAAATGGAGAGAATCGAAAGGACTTACAGGATTAGATATATCTGAAATTTGCTTATGCCGTTACCTCTTTTTTGTTTTTTTTCAGCCGACTTTGTAAAGACTTGCTTCAAGAGCGACCCTGAATTCGATGATTGTTCTCAAACGGCTGTGCAGCAGCTCTTCAATGCTTTAGGTCCAGGTAAATACACCATTTAGTATCCTAATTGAGTCCGAAACTCACTTTGTACTAAGTCTAAATAGGTTTTGACAATAGCACTTAGACAAGACCTTGTAAATTTGATGGGCAATCCAGACCTTTAAACGTCCCTGATTAAAATAGTACATCAAAATAGGTGAACTTTCATTACTACACTTATATAGAAGCATAATTTACATGGAGCATGATCAGAATAATCACAAAGTACTTATGTCACTAATTATAAGCAGCATGACCTCTGGGTGTCCATGTGCCAGATCTCCTTTTAGATACTAATTCAGAATATGCCTAACCGCAGGCCCTTAGACTTTGCAACGACACCATTAAAATTCGTGCTGGCAATGACCTACAATCAGATTTTATTGATTATCATTCAATAAAATAATTTTATTAGTAGGCAAAATACGCTAGCTTAGGTATTATTACATTTACAAATAACAGTATTAATTATAGACTACGTCTAAAATTAACCTACAACTACACGAATCTTATTTAGTTTTAATTTATTTCATCATCATTTTCGTCGTATTACCTAGTTAGTAAGTTTGATTTTGTTTTAATTTTCTTACTCTGAATAATGGCTAGATAATACGTTAAGTTATGGCTAGTATTTGTCTAAATTAGGCCGATTGTTTATCAATTTTACGGAATAGTGTATGACTTTAATTTGAAAGTGTTTTCACTTCCACGCTGGCACTTGTGGTAGTTTGAAAAACTATCAAATTGAGGGCGTATCTTGGTAATATCTATTTCTAAATTAATTTAAAATGGCGCGTCAAAATCACCATCTCCGCCTAATAAAGTAAAAAGTTTAAAGTCTTCTAGGTGGCATATTTCACCAGTTTCAAAATATTATGCAGCTATCGCTTGCAAGTCCGCTTACACTCACGTTTTCTGAGCGCCTGGTTGGGCGCAGTTGCACAACTGTGCAGCGCGCAAGCTACTGCACTGTATTGTAGAACTGGAGTTACTCTCTTCTTGACTCTGCGCTCCTGTCTATTTATTCCCTCGTTCGTGTTTTATTCAAGAAAAAATAAAAAATAAACGTTTGGAAAAAGTTACCGCGTGTGATGTTTTTCATAAGCCGTTTGATGGTTATTTATACCTACGACACGGTGTTTTGATCCTATAGTACGTTCTTCTTTTGCGTTTTTTCTATATGGCTAAAATAAACTCATTGTTAAAAGAACCATTCATTACCCAGGTTTGCCCGTAGATCCTCGACGCACTGGGTTAGTCACATAGCCTCAATTACGACACACTCGTTCATACTTCTTGCGGAAAGCGAAAGCTATTTCTTAACCACGGTCGTGCGACCGCTTGTATTCCTTGATTATTTACAAGGTATTCTGATGGCTGAAGCTAATAAAAACAAGTATTTAATTTAACTTGTAAACTATCAAGGAAAAGTTACATTCGTCCATTTGTTACTAAGTAGTTTCCTGGCCGCCATTTACGTTATATTTTTTATCATTTTCAGGTCTTCCTGAAATAGGAATGGCACCATTGGATCCTTTACACATTCCGAAGATAAGAATATTGCAAGGCGAGGGACCGGTAAACGTGAATGCCGCACTGGATAACGTCACTGTGACCGGTTTTGGTCAAACAGATGTGTTACTGAGCCAGTGAGAACGCTTTACATTTATTTACTCCTAGTACAGTAAGCGACTGCTTGATCGACTGAGTCCACTGAGTGACGGAAAAGATCGGATCGGTCTGTCTATCCTTTGTTTGTCATGACGTTTATTTGCCACTCGTCGTTTTTAATCATTTAAATCCATCTCGTCATTGGTTTTAGAGTAATTAAGCAACTTAATTTTAATGCTTATTTAATTGTTAAACTTGCATTGTATTTCAGATGAATGTGGTGTGGGCCATTTAATGATAATTGATTAACGATGAATAATAAAATAATTTAACAATTAATAAATGCTGTTTCAGGGTGGACGGTAAAACATACGACTTTTACACTCGAGTGCGTGTTCCAAAAATGAGGATTGAGGGCACTTATGACCTCAAAGGAAAGATTTTGCTAATACCCCTAGTTGGACGCGGTCTCTGTTGGTTTGAACCCAGTAAGTTAATTAAGGCTTTGCGGTGTTTATCAAGTAAGTGTGGTTGCCGGGTTAGAAAAGTGCCACTCCATGTCTTCCCGTGGATGTCGTAAGAGGCGACTAAGGGAATATAGGCTGCTAGTAGGGCTTGCAACCTGTCACTAATATACTGGTAAACATCTTAGCCTATTTGTGCAAATTGTGGTTACTGAATTATCAGCAACTTTTTAAAGTTGTAATTCTGTAGCTCTGCCTAGCCCAATCTGGGATTACAGGCGTGAAGGTATGTATGTGTATGTATTATAAATTTTAACTACATTTTGTTTAAAAAACTTTATTCATTATTTCTGTTACAGCTAATATGACAATTGACATAGTCAGTGATGTGAAAACGTACGAAAAAGATGGGTTTGTGTTTTTCAACGTCACCGCTGCACATGTAAAATACGATATCGGAGGAATGAAACTACGCATGAATAATTTATTTGACGGAATTAAATCATTAGGTATTTTTTTTATCATATCTGTTACGTTTGAGATTAAATAGTATACTTAGGAATGCATTGATTTGCGCCATCTATTGTGGAGTAGATGAACTACAGTTCTTAACTTCTTCGCGGTATTGCTCATAGATGGCGCTGTTATTAAACTTTTCGCACAGCTCGTACTTAGCTCCTTCGCTTCATGTCTCCTTAGTACAAACGTGTTGCAAAATTGCAACGTTGAGACGTTGAAACGACGAGGTGTTATTGCGAATTTTCAAGGATTTTTCTTGTTCTGACGTCACCAGAACCACAGATTAAAACTTTGTTGCTCGTTATTGTTGTTACGTTTTGAAGATAAGTTTTTTAATAAATTAAATCAGATTATAATTAACTTTTTTATTTTTCAGAGGATAGTACGAATTCCTATCTGAACGCTAACTGGCGGCCTGTATCGGAGTCATTGCGGCCTATTCTGACGAAAACGATTGAAGATATTTTATTGGATTTTATGCAGAAACTTTTCCATAATTTACCTGGTAATTTTATGATCGGCGATGTCAAGCATAACGCAATTAGTAAAAAATCTGAGAAGAAAGTATAATGTATATTTTTAATCAGTCTTTTATTATATTATGTATGATAATATTGATAATATTGATGATGTTTCGATTGGATATACAAATGTACTGATATAAAGTTATAATATTTTTTGAGTAACAGAACCAAATTGATCTTCTAGAACGTAAGTAATTCGTATTGGTAGTTCATTAACCTGCCGATTATTTTTAATAAGTATTTACTTTTACACGCTAAATCTAAGTAAACTATAAGTATTTTCTTTAGTTTTAAACAATCATAATATTATAGTGGTTCAGTCTGAAGTAAAGAAATTAATGATATTTTGTTGTTTTACTTGACTGCGAAAAGGTTTAATTTTTAGGCTGGAATGCTTGGAGCTGAGCCAAATTATAACACGTTGTTTACGCGCGCGTTTATTTTCAGGTAAGTCAAGGTGTAGGGTTAGTCATGTGTGCCTGGTTGAAAACATATAGGTTAACTGCTGACTGACATGGAGTTGTCAATTAGCGGTTGTTTGTACAACTTTTATGACAATGATAAATCAATGGATTACAATTACAATGTACAAGGCTGGTTTTTGTTTAGTTAACCAAACAGGTGGAGAACTCCAAAGATTTTTTTTTAATTCAGTTGCTCAATTTCTTTACTCATACGAGACTCGAAAGGTTCAACTCACACTTTAATTTACTTCGACTACATCCATATCATACTTTCAATATAATATGCGCAGAAACGACAAGCAAAGGCCATGCGTTAAGTACCTAATCTACTGTGTCAGTGGTTGTACTTCAATGTTAATATGTATTACATGTGATTAAAGTATCGGTTATCGCTGTAGTTGCATCTTAATGTTCACTTTAAAGTATCGATACATTAATATACAGAGTAAAGACAGATACAATTTTCTCACAATTGTAGAAAACTTATGATATGCATGTAGATAAAGTTATATTCGACTGTACGGATGGATAATTAGGCATTGAAACACATTTTACACAATTTTTTTATCAGTCAGCTTATTGATGGGTACTAAAGCTAACTGGTAGAGCAAGATAAAAATTCGTTTATATCTCAAAATAGAATCTCATATGATAATATAAAACAAAAGCGCTCGAAAGTCAAAAATCTACCTTCTATTAGGTTTAGGTACTGTCATCGAAGTTTGACATTTTAACAAATAAATATGAAAACTTTTTTAATTTTGAATAAATAGTATTTAATAACTTTATATACGTACGTATAAGTATATGTATGCATGCCTCAGGTAAAACAATTAGGGTACGTACGTATGATTAACATGTCATAATTGAATACTCTAATAATATACAGGGAAATTAGGAACATCTGATTAATCTACAAAATCATTGTCAATGGGAAGGCCATGAAGAAAAGTCATCAGTAATGGTAAACTTCTAAAAAATAGGTCACTGACTAATGAGTTGTATCCCCAAATATTTCATGAGCAATTAAAAATGTTAAACATTTTTAGTGATAAATGCTATGTATTTTATCTCTGAATATACGACTATATCTAACACCAGGCCAACATAAAAGGGTGATCACACAATTTACCTGCCAAATAGGACGTCCAGGCATTTTGAAAATTATTCCAGAGCACAAACACTCACGAAAATATGTAAACGCACTTATTTCGCGCGATTCTCACTAGATGGCTCTCTCGCCAACGTTGAGGACTAAATAAGCGCTAGTGCGCGAACATAACGTGTTTTATACGGCTGAAAGCGCTTCGGCGCGAGCAAATAAACGGTAGCGCTAACGGATTCAACACAGACACGTTCAAAATACACCCTTACAGGTCATAAAGGAATATATTGATATGTTTTCACTTACAGAAATACACCTGACGAGCTCGAAACCCACGTTCACGTTACCATTGAAAATAGAACATTCTTCACTCACGTCGTCATGCAACACTCAACTTATTTATAAAAAATACTCATCAGTAAGTGCATTGGTTTGAACTGCAGAATCATATATATTAAGATGAAAATCTCAACCATGTGCTCTATATTCGATTTCTCAGACTGCGTTATTCTTAGAATCCTGCCGCCGGGTTCAACATTAAACTGGAACGAGGCTGTAGCATACTTAAGTATACACGTGACATATTTTATAAATTTAACGGCAGCTAGTACATAATTACAAGCAAAACTTAAAAGTATTTGAGCTAGATATAATCGCAATTCATTCTATCGCCCTTTTCCTTTGTCATGTCTAATATAATAAGTCATGTATAATGTATTATAGCATCGACAACTGTCCAAAGCGAGAACCGTTTCAATAATAAGAAAAACTGCATCGAACCTCTCTTGCATTCTGCATTCCTCGTCCAGAAGTTCCTGGTACGACGAGGCGTTGTACGACTTTTCAAACGGGTTACGTTCTTGACCGGCCATGACTAGTACTGGAGACCTATTTACTCAATTGCTGATAAATTGTTATCTGAGATTAGAACCAATTTATTAAATTTCACGTCATTATTTTCTACGGATTTTTGCAACAATAATGTGCACTAGATGCCCCAATGGAACTATTTTGATGATATCATTGATTTTAACAGACGTAAAAAACCTAAAACTTGCAGTGAAATTTTGGGCAGTTGACTACACTATCAACAATTTCTTGACAAAATTTTGCGTTACAAGATTTAAACGGCTAGGAATTTTCTTGAATCCGTAATTTTTAACTGATTTCAAAATATTTGTTTTCCTAACACTAACGTTATCGAAAATGAGCAAAACAAGACTATGAAGGTCGGGCCAGTGACCGAGAGACGAGCAGTGACCCAGAGAAGGGTGCTCTAAGGGGATAGGGCCCCTTTGGTGTCGCTCACAAAAGGAACGATCACTAAGGCAACATGAATGCGTGGAGGTAAGCTGCATACATGCACTTTGCACCGAACGATGACGTCACCCGGTTCGCGCTGCATTGTTTGTCGTTGCACACTGCTCAAGCGTTCAAGTCATTATTTTCTGATTAGGTGCGTACTACTGTACTAACTACGTGTGTGCGAAGTATTTATTTGATAAGAAAAAAAAGAAAAAAAATGTGTTATCAGAAAAAAGAACAGCGTTGTTAGCAATGCATACATAAATAGACGAATTCAAAGTAGAATGCTTCTGAGATAGAACCCATAATTATAAAACATTTATTATTTTTAATATTTACTGCTTTAGGGAAGTTTTGCGGTAGAAGTTCTTTTTTTTTTCAATATCTTATCAATTATAGAACCTGAAACAATTAAATACTAAAATCACTTGCGGAATTATATTTTCTGTCGTTGGCAACCTGCCCACTCCTGCGCTGTAGGTCGTTTGATCATTATTTTTGGAAATTAAAAAAACCTCTCGTTATTCCTAATGAGTCACTTAACGAGTTTGACGTCCATTCGTCCTACTCAGGTGTGTTACGTTAACATTTACCTCAGAATAATCCAGAATACTGATATGTAAAAAAGGAGAGCCAAGTTCAATACAAAAATTATTCTCTGCTGTGGGCTTCGCCGCAAAAAGAATGGAGATCTGAGATTGAGTGCCAAGTTCTATGCAAAATCCAAATATGTAGTCTAAGGGCTGACTTGGCTGGTTTTCCCATACGAATTATTATTAAGTACCTACTTTTACACAGTCATGGAAGAGCCTTATGTTCGATGGGTAGTTTCTACCAGCAAGCCAAATTTTCGGAATAATAAAATAAGAACCGAAAGGTAACAGGTTTAGAACATGCGAAGGCTATATAATTAGTATGGGAAAACCAGCCAAGTGAGCCCTTAGACTACATATTTGGATTTTGCATAGAACTTGGCACTCAATCTCAGATCTCCATTCTTTTTGCGGCGAAGCCCACAGCAGAGAATAATTTTTGTATTGAACTTGGCTCTCCTTTTTTACATTTATGTTTTTGGTGGGATATCATTACTTTTTGTAGGTAAGTACATATCCTCGTAACGCCGTGGGTCCTTTTAAAAGGACAAATTCAAAACTAAAAGTAGACTTTATAAATATAAAACAATTGCATTGCCAAGCCCACAGCAGAGAATAATTTTTGTATTGAACTTGGCTCTCCTTTTTTACATTTATGTTTTTGGTGGGTACCTACCTACGTAATAAAAAGATAAAACTATTTGCTACTATCAACAAGTTCTCAAACTCAGAGTTAAGTAGGTATATACACCTACTTACTTTTAACTATACTTAACTTACCTACTTACTAAAAAATACAATTATTATTTATTTAAACTATTGCCTATACTATACTAAACCTACGTACCCACTTATTATAGGAATTGTAATAATAATAAGTATATACACCTCCCTACTTATAACTATAAAATTATTATTTATTTAAACTATAGCCTATACTATAATACTATACGTACGTAGGTACCAACTTATTAAAGAAATTGTAATAATAATATTACTACAAATTATAAGTTTTCCTTAAGAAAACTTAGCAATTTCGCAGCATAAATTGCAACCTTATAGGTCAGATATCGAGAGACAACCGGACGGACAGCAAGCCGGCGCTCGCGCTTGTGAGCGCGGCTGCCGCTCGCTCGGCCACGTTCGCGTCAACGGTTCGATTCGATCGTCACAGCGCCCGCGCCGCTCCGGCGTCACTCGGCGCGCGCGCGTCGTGTATATACCGAAAATCTAAATGCCTATTATTTTATCATTATTTATGAGTAGGTAATGATTTTACACTATTGATGTGCGCTAAATATAAAAATAATAATTAATCCCAGTTAATAACGTAGGTACCCTAAGTAATATTAGGTATTTATGTTAAGCGTTCATAATAGAATCTAATTATTTAAAAATTGACAGTTTTTTATTTATTCCTTTGTATTCATCTAATTACCTATCTGCATACCAAATTTTAACTCTCTAGGTCATCTGGAACTGGGTTAGAGTTTTGGTCTATAGGTCAGTCAATGATAAAAATGAGGAATTTTGGACATTAATATCTAAATAACCGTTTGAGATAAGCTTATGAAATTTAGAACACATATGTATCTCGCAAGTCTCAATATATGAGCAAAATTTGATACGTTTATGTAAAATAGTTTTTGATTTATGAGGGGGTCAAAAGTGGCTCCAAATGGTTCGTGTAATATTACACACGGTGCGCCTCGCCAGTTCTGTTTCTTGAACTTGGCTTGACACGCTCCCGCGTGTCTAGATGAGTCATATGAGTGTAATGTTTTTATATGTAATATAATACGCGTAGGGTTCCATTTTCCCACTAACAGACGAGCAAACCTAACCACTTTACTTGTTTTTACTACTTAAAATATATTAAAATATAACCTTCACATGTTTGGGAGATTGTAAGCATGTTTGTTCACCGTTGCAACTAAATTTTAAACTAGTTCCCGTTATGTATTAAAATGATTAATCACTCCAAATACAAGAGTAAACCAATAATGCCAATTCTGAAGAAAAGGCAATAAAAGTGTATGTCATCCATATACGCATACTGCCTTTTTATTTAGGTCTGCAGAATTATTGTCTCTCAACTCATTAACTGTTCATCGGCGATTTTTTTATGGCAATGACAAGGCACACGATCACACTGGCCACCTAATAAATAAGTGGCATCTGAGACCCTTTGACATTTGAACTCTTTAGACTACAATCTCACAACAGTAATTTCTAAGACTTCAAATGCGTTGCAAACCTGAGGACCAAGATGGAATACCTCTATGCTACGAATTTTACCGGAACACAACAAGTTGTCTCCTTAGAGTGAATTAATATCATTTTAGAGCGTGTAGTTTGATTTTGGTCGTAAGTTTCGCCGTCGTCGGAGCATAGCTACGATTGTGCATGGCAACTAAGTGTCGGGTAATAATTCGTTGACGAATCAAGATTGAGTTGTGTAGAGAAATTTAATAAATGTTGTTTCTTTCTCAGAAACATTTATCAAAGTCATAACTGTGAAACAAGGTAAGATAAAAAATAATAATAATATGCAACTATCATTAGTAGGTATCTTTACGCAACGTAGCATACGACGTATATGCTTTCTCGTTACTTTGAAATAGAGGGAACGCATTATTGTTAAGTATAAGTTATTCATTCATTAATTTTTTAATACTTTTGAGATGAGAGTAACCTAGTTTGACTTTTGTTAATAATTCTATATTTGGTGCATTTAAATGTATAACGGTTATTAAAAACTGCAAACGCATGTTCAATTTAATTACCTATTATTAATTATGTAATTATTATTATTCTTGTTTGGTACATAGGTATATTCTTACTTGGTTATATGGATCAAAGTAAATCTTTATATTTATTTAGTACTAGCGACCCGCCCGCGGCTTCGCCCGCATGGAATGTATTATACATATAAACCTTCCTTAAGAATCACTCTATCTATTAAAAAAAACCGCATCAAAATCCGTTGCGTAGTTTTAAAGATTTAAGCATACATAGGGACAGACAGGGCAAGCGACTTTGTTTTATACTATGTAGTGAAGAGTCGGATTCATTTTAATAATGACCATTTTATAGGTAACTACTAAAATATCTATATTGTACAAACAAAACAGCTAACAATTATAAAATTATACTAATTTGTAAAAGGGATGTACAAAGGCGAACTTATCCCTTTATGGGATCCCTTCCTGTTAACCTTTTATGCGATTGAGAAAAAAAATATGACAATGAAAATTCTGTAACGCCTACGACTGCTTATTGTATAGGTACTTTTTCAAAATTACATTTGAAACCTTACAAGGTAAACGTTAACTTCATCATGTGGTTTCTTCATTTTCTTTTGTTTGACCGCCCGATCAAACTTAACGACTGGGTTTGTCGCTTCATAATACGATCTTAGGTAAAGCTACATCGTTTGCCAATTGTCTATAATTATACATATTTAACTGCATGCACGCGCGCATGCTCGTAAATTAAATTAGAAATAATAAAGATTTATGCTATGTCAGAGCGTTGAATATTTTCCCGCTACTCCCTATTTCTCACCATTAGAGTCGATTTTCGAAAAATCCTTTCCATTATCTAAATTTCAAGTCCCTAGGTTCCACGATTTAAACATTCAAGAAAGATTTTTTAGTATGTGTAGTTTTGTTATTGTACTGGTATTAGTTTTAACTCGATAAACCACGTTTTATTTTTGTAATAATTGAACGTATAACTCAACATGACAGCGGAAGTATAAACCACGCGCTCGACTTTTATTTGAAACTAGCTATCCGTGCCTGGCGTCGCGCGTCGCCCGGGTGCCTTTTTATTTGTTAATTCGGTAGGTATCAAAGCCATTCTCGACTAAAGCCGTGAGCTAGGGCCCTGTCTCCCTTGCTCACGCCTTTAGTCGAGAATATATTCATTTTAATATATACCTACTAGCGGCCCGCCCCGCCGGAGGCTTCGCCACGCTGCAAATTACAGACTTTCCCGGTAGATTTTTCAATTATTTTCTCTCATACAAACCTTATCCCGAAAATGAGGAACACAACAAAAAATAAATCAGCTAAATCGGTTCAGCCGTTCTCAAGTTATAGCGTGTCCAGGAAAAATAGGGGTTCATTTTTATACATATTAGATACAGATTGTACGGACAGAATGTTTTCAAAAATGTACTTCAATATAATACAAATCTCTATAGACTCTCTACACCGCAGTTCAAGGTAGCGTAGAAGCAGAAATAGCCCGTGAGTAATATTCTTAAAATAACGCCGACTTGGAAGTTTCCTCCGACGAAATTCGGACGTCTGTCAACGTTTTTACTTTCCGTAGGTTGCTTGCCTGCCGTCGAGAGTAACTAAAACGGCAAAATTATTTCTTACGAAACTTATAATAAAAGCTTATACTTTAAAACGAGCTCAGAGTAAGGCAAGCTACGTCTTTACAAGTCTTAAATATAAATACAACCTGTTGTAATCCTCTTTAGGTATACTTACCTACCATAGGTACCTAGCTATAGTAATCCGAGTTTGAAAAATACGTCAATTAAATGTCATACCCTACCCTATTTCGCTGAAAGATAGTTTCTTTATTTTCTAATTTTGATAGTTTCTCTATTTCATTAAAATAAATATAAAGCCGTATCTGCGATGCGCTATATCGGTAACGCTACGATTTGACAAAATCAATCTGAATACGCCAAGTGGATTAATAGTAGGCTATACAATTGGTTAGTTATAATATAAATATTCGAAGTACCTTTTAATTCGCGTTTTCTATTGTTCGTCATCATCATTCATTTTAGAGGTACATACACATAACATTTACCTAACCTAAACCTTACTGACTGTTAGCGAAAAAACGCCATAGCCGCCGAGTTTTCTATAACGTCATTTTCTCTATGGCATTTGAATTATTCCGAGCGAAGCGGCGAAGAAACTGACGATTCTTTGGTCGAGTGGCGCCATACGGCGACTAGAATGGAACGCTTGGAACGTGGGCGTCCCGCTCGTGGAGAATCTGGAGCAGGCAGTTACGATCGCCAAGTACTAGGATGGCATAAGCAACTAAGGTCCTAAATATTTCACTATTTTGCGCCCTCTCGAGGAGAATAGCTGAACTTTTTGATTACGCTAAAGCTAGTTCTTTCTGGTGCACCCATTATACAAGCGTTAGAAAGAGTCCAATATATTCTTGTCTGAATATTTTTAGAGCGCATTGAAACTGCCAGCTAGCGTAAGCAAGTCGTTTTGCTACTGCATCACAGATGTCGCTGCTATACAGTTATTTAATTGGCGAAGCGGCACTGCCGGTCGTGCCGGCTGGTGAATGGTAATTTATAGTGTCATAACATAAATAAGTAGATTGTTTTTGTCCATATGATATCGTTCTGATGATCTCGTAGTTTTAATTTGTACGTCATTTTGAAAGCCTCATTTATTATAATTTAATTTAATTATGAAATTTAATCGTATTATAAAGTCATGTCTGAAGTTAAAAATAAGTAATTATCTTTCTTACTCTTTATTGTTGTTGAAATATTTGGAATAGGGTTTTGTAATATAATGAAGGCAAATGCGTTTTCATACGTCATTGTTGAAATATAAAAGCTTGGAAGAGGATTTTTGCTTTAACTAATGTTACATACGTTTATAGAAGAAATACTAACATAACCTAAAATAAGTATGTCAATGTATAATGTTAAAAGAACGTTGGAATACATAATGTTACCTAATATTTTAAACAAATTACCTGACGACGTACAAACAAGGATTATAAATAGTAACAACAAGAACTTATGCAAGAACGCAGTCAAAAAATACTACACTACGCAATAAATTCCACGAGAATGGGTAATTGCTGGTATTGGTTGTAAGAAATAGAACACCTAATTATTAATTAGCGTTATAATAATTTATAATTATGTTGTGAGCGAGACGAATTCAGTCGTGCTACATAAAAACCTCTCACAGGTTTCCGAAGCGCGTCTTAATGTAAGATATTATAATCTCTATTTTGAATGTCCTGCTGCTTTAGGCGCCATCTTGTATACGCTGAGGTATTTTCAATACTATGAACTTTGTTAGTTTCGGCTTTGTTCATGTGTATCTCTATTTAAAGTAAATAAACAATATTATTATTTTTAAAAATCGTTAAATCTAAAGTATACTTAGATATGGAGGACTAGCAAAACTTCGAGCGAGTAATCGGGTAATTGTAAGACTTGTATACACATTGATATATCAACTGCGACTGCGTTTTGTTCAACTCTTCCTAATAGCGCATCAAACCGGCACTGCCGTGTCGCACACTACTGCATCTCAAAAAGTGGCGCATCGAGAAAATGGATCTTAAATATTTTACTTCGATGAATGAGTTGGGCAATACCACTTGGTGTTAATCAAAATACAGCTATACGAGTATACTGCAACTATTTTAATTAATTTTATTTATTAAATTTGTATTTTTTATTTATTTAAGCTAGCAGTCCTAGGTTCAAATCCCGGTAAGGGAAGAAAATATATTTGTGTGATGAGCGCGAATATTTGTTCCCGAGTCATGGGTGTTTTCTATGTATTTAGGTATATGTTTCTCTATATAAGTATGTTTATCGTTGTACAAGCCTAGAGCTTAGTTTTGGCCTCTCGCCCGGTACCAGGTTATCGTTGAGTTTTGGGACATCTTGCATGTATAAATAATATATAATATTGATAGGTAATACTAGGCGAATTTACCGAGTTAGCATAGACCCAACTCATGTAGCTTGACAAGAAAACACAACTCTTGTCACGGCACACCTCCTACAAGTTGAGATGCGTATTTTGTATTACTAACAAGAAAGAACTCGCCCGCAACTATCTAAACTTACATTAAATGGAGCGCACTCGCTGCTCGCTACCGCCGGCCGGAACCCTACCTGCCTCCGTAACGACATCTCAGGCAACAAATAAATAAATAAATAAATATCAGGAAACAATCTCACACAAATTGACCTAGTCCAAAACTAAGCTCTAGGCTTGTCATTACCTGGTACCGGGCGAGAGGCCAAGTTATATCAGTACCTACATAAAAAATAAGAAAAAATTATATAGTTTTTTTTTCTTTTTTCTATAAGAAAACCACCTCTATACCAGTCTAGAATATAGTTTCTACTGTTCAATATGTTCGTTAGTCAAACAGTTATTATACCATATACCATAACTGGAACAAAAGAAGAAAAAATAATATAGTTTTTTTTTCTTTTTTTCCAGTTATGGTATAACTTGGCCTCTCGCCTGGTACCAGGTTATTGTTGAGTTTTGGGTCACGTGTATACCTAACCAATAATTTTACTACTATTAAATTATACCTATCTGCGAAAGTTTCAGTGGATTCAAATTGTGGTTACAGAATTATCAACAAGTTTTTAGAGTTGTTGGTATTTCTGTAGCTCTGCCTACCCCACTCTGGGAATGAAGGCGTGAAGGTATGTATGTATGTATGTATGTATTAAATTATACCTATCTGCGAAAGTTTCAGTGGATTCATGACACTTATTTAAAAAAATCTTTTACCAGTAAAAGTTGTAAAAAATGCCGGTAAAAATAAGATCACGCCACGCGTACCTTGATATTGTCTTGGTATATAGTGATATAATTGTTTCACTACCAGGACCAGTAGTATTTATGAATGATTCAAATCCGACATCCTATTTAAAAGGTGTCATGAATTGAAAAATATTATATAAACAAATCTCCATGAAAAGATGCAAGTTGCGCATTTTCAGAAACCCTTGCGTTATTCTGTAATTAAATACTAGTCAGTTTTTAAATTTTTCGTTTTTATATTCTAATTCGAAAGAATAAGTAATTTTAAGAGACCGATTTTTTAAATTTTATATTTTTATTTATTTTGCTATCATTTTATGGATGATATGATTATTTTAAAGGCTATAGCCGTGTTTCTATACCTACAAAATTTGCCTTTCTGTCAAATGTTCTAGTAATTTTATTTTTAGATACTCCTTGTAGGCAAAGGTCTGTTCCCCAAAGAAGAGCCATGTACACTTGTCAGTTTTCGTAATATGGCGGTTTGTTTTTTTTCACTTTTTAATTTTTTTCTTGAATTCGGTCTTTGCGATTAATTTGATTTTTTGGTAAACTATACTACTTAATAAACCCCATCACTACAAAAAATATTGCTTGAAACTTTAGTACAAATACATGTCAAAATAATGGAAACTATAAATTGTTTTTTTTTTTTTTGGTGTTCTGGTGAAGCGGCACCTACAGTTTTTATTTCATAAATTGCCCATTTATAGACCTACTACATATATTAAATTCAAATTATTAGCTTTGGTACTTCATGCCAAAAACTAACTACAAATAAAATTATTCCTTACTAGAACACTTTTTTATTTTTTAGATAATGTTTAAATAAATGTCAAAAACGAAACAAACTTCCAAAAATGACAAAATACAAAAATAGGATGTATACGATTTCATTCATACAAGTAATTAAAGCAATACTGTAAAAACATTGAAACAAGGAAGGAATAATTTTATTTGTAGTTAAACTTGGAAACCTAATTAGATTCCAATATACGTCAAAAAAACTACCAAAGATGGCGAAATATCACAGTTACACGTGTCATCATCATTGTGACGTTTCAGGAAAAACCAACCTTTTGGTACAATAATTATGTTAAAATGAAACAATATAAGTTATTTCCACAATATGATAAAGGTCAAAATAATAACGAAATGAAACAACAAGAACTTAGGTAAAGGAAAACAAAAACTTAACAATGGAAATCACCACGGGGCGAATAGGTACAGAAAACATTCGAGCTATCCAAACGTCAGAGATGTCGAATGAAGTGACAATAGATGTTATGGCCGCCACAGAACCACCATGTCCACCATAAAGGTTACCACACATGATCAACTGATAATTTTTTGAAGACTTGAAGATTTTTTGAAGATTTCGGTCAAGTTTTGAAGACGTACGTAAAAATATGATTGATTTTTTTCCTAAAAATGTAATCGCACATAATGAGAATAATAATTGGTACCAAATGTTATTAAACCCTGAGTTATTGCCATTGTTATTTAAACTTTTCTCCTATAGAACAATTTAATTAAATATCTTTTTTTGCGACGAGTATTTAAATAAGATTGTTTATTTAAGAAGGATAATTAAATGTTGCCTTTAATATTATAAATAAAATAAACAGCTACCTATAACATTTACAGAAGTGAAAATTTACCGATCCACCTAATATGTCATTTTAATGGCAACACTTTTTTGACGTATGTTGGAATCTAATTAGGTTTTTTAGTATAGTTTTTGGCATGAAGTACCAAAGCTAATAATTTGAATTTAATATATGTAGTAGGTCTATAGATGGGCAATTTATGAAATAAAAACTGTAGGTGCCGCTACACCAGAACACCAAAAAAAAAAAAACAATTTATAGTTTCCATTATTTTGACATATATTTGTACTAAAGTTTCATGCAATATTTTTTGTAGTGATGGGTTTTATTATGTAGTATAGTTTACCAAAAAATCAAATAAATCGCAAAGACCGAATTCAAGAAAAAAATTAAAAAGTGAAAAAAAAACAAACCGCCATATTACGAAAACTGACAAGTGTACATGGCTCTTCTTTGGGGAACAGACCTTTGCCAACAAGGAGTATCTAAAAATAAAATTACTAGAACATTTGACAGAAAGGCCAATTTTGTATAGAAACACGGCTATAGCCTTTAGGTTGGAATTTTCTAATAAATTACAACAATGATATGATAACTAATGATAAAAAGTGATTGTAATAGTCTATTAAAACAAACTATTTCAAGCGGTTTTCGCCTAATCCGTTAAATACACCAAGGAGGGCTGAAGCCCTCAAAGCCGAAGCCGAAAACGTAAGTTAAACAAAGGTCAAAATATACTTTTATCGAAATATGTGAAATAGATAAATATTTCAAAAACTCAATAATACAGAACGGCTTTAAACCCGTATTCCTCGAAATGGTTTTCAATTTAGAGTAATTGTAAAACTATGAACCATCCCAATTTCTTACAAATATGACTTTTCCATTTTTCATTCCAAAAGTTCTTAACCAATTTTATTGCTAGTTACGTTTATCGTATTGGTTAAATTGCATTAAATGGCGTCTATTTACATCAATCGTCTGTATAATTCAAATTAAGTATTTTGGAACAGGTTAGAAATTTAACCGAAAATAATTTATCTTATATTTTTACCCGTATTTAATTAGTATAATGTTGTATGAAATTTTGATTTACTGCGCTAACTTGTGAGATAAGATGCGTTAAGAAGTTGTTTAATGAAAAACGAGAATGCTGGTAATGACTTAGAAAATAAGGATTTATTTCAAATGCGTTGATATTTTGTTTTTGTGGTGTAATTCAATACATTGCTACGTTATTGAGGATTACACATCAAGTTTCAAAAACAATAATTGTAGTTATTTCTAGCTTAGGGAGGCAAAGTTGTACCGCAAGGTAGCGTTATTTACCAGTACCTATCATTAAAACCTTAATAACTCTTTGACTAATGAACAAGGACCGTAAATTACAAAAAAAATAAAAGTTGAAAAAGGGGGTTACCATGTAGCATTTGTTATGTTTTGCTAGATTCGGGTCGCACGGTACCGACTATTGTGGCGAAATTTACCTATGACAACCGATCCAATTATTAGCATAGAGGCATTCCATCTCAGAGTTAGCAACGCATTTGATGGCTTAGGATAGCAGTCTTGAGACTAAGTCTTGAGAATCCAAATGTCTATGGAGCTAAGATCCCATCTACAACCATCGAGATGATCATAAAAAAATCAGTAGTCGGAATATTTCAGGTGATAGATATTATTATGGCAAGATAATTATGTTAGATTAAAGCTTTGTTTGTAACACCAAAATAAGGATGGCAAATTAAACAAAGTCCCATCTCAATTTTACAGCAGTAATGATTCGAACTCGCAACGCTCGTCGTCATTTTGTCGAGTGTTTCTTTAGTGGTGTATTAAGCTGTAATTCATTTCATCTGCAATTTACCCAGTTTTGTTTGCCATAGTAACAATGTTACTAACAGTACAACACCTTTGAATATTTTTCTTTATTACTAGAAGTAACCAGTTTATTTTTATCGTTTCAATGCGGTTATTATGTTATTATCTGAGTATTTTTAGCTTAGTTTTGTGTCTCACAGCCGGGCAAAGGCTTCCCCTGCTTAGTGCTCAGTTCTGCCAATCCCTCGCAAACGTGTCTAGGCCATCCACTATCGTTGTTTGACATGAGTAAGTATTTATGATCCATACGTTATTGTGAATGAGGCAGACATCCTGCCCACTTTAACTTGGCGGTCTGTGGGTACTCAGGTCTATGTTTTCCACTCTAACGGATCTCTAGACACCCGGGTTACGTAATTTTCTCTCAAGGTGGTTTTCTTATGCAGTAATATTTATCTTAGGTTCTTGGGTCCTGTATACCTAAATGCGAAAGTTTCATTTGTTTGTTCGGCTTTCATAACTAAACCATTAAAACTATTTTGATGAAAGGAGATTGACCATCCTTGTATGTTAATTGGACCAAGTGCCGCCCAGAATTAACACATAGTGCTATATGTTCCTTAAGCTTGTAGATTAAAGCGCTTAAAGATCTAACCCCGAGGGTCATAAAAAAATCACTTTTTGGTAAGAAATTAATCATATATAAAATCAATTTAATAGAACATTACTTTATTATTGTCATCATCGTTGTTGATAATAATTCTATCGAGGAATAGAGCAGGACGCCTTATAGGTGCCTTGGTGCCTAACAGCCTAGCCCGCCCTAAAAACCAAATGCATGTAGCTTGCGCACAACAGCCATTTATTCCTAGGTTCATTATTATAAAGCAATCTTCAAGATCGCTTTATGTTGATGAATGCATCAACAATAACATAATTAGTCGTCAGTGGCGTTGTGGGCTTGAAGACTTGTGACCACATTAGGCGTTGTAGGTGCTCAAAGGGCCCATTTGATAATCGCTCACAGAAAAACCTTAGAATACCGAAAGTTATAATATAAGTAAAAACGAAAAAAGCCCAATGCTTTAAGGTGTTAAGCTTTTAACTTTTCAATCTCCTTTGACATGGAGTTAACTTGAACCTCGGGGAACGACATTGAGTACTATAATTGAATGGTTCCTGTGAGGCTAGATAACGCTAACGTAAACGATTTTCGAAAAGTGACACAATGACATGTGTAGAATTTACGTAAGCGCTCGAAGTGACTGTCCAGCTCCGGACGTCCATCCTATACATTTTCAATAACGATAACGTTCTCGCAATGCATCTTATCTTGGGCCACTGAACGAATAGCGATAAACTGCTTCTACACGAACAAAGTCACGGTTAAGGATTACCCTTGTTTCGCCGAAAATTATTTAGCAAATTCTTAACTCCCCAAACTACGTATCCCATATTTTCATTTGGTCAAATTTTCATTTCCCAATTCAACGTTTCGCACTGATATCATTTCCCAACGAATGATTTGATAAATTATTGTTAGACAAATTATTACCTGGGATTATTTTAAGATGTCAATTATGTTTTCGTCAAATGTATTGATTGGCATAAAAATTAACCATAACCTATCTATATCTGAGAGCAGTTTCGTTCTTGGGTTCATAAAAAAAAATAACCCTAACCTACCTATCTCTGGGAGCAGTTTCATTTTTAGGGTCATAAAAAATATACCCTAACCTACCTATCTCTGGGAGCAGTTTCGTTTTTAATCCAATTTATATTGGTTTCAGACAACACAATTATTTACCACATAAAATTTGACAACATGTTATTTGCCTTAGCAAATCATTTGCTTCACAATTATTTACCACATAAAATTTGACGTAATAAAATATTGCAATATAAAAATGTAGCGAAATAAAAAAATTACGATGTAAAATTATGCCAAGGATTGATTTGCCAAATAAAACTTCGGCGCAAAGTTGATTGCTAAATGAAATTTGACGAAACATAATTCGGCAAAAAGGCAGTACACCCACGGTTAACAGCTAGATAAAGATAAGATAAAGATAAAGACATTTATTCAGTAAGTAGGCCGCACGGGCACTTTTACACGTCAAGAATCTACCAGCGCTTCACAAGAGGAGACCACTGCTGAGAAGAAGCGCCGCAAGAAACTCAGCAGTCAGTAATTTTTTTAAATATATTTAATATTACAATGGTACTACATAGTCTAGCATTATATAAATCTATAAATAGCAAATTAAAAAATATTTCAAATATCCTGCGTAGTTTCCGCAGGAAAACACACCAAAAAAAGAAAGAGAGAAAAGGAAAAAATAAAAACAAAAAACCCGACTGCAGTAAAAAAAACAACTGTAAAGCGAAAAACAAGCTATATAATCGATAGGTAAATACTTATAATGTACCATGCAATGATTTTTTGTTTGATACCTCGTTAACAAGTAATGCAATTTATACCAATATACATACAACTTGAATAGTGGAAAAGGTTTTCCAGGCGGGGACAAGCTATTAATCCAAATGTTTTTTGTTTCAAGAAAATACTTAAGTAAGTACATTTTATAATTCATTGCTTGTCCCCGCCTGCAATACCTTTTCCACTATTCAAGTTGTATGTATATTGGTATAAATTGCATTACTTGTTAACGAGGTATCAAACAAAAAATCATTGCATGGTACATTATAAGTATTTACCTATCGATTATATAGCTTGTTTCTCGCTTTACAGTTGTTTTTTTTACTGCAGTCGGGTTTTTTGTTTTTATTTAAATAATTTAGTTTATTTCACATTTTTTAGTTTTTATTAATAAAATAGTGGTTTTATTAATATAACCAAACGTTAAATGAGCTCTGGAGCTCGATTTTTTAATGTCACGAAGCTATAAGTAACAAATTACAAGCGGAACTCTCCTTTTAGCAAAAGAAGCATCGTGCATTCAAAAATCGATCCCCAGTAGTAACGTAAGATTAGTTCATTTGGTTAGATGGAGGCCGATCGAACAGATTGTAGATACCTACTTAGGCCGAGAAATTGAAGTAGGTATAAATCAACTAAACTTCTCTTAATCTCTAACAATTTAGTTCCTCAACGGTCAGTACGTCATACGTGTACCTGGGTACTAGACTAAGCACCTACATTGAGGTTACCTATTCCGTGTATCTTTACTTAAATAAACTGTTCATGCGTAGGCAGGATGGCGCATTAGGTAGGTATTAGCCAGCAATTTATACTATAACATCAATGTGCATTAATCAAGTATGTAGTAGGTATTCGTGAATTATTAATTATGACACTACTTTCTTAATGGTTTATATTGTAGGCGTTTACAGCTCAACAAGAAATATTTATTACTTAACAATTAACGTCCTTTTTGATTTCCCTGTCTAAATGGTAGCATCAAAGTATTATAATGTATATATATTTGGAATGGGCTATTTACTAGCTTTCATTTGAGACCCATATTGCTATAATAAACATTTTTTTTTTTTTTAAAACCCCCTCTTTGTTTTTGCAGACGCCATTTTGAAATATTATATACCGTATGTCACTTCGGCAATTAAGACGAATCGAATGACACCTAGTATGTTAAAATCGGTCAAGCCGTGTAGGCTGCAGAGCGTGCCCAGAAATAGACATACATACATACATACATACATACATACATACGCTCGAAAAACATAACCCTCCTTCTGACGCAGTCGGGTAAAAAGAACTCCTACGTATGTGTATATAAGACGGTGCAAGATGACCACATAAGATTGATATGTTTTCCTACATCAACGGTGTCCCCCAGACAAGATAAAGCTTTTAAATTTGAAAAAAATATATAAATAAAAAAATATTATTGATTAAGTTACGGGTTTAGGCCAAGCATTTTTGTCTATTATATAATAGTCCTCGATCCTATAATACGCTTTAGACATTAACGACTTTTTCAAGTAATTTTTGAGTGCTGGAAAGGGTAACTTTAATACTACCTCAGGTAATTTATTATAGAAATTAATGCATTGACCAACAAATGATTTATGTACTTTACGGACGCGGAATTTTCGAATAGCTATTTTATTTTTATTTCTAGTATTTAAATTATGTATATCAGATTTTTTTGTGAAAGAATCCAATTTTTTTATAACATAAATAATATTCTCATAAATAAATTGTGACGCTACAGTTAATATATTAATTTCCTTAAAAAGATCTCTTAAGGAGTCACGGGAATTTAAGTTGTAAATAGAACGAATGGCCCTTTTTTGTAACACAAATATAGTTTGTATGTCAGCTGCCTTACCCCAAACCAGAATACCGTACGACATAACACTATGGAAATAACTATAATAAACTAAGCGAGCTGTCTCAACATTGGTTAGTTGTCTAATTTTCCTAACTGCTTAAGATGCCGAACTTAGTTTACCTGCCAGTACAGCTATATGGGGACTCCATTGCAAATTTTTATCTATTGTTATGCCTAGGAAAACTGCCTTATCTACGATTTGCAAACACTCGTCATTTAGAAAAATACTAGAATCTAACGGTTTAATATTAGGCAAAGCGAATCTAACACATTTAGTTTTCTTAGCATTTAGTCGCAAATTGATGCTAGTAAACCAATTAAGTACTTTAACTAGTGTGGAGTTTATGCTACTGTAGTCTATGGATTTTCTGTCTACCTTGAAAATTAGTGAAGTATCATCAGCATAAAGTACAATATCACAAAGTTTATCTACTGATGGTGGCAAGTCATTTATGTAAACCAAAAATGGAAAAGGACCTAAAATAGAGCCCTGAGGCACACCTATTTTCACTGTAGCTCCATCAGATTGTGTTTTGTTTACAACAACTGTTTGAGTTCTATCACTGAGATAAGAAGACATAAGACTTATAGCTTTATTAGACAATCCATAATGTTCTAATTTTAAAATAAGGGTCGTATGAACCACGCAATCAAAAGCTTTAGAAAGGTCACAAAATATTCCTACTGCATCGCAAGATTGCTCCCAACTGTTATATATATATATTTAATGAGAACAGATGCCGCATCAATTGTTGATCGACCTCTGGTAAAGCCAAACTGGTTATTGTTAAGTAGTTTATTTCTATTAAAGTGACCTAACATATCATTCAGAATTAGTTTCTCAAAGACTTTACTTAAAACTGGTAGTATGGAAATGGGACGGAAGTTCGTTATATCACTCATCTCACCCGATTTAAAAAGAGGTATGACTTTACTATATTTCATAAGATCTGGAAAGATCTCTTCTGAAATGCAATTATTGTAAATTAATGCTAGATGGGGTGCAATTACACCTATGATATGAAAAAGTACACTAACTGATGTGCCCCACAAATCCTCAGTCGTCTTTAAACTAAGCGTTTTAAATACTTTGACTATTGAAACTGAATTTATAGGGCTGAATTCAAAGTTTATATTACATTTACTGACATTAGTGCAAAGTAATGATTGAGCTTGAACCGCGGATGATTTGAGACATTTCGTAGTATTAATGGCTATGTTGGAAAAATAATCTTCGAATGCTAAGGCGACGTCTTTATTTGACGTGATTTGTTTGTCACCTGAGTTTAGGGTGACCTGATTATCGCGAGTGTTTAAAATAAACTAGTGTTTAAATAAAACAACGATATAAGTTCGCTAACATGTTTTACTGAATTATAATTTACACAAAGTCTCATTCAAAGGGAAATTAAATTACATAATAAATAAGATATATTACATTATATTCTACAAATCAGTGCGAATGTCCTTTGATGATCTAAATACGTAAATGACTAAATATATTGCACGTTACTGAAAGTATTACTTTCTCTAACTGATACTTAAATTAATATTAAAAACATTAAATGCATTGTAATACCTAAAGTGACTAGAAATGTTAAACATAGCTTATTGCTTGAAACACGTATTGGGAATATTTACATTGGTAAAATATAATATTACTACAGTTAATTAATTATTATATTTTTCGTCGTTTCGATGACCAAGGAGACGACATAGTCCATTAAAACCACAACCTAACCCATTATTTTATTTACACACCGATGAAAAAAACATTAAATGAATATACAAAATCATAATGCGAATAACTGACTAGGAAAAAATGCTGCGTTTATTAAATACTGTGACGTAAGAATGAAATAAATTAACGACAACATTTAGATGCAATTAGTATTCGGATGGTTCATATTAAGATATAGTTCCGAATCCTTTTTTTTACGAATTTTCGGAGGAATGTTTAATTAATTGTAATATTATTTCGTTTCGAAATCGAATCGAATAGCGAGTTACTTTCCATCATGATACTTAATCACCCGTAATATACAAAAACATATTTTGGTAGCTTATCAAGTTACACCAAATCTTCGTAAACTTCGTTAAAATTTGGCTCCACATCACTGTCAAAAGCCTCTGCCTGCTTTTGACAGGTGTCTTTCTGAGCCAGAAGCCGATCACACTCATTAAGCCGGGCGTGTAGCATATTATAAACATGCGTCATAGATGCCACCTTCTCTTTACAAGTGGGATCAGTCTCAATAGCGAAAAGCCTTGAATCCAACAGCTTGATAGCAGCTACAATGTAATTCCTAAGCGTCTTCGTCTTGTGCTCACTGCTTATATGCTCAAAGAACGCACAAACTTGTCTTTCACCACATAGAAGAACATCAACATCATACGCTAAAGGAGAATGCTGTCTGTGTAGATAAGCAATCAATCGTTTAGCATAGCGTCTGTACGTCCTATATGCTTTTCGTTTCCTCGGGCCAAGAGTTCTACCCGTGGTCATAGATTTCTTCATGTCGTCAATGACTGCTTTGTATCCGGCGTCAGTTTTGGAATCAAAAATATCTTGAAGTCGTGTTTCAATAGGTTGCAGTTCATAAGGGGCTGGGGAAGGGGGAAGGGAAGGAGATGATGGTGGAGGTGAGGGTGGTAAAGGATTCGTTCGAGTATTCTCTTCTTCACTTGATTCGCTTGAAGCTCGGCGTTCTACTTGAGTGGCTTCTGGGACAGTATAAGGTCGGGCACGCGTTCTAGTGCGTTGCACTCTAGCAGGTCTTGGAGCAGTTCTAGCATTATATGCAGTTAGCACATTGGCGTCTTGTTCTGTGAGTGGACGAGCTCGTTGTGTCGCTGCTAGAGGGATGATTCTGATCTTTACGAGAGCGTAACTCTGATGAATTTTGGCTCTGATTCGTGGATCGTCGTAATCACTTCCCCATAAGTCCCTAATGGCTGATTCTTTGAGATACCGTACTTGACATAACTCTCCATTAAAAAATCGTTTCCGTTGCTGTTCGTTCAGGGCGTCGCGCTCTGCACCGGTCAGGCCATGGATCTTGGTTAAGTGGTCAGGTAACTTGCCGTAGGTGAATCGTGCGCAGTTCTCGATGGGGCACGGGATATTGGCGTGGTTTTGTTTCTTCGTTCGAGCTGGGGCTGGTCGGGCAGCCATTTTGAATGGGACTCCTGTAACAATGGAGAATATATTGAAAACTTTCATGAAGTATCAAAGACAGTGTCGGTAAATTCTGAGGAATGAACCACCATAAATTCTGAAGGCATCTTCTAAATAACCTGTCAGTGGTCATTCAAAAGTAGGTAGCTTTACTAATTCTATTAGAAGGTAAATTAGTTTATATATTTGTACGAGCTTGTATTAATTGGGTTCTGAAGATTTTTTCACACAACGTAAGTTCCAATTTTTCTTGAGTAACAAAGACTGCTTTTTACTTCGTATTTCAAGAAAGATATTGCGGACTATCAATATTTACCAACCTTGGTAACGTGTCCGATTTGTATAGAAATAAGGAAGCTTAGCACTCAACGTGTTATTTTCTACTAATAGAGCCTTCAGAAACCTAGATAACACAAATGTTTTCACAAGTCCAGTTAATTTATTTAGAGGGTGTTTATTGACTCGAGGGTGGCTGTCCGAGTATAATAATTGTGTTGACGGAGGCCCGGGGCTGTTTGTGGAGCCTCTCTTGTCCTCCGCTTAATTTATTGAAAACAATACGGTCTTGGGACGGTCTCGGAGTCAGTGTATGGGTGTTTATGGTGTCCTGGTAGGATGAAGTTGTATTATACTACCGATGTTTTTTAATTTTTTTGTTTTTTTTACTTTATCTGAAAAGAGATATTGATCGAATTGGTTTAATATTGAAATTTCCAAATTATGTTTTTGTTTTTAATTAATTAAAAGATAACTGAACATGAAAGGGGAAGTGAACGGTAAATAAACTACAAAACTTTAAAAAAAAACTAGCTCTGGGCTCTGGCCAGAAACATACCAACCTAAAATTTTACTAACGGCTTTGTATTGTTAATTTAGTTTGGCTTCCGCAAGTATTTTTGAGTTTAATTTAGATAATGGAAGTCTCGATTTGGTTAAGTCAAGATAAAACTATCTGTCAGATAAATAACTCTGTACTGTTCTTTCCTATAACAAAAGGAAAGTGATAACTTTAATGTGATAGTGTCACCCCTAATCAGTTCCCACATCGGCCCTAATTTCAGTCTAGACCTTATAAAAATTCGATGAAGTTGATATTATGGAAATAAAGCAATTAACAATGTAATAACATAAAACAAGAGCAAGATAGCTACCGCGGGCCACAGAACCCCGAGAGGATCGTTTAATTTATATTATTTATAATCGCGAGCGGCCAAGACGACGCTATACAAGCTAATTTCCAAAATAAATATTGGCTCAATCATACCCGCCCCTGCTCGTCTATGGTACCCTAGTCATTGTTTCATTCTGAATTCACAAACTCCTAATAAATTTGGCTAAGAAAGGGAGGTTGGATTGATTTTGTTTTAAATAAATAACTAATCACAGAAGTCTGATAAGTTTTCACTTTCTTTCAATGGACTTGATTTTATTTTGTATACAGAGTGTGCAAGGAAATGGTGATAAGCGAAAGTCTAGAGTCAAAAGGGGCATCCGAATCATCGTCATTATTTTCCGCGATCCCGAGTTGTTATGGGATTTATTGACCGTTTATATTTTTAACCCCCGACGCAAAAAGAGGGAGGGAGGTGTTATAAGTTGACTTGTATGTGTGTGTGTGTAGTTCTTAAATGGATGAACGGATTTGGATGCGGTTTCTTTTATTCGAAAGCAGGTTTTTTAGCGATGGTTTTTACACAGGTTTTATTAAAATTGGTTTAGTAGTTTTTGAGATATTGAGCTTTTAGTGGGTGAAAAGATCCCAATATAACCTACTTTCAGAGCTGATATTTCCTAAACGGTCCAACCAATTTTCATGAAATCTTGTTAAGAAAATAAACAGACACCTAGATACATTAATTGACATAGAGACACACGTTATAAACTTTTAACACCCCTCTTTTTTTATTTATTTATGTAATACGACGAAGTCCTTCCAGTTTAAGGCGCTAAACAAAAAAATACAGAGACGTTGCTAGCTGTAGTGGTATTGTTAATTTAGACAAGTTTAAAAAGGGTTACATAAAAAAAAAAATTAAGACCGACTCAAAAGAGTCGCTGGGGTATTTTATATTATTTTATTTGCTAAGCGGTCCCCCAACGTGTCAACACTTGCATCAAAAATTATTACCTACCTATAATTAAACTTATAGGGACAATACTTATAATTTTTTACTTTTTACCGGTGTTTCTACTGACCGTTTTGAATCGAGGGTTTTTAAAAGTTTTTTTTGTCATACTAATTTTAATAATTCAGATTATTAAAAAATGTTTGCAATTAGTAATTTCGGCATTTTATTTTTATTAAATACGCAATGGGGCTGGCTGTTAACCTACATTAATAAAAGTCAAACTCTATTCAGTGAGATATTAAAACGTGTAGGTTAACAGATATTAAAATTTTGAGAACACTGATCCGAATTGACCACAGTGTCACTTGCGACTCTAAAAGCATGATTCTGATGTTGGCGACCGCGACCGGCGGCGACGCGTCGACGGCGTGTTTAGCTCGAATATGAGTTATAATTACTGTACCCGCTAACGAGTCCAATGCTATGTCCCTCACAGTATTCTTATAGAGCGCAAGGGACAGAGCATTCGACTCGCTAGTAAGGTAATTGGGATAGACCAAAAAAAATAACTTACGGTTTTTACATTCTAATTCGAAAGAATAGGTAATTTTAAGAGACCAATTTCATTTATTTTGTTTTTGTCCCAATAGTTTCGTTTTAATAGCTTTATTTATTTAGCAGACATTTTATGGATGACATGATTATTTTAAATTTGGGTCGGCATTTTCTAATAAATTACAACAATTGAATGGTATCTAATGATAAAAAGTGATTGTAATAGTGAAATAAAACTTACTGTTTCAAGCGGTTTTCGCCTAACCAGTAAGATACACCTAGGAGGGCTTCCTGCCAAAAACGAAAGTCAAGCAAAGGTCAAATACTTTTGTTGAAATTTTCGAAATAGATAAATATTTCAAAAAGTTAATAATGCAGATCGGCTTTAAAACCCTATTCCTCGAAATGGTCTTCAAATTAGGGTAATTTAAAAAATATGAACAATCCAAATTGTAAGGGCTTCGGTCGTCGTCGCCGGTCGCGGTCGTCAACATACGAATTATTCATTAAGACGGCCTAACCTCTATGATACAACAAGCCTCAAACATGCAAATATATTAAACAATACAACTCGAAAAAGCTCATTAAAGTATTGGTAAAGTTAGGGCTGTCAACAGTGTGCTAAATTTGGTTTGCTAGGACGTCTAACTACGTAGGCAGGGTCACTACCAACTGGGCCATCCGTCCATTAGTGTTTATCTATTTTTATTGGTGTCCTGCCGTTTGACCAAAAGTCATTTGGCAAAATTACACTAGACAAACAACGTTTTGCAAAAAAATGTTAAGTCAATTGATCATTTTACTACTAATCATTTTACAAATGACTTACTTTTCCAAATGATCAACAGTTAAATTTACATTTTACGAGGAAGACGATTCAGGGCATAACCGACTCGGATAGGTTAGGTTAGAAGGTAAAGGCGGGAGCCTGGCTCCCGCCTTGGCCTTCGAGGTTGTTTTTTTTTCTGCCTAGAAATAAGTAAACTAATTGCTAAATGATCAATTGCTAAGTAAGTTTTTGTAAGATGATACTTTTGTCAAATGTCTCGTTTGCCAAATGATCATTTGGTGAAACGTTGTTTGTCAAATGACCATTTGTCAATAATTTTTTGGTCAAACATTAGTGAACCATTTTTATTGCAAGATGTAATTTTATTAAAAAGTTCATTGTCGTGTTGTACCTAGTCGCTATGCCCCACGTGCATGTTTAGCTACAACTTTGAGAGCTTCACTCGCCAAGAAAGTAAGTAACAGTTTGGTGAGCATACAAAATATATAATAACGCTGGTATCTTTTTGAAAAATAAACCAAAAAAATTAAGCGCAAGGATTTTCCATATATGACATTAAAATCTTGATGAGCTTGCGTCGAGATGTGCGTCGCACGATACTTTATACGCACGCAATCAAACGTGGCGTATTCCGCGATGGCGCGCGGCCCTAACTGGAACCGGCTCGGTCCGTCCTGTTGAGCCTGCTTGTTTCACGCACACATGAAAGCCTCGCGATATACCTTACGTTGAAGATGAGCTACTGTTTATATTGTGACAGCGAGCAACTAACTACCCTACATTTGCCTGACGACGACTAAAAATCCACTGCATAAACTTTACACAGAGCTAATTAAAGAATAGATCTGAATATTTGATTAAAACAAAGCCAGAGGGTAATAAGCGTTCGCGGGCGGATTTATAATTCACGGCTTAAACAATTGAATCTGCCACGATACCTGTTATTAAATATGTAAATTAGTTATTTATTCAAGCCCGCCACTTCGGCTTGCGAAAGGGGAAATTTTCCCTTAATATTTCCGTGACACTTCTGTCATAAAGATTAGCATGTTACACGAGTTTGGTAATCTTTGGTTTATTAGTGTTACTTTGTTTGTTGCTGTAAATCAGTTGTATTTGGTTATTAACGAGTTTACCATTTTGTAATTACACTTTATAAAACTTTTGCTAATCATTAAAATATAAAAATTATTGTAATTTTGGTTTAATGAAAACTACTTTCTCTTTAATGCAAAGTTCTAATATTTAAAATTCCGTACTGTCAAAATTGTAAAATAAAAGTTTAAAAATTATTAAGGTGGGTCTACACTATACGGCTATATCGGATCGATGTGAATGGCAAATCTACAGGACTTACATACATACATACATACCTTCACGCCTTTATTCCCAGAGTGGGGTAGGCAGAGCTACAGAATTACCAACAACTCCAAAAACTTGTTGATAACTCTGTAACCACAGTTTGCACAGTTTGGACTTAAGAATGCGAAAACGTTTTTCTACCCTTAAACGTAGTCTAATTTTTACGATTTTTTAATATGTTGTAAATATCATGAAAAACTATGTCTGTACGTTTTCCTTTCAAGGAAAATACTTCTTAGAATTAAACAAATTTAAAAAAAACAAAATAAAAAGAGCTAATATACACTCCATCCATATGACCAACACGGGTAGCACAAGTTGTATGTTCTCGCTCTCGCTCAGCGCGTCTCTATCGTTACAGGCTAGATAGAAAGGGAGATCCGAGCAACAAACAAGTCGTGACCAACATGTGCTAGCCGTGCAACGTTAAAAGAGCCGGAGAAATGATTTGGTCAACGATTAGGTTTAGTTTCTAACGCATATAATTTTAGCACATGTGTGTGATGGGCAATGGGGCATGCCAAAGCTAAGTTTTGGTTATTACATGCGAATAAATAATTTAATAAATAAAAAATTGGTCTCAAAATTTACTTTCGGAAACAAATTGACCACTCAGTGGGTAACAAGTGGGTAATTTTGTGACATATTGTTGTGATGTGACCCATTAATGAAAAGTATATGAGAAGCCGCAAATTGCCGGCTTATTCTCCTAATCTTTTCACAAATGTCACATTTAATCGTAATGATATATCTAAAATGCTTGGATAAAGAACGGAATATTTCTCAATTAGTCGCAGCGCACCCCCCAATGGGGGACGCAAACAAACAGGGGTGCCCGTAAACAAGTGCACGGAAATGCAACGATAGCTTTGGGGGATACAATTTCTTTAGGTTTTGCTTAGAGAGGTAGACTAAATAGTATAAAATATAAATACTTTTAGGAGTAGATTAAATATAATTAATAGTAAATTAATCAGTTTTATTATTATTGAGAATAAATTTCGTTGCAGGCACAAAAATAATAATTAAGAAACCCCTAAATTAAAAACTTAAGGACTTTAGAGCGGCATTTTTACCATTAAAACTAGCTAAAAATGACCCCGACAAAATTAGCTAAAGAATAAAAAAAAAACTACTGCAGAATCTGTCACAAACAAACAGGCATGGGTATCAAAATGTATCACCCTTTGATCTATGGATGGGGGGGCGTTACAAATAGGGGGTTTCGCTTATCAACGGTTCCGTACTTAGACAGTTGATAACTATGAAAAAAAAACCAGGAGTTAGTCACTCCATATTGTCTTAATGTAGCTAAAAACAGCTCGACGCTCAACGTTATGGGTAGTCAAATGAAAATCAACCCCGACAGTGCGACGGCCCGTGAGAATATACTCACTGTGCTCAACGCCTGCAGCATAAATAGGATAATAGCACCGAAACCGAAGGCCGACAGACAGCCGGCGATCAGGATTGTGCTTAAAAATGATACTTATGGAGAAGATACCGACACCATCGCTAACGAAATAGTAGACTGCATCGGCTTAAAACCAATAGTGATCAAGCCACTAGGGAGAACAGGGAAAATACACCTACTCATCTTCGATGGCAAATACAAATCAAGAGACATCCTGGAGTCCTTCAAAACCTCCGATAGGAAATTCTTCTGTGCTCCCGCCATCAAGGTTGAGGCTTTCAGAGAAAACCCAAGTCACATTGTACAGTGCAAAAAGTGCTATGCATTCGACCACTCCAAGCAATCGTGTTACGGCAAACAAGAGGAACCACAGATACTCATCACTACGCCCGAAGGCACAACGACGAAAGTCTGCAAAAATTGCAAAACAGAAGATCACGGTGCGAACAACGTGAAATGCCCAGTCTTCAAAAACATGATTGCGAGGCAAAATGAACAAGGAAAGGCTAAACAAACAAAGAGAGAGGAGAGAATCAAACGCTCAGTGGTAAGACCGGGTGTCAGATACGCAGACATCACAAACATGAGACTATTCCCTAGTCTGCCACAAAAAGAACCTCCACAACAACAACCTCCCACAGAACCGGCACCGCCGACCATAAACGGTCTCACACTCGAGGGCCTTTACCAGATGCAGATCCAGATGCAACAGACCCTGATTAGGCTGATCGACACAATAAATAAGACACATTCGCATTTCAATGGCTAATCAGAAGAATAAAAAATACAGAATTTAAAATTTTTACACCTGAACACCCAAGGAGTAAGAAACAAATTCATAGAAATAAAAACACTAGTCGAGAAATACAGACCGGCTATAATCATACTCAACGAGTGCAAGATCGACTTCGACAAACAAAGATACGACATAAAAGGATACGACAAACTCACCCACACACTAGAAAGACACTTAGCCACGGCCATGTACATACAGAGGGGACTAAGATGGGCCGAAACGGAAGTCACACCGGGTTGGACCGACGAAAACAAGAAGGTAGAAGGTGTGGGCATCAAACTGTTCACAAACCACGCAACCGGACATTATATCAAGATAAAAGGAATATATATCCAGATTCCAAACCAACACCACGCCAGAGAAGAACAAGAGGAGACCCTAGCCGACGAACCATCCATCATCATCGGTGACATGAACCTACAGATGCACACTCTAGGACATAGGAGAAACGTTGGCCTCGGTAACATCATTAAGCAAGCAATAAAAGATGGAATCTGCACACTGAAACACGCAAACCCACCTTCTAGACCCACTAGCCAAGGCAACACCATCCTGGACCTGGCTATAATAACACACCAACAACTCGAAGCGCAGGCTAAGCAGGTAGAAAGTGTTGGCTCGGACCATCTCCCTTGGCTGCTAACCGTGAGGATTGAACACAATGTAGAAGAACGCCTATCTCGTAACACCAAGATAATCTACGAGGACGAAGAACTGAGAGACGCATACCAACAGACAATGTGGGAAGGATTCCGTGACCTCAACGAAGACATCACCACCGAAGCCGACTGCGACAAGTATGTCGAGACAGTGGAACAAGCAATTGTCGCAGCCCTTGACAGTCACGCCCCTCTCAAAAGAGCAACAAGACAGGAACTACTACCGAAGGAAATCAATGATAAAATAGATCTTCGAAACAAACTGAAACAAATCAAATGGCAAGCAAGAAACTGCAGCCTCAGACTCCAACTCGAAACACGCACACTCTACAACCTTGCTAAGAACGAGGCCGAAAAAGCCCTGAAGGAATACTTCGAAAAGGGCTGGCTTGACAAACTTCAAGATCCGCGAGATAACAGATCACAAATGTGGCGCATCCAACGGAACATGAAACAGCCAATTGCCAAATTACCAAACATCACGGGATGCAGTACGGAGAGAGAAACGATCGACTCGCTCACCGACACAGCCATAGTGAAAGAGGCCAAGATAGCAAAAGACAATGAGGGTACCGAAAAGACGACTCCATTTCAACCGCTCGACTTAACGTGTAAGAGCGAAGTCCAACGCGCACTAAGGAAATTCAAAAACAAGAAGGCCCCAGGTCCAGACGGAATCAAGGCAGACGCCCTCAAACTTGGGGGAGAAGTCTTCACTGACGCATTCGTGCCTCTCGCTAACTTTGTATTGTCCACAGGGTACTTCCCTAACCGTTGGAAAACCGGCTTGTGCATATTTCTGCACAAGGCCGGCAAAGATCACCGTCAGAGATCATCGTACCGCCCAATAACACTGCTCAACATCATGGGTAAGCTTTGTGAGCGACTAATCCTGACAAGACTCACTGCTACGGTCGACCGGCTGCAACCACCATTCCAGCATGGCTTCACGAGGGCAAGGGGAACAGCGACCCAGATCCTACGTACTGGAAAAATAATTACCGACGCGCTAGCCGCGGGAGATAGCGTGTCCATGATATCTACGGACCTCTCGAAGGCCTTCGACTCGATCAACCACAAGGGCCTAATCAACAAACTTCAAAATAAAGATGTCCCCAACAATGTCATTAAAATCATTGAAAACTACCTCGCAGACAGAAACCTGAAAGGTAGATTCAGAACCACCGAAACCGACGACAAACCGATACCTCACGGCGTGCCACAAGGCTCTATCCTTGGGCCAGTCATCTTCAATCTGTACGTTCATGACATCTGGGACATACACGACCACATCAGAGGACTCAAACTCTCACAGTACGCGGATGACCTCTGCATACTTAACAGAGCCACGAACCCAGACCATGCGACCATGCGCGCGGAGTGGGCAGCGGAAGCCATCATAGACTACTACACGAGATGGGGACTAAAGTGCAATATAGATAAAACCGAGTGCATCATGTTCTCGAAAAAGAAAAAATACCGGCCAACGGTGAAACTGAAACTACAAACGCTGCACTACCAAAAACAGATCAGATATCTCGGCGTCATTTTCGACAAACACATGAAGATGAACCAACACACCGAGAAGGTAGTCAAAAAACTAAAGCAAGTCAGAGGAGCCCTTGGCCCCATAATAGGATACTATGCGAAGACGGAACTGGAAACGAAACTGGCTATCATACAGACCTGCATCCTACCGCTGCTGGACTACGGAGTGGTGCAACTACTCTCGAGGTACAGCGCAACAAACCTGTGCAAAATCGAACGCCAATATAGAATGGCACTAAAAAGCGCCGCACAATTACCAAGACGAACACCCACAGAAGCGATCTGGGAGATGGCTGACATCGAAGCCTGGCACCTACGTGCCGAGGACCTCAACACCAAGATGCTGGAAAATATCGCAAGATTACAAATAAAAGACCTTGAAACCCCCGGCGACGCCTACATTGCGTACGGCGAATTCAACCCCCTCAGGGTTAATTAAAAGTACATCGATAAAACGAAAACCCCGCGTCCCCTTAGAATACCATAGTCTGTAAGCACATAAAATAAATGAAACCCGTTATCTATTTGTATAAATTTATCACGAATAAATAGAGCACAGCAAACACAGATCCACTAGGACATAAGTTAGCTGACGCACCCCTACACGGCCCACCGGCCATAGGGACATTTTATGTAGTACACAAAGTAGGCAAATAAATGATATTCTGATTCTGATTCTGATTGTCTTAATGTATCCAAACTAGTTGCATTTGTTTATATGATCGTACTAAGGATTTAAGAAGATTGTGATCCGACGCTTTTATCACGAAGCTGTCAATTTTGTTCTATTCAAAATTACCTCCGTGTGATAACATTTCTCACACCCTAAATCAAGTCCGATTTTAAGGATTTTTGAGTTTGTTGTAATTGTTATAAGCGAATAAATGAAAAACAAAGTTTACGTATTTTATTTTTTATTTATTTCTATAAAAAAACCGCGAAAAGTAAACGGATACACCCAGTTTTTCATAATATCTACAACACATTCAAAAATCCTTAAAATCGGACTAGGTTTACGGAAAGAGAAACGTTATAGCATTTTTAGTTTTTAGCTTCACAGTCCTCCGGGTCTTTTGTATTGTTGCGATAATATTGCATTACTTAAAAGAAAGATGTGTTTTTAAAAAGAAGCAAAGCGGCTATTACTTATTTTCTACCCAAGTTACGTAGTGTCCTGCCTGATTACCTATTTTGAAATCTTAACTTACTATAATTTCGAAAAAAAATCAGACAAAATGACACCGTTAAAAAACGCAATATAAAAAAGGTCTAAGTTATTAAACGTAAAACAAATAATACGTCAAGTGATCATTTTTTAGGATTATTGTGCGAATCAGAAACGTACAAACCCGTTAATTTTTTAAGCCAGGTAACGAATGCCATTACAATATTCATGACTTTTAAAGTGATAAACATAACAAAAGTAAAATGAACAATCTGAACCGTTTATTTATCACGCTGTATTTTTTCCCCTGAATTGTGGGACCCTATGTATATTACATATACTTTCTGTGTCCAATTGTCTTATGATTTACAAATTAAAAAAAATACTGTACCAACCAATCTAATAATAATGTATTAATAAATGATATTTTATACTAAGAAATCAATACAAATAATACTTACAGGCAACACTTGCAGCAAACCACGTCGAACTTTACGAAGTTGCGCGCCTTGTTTACGTCAGTAAACACGCTGTTGTTGTTTATGCTCTCCTGGTACACGGATACGGGCGTGCGGCCACCGACGCTCTCGTCACTCAACTGCCGTTACGTAACAAATCCTGGCGGTTCCTTTTGCGATTTCCACGCATTTTCTCACAAAAGCGACCAGATTGCTCTGACCTTCCATTCCTCCCGTTTCACAAACGCTCAGATTCAACGGAAGGGGAAAAGCTTTCAGTAATACAGGTCTGGTTAGATTGGTTGGTGCTAGAGTTGCAAATGTGTAACGAACCTTTCGTGAGAGGTCGGGAGACTTCGTATAACGTCGGTGCGAAGCTCCGCCTTTTGATTTTCTCCGTGCTACGGCTGTGCGCGCTTCTTCAGTCCACTTTTGTGAGGTTTGTAGTGTCAACTTAATATTTTCTTATATTTTTCAAATTTGGTAAGTTATTTAAAGGACAAGAATCTGGCTTGAGCGTAACTCATTGTTTATTACTTCTTCGATTTTTTATGATTATTATTAAATAATGTGCTTTAACAATGACAAAAATGTAATAAGCAAGAAAACTCTTGGCTAAGAGGAATCTCATTTCGTTAATTTTTATTTATAATTTTATGGGGCTGCCTAATCCATTTTAACAGTAAGGTTATTTAAATAATTTATGTGTATTATTACCAATTACCACCTCTTAATAAATTGACAATCATTTTGATGGTTTAAGTAAGAAACAAAATAGGTTAAGTGATGTAAAAATAATGCCAAAAACTTAGGTTTCATTGTATTTTAGACCAATCTGGTTCATCGGGGTTTGTTATATTTGAGTTTATCTGCTTGCTTTTAATAAAAAGACCAAATCTATCTACCTATTACTGTAAAAGTATTGCTTGCCAGAAATACACTTTTGTCAATTTAGTTCTTTCCTTATTTTATATTTTCAGTTTAATTCTCTTTATTCATTTTATTTCTGTAGTTCCTATAATATATTTAATAATTCTGTAAATTTCAATTCAATAAAAGTTTCGGTTCAATAAAATGAAGTTTCGTGTTCGTTCCCCGTTAAACAATCAATTTCGCGAGTAGTTTAAATTCCGCTCAATCAATGAAAATGATCTATATACTTTTTAATTGAACACACTTAATTTTTCAAATGTGTTCTTTCTTTTGTCTTCAAGTATAGTTTTATACATACATACCTACTTGTATTTATTAAAAGGTTGTACCTTTAAATTGTGTGTTAAAAATCTATTTTATTTTATTACCTTATTTTTTATATTATGCTCATAAACTTAAAAGTAAGTGTAAAAAACGCGTAGACACATTAAAAATAATTGAAAAAGCATTTATCCTGTTAATTAATATAAAATAAATCATAGATACGGACTCATTCTGTCGGGTAACTCGGTGGATGTGCACAGAGTCTCTATGGTGCAAAAGAAGTGTGTCAGAGTCATTTGTGGTGCCCAGGTCGATGAAACATGTGTTCCACTTTTAAAGGGACTAATTTGGCATTATCGTGTCTGTATAAACAGGAAATATGTGCTTTTGTTAAATCGCAACATTCAGTGTTTAAAAGACGTGGTGGAGTTTTTCAACGGCATGCAAAGGCTAAAATTATGGACCGCCTTTATAAACCTGCTTATTATGACGCCATATATACCAAAAATGTATACATCATGTGCATACAAATCTATAATGCAATACCTGATGAGGATGACATACAGCTACTCCAGGGAAATAAATTGTCGAACTGGCTCCTAGATAAGTGTTTTTATAGTGTTAAGGACTTCCTCGAGCAATGTAATAATTGTGATTATTGACATTTAGTATATATTATGAATTTTAATGTTTTTATTAGTATTTTATGATTTATTTATTACGTACTAAATTATGTATCGTATGTCAAATGTCTTTATTGCATGAATAATATTTGCACGCTTGCTTGCAAGCTGAATACACTGGACTGGACATTATTTATTATTTTAAATTGACTGTCACATCTTCTGCACTGTATTCTGCAAATAAATGATATTGATTGAATAATGCATCAATCCGGCATACCACTTGTCACTTTTTAATTAATATTACATGTAGTATACTTACAGTTATACATTTTTCTTCAGACAAACTAAAGGGTACAAGGAAACAACATAATTTCTAATCTCATTATGAAAAAAATATATATGTAGAGTCCACTTGAACTGTTACTTACAGATACAACTATGGAAATAAATCGTAATATAATTTCTACATTTCACTTTAAAAAAAAATGTACATGGAAATAATTTACGTGATTAAATACATGGTTCCTATTTTTCACATCACGATGACCCAAAAACTTACTTAGTTGACTATAGACATGTTCTCACCATGTACCCTGTTCTAACAGTTACGAGGTTTAAGTCAAATGCTGTATCGTACTATTTCAACAATAAATTAATATGTGTGTATGTATGTAAACTCTTTATTCCACAAGTATATAAATATGACAATATTAATATTAAAATAATTTACAGAGGCGAACTTTTCCCTAATATAAGTAGTCTCAAAAATGTGTAGTAGGCCTTTGAAGCCATTTCAGAATTTCAATAATAAATATTTGTGTCGTGGTTATTTTTAATAGTTGACAAACATGTACCTAGGGTGTTATAACATTACCTGTTTCTCTATGTCTGCATCTCTCTTTCTGTATGTCGCCAGTTGAATTTAGTAGCAATTTTGAAGAGGTATTTTTAGGTTAGGTTTGATGGGACTTTAGGCCGTTTAAGAGTTATCAATTCATTAAATTCAATAACCTTTGGAGCCACAGACAAGGTGCATTACGCCAACTAGCGTTTCTATTCATTTCGTTTTTTAACCAATCGCGCCACTGCTAGACCACGTGACTTTTCGTATCACGTCATCTACCAGTGACGCGATTGGTTTAAAAACGAAACGAATAGAAACGCTAGTTGGCGTAATGCATCTTGTCTAGGGCCTCAGAGCAAACGGAGCTAGCGGTCTTGGGTTCAAATCCCGGTTAGGGCAGATATTTTCGTGATAAGAGCGAGAATTTGTTACTGAGTCACGTATGTTTTTTATAGGTTTTTTATGTATTTAATTATGTATTTCTTTACGTAAGTTTATCGTTGTCTAGTACCCATAGATATCAGTTCTAAAAGTACGGAACACCATTATGTCGGGGCTTTATTAACATTTAAGAAAGAAATTAAGAAAATACAGTTAAGTATTCTTACACCTGTTATTATATTATTGTATTGCCCAGATATTTTTATGAAAATGAAAGTATAATTATGATCATTGACGGGTTATGTTATGCTACTAATGGTTTATATCGCGATTTTTTTATACATTTTCATTGTAAAAGAAACGTTACGTACTAAATACTAACATAAAAAAACGATATTATTAAGGATATGCTGACTAGCGGACCCAACTTGGCTAGTTACCTGGCCAGAACAAATACTGCTAGTACTTGAGTGTTTTTTAATGCAATATTTTAGCTGATAAGCCGCAACCGTAGCGCTTAAACGGATCTTCTTCGTAGCGAAAGCTGCTAGGGTACCGTAAAACTACACCACTATGGCCCTGGCCTACAACAATAATCCAATTTTACTTATCACATTATTCTAAAAATATGATAGCTTTAGCTATAGCAAGAGTTTAGAGCAATTGATTTTAGGCCAAACAGTACATATACCCAGCAATAATGGCAGTAAGGTATCATATTTTAGTATAATTTTATGAGGAAAATTGGACTATTGTTGCAGGTTAGGACCGTAGTTGTGTAGTTTTACGGTACTTCAAGAGTGTTATATTTTGAAAAAACTCAATTAAAATTTTGAGAGAGTATTTGGCTCTTATTACCCGACTGCGTCAGAAAGAGGATTATTAAACACATTGTTTCAGAAGGATGGGTATGTGCTGTTCAGTTTTTGGCCGGATGTGTTTATGGTTGGTCTTTGATTCAGTTTTCTCGTATCGTTAGATTTGTCTAAGCGTCATAAGCAGGCGACGAAATAGCAGCATTTTCATTTATAAATAAAACAGGTTTGTCCATCATGTGTATCTGTAAATAATTACAGTGTAAGTGATGTAATTACAGTGTAAGTTACACAAATATATAAAAATAGATGCAATCGAGTTTTAAAGGCTTGCTCTTTAGAATCGTCATTGTGAGTTTTCTTGTTATAAAAATTACAAAAGTAGAATAAAAATAAGTAATTATCATTTATAAGCAGTTCATTGATATTTATTTGCTTTATTTGCTTTGTTTGCAACTTAAGTAAAGTGTGCCATGTTAAACGATTAGCAGAAAATCGAGAGGCATACATTAAAGAGCCTACTACTTTCCTACCCAACATTATACTTTATCTATTTATAAATAATAATTTTAATATCTTATAACCACGCCCAACGTGTAGGCGTGCCCGTATTATATCACGCCCACCGCCTCTAACATTGCTTAAGCTGAAGCCATCTCACATCCTCTTTGAGAGGCAATGCTACTGAATTCAAAATTTCGTCTCAGAGAAAGAAGAGATTGAGTTAAGGTGCTATGCATTTGGTTGGGTTATCCGATATGGCGATTCCCATATCGATCCCAAACTTTCTAGACGATTGATTGAATTGCAGGGATTAACTTTGAGGGATGGAATAATAGCGAAGGTAAGTAAGAACGAGAGGAAATACGAGGGATAATGCTCAATTTCATCAAGATTTGAGGCGTAAAACCAAGAGAACAATTTTTTTAATGACACGCTGTTGATGTCCCAAATAAAATAAATAAATAGAAAAGACAAGTCAGCACACAGTTGACCTGATGCTTAGTGAGATAGTCCCAAATACATTTGCACTCTTAAGACTATAATCCTTGTTCGGGTTCTCCTGATACAAGTATCTGAATACTTAATAGGAGATCCCAACCTTATTGTGATGTGCACTTCTATTGTTGAACCAAATAAACTTTATTTTATTTTATTTATTTTTAATCCTAAGACTGCAAAAGCGTTGTCAATGCTGAGAACTAAGATGGAGTGCATCTGTGCTATTAATTTCACTGATTGACTTATTCCTACACCGGAACACAACACTGCGACCACTGCTGCTGGGTGGCATGTTAAAGGATAAGATGGTGGCCAGGATGAACCATGCACAATGTCCTGTCACCGCTAAAAGATGAAGATAAATATGCTTTTTCAGTGAAAAGGTCGCAAGATTTTACACGTCAAAAATCTACCAGCACTTCCCAAGATGAGAAGAAACGCCGCAAGAAACTCAACAGACAGTCGTTTTTTGAACATGATAATAATTAACCTAAACCAAGGACGTTGTTATGACATAGCTATGCAGTTCAATTCACGGCGAGCGTGAAGGACGGAACTATATCAGTTATATAGCTCTGTCTTTTTCTCTCAGCGTAAACTGAAATGCATAGTTATGTCATAATAACCCCCTGAAGGTAAAAAAAGATTGAAATAAAAACAACGATAGTCTAAAATATTCTTAAGATGGTAAAATAATGGTAGGTACCCTTGTACTTGACTTTTTAATTTTGCAGCTATATCCATTTTTTCCAGAACTGAATGGTACAATCGAACCAACTGAATCATGACCCACTTGCCTGATAATTCGTTTGAAACTTTCAAACTTGTAAGATCTATCGCGTATACACTTACGACGTTTTAGGTACTAATAAAATTACGTCAATACAGGTCGCAGACCTATGCAATTTTAACCTTTGTTATCATTGCCATAAAACCACATTTCACACATATACAGTCATTGTTTGAATCTCGACCTAGTTCTCGCTTATTCATCCTAAACTTTTTGATGATAGAAAAAATATATTTAACCCGTCGAGCGATATGTCAAAATTGATGTACATCAAAATTAAACTTTATGTCAAATGAATAAGTCACGTAATGTCAAAAAATCTACGCACACATGTTGTGCGTAGGACACCTGAGGGGTTAAAAAATGGCGTGTTCTACAAGTGTGTCATATTATGTCAAGTTGTCAGTCAATGTGAAAAAATAGAAACTAAATAGTAAAATGCTTAATAATTTTTAATAATGGCTAATTTAGAAGAACAAAGAGCTCGGATTGTAGTCTTAAGTGAGGAAGGCTATGGCATACGGGAAAAATCACGCGAATTGAATATTTCTCGGAATACAGTGAGGACCTGGATCAGACGGCACGCCGGAGAGGGCATTCTCGAGGACAGACGACGTCATAACCACGGCGTTCGCCGACTCACGAACGAACAAAGAGTGGACATGCAACACCATTACGAAGAACATCCTTTTACTCCCACCCGATATTTTGCGGCACAACATGACGTCTGTCTACAAACTATTAGAAATTATTTGCACGGCACTGGACTGCATTACAGACATTATGCTGAGAAAGTAGCCTTAACGGATGATCATAAAACAGCGAGAAGGAATTTTGCAAACGCTTATTTAGACTACGACTGGACTAACACTATATTTACAGACGAAAAAACATTTCGATCTTCTCAACACGGTCGCTTAACTTTGTGGCGTTACGATAACACGCGGTACACAGAAGATCACGTCGTGCCTAATCAGTTATCCGGTCGAATTTCAGCGAATATGTGGGCGTGGATGGGTATCGGAGGAGTAGGTGAGCTTGTCCATATTTCTTCTCGGCAAAACGCAATGAAGTATGTCGATCTATTAGAAGAATCTATGTTACCGACAGTGCGAACAGTTTACCCGCGTGAAGATGTGCCAGTATTTTCCTACGTTCATGACAACTGTCGAGTGCATACTGCCAGGGTAGTCTCAAATTGGTTTGATCTGCATAATGATGAAGTTACTTTGATTCCATGGCCGAGTAAATCCGCTGACCTCAACCCAATAGAAAATTTGTGGGGTTTGATGGTCTAAATGTGGGATAACAGAAACGAGAGAACAAAGGAAGCAATTGAGCAACACTGTAACGAAATTTGGGACTACTTGAGAGACAGCGACATTTGCAGTCGTCTAATAGGGTCAATGCGTGACCGATTACAAGCCGTTATCGATAACCATGGTGCACACACTAGATTTAAGATACTGAATCTTATAATTTAAATTAGTTCTGTTAAAGATTAAATAAAGTTTTTTTTCATTTCACAAATTTTATTACTCTTTTTACTTATAGGTATAGCTTGAAAGATTAACAATGGCATGTTTCTGTCCTAAAAATACTTATAGGAATGACGTGATTGAAACCTGTTAATGAATTAATCTAAAGTTTATGCTGGCACTTCACTTGGCCGTATTTGCCCAAACATGACTGCATTATTTTTGATTTTATATTCTAGAGAAATAAATGCGACTAATAGTTGAGCAAATTTAATGCGGCCAAGTGAAGTGGCACCATTACGTTCGTAGAAAACTTCCTATACTTACCTACGTAATACAGATAAAGACAGTAACATCATCTCTTCTTTTTCATATACGAGCTTAGTCGATATTGTCCGATTTATTTAACAGTGCACTCAGTAAATGTCAGTGTCTAATCAAATGATAACAAGTTCGTTACCAAGGAAATAAATCTTCAAGCGAATTTCGACCTACAACCTGGGGTTTAGCAAAATAAGCTTATGGTGGGTCATGATTCAGTTGGTTCGATTGTACATAAAAGTACCAAAACAATAGCAAGTATAACCTTATTTTTGCCACCTTATGCCTGTCACTGAGCATTTGCTGTGATGAGCTTACCGTCCTTATGGATCACGATTAGACCTTAACTGTAGGACTGGACGGAGAGTATAGTTGGCGGGGAGCTATTATTAAGTTTTCTAATACATACATACATAAACTTACGCCTTCATTTCCAGAGTGTGATAGGCAGACCTACAGAAGTACCAACAACTCTAAAAATTTGTGGATAACATGTTGTTGTTGTCTAATAAACTAAAGTATTAAATATCTTGAATTCGAAGAGTTTTTATAATACAAAATTAAATGAATGCACAATATATAGCATATATGACAACGTTTAATAATCTTTTAACCTTCGTGTAGACAACTTAACGGAAAATAGTGGCCTGCACTTATTTCGTTAAGTTACTTTTATGTCAATTGTTATTCAATTATGTCACGTAGTACGAGTACATGCTATAAATTGTGTTTTCATTTATTACAACAAACCATGCTTCGATTTCAAGATAATACCTTTGAATAGTTAAAAACACAAAAAAAACAGCACGTAATACGCTCTAGGAAAATTGATAGTGTTATACTCAATCACACATCAATTTGACCAAAACCATCAATACAAAAATCGATATAATCTTAGACCGCTTCCTTTTTTTTTGTCATGTTACTTAAAACTACTAGGAAAACTGGCAAGATTTGGCTAGGTAAGATTGCATTTAAATACAAATTATTCATACAAACACGTCTAAATTTTCCCATGTTTACACTTGGCTGTGCCGACGTCATTAATCAGCCAATAATGTGCAACTTAAAAACACCGCCGCGTTGAGTCGAGACGTGGAGAATTGTGAGGATACGTCCTCGTTTTCTTACATTAACGATTTATGTTCTATTTAATATTTTGTTCCTGTGTTTTATTTAAAACAAATATCGTACTGTATTGTATTGTAAATTTTTGTAACTATACTTCTAGAAATCGATAGGATGCTTGCTATTTCGACTTCGCACGAGAAGGATTTCAAAGCAGTAGAAATATGCAGATGAATCTCTTAATCGAAACTGACATTCAATCTTATATGTACAAACACATAATTATAAAAATAAATGTACTTTTTTAAATAAATAACTGTTTTCTGTGTTTATTAACCATAGTTGTAAGTCGTAGAATAAAATTATAACTTTATTTCAAACAAGTAAATAATAAAGCAGCAAGCAGCAGCAGTTTTTACTTTTAACAGGAATCACAAAAGTTTCTAATAATTTGCGCAAAATGTATTCATCCCACTCCTACCTAAAAAAATATCCAACAATTTTCAAATTCATGATGCTTCAGCAAAATGCCACATCAATGAATGTTCAGGCAAAAGAGTAAAATGCCTGATTTTATAACATTTATTTACTTTTGATCTTAGCGCGGGGTATAAATAACGAGTTTTGTGACTTTGATCTTTTCTGAAATAAAATGAGCATGACAGACCGACCAACAAACAGACGGACATGGTGAAACTACTACAACTACAAACACAGTTTGCCGATTGCAATTAAGCCGAGAAAGTTCCTTTTTTAGGATTTCATACCCGAAAAGAAGCGGAACCCTATTACAAATTAAGCCTACGCTTTACCTCCGTTCGTCTGTGCTAATGTTAAAGAGCAGTATTTTTTGATTCCAGAAAATATTTTATCGTTCCATGTGTTATGAAAGCGAATTTCCTATCAACAAAAATAAATAAAGAAAAAAAGGGGGTCCCCATCGCATCGTAAAAACTGTAAAACATACAATCGTCAAATTTGGTATGATTATAGTTCAAAGGTTAAAGAAACACAACAATGCTATAAATCTGTCAAGGTGTTAATCGGGGTCGCGCTAAAGCTTTTTATTAGTAGGTAGGGAACCCTCTGTGCGTTAGCGCAACTCGCACTGGACCGTTATTTTTAGTGAATGGATACAATAAACATTGCCGATCAAAAAACAATTGATAAAACCACATCCACATTAAACCAACCTGATTTTTTTAACGTAATGATAAAAATATGATGTCGGGCGCCCCTCCGGATCTCCGGGTATAGCCACAATGGGCCGGTGATGAATTTGTACCCGGATCCTTGATTGATAGCAGGCTGTCAGGAGAGGCTAGGAGTAAAACACCGGTTTGGAAAGTTTTTTTTATTTGTGTTCCATCTTAGAAAAATTTAAGAAATGTACACAATAAACACATTGTTTCAATTTTGTAGTTCGTAGCTTCAGATTTTACTTAATTTGAGTTTTTACGTTTAGGTATGGAATACATACATACGTGTAGTCATTGTTTTGGTTCTATTTAAAATAAAGACAGCATACTACCTCAGTGACAGTAGGTTAGTAAGTACAAATTTTATTAACTTTAGTGCATCAAGATAAATAACCCAATTGTGCATTGTGCCAGACAGCAGACCGCGTGGTAGGTACCTATTATGCTCTTAAAAACGGCATCTTTCGAACAGTTGCTCGAGTGACCAGTTTTAACTAGTTATCTACCTAATTGAGAATACATGCCATTTAATAAACGCTCTGAAGGCTGAGTTGGGCGTTATTTTAATAATTTCATATCTAGATAATTATCTTATATAAAGTCATTTGATAATAATTTATTCGAAGATAAAGTAAATTGTCAAATAATGTGTTGTCAACTCTTTTATTTAAATAAATTATCTAGATGAAAATAATAAACTTCGAAAATAATAAACCAACGATAATATTCATTTAAATAGAGAAATACATACATAAGAATGTATGTTTAAGTAACAAATACTCGCGCTCATCACACAAATATCAACCCTTACCAACAAGGTTAAAGAGTCATCTATGATACAGAGGTCCCTGAAACTCCTTAAATCCCCGAAATCTTTCTAGACGAATTATCGATAATTCTTCAATAACATCGTCCGTCAGCATGCAACGGGCTGTGCAGCGTAAATCATCGGCCGTGCATAATAATATAATAAAATGGGGCCGGATACTTTGTTTATTGTTTTGATGACTCGGCCTTTTCTCCCCCTACATTAGCCCGGGGATATGCCCGCATATGCTGGAAAAATAAGGAATTTGCGAAGAGTTCCCGAGGATTTTGAAGACGAAAAAGTTGGTGTAAATGTTAGAGGTTAAGTTAGATTGTGCTGAGAGTTTAGTTTGTTAGTTTGATGAAATTTTGGTAAATTTGTTTTATGAAAAACACCTTGAGAATAATGTTTTTTCTTTTGTCTTGTTTTTTTATTTGTTTGAAAAATCATACATAAATATAAATCTTTTTTTTTTTTGAAAAAAGACCAAATCTTTGTGTGTAGAAATTAAAAAATAATTCATTTGAAATTTGATCGTTGTGTTTGTTTTTTAATGCCTCAATGTAAACTAGAATAAACTTTATGTTATTATATCCGAGCATCACGCCTTATGCCATATGCCTTTACAAAATATAGCTTAAAAACCCATGCCAAGCACATAAAATAAAGCTAACCATTCGCAAATTCCTAACCGCTCGTACATCCCATTAACCTTTTATTAGCCAACGAGTTAAACCAACTATCGTTAGCAATTTCCTCCGTTTGTTTGGTCGCAGTTGCGATTAAGTTGCTGAATTTTTTATACAACAGATCGTCGAGGAACAATCGGCGAATGTTTTTCACGTCGTTTTCGGAATTCACGTGATTGTCACGTGAATAATATAAAAGTTCCGAATGGTAGTTCAGATTTTTCAATTACCTTACAATGGTACTGTAATGTTTGCTGAAGGTATGACAAAAACGGTTCCGATGAGTTTTTACGTTGTTTGTTTCGTGAGTTTCAATGTTTATTGAGTCCTGTGATTGTTTTTTTAAACACCTTTATGTTGCTTTGATGATATTTAAAACAGAATTATTGACATGTATTAATTTTCAGATGGAGCTGATCTTAAAAAAGTGCACTTTTATTGGCACTGATTAATGGAATTCCCGAGATTAATGGAATGACGGAGGCATTTGAACTACAGAAGCTCTTAGGTGGCAGTACCTATATAGTGTGTAAAAGTTACCATAACGTTAACAATATAGAAGCAAGATGGGACAGACAAAGTTAAATTTTAGTAGGCCCCGCAGCCGGAGACAAGCCCCAGAAATATTTAGTGTAATGAATATGGGTAGATTTATAGTAAAATAAACGTTTAATAACGAATGATTATAAAATGAATACCAGGATCACATAGCTCGCAAGAGCTTCGTCCACCGCAGAGGGGAGGATTCTAAGCAATGGGCTGTCGCCGCGAAGTGGCCGGATAAATGAGAGCTCGTTTTTCGTTGGAACTAGCGGCACTTTTTACCGCCGATAATATCGGCATTGCACGACTTCGCTCGCCGTAGTCCGCGCGGATTATTGCTATATAAATTGTCCACAGTTGCCCATTTCATTGGTAAGGGCTGGCCACCACCGTTCTGAAATACGAATAATCGGTTTGCATTTTTAGAGTCACTTCTAACTGGTACAATGAACGAAAACGACTTTATTTCATACCTGAGACTTAGACGCTAGACTGTTATCTCTTGGTTACATTTAACGATACATGCCTACGTTTTGTAATTGTTACTGTTAATGTTCTAAGAAATGCTAATAATCGGAACATTTCATTAATTATTAACAAAAATACGAAAGTATTTTTTGTTAATGTGTGGAATAGTTTTGATATCAAAGTGCGTTGCAAGTCAGACTTTTGTTTTTTTAATTATTAACGCATTTACTTCTAAATATCGACATACGACGCTATGTAGCACTAAAGTATAGAAACGTAATAAATTCTAAAGCAACTTGAAAAAAAAAAGATAAATGATCAAACGTCACCGGCTAATCTTCGATTGGGCAACCCTAAAGCATTCGAATTTTCCGCCTTGGTCAGTCACTCCCCGAAGGAACATTTAACGATATTAGGGCTTTATTTTTTATAGTTCGGGACAAAACTCGACCGGTATATTTAAGGAAGTGGCAATTTTTCCATTTTGTTTGTCATATTCACTTTATCGGTTCAGTACCCTGGGGAAATGGAAAGCACTCTATTGCAGTACTTTTAACGATTGATGATATTATAATAGATCTCTATAAAGACATTATTAATTTATAATAAAGTATGCATTAAGGATTTGACATTGGTATGGGTAATGCAGAAGATATTTATAATAATAGGTAACATTACAGAATTTTATTCTTGATAAGTTATGAAGATGTCATCTCACGTGATTGTATATGTACCTAAGTCTGTTTCTGTGTTTTATAATAAAAGCTCAATTAATAATTACAATAAGAACTAATCAAAGTCTTTATAAAAAGCCATTTTACTACAAAACATTAAAATTTCTCGCCACATTTTTTAGTCTAAATACGTTCAGGTGATATCAAAAGTTGCAACAAAGGGCCGGAGAAAAATCCCATTGTTATCGAGGGTATAATTTATTAGGGCCCGACGGCTCACGGGGACCTTTTTTTATATATCATCGCATTATCCCACTTGGAGAGTTACAACTTCTTAAAGGGAATCAGGAAAATTAATTTAAGCGTTTAAAACTGTCCCGAACACCCTGACTTTGTGGCGTTTTGCAAAATGTTAGGAACTTCAAGTAATGTAAAAGTAAGAAAGTTTTTTTGGGCGGTTTATTGGAAATTAAAACGTTTAATTGCTGTTGCAGTGATTAATGTACACAAATACTTTATTATATGCTTTTTTACAGCTTTGCCTTTTGAATTTGCACCGATGATTTAACTTGTGGCTAATTACCTTGTCGAAAAGGCCACGTAGTTTTAAATACATTACTTGTTTGGTTAATAGTAACTACATTAATGTTACTGGGATTTCTTGTACAGTGATCGGCTATAATATTTTAGCCAACATTAGGCTAAAAGATATCTCTAGGCTTCTGGCATAAATAAGAGCGTGTAAGACATTTTTGGGCGCAATTATACTGACTCAATACCAAATTTCCTTGCAATAGGTTGAACGGTATAGCGCATAAAATACAACCCGTGTGTCTCTAATTCCAAACAAATGAAAATATTTTTAAATTAATTAAAATTGTTGAGAGGCTGGCCACACCGAGCCCCTGTTCATCCGTTTCCGATTAAATTGTGTCCCTAATATTTTTATCTCCTCACATAAATACGCGGTAATGAGAGGCCGAAATTCTCTGGCCGTTATAAATTTATTCAAGTCTGGCCACCCACTCGAGTGTGCATAATTTTGATACAAAAATAATCTACGGGCGATATTAAAACCCTTATTAATTTTGTGGGTGTTTCGAAGTTTTAGGAGTCTGTATTTGAGTAAAATAAATAAAAAAACCCTTTTGTTCGATAAAAAAATTAAGGAAAAAATTGCTAAACATATAAAACATCAGAACAATGTTGGTTAATTGATAACAATGTATACCTACTTTAACTTTATAACTATGAAAAAGTATGGCAGTGTAAAAGTATTATTTTAAATTTTCACTCTACGTTTTTCGAACATTCTTCGGCAATTTCGAGATTTCTACAAACTACATACTACAACTTTTCTATTTCACCATTTGTCAATGTTGTATTGTAGTCGATTAATTTTAAACGTATTACGCCTACTAATGTCATACCATCTTGCAAAACCCGAAGTTTCTACAGAGTCAAATCTTCTAAATTATATAGGCCTGACCCGTAATTTGTGACTGTAATAACTTATTCTCGATAACTCTGCGCCCCTAGTATCCAAAAGTAATAGGAGGCAAAGGTTCTCCGTGATATCCTCTCCCAGGAAATGGCCTTTTTCTCTTACTTCCTATTGCGTGTTTCTGGGAAATTGCAATGGCTACTTAAACACTTTTGAATTGTTCGATATTGTTATTTTTGCCTTAGGTGTTATTGGATATTCTTTTCGGAACATTTCTGATCAAGCATCAGGTGTACAGCAGGTTATTGTCTTTGAGGCGAGAAAGTGCTTATTTCGTACCCTTAAACACATCAATCAGAAATCAGTCAGAAGTCGCAGTTTTCTGGTTTTATTATTATTAAATTTGACCAAAAATCTATGTTAAAATAAAAGATGAACCGAGATCAGTTGTTTGGGGTTCGCTAATGGACGCGGATAGCGTCTGAAGACTCTAATTTATTGCGGCTGGCTACTCGCCGTGAATAATTCGGGGCGATTTATAGACACGGGTGTTTCGAGGACTCAATATCACGTCTTGGGTCTATGTTTTTTTATCACGTTCATGGCAAAGGAAGATAAGGATGAAACACCAATAAAATTTTATATCTATATATGTATGTATAAGATATAAAAAAGTATATATTTAAATTGTGTTTCATCCTTATCATGTCATGTAAAGGACAAGAACTACCGTCACAAAATTAAATTTGGAACCCACTTTAGGTCCAAAGTTGAGTTTTCTAAAAGTTACAAATGACTTGAAATCTCTAATGACATTGACGACTTCAAGCATATTTTTCTCGAAATGGGTCCCAAATTAACGCTCTTGACCGAACCTCCAACTCCTTGAGACAATACAAATCTACATGTAACCCAGCATGAATAAAAAAAAAACATGAAAGGATTACAACCATAAAAGATCAAGTCAGGGTAAGTACTATTGTAGATGGAAGGAATTTTCAAAAAACATCTCTAATGGCAAAAAGTATATTGGAGACCTCAGTATTTCTATACGAACGAAGTCATCGATATAATCATGTGACGCATTTAACATGCTCGTACATAAGATTAAATAGATTTCCATCCATATATTGGGTTCGATACAAGTATGAATGCCGAAACGCAAACGATGTAAAAACCTTTCAAGCATCAGTACCTCGGTCCGCGGAAAACAAATACGGCCGAAGCGTTGTTCACATTCCGAATATATCGTCGAGACTCTCAATTGTCGTTTCGAACTTAAACATTGGGCTCGTATTGTTTACGCCCGTGCCAATCAACAGGCGCGCTAACAAAACCAATCAACTTCGTCTCGCCTCTATTTGCTTAAAAGACTTATTCTTTTTAGTTTTTCATTGTCGCTCTGACCCGTTCGCTCGTCACCCGTTCCACGGATATATTTGATTAAAAAATAACGTCGTCAGAAGCGTGTGGGGGATGTAAAAAGGAGTAAAAGGTGGCGAAGGTTTAGCTGTCATTGTCACGAACTGCCGAACGGCCGGCGTTTTGCACTATCTGCGAGACCGAGAGGTCGAGACGCGCCAAAAAGAGGAGACGGGCCTAATTTTAAATTCTTTGAATACCGTTTTCATTGGCTTGCGCGTGGCTATATGAGTTTTGATATTTGCAGTTAGTGTTTGGAAAATAATCAATATGAAATTACCTACTGACTTTTTTAACTTAACGCTACTAAATGCTTTCCTGATTACTGTTAATACGATTATAATAAAGAAATATACATTATATGACGGAGTAAGATGTCTAAAATTTAATAATCAAAGCGTTTCTTTTCCGTTGGAGTTAATGAGACGTTTTTCAAAAAAATTATAACCGTGTCTCTAAAGAAAGCCATCATTTTTGAACTGTTTTCTTTGAAAACTTTGTATTAACTGTTGGACATGATGTTATTTAAATTCAGTAGGGCCTCTGTCCCGTAAGGCCATGTACAAAAGCGTGGTAGGTTACCTCATTCAGAGACGCGATTGATTCCTCGTATTTATGTATGCCTAGTACCCGGCTACCTATAGTTTATAGCCTCCGTTGAGCTTGCCCTTCCCTTGAATTATAAATCATCCACTTTTTAGTTCTCCGGTGGGCGTATGCGTGACAAAAGCGAGGCAGATAGTGGTCCTAAGGACAATAGCTGTGCTATCCTTTTAATTGGTTTCGGATCTGACTGGGCAGCCCTTGAAATTTTCAAACGTTTTGACCGGACGAACGTCTATTTTAATCTTCTTTGCCGCAGCAATGGACATTTAGGTAGTTTCAGAGGATTGACTATGTATTACGATTCGGAGTTAGGTTTTCTAAATCAGATAATGAACTGTAATCATTGATCACCGCTTAATACTTTTCTATATAAATTGTTAAATGTTCTACAATTTTCAATTATATTGAAAGATCTTAGATAACTAAAAATGAAATTAGCCAACGATGTTTTCACACAGAATGCCCTCCTAAGTTTGCGTCTTTCTTGAAGCATAACAAATAAATAAGCGTTGTAATTGGGTATTGGGAGCGAGTTAGACAATTAGGAGCTACCGATTTATGTGTTTACGAGTACGTCGGTGTAACTAATGGATCTGGAACTTCTGTGCTGACTGCCGGGTGCTTGGGAGAACCTGTTTACCTCGAAGTTTAATGTTTTATTAATAAAAGACGTGCGTTGTTTTATTTGTGTGCGGTTTATATACTTTGTGTGCGAATCTGACCCGCAGGATGGTGGAAATCTTTATGACAGGAGAAACACCCGAATGACAAGTTATTTGGCCATAATGTTTTACTTGGCCAAATAAACATTCTGCGTCTTTTAGAGGTAGTTTTAGGTTTGTCCAAGGAATGTCTAGCAGGTACACCAAGCGCAAGCTTAAGGGCTGTTTGTTGACACTCCAGAAATCCTAGCCCTCACTCAGCACTTACCTACACACATTAATATTTCAACCTGTTGTTTTTTTAACTACCCTTTAAATTATTTTTAGTTTTATTAAGGCTGTATATCGGTATTCATGTATACGTTTTATTTTTATTTTCCTATGTATTTTTCCGCTGTAGTAGTAAATATAGTATGTTGGTACAGCGTTCCGTGAAAATGAGCGCTGCAGGTGTCTGACACTTAACCAGAGTCTGTTTCACCGCCGCGACGCCACACATTGCGTGCCTTCTCTGTTAAGGTGGGTACAGACTGGTGAAACGTAACATGCAATGTGTCATGCAATGAAAGAATTCACCGTACAAAGTGTGTTACCTTTCATGATACATTGCAGCAATGTGTACGGTGAATTCAAGACACATTGCATGTTACGTTTCACCAGTCTGTACCCACCTTTACCTTCACTGTTTTCTTTAACTTTTTCTATAATGTGTGTCTTATGGTTGGTGAGAAAAGGAATTTCTTCTTCTCCTTCTATTTGGGTGTTTTTGGTGAATATCGATACCATACATTTAAATCCTAAAAACAAGGATTACTTACTTTTTAAATAAGTATTTTATAAATTAACTACCGGTTTTTTGCTGCGTTCATTTCTGGTCGGGTATCCTTTCAAGTGTTTCCCTATTACTTTTGGGACGTTTCTTTTTATGTACAAAAGTACTAACTTGTCTGTATCTAAATATAGTTTCAATAGGTACTCGCTTTTGAAAATTGCACTTAAATATTCGCCACACCATCAACATTTGGCGCCAGCAAAATCTTCCAAATTTAATATTCCTAATACGATTGCAAAGTTTTGGGAAATAAAACAAACGAATAAACACGCGAATAAAACCAAACTTTCCCAATCCTTTAACGATTTGTAGCACTAAGTTTTAGTTTAATTTCGTAATGAAATCTTGTGCGGAAGGGGTGGATAGGACAACTTTTAAACGCGAGATTCCGGGCTTTACGATAACGATCATAATAAAATATGGGAGTTTGTTGTAACACTAAACGTTTTATTATAAATACGGCGCCGGTTATTGTTTTGAGATGAAGGGGGTAAAATAGTTATGAAGATATAATCTTAAACAGAAACGGGAGAAGACTTGATGAAAATGGAAACGATTTCTTACATGATGTATAAAATAAGGCACATAATTTAACTGTTTTAAATAAGAATACCAAGGTACGAGTAAGCTTGTTACAAAAGCGAACACCACTGACATTGAACATCTGACGCCACTAGAAGAATCTTAGGTGAGAAAAAAGGGTAGGTAGGAAGGGTAGTAAAAAAATAGAGGGGAATTTAAAAGGGGGTAGCAAGGAAATGAGCTCTTGCCATTGTGCCAACATAACTTCATAGTTAAACGGCCAAGTTCTGTGAATATAATATCGCATCAGGTGCAATGTGACTCCATCAATTTAGATTCTACAACAAAATTATGTCTGACTATCAGCTATACAAATACAACTCTCCCGTGACTGAAAACGCATACTCTTAACCTCTTTACGTAGAGACTTGAAATTATAATAGGGGGAATAATCCTCCGGTAAGTTTTTTTTTGGTCATCTACGGAAAGAAATAATGGAAAGTAGAGGGAAACTAATTCTACGCGTGCGAGTTCGCGGGCGTCCTTTATAAAATATAGTATATAGTGTTCTATAAAGTCGTAACTTAAAGCAAAACGTTACACGAAAATAATGACTGAATAAACCATTTATGAAATTGTCGAACATAAAACGAATAAAACCTCGATTACTGTAAATATTTTACGCAAATTAAACCGTTGCGCCATTCCGCGAGGCGCAATGAAAATTTCGTTATCGGCCAAACAAAATGGTGGTTTTCTTAAACTGTAATAGAGAAAGTTGAGATAGCCGAGTTTTATCGGCGCCCTCGAGGATCAATTAAAAGTCGAAACGACAATTATTGTCGCTACGTTTTTGCGGAATGCGTTGTTTCTTGTTTTGTTTTAATATTTGATTACTGTTAATAAATAATTAAAGCACATGGAGGTAATCATGGAGGTTCACAGTTTTGGATCGATCTAGGAAGTCAAATATGAATAAAGTATTATTATAAAATTTACGCACAAATGTTACTTTTTATACTCGTCGATTAAAATCTGTGTATTAAGATTTCATAGAGAATACTGCAACGTCACTCTTTTCATCGTTGTTACTTCCGAAACAATCGAAATAACTATTTCGATACGCTCTAGACAACCGAAAAAAATTTGAAAATAGAACTTTGGATTTCCATATATGTGTCCTTGTTTAAGGAGACTCGATCCGATACAAAATTGCCAATCTGTGGCGTTTCGGAACGTAGCAGCGTCGCGGCATCTGTCAAAAATCTACTTTTCAATTATCTTGTGTCAAAGAAGTCGGATAGTAACACTTACGATATTTAGTTTTCTTGTATACTCGTATTAATGACTTAAATTATTAATTTTAATGAACTCGTACAAAAAGTATTGTTCACAATAGTGTCATAATTAAGCTTTTTAATCTCGTACCTTACTTAGGCCACTCAGCAAGCTTCGTGGCCTAAACACGGTACTCGACTAAAAAGCTCTCTATTATAACACGATTGTGAAAAATACTATTTCTTCACTGTGACAACTATCACCACTTGAAATTGCGAAAAAGAAAAACTAAACTAACTAAGAAGAACTAAGAAAAAGAAACAAATGAAACCAATAAATTATTCGTTTTAGACCGACTACCGCCACAAGATTTTTATTCAAATAAAATAAACTCTAAAATGATTAGTAAACATAACAGTCATAATTTAGAACTAGTAACACTTTACAAATGCCCATTTAAAGATCTTTGGATTGTTAAAACCATTTATTACTCGGGAACAACCCGTAAAAACGCTGATGCCTCCTCAGAGATCGAATTAATGTCTCTTATAATGACACTTTTAATTACTATAATAGCTGTTCGCCAACAAAAGTCGTTAATTCATTAAAAAAAGTTGATAATGCTTAAAGAATTTTACTTGGTAATATTTTCATCCATAAAAGTACTAATAAATCTAACATTAATGAGAAAATTTGTGAGACCAGGCCAATAAAATTTGGTGTTTACGATATTCCCAACATCATATCCGTGGTATCTCGATTTTCTACCACGCTTCGTAAGCTGATTTAAATTTTTAAATATGTAGGTACGATTGAAACCTTATATTATGTAGAAATAGCGTTCTTCTAAGTTTTGAATTGGTCAATATAAAAAAAGAAACTCTACGTTACCGTACACTCCTAATTTTCTTCAAAAGCAACAAAGTCCTTGCTAATAAAGAAGAGCAAAAGTGCCAACTCGACATTCTGGCTAACAGCATGTTCCCGGCCGTTAAGTCCCACCAACGTGTTACGGCAATTCTCCGTACGTGCTAAATGGCCCCGCTTTTTCCGAACGTCTCCCAGACACTTTGTTATTCGGTAACTTGTACATGTTTAATCGCTCCTTGGGGGACGATGCGACTTTGCAATCGGATCGCGGCGTGCTAAGAAGATCAGGCATAGGTGTGCTTTGGTAGTTTTCAAGTTAATTTTACCTAGAATTAAAGATAAAGATAAATAAATATGTTCTTTATTGCGTTAGTCGAGTACGCATAAAACTTGTGGAAACTTACTAGGATTTCATGGATAGCGAAGAGTATTGAGAGCAGGGTAACCTAGATAAGTTACTATTGAAAGATCATAGCGGTTAGTGGAATACAACTACTTTAGGCCTATAAATAGAGAACTTACTTCTATATTGAAACTTCATTATTTTGATTAAGGGAACCGTCTTTGTTGACAAATACGGGGTCCATTACTAGTCCTTTAATTCCACACAATTTGCTTGCAGAACTAAGATTATTGGCTGGCATTAGGCAGACGTTTATTTCTTTAGGGGCTGCAAATCTTGAATATTTGCCAAATCTTACGAGTTGGACGCACCTTTGTTTTTTTTGGGGCGGTAAAAGTTTCTCTTGCCTTTGTAATGTTTGTGTAAGCGCTTACTGGCTAGGCTTTTATCCTGCATAAGTATTAAAGGTATATCAGCGCAATTTTTGCTTCATTTCAAAAGAAAATGTAGGTATTCATAATAAAAACGCGAATCGCTTTACGACACCTCAAGCGTACTAATTTTGCACTGTCTGATGAACTGCGAATTTGGCAAGGCGAGAAATCAAAATGTATTTATTCCCCGCATAAAAAGGCAATATGAGTGGCAATAAAAAGAGGCTGAGAGAAATAATAAAAGATAACCTCTAGAGTGAATAGGAGTGAATGGAAGAGAAAAGCCCTTGTAAAGAATGTTTGCGTGGCGGATAAGACGCGATCATGGGGACACCTCCCCTAGCGAGCCGGCGAGAAATTAAAACTGGTTTTAACAATGTGTCTGGCTAGAATATTAATATTAAAATTTCTGATGATGTAGGTTTTTTAATTGCCTAAGTTTGATCAAACTTACATTATGTATAAATAAACCTATGCTTATCTAAGCATGCTGCTTATTAAAACTATTTATAATATTTTTATATAAGTTGTGAACTCGGAAAATCATTGTACGTATATACTTAAAGAAGGTTGAAGAATGTCAACTATGACGTGTAAAATAAGCATCATATTCATATTCAACCATATTATTTGAATTTCATTGAAAAAACAACTGAACAAAATTAAAGCTGCAAAATACGACACTGTTCCAAAATTACGCTTGTTCTTAATTTAAAGCATCGAACTAAAAGCTTTGTTTTAAACTTAAATCACTTTGGTCTTGCGTCTGCCTTATGTGTGTGTAGATATTTAGAAATGGATAACAATTAAAACTGCCATAATCGCACACGAGCTCAGCAACATGTGTGTGACATTTTTATCTAATAAATGATTTGTGTGTTAGCTACACTACTACACCTAAAGATATCAACTCTCAAGTGATTCACCTGTATTACAGAATCGCGACACATCCTCCTTATTAACCAGCTACTTTGTACCTTCTCATTACTGATTCAGTTCCACGGAAAGTCGTTAGGAACCCTTCCAACGGTATTACCGGCGTTGTAACTTCATTTCTCTAAGACTCGTTTCATGGGTAGATTACAAGTAATTAATTTATAAGAATATGGTGGCAAGGTGCTTGAATTGGAAAGGTTATGGCGGATTAGGGGGTGCTACGGAATTGTTATTAAGGTGTCATGTAGGATTTTGTTCTGGTCATTTGTAGGAATGGTCTAGACTGCTTATTGGGGGTATTTTATTTTGATATCCTTTAGTAGCAAATTAACTAAAATGTTAATTAATAGAAAAGTACTCTTGGTTATTTCAGTCACACATGGCGTTTTAAAAAAGGTTGACAAAGTGTCAGGAGTGCCCTTGGTGTTACATTTTTTCTTTAGATGCACGAACGGTTGCATGAATGACGTAGAATCAGGCTTGAAGTTGCTGATACGCTTGTATATAAAATTTGAACCGCGGAAATGTATGGCTGACTTTCACATACATCTTCAGGCTTCTTATTAAATTTGAATTGAAAATGTAATGCAACTTTTGAGCTGGTATAAACCAGCGTTGGTTTATAATAATCGTTTTATTTTACTGCAACGGTAGGTATAATTTTCAGATTCCCTTCACGCCGCGTACAAGCTGTTACTTTTAATGCGTTATTCGGTTTGAAATTGATGATTTTATTCTTGGCAATTAACAGAGATTGCGGGAAGATAGAAATTTGAAACAGTTTTAATTGTTGAATGAGTTTTAATCCATATTATTTATGTCGAAGTAAAATTTTATTCAATAGAAATCTAAACCTAAGAAACTGTGGAGGTGAGTGTGTGACATAAACTACATTTTAACTCAATATTTTTTTATAAAACATAATCGGAAACCTTTTAATACTAGCACATTTGAAACATTCTGCAAGGTAATACGAATGTGCGTTTGCTTTCAACTTGTAAAACAACTCATTTATTTTGCTCCGCATAAAACCAAAGACAAACACGTCTAGAAGACAAACACATCCCAACAACAATACTTACACGCGAATTTACGTGATATGACTTTTGTTATTCTCCTTACAAAGTTCTATATTGATATCTGTCGATGTCTGTTTGCATAAGGGTATTATTCTCTATCGCTCAGGATACCATTTTACTTTTACCCCTGATTTCATCATCCCTGTTAAATATTGCAGATCAGGATATGCTAGTTTTAGCGACTGGTCAACTATGACCAGTTCACTTGACACTTTGCTTTGAACAAATGCAATCTAAGCAAGGTCTAGGTATTATGGTTCTAGTGAGTTCTTATCTGTAGAGTTACGGAATAATACCACTGTCTGGAATTCGGTAAACATTGCACTCGGTGTATACCTGACTGACGTAAACAAGAATATAGTGGAATTAGATATTTTGAAGACGAAAACATTTGGTAGATACTTTATGAATATTTTGAAGTTTAGGTTTAAGTTTTCAAATTTCTTAACCCTCTGTATCACAGTGTAGACTGTAGGCAACATACCGTCTTAGTGAAGATGGTCTAGATTACGATGACGACAGCCCTGCAGACCCTGATTTTGTATCGTAATTTTTGATCTCAAAACTCAGTGTTGCCTCAAGGCAACAGTTACGTTTTTCACAAAATATGAAGAAAATAAGATCCACGTATTTTATACGTAGGATATGAACTCGAATCTAAAATATTTAAAAAAACCGAGTTCATGCGTGACAAAGGGTTAATGCAATATTAAAAAGATGTATTTTTCTACCGGATACTGAAGTCAAAAAATCAATTTGCCAAAAGAAAGTATTCAAAATTTTGCTGAGAGCATTTATAATTAAAGAACTTTGAACTTTACTGTCAAAATAATCTTAACTAAGTATTACAGTAGGATTACGGATTATGGTAAGAGCTGATCAAAATATTTCATTGAAGATTTCAAGTCCAATATCAGGAATATAATTTATAAGAACCCCAAAACCCAAAACGATTCTCTTGAAAAAGAAAAGGAAATAATGTATCCACGAATCAATATTATTGGATGTCCGAAGACGGACGATAATATCCGCGAAGGACGCGATAAAACGCACTTGCGCGCATAATATACGTTTTATTAATAAAAAAGCTTTGCAGAATCGCCCATAAATAGCCCTAACGACCATCGAGACGGCAAGTTTTTCGATACACGACGTATTTGTTTGACAAATCCTCTGGGAACAAGCGACACTATCCCCTGTATTATCTTCAGCTTGAAGGATGGGGTCATTCGCGAGGTGGCGAGGACCCATCTAAAGGCCCCCTAAATCATGGCCTGACGCAGGTATTTTCTTGAAAATGAAAATTTTCGCGGCACCGGATATATAAATAGCAAGGATTTAGGTTATTTATAGATTTAAGGGGTACAACGGAGTTGAAAAGTGGATCGACAGAAGGAAGATGTAAGATTGAAATGTAGGTTGCTTCTAAACTATTGATTTGGTTTTTAGAGACACGCAATGCATAATTTGAGGTAGGGTTCGGTTCAAAAGCTACCTACGGAACGGAAACCTATTTACATTATAAATGTATTATTGTTTCAACGGTGCTTAACAAAACGGCAACCAATAATAGTAAGGAACAATCGTTTAATGATAGAATGTAACAAACAACTTTAAGAAAGCTGTAATCTATATACAAACAAATGGCAGAAGAATACCAAAATAACTGCAAACAAAAGAAAACGTCTTATAAACTGTATCAAACGACACAATAGACCGATCAGTATGCAAAACCAGTCTTGTGTATTAAGCTGATTCAAAGAAGGAAGCGTTAAAAGAAAATTTATTGCATTGAAAAGTCGTAAGTAATTAATAAGACATTTGAAGTTGCGTGAAAATGTAATTTAGATTGTTTTCCGTCTACGGGGGTCGCTCTTCCTGTCTAAGTCGAGGAATCCTTACAAAGGAGGCTTATTTATATATGGTGGCTTTTTATTAGCGTCTTTGGTACCAGGGGGGCATAATATAAAAAGAATCAGCATCAATGTCTTAAAGCGTCTTCCGGCCCACGATAGCTGAACGCCCCGCCGCAAAATGGCGGTCCACACTCGAATAAATTATCCCTCCCCAAACCAAATCGAACGATTGTTCGATTCTTTTGAAACGTCTCGTTTTAAAGTAGGAGCCGTTATTAGTGCAAGCCCGGTACGATTATCCTAAGCCGCCATTACATATTCAAATTGAAGTCATTTTGCTTTGTAGGAATTGACGCGAAATAAAATGGAGCCTTTGAAAGCGTTTTCTGCATTAAGATGGTGGTAATGAGATCTTTCAGTGACATTAGGGTCGTTCCGGAAAGTAGGGTTTTTGGATGATATCATGTTATTTTAAGTAACACGATCTTGTTTACTCACTTGAAAGTCAATTTATACATTTAACTGTTTTATTTCGAATAACGATTCCAGACCATACAATTTTTGCAAAAAGTGTCTGTTTTAAATTAGAATGCAATTTTGAAAAGTAAAAAGAGAATAATATTATCTGTTTACCAGGGCTGCAGACTTATATGGAGTAAAATTCAAAAGTACGAGTAAGTATGTCAGCCGTAACATTTAACGCGGTTAAATTAAATGAAGCTCACACGTTTCTAGCCCAGTGGGTTCGGCCGAGTCCGAAAAACATAATTTTTGCGCGACTGGCCAAAGATTAACATTTAGATACCGCAGGACTTTGTGCTGGACGGAAACGGTTCCTTCACACCCCACAGTTTGTGTTAAGGGACAATCCGATGATTTAATGAATGTATGCTCGGACAATCCCAAACAGTAAATGGATATTAAGATGTATGTGTTTTTCAGATAGACACGATTTTGCATTAATTAAAATGTAGAGCATTGGCAAATGTAAAGGCATCGATAACGTACAAACAAAATAATATTATTATGTATACTGTTTAGGAACCTGTTAGGTTTTTATATTGAATCAAATGTAAAACTTACAGACAGGCATAAATTCAGACAGACCACACAGTCTCACCATAAGGGTTACAATATAATGGGTTATACTTTTGCACATTTTTATTTCCGTTATAAATAAATAAATAAAAAGTACACATTCTGCCTTCCTTAGAAAAAAGGACCTTATTTCTTAAGGCAGGGCGTTAATTTTGCTTTGAATATCAAATTGCGTAAGCGTCTTTTTTATTTAGAAGGGCAGCATTATTGTACAAGACAGAAAATCAAAATACCTACAATATTTACAATATTGGACTGGTAAAAGGCAAACTTGTCATGATGATACAATACTTAGACTGCTTTTCATGGTCTTCAATGTAAATTTCATAGTTTGGAACCCAGCTGCATATGCACGGCAGCATTTTCATGCAACCTAATACTAAAATCTTTAATGCAGAAAAAAAAGAAGTAGCTATTTGTAGTTCAAAACATTGAACCGTCCGCCTCGTTCGCGTTACACCAAAATCAACACTTCATTTTACAGAAAAGCTGAGTATACTTAATAAAATTAATGGCTCTCTCCCAAAAGAAAGCAAATTGATGTTTTGAATAATAAAAGGCGGAACTCGGATTATTATGAGTAACACAAACATAAGTCAATAGCTGGCAGCCGGTCAATATTGGATTAGCAGCCAAAAGGAGCCAAAAAGCAACGTATACAAAAACCTTTTACGGTGGTTAGACCTCCGCAAAAATGTTTATAAAATGTTACAATTGGAAGGAGAGCGCTTTTCTATAATTGAGGAAATACTAACGATAATAGATGGAAGTGAATGTTTAAATATAATAGATCTAAATATAACATATATTTTGGAAGGTTCTAAGTACAGAAGACCAACATTATAGCTTCAGACTGCTATAATAGTGTAACACCAAGCCTTATTTTATTTCTAGTTTTGGCTTGTTCTATCAACCAAATTAAATTTACCAAGTTGAATAGAGTTTCTGGATATCGTTTTACGTCAATCATTGTCAAGTATACTTTGCTTCTTAAGCCGGATTGTACAAAAATTAAGAGGTTACTCGTAAAAGGCATTATTGTATCAAGGTATAGGACGTCTGTTAATCTATACCCTATCTCATACATCCGTTTATTTAAACTGAGGTAAAATCACTAAATATCCTGTTGAGTGACACAACTAATGCCAGTGTTGTTTACGTAAAAATAAAACACCAGATTAGTAAAAGTTTAAGTAACAGCCGAATCCTCTTCCACACATCCCAACCTAACACGATTTAAACCCGCAATAGTGCTGAAGGGTTGGGCCAGCCATTGTTTACACAAAGTATGGAATATTATAATCAGACGAAGAAATAATATCGGGTAAAAACCAACAAAGCCAAGTGGAAATTTGCTTAGGACAGCGGAGCAGCTAGATACCGGGAGGCATTGTCTGCGCCGACCAGGACTTGTGTGGCTGAGGATATATTTAGGGGTGTATCGCACCTAGGGAATGCAAACAACCGGTTATAACCGGTTTTAACCGGTTATTTTCATACAAAATCGGTTTATAACCGGTTAAATTGCATTCCCTAATCGCACCTAACTAAACGTAGCTAACTGTACTTATAAGAATGTTACGTTACTAACTGATATAACTGAATCTCCAGCGGGTACATTCTCCTCGGAAAAACAATATTCTTTTTGACATGTTATCGTATTGTCAGCGTTATGTGTTGATAACTGATGTGTTAGTTAAAAACAAAAAGATTACGTGTCAAAAGCAATATGGTTTTAATGAGTGGAATAAAGGCTCTAGTACTGCAAAGGTGGAGGTGCACTTATAAGGTTTTTTCAACCCCTAATGGGGAAAGAAATTTGCTCAACGCGTACAATGTAGCGAGTGACCACTAGTTTGGATATTGCGTTTTTATCCATCTGCCTACGAAGGATGGTAATATTTTTGCCCTTTATGTATGTGTGTATACTTCTTTGTTATCTTGTGATCGGTGAACGGATATTTTGATTTCATTAAATGCTGTGTCTTTAGATTTGTCTCCGGTAAAAATGGCAGATTTCATAGAAATATGTAGGTTTTTATCTACCAGTAAATGTTGTAATTAGTTAAATAGATATATTTAGGAAAAAGCGACTTAGTATGTCTACATTGAAAACTTACTAACAGACTTACTGAGTGAGTTATGAAAAGTAGTTTACAAACGCGAAGTTAAAGGCAAATTTAAAATGCCACTTGGAAATTATATGTTTTTTGCATAAATTTAGAACATTTTCCACATTATTGAAAACTACAGAGCGAAAAACGTACACATTTCTACCAAAAACAAATGCATACATTAATTTAAGAACACAGACTTGATTAATCGAAGTACGCGTCAAAATTCACGACTTCCCTAATATTGATAAAGAAAAATAAATTCTTCACCGTTTTCCATTCATAAAGTCAATTTACCTTTTCTCATTTCGTCCGTGTCCAGATGTCGCCGAGCTTATTAAGACGCACCTGTCAATCTCCCAATTTTTATTTCGAATCCCTCCCAATCTTGAATTGGAGTGGGCATCGAATTTCTAACTCTTGTTTCAGCATATTTATTTAGGACTTCCAAAATAAAAGGTCGTTTCATTTGCAAAAGCTGATGGGTCTATGCAAATGTAATTTTAAATAATCTATCGAGTTTCTTGTTAAGGATTACCCTTTATATGTATTATATTATATTGTTTTTACATACATACATACATACCTTCACGCCTTCATTCCCAGAGTGGGGTAGGCAGAGCTACAGAATTACCAACAACTCTAAAAACTTGTCGATAACTGTGTAACCACAATTTGCACAATTACGCAATTGTTTTTATTAATATAAAATGAAAATATCCAGGAAACGGATCCAGAAAAGTACGCTAGTTCAATAAAACTATCACATAATGCATCTGTCTTTAATAAGGAATTAGGAAATGGAGACACTGAGATGTTGAGATACCTACCTTTCTTCCAAAGCCTGGTGTTAGTTTTTATTTATACTACGTGTACCCCGTACTAAATTGAATCTTCAAGCTTTTGTCATGTTTTACTTATACACAAACGACTGTAACGTTTAGACAGAAGCGTTTTTCGCCTCCTCAAACACACTCCGATACGTAATCGAAAACCAATCCTAACCAAACAAAATTTTGAATTGCGAATCTAGGGGCGTCCACACTTCGATTTTCGATTTCGCCCACTACATTAAGTCGGGTGTTCATTAAAAATGCCATCAAGTCGTCCGTTAACGAAGTGGTGCGCAATTAACGTTGCTGACGTCACACCCTGCCGGCCCTTGGATCTTGAGGGTTTCTTTGAGGAGGACACCTTGAGATGGAATGGAAAAATTGATTGGTGATAGATTAAGATGGGAGTGGACAGGAAATGGTTCAAGACATAATGAGTAATGATCATGTTCTTGTATAAACTACTGTAGATTACGTTTTATCAAGCATAATCCGGACTCGAAAGACTTCTAAAGACCTCTTGTATTATACCTAAGATCTATTTACTCATTTTTGATTCATTTTCCCGCATGTACAGTCAGCGTCAAAAGTAACTGGTCACTTCAAGCTACTTTTTTACTTTATCGCATTAACACATTAGACAATCTTGTTTGACATTGCTTATGTGACAGTAAAGCGACAAGGTATTTAAGTGATCACTTTCTTTTGACGCTGACTGTACTAACCTAAAATAAAAACACCCTAGTCAGTTTAATCCGATTACGTCAACTGTAAAGCATTTTCTAATCGATCTTTATTCCGCGAGTGTCAAAATCTTATTATTGTCGCCCGCATAAAGACATTAAGGGGCTTGAGATAAAACAGAGCCCCATTAGCAAAGTCCTCGAAAAAATTCGTCGATGCTATCACCGTTGAGGTGGCAATCTATTTTTTTTTAAAGCAGTCAATCACAAGAGAAATGAGCCTACGAGTAATCGTCAAAGGAACTAATGTTGATTGGCTTATGGTTTCAAAGCTATTGAAGATTATTTGGTTGTGAATCTTATGTGGAAGTGTTAAGATGGTATTTGAAATATAAAGACTCATATGCGTTTGGCAAGATAAGTCGGACGTATCAATGTGAAGAAGATTGATGATGTAGCTGGATCAACTTAGGATAGTTTGTAAGTGTTGATCAAATTCAAAAAGATAAATACAAACATTGGTTATTAATACATTATAATTCTGGCACTGCGAATTACTTAGTGACATAACTTAACTAAAATTTTGAACAAAAAAACTTTATTAAAGTTAACAAATTGAAGTTGAACAAAAGTCAGTAAAGGAAGTAATAAAACGCACGCCGTTTTTCTATCCCTTTTAAAAATAAGTGTTTTGTCAGGCGTTCTAAACCTGGGGGTGGGTCGCGATCCGCGAAGGTGTCTCAATCAGCATAAAACAAAAGAAATCAATAGCGGCTCCCCTCGCGAGCGGCTGACAAAGAGCAAAGATTTCTTTTCACAATTAACCACCCCAGCTCTGGGTGTCGACTGATAACCGCGCCGATTGGGCTTAGCGGTTTATTTCTCTATTTTTAAACGTCTAACGCATCTGTGACTGATATGTGCCCATAATTCGAACGCAGTGTCCTGAGGAAACTGTAATTCAATTGATACCATTCGAAATTTAAACGAAGCGTTCATATGAAGAATACTTTTATTAATCAGCGAAGGCCCCCTGGTTTAGCCATAAATTAAACTTAACATTAAGGTAATAGTGCCGTTGGTTCATTTTCGAACTGTAGGAGGGGATGGCCTTTATTAATTAAGGTCATATATGCTGTAAACATCGCTCCATTAGACGAAAGATAAACAAGCGGTCCAAGCGGGCAGTTATTATAATCTCGCATCGTGCCCAAAGGGGACGTAAGCTGCTCAATTAGATACTAAATTCCTTTAATACGTCGTCTATTTGATTCAAACACATGCGTTCAAAGTTTTAAAACAGCGTATTAATAATGTTATATCATGTTACCGGATATTTCAGTAGACGTCTGGCCATTTAAACTTTTCTGAGCCCAGCTCGTTACCGACGGATTATTAAATATTGAAGCAGTGTTTGCGAGATGAAAGCTTTCTAGGCGACCGTGCAAATCCACGGAAACAAAGGTTTTAACAAGGATTCATTTCCATCATCTCTTCTAATGTGAGTTTGTATAGATCTATCTCTGTCTGTTAAATTGTTACTCAATATTCAGTGGCACGGACTGTCCGTTTTGTAGACATGCATTAACTGACGATTTTGCACATTTTTATTGATTCAAGGATTAGGATAATGATGGACGGGGAGGAAGATGCACACGAAACAATTGTAAAAACAAACAAATGTGGCAATCAATTCTGAATAAATTTAAACAGATTCAGTGATGGGCATGAATATACGACACCACAAAGTCTCATAGACAAACAACTTTATTTCTAAGTACGGCAATGAAGCAAACAATATTTTTGCTATTTAGGTCATTTAGGTGTACAGGGGTACACAAAATATGCTGAGAAGAAAACGCAAAGTACTGGCTTTAATGACTAGGACTGTAGAACCAGACAGAGGTCAGCAATAAAGTGACCTCCGTCAAGCGCTGCGTCACGTCCGACCGCGGACGGCTGGTGAAACCCTCGTTTGCGCGCGAATCACTTTTATTGACTCTTGCGGTTTCTGCACTCCTGGTGACATTTTGTGTGTTTAAAAGTGAAAACGATTCGACCCCGGTTTTGCAAGTTATGTAATTTCCATGTAGGTAATGTAATGTCAGCTGGTGACATAAGGATTAAAGCGTTTTTTATATTTGATTAAAGATCAATCCGTTCCATCTGTTCCTTGTTAAAAACTGGAACGATTGCATTGACTACGATAAAGAGTGCGCAGAAGTGAAGCACACTTGAAACAATTGTAAAATCGCACAAAAGGATAAAATAATCTTGCCCATTTTGTATTCCTAACTGGACCCTTCCTCACGCGTTAGTTACTAATATCACTCATATTTCAAAGTCGTTTGCATCTGGCTGGACAACGGCTATTAAGATCCGCCTTGCCTCTTGACTAATTGACAATTGTTTTTTTAAATTCACTCAACGAAACAGAGCACGTTACCCTTAAATTGACTAAAAAACAAGGGTGTAGAACTGTCACCTTTCGTTACCGCTCCCTTTGTGATGCCTATAAAACGCAAATACGGCACTAAAACAACAGCCCAAAGACATCCTTCCTGAACACTGCTTCAATACAATGGTGTGAATGCCATTCACACTGGATTATTGTATTTTTCCACTCGTTTTTAAGAAAGGAATGAATAAATCTTTGCATTCCAAAGTATTTTAGACTCTAAATCAGAAACATCTGAGTTCATTAAAATGTAAGAAAAGAAAACTGCGGTGAGATTCATTTAACAAAAGGTTCTAATTAGCTGTCAGGGCGGCAGACTTCGGCCCAACGTGCGTCCAATGTCTATCCCAGAAGAACAAATTATTCAAAAGATGTTTTTACAGTTTTTTTTCCTTCCGTACAATGCTGTGCGAACAATTACTATCGTATTCTCTCTTTTCGGGACTTGCGTTGTAATAAATATCAATTATTTAGATGCGGGTTGTATTGTTAGTATCTGCCTTGGTTTGTTGACGAAATTATCACCGCACCTTATTGCTAATTTAAACAAAGGTGTCATCAAATATAGTGATAATTCAAGATCACAAGTCACCTTTTTATCGATTTTATGCAGTTTTATTGAACGCGTTGCTGTTCGTGGATGAATTGCCTAGTCACTCGGAATCATGGAAATGTAGTTCTTAGGGTTCCGTAGTCAAACTAGGAACCCTTATAGTTTTGCCATGTCCGTCCGTCCGTCCGTCTGCAGCCTAGCTCACACTCTTAGCACTAGAAAGCTATAATTTGTCATAAATATTAATATTAGTCACGCCAGCAAAGTAGTAAAATAAAATCTTGTCAAATTTTTTTTTAGTGTTCACTACACACATAACGTGGGGATGTATTTGTTTCTCCTCTACCCCATAGTGTGGGGTGTCGTTGGATAGTTCTGTCAAAAATATCGCGGGTTTGTGGAAACAATTTTTAGACTTCAGTGTATTTTGAGTTACAAACGGTTTAAATGTTTAAGCCTACTGAAAACCTATTCACGGTGTTGGTAAACTGACCGCGACCTGTATCGATATATCGGAACCCTACATTGAGCATGGTCCGACATGCTCTCGCCCGGTTTTTAGAATGGTATTAGTAGTTCTTAAGATTATCTCCAACAAACAAACTCATTAACCAGTTTACAAACAATTATACCTATCTTAAACTATAGTCGCATGGATATAAAATCCATTTTGGCCAAAACTATAAACTAAGTTTTTAAAATAAAAACGTGGCAATCCGCCGATCTTTGGATTACTCTAATATTATGACTGCTTGCTAAAATCACAGATAAATCACCTACAAAAGCAAACTACCTCACGCATTCAAAAACAATTACGAGGGCGCGAAATTTGGGAGCCTGCCTAATTGGTATGAGATTTGCAAGTGTTTCTAATTGCGTTGAAAATTCGCAAATTCAAGGCGATCAGTCACAACGCCATCGGGATAATTAAACCATTTGTCTCGTAAGTTGAACATTTTCGTTTCTGATGTGAATTTTTCGCCAATCGTGAGTAATGTTGGCGCATTTAACTAAAAATGCCAGTTGATACCAATGCCATGGATATACGAATGAATTTATTTAATCTATAATGTGAAAAGGTTCATAATTTAGTTAAGGAAGGATCAGCAACCTCTTTAGTTCTTATATTATAAGCTAACATTTTGGCAGACATTGTCCATGCCTTGTAAGAGAAGGTAACTCTCTTCTACTTCTTCTTTTCTCTTTATGGCGTAGTGGTTTCGCTAGTAATATCACGTTTTGAGGGAGATACTCTACTTAAGGAACGAGAGCAAGAGATGAAAATGGAATTTAGCGGAATAAAAGTTTTTGATTCTCTACCTAAGGAGTGGTAGTTGCTCTCTGAACTGATAAACCAGAAAGTCACTGTTAGGACCTTGGCAAGAGTCACTAGGAGAAGAAAGTCTTAAAATACCTCGTGTGGGCCTTAGTAAGTTCTTCGGAAAACGAAGATAGAACATAAATATCAATAAGAAAATAGGATACGAATCATCCGAGTGATATAAACTGTTGTCATTAGATCATAGAATTCTCAAAGAATCATTCGTAAACGTTGTTTAAATATTATTATGATACAAAGGCTCAAAACCTTTCAATTCCCTACATACACACGACAGGGTCCTGGAATTTGCGCCGTTTTTTCAGAAAAGGTCCATTTTCATTAACGCCATCAGTTCACATATTTGTCATAACCTGCCGCCGGTCTTGTTGTGAATGCTCCTTTTTCGTACATTTTTAATTTGCGTTGTTTCGGTTTTGTTCCTTCGCACGGTAGATGGATTATTGCCTCGGCGGCGCTCTGTGATGAAATTCGTGAAACCAGATTGCCTAAAGCTGAAGGTTAATTAAGATTTTGAATAGTGAAAGAAAAAAACAATAAATATGCAACAAGACTATGGTACTAATAAAGTAGAACAAAACAAATAAAACTTAAATCATATCCATATAAATTCATCTCTTATTACACGAGTTTCATATACCAAAGTGACAGAAACGGTTCCACTATTTGAGCTCTTTAAATAATCAAATATACGCCGCCGTTCGCCGCACAATGAAAATTTATGCTCGCCCTGCCGCGTCTAGACGATTCGGCACATGGACTTTCCCAGACTGTCTAATGTGTTCGCTTTATTTAAAAATCTATACTCAGGAATAATCGCGATTGACGTTTTAGAATTCGTCAATTATCTCTGCTTTTACGGTCTAAATCTGCAAATGCCAAAGTGAAATTATTTTAGCCTGTCGTTAGTTTATTTTGTTCGAGTCTCATGTATTTATCGTAACCTAACCGATTGGGTTTCAGTATCTACTTACAAGTAGCTTGCATTTTAATCTATTAAACGATGATTGAAGCGTGTAATTGTATCTGCAGTAAACAGCATCAGCTGATTAAATTTATTATGATGCGTTGTTATAAAATATACGCTCTTTAGCAAGCCTTCATGCAAATTGCTTCCGACCATGCATAAATATCTATTAAGCCGCGGAGGCTACATTTTTCAATAGAAGCATTTATAAATAAAGCAATTGTGATGTCTGAGAACAAATACGGCTCTTTAGCAAACAAGGGTTGCTTAAGACGGGCTAGTAGATGATAAAATGGAGATTTTGGTTTCTGTTTATCTTCATTTATAAACAGCCTTGAGGCATTGTGGTGGGTATATTTTGAATTGTTTCTAACATGAAACAAAAGCTTCTTTTAAATTTCATAACACGTTTTTTCCCGCCGTTTCTCAAACCCTTGGGCGACGGTACCCGGAGTGCAGGAGGTGTGAGGAAATGATATAGCTTCAAAGGTCCAATGTCAGACAATAGGTAGCATTCATACGGACCGCGCGCGTTGAATGCAAACAGCCTAATTATATAATCGCCAGGCAAGATGGCGGCAGCTACTCGCAGTTCCTGTTTCAAATTGTACTTTCAGCTTCTTATATTCACACTTGGATGGTTCCTGAAAAAGTTTAGACGATGTAGACGTTGATTTTTTTAGTAATCAAACCGGAACATTTTTAATCTGTCGTTTCCTTTAACAAGGTTTCATGTTGCGCATTTTAGCATGTAGTTGAGATATGTATGCCTATCTCTACATCTATCAATACATACATACATATCCTTACGCCTGTAATCCCAGAGTGGGGTAAGGCAGAGTTACAGAATTACCTACAACTTCAAAAACTTGTTGATAATTCTGTGACCACATTCTGCACAAATAGGCTAAGATGTTTACCAGCGTATTAGAGACAGGTTGCAAGCCCATCGCCTAATAGTACTACAAGCCTTTATTCCCTAAGTCGCCTCTTACGACATCCACGGGATGACATGGAGTGGCACTATTCTAACCCGGCAACCACACACAGTGGCGTGCCTAGGGTTTCAGAATAGGGCAAGCCGAGAGATATGTTTTGTAATTTTTACGGTTATTATGGATAAATTTATCTTGTTACCACATTACTGATCAATCTTCACTTCACTCTGCAGTTGTATAGGCTTTTGCTTACGTGGACGAGCTCACCAAAGCACCCTGAAGGCATGTTACCACTAGATATAATTTTACAGACATATCAGCAATTGCATACTTTCGGTGGCCTTGAAAAAAGCCGCTTGGTTTGTATGAGAGAATAAAATAAAGGTTCAACTTCTTATTTAAACTTTGCTTGCCTAGGGAGAAAGCAATAAGTACTTACTTTTATTTCAATTACCTATCTAAATTAAATTATTATTTGTATACATCGAATGTGTTTTTCTAAAACGCCATCGTACCTATTTTGAAAGTAGCGACACAAGCTCTAAAAAATTACCCTTATTCAATGAAGTTTTAGACTCATCGTGACCTCTGAAGGGAAGTTCTTGTTGTGCTAAATGACAAACAACATCGACTAATCTTTGAAAAACGCTACTATTGTTATCAACACGCATGTTGTTTTGTAATTTCCTTTGATAATTGGCGCGATAAAGATGTCTCAATTCGCTGTTTACCAAAATCACTAAAATAAATTACCGCGTTCATGTGTATTTCGAGAATTCATGTGTATTTTAATGGCGCCAGCTAAATTATTTAAATCATCATAACCAGATGTATTCCACACGTTTTTGTCGTTAGAAAAGAAAATACAACACCAGCAATATAACTTATTAGAGTGCGAACAACCAACAATCCAATGAGTTTTATACACTGACCTGTTAAACTGTCTTTTGTGCGATTTACTACTCTGAGAAATACACAAGTCAGGCGTAGGTTTTGCCGAAGAAATAAGTACCTTTTTCTCTGCAAAGTCCAAACATTTTACCTTTCCGTCGACAAGCAAAGTTTGTGCACACTTTAAAATATCACAGTCACACGGGACTTCCTCCATTGTCAATCTAATTGAATCACAACTCCCAACACCACAAAAAAAACTTACTATTGCACTGACCGCGCCGCGCCGCTCAACGCCTAAACAAACTATTCAACAAGTGAATAAAAGCATTAAAAGCATTTGTCAACAAATAGCAATAAAGTGAAGTTGGCCGCTAACGCGGCTCAACGCGCGCTCCGCGCCTGCGCGAAGCGAATTTCGCATTTACTATGAACTCGTATACAACTTCATACGCAATCAAGGCTTTTTACTCTCATACTATTTGCCATATTAACTTACGAACAGTCGTATTTGGGCATATGCCGTTTCGGTGGGTAAGACAGAGAATATGAAAGCCCCATTGCAAGCCAATACGTGCGAGCGAGATACGAGCTAGCCGCGTCATGAATAGTTCGACTGGTTGCCGCACAGCGCTGAGCGCTGTGCTGCGTAGGTGGCGGCTGGCGGTGCGCGGTAAAATTTAGTAGGTACTACTGTTGCATGTAATTTGATTTGAAGAATTTAGTGAGAGCGCGCGGCGCGCGAAGGTGAAATACCTATCTAATACATTACGTGGATTTAATGAATAGTTATTTTTGTAAGGCAAGGCAAGCCCGGCTTTTGGGCTTATATGGCAGTACCGCCACTGACCACACAGGGTATCTCTATCTATCTATCAATAAACATTCTTTAACGAAAACCAAAGCACCAAATTAAACTTTAAAGCTTATCTTTAAACAGCAAAGATCAATAAATCGAAAGGTAGCAATCTTTATCGCAAAGGTAAGAAAGTAAATACGCATTTCCCTAAACTTAGGGCTCACTTGGAAACTTGATGGCGTTTCATTATATCGTTAGATAGGCTTAGGCCGGTCCCGCGGTGAGTTATGGTTATTTGAATTGTGCGAAACAAAATAAATTTACTGAACGTGCTCTATACCGTTCTGCTCTTTGCATTTTTGAGTGCTTATTTCGAGTCGGATAAAACTTTGCGTTATTTATGGGACGTCTCTAAGATTTAATGTGAACTCAAACGGCGATAATGTGACTTTCGAATGGATGTTTTTACGAAGACGCGCCCCTGCTCGCGTTCTCTAAACTTATGTTAATAAACGCATTTGAATTGTATAATAGCGTGTATCAGAGATCTAAATTACGGATGGGAATGTTCATCAAATAACAAGGCTCATTTCCCGGGTCCGTAGCATTGCTTTATTGTCCATAAGTAGCAGAATCCTCGCATGTGACTACGTTAGTAAGTCCCGTTACTATTTCCTCCCCATCCGTTCTCCGGGTTGTATCCCGTTACGCGAACCATTTAGCGTAATGCGCGGTTTGTCCGGATTGACAGCCCTGCCGCTCGCCCCGCTAGCTACCACATCCTTAACGATAGTTTGAATTTATACCCAAACAATATGCGAATTAATTACGTTCAATTAAATTTATTACCGAACACGAATTGCTTACATTTGAAACTATACAGCAGTATCCTATTGATATAATATTAACGGTCCAATGATTTGCATATATGGCCTTAAATTAATTTACCCTGTCCAAACAGAGTTAAGCTACCCCGCATAACCTACATTTATTTACGGATAATAACCTCATAACTGGTTACAGTAGAGAACAAGACATGTGTGGGTTCGGCCACCCGTGTGTTGCGAAAAGGGCGGATTAAGTCGGCAGTAAAATTTGTTAAACTGGAATATAGGATACGGGTACCTCATGGCTATATTATCCAGCCATATAACGCTGATCCCTTTTCGAACCACCGTTTCCAGCACCCACATCTTATTTATCAAACTTAACGAGAGTCGGGGTAGGTCTTTTTAAGGTGGCGGTGGGAGTAACATACAAGAAGCCGCGGACGGGCCAGCCTCGGCCCGCAACTATCTCCCACTTGCAGACACGAACACTATAATCCCCGATAAAGCCCGCACATTTACATTCAATTCTAATTCGGATCCTACTCCTACTTCGCTCTGATTGCCTGGTAGTTGTCGTCGTTGATTAAAATTTTGTAGACCGAGATCCTCTTTAATGCTACTTGATTAACGCGTTTTATACTAAAGTTGAACTTATTTATTTAATGGATGGATATGAAACAAATGAAAAAGATAACATATGGCTAAGATAGAATAAAATATAAGATATAATATGGAAGTCAATTGTAATGTTAAAAAAGTTTGTAAATAAAGTGTCACATGATGTGAATTTAACTAATTATTACCCAAATAGCCGGCTAGAAAGGTACACGTGGACACACAAAATTAAACATTTCAAAGTCAAAGGGCACTTAATTGAGTTTGTTCAGGACAAAACAAAGAGAAAGAACTTTTTAAATTGAACGTCCACGAAGTGTTGGCAACATGTTGATCTTTGCCAACTGCGCTGCTTAGGGCTACCTGCTGTCCTGAGTTAATATTTTCTTTCCCGAAAGTCTTTTATAAAACTTTTTAAGTGGAGTAGTTGAACCCATTTTCGGTGTATCGGTGTAATGTGTCTGGTTTGTCAAAACTTGTTAATTTTTTTATTTGTCAAAGTAATTCAAATAAATGCTTTATCATATTTTACCCATCTCTCGTCGGATATAATATTAATACTTACTCACATTTATGACAACATTCATCAACAAAAACAAGCAATAATCATAACAAGAAACTTTACAAATAACAGTATCCACGAAACATCAACTTTTTTACTGTCGTTTGATATTTCTATTACACCTATGATAAAATGTTATGAGCGCAGAGAGGAAAGGTATGACACGGGGAGAGTTGAAAATATTTTGTTTTCTATTTTATTTACAAACTTTGGTTATGGTGATACTACATTACTATCAGAAAACCAATCTTAACCCCCTTTGCTATTCAATAAATTTATACACGACTTTTACTAACTTTCGTGGACAAGATTCGAAAATTGATAAAAAAATCGGTGGCACGCTTTCTGCTCCAGGAAAATCAACAATTTAATTAATTGATTAGTTAAAGGCTTTTCTGAAACAAGCCTCAAGAAAAGCAAAGCAGCCAAGATTTATTTTACTTTTGGTAGCAATTAGCGTGCGAAAGTGAAAAATCTTCGAAAACTTCCTTTCGTTGTTATTCTTGCTCTTAAATTGGCAAATTTTTCTTAGAGAAACTTTTGAATTTACCCCTTTCTTGGGAAGCCAAACAATTGTAGGCACTTTCAAGTAAATGTTGACAAATACTTAAGGGGATTTGAAGTGGATTAATAACGTTTGTGACCATTTTCGACATATCTATTTATAGGTAGTTATATCTACATTTTGGTTTCCCTCCATCTAACAAAAATCTATTGAGATAAATATATATTTGTTGACTTATCGCACCTTACCTCACTTTGTTATCTGTAATATTTACTTGGTAACTGTCATATTCATAATTTTGGTGATAAACATACATCTTTTATATAAGTCCTATGTTTGAGATAGGGTTTTGGGACTGTTGTTTTTAATAAAAGAGTCTGGCAATTGAACTTTGGTTTTATTATAAGTATTATCATTTTCAGTTACGAATACACATTGAACTTATCTTTATAAGAAACAGAGATTGTTTAAGTTTTTTGATACAAGTGATCATGCATATCTTCAATATTTATGGCGGATACAAATTTATTGATAAACTTTGGATTTATATCAAGACATAATTTTACAATATCGTTGGAAAAATTGAGGAATATTATCTTCTGAGAAGATTTTTCCATGTCTTGGGCAACTAGAAGCAAGTTTGAAGCCACTGTTGAATCCATTTTTTTCACGTTTGTTCCATCTATTATGATAATATTTGATACGTTTTCTCGAGATGCTTTTAAGACTATTCGTCGAATATGTTCAGCCGCGCAATAAGAAAGCATTTCACTTAAAAGTATTGTTTTAATTGCTGTGTTCTGAGTGATGACTGTATTCACTTTGATATTTGGTCTTGCCGTGGAGTAAAGTAATAATGCTCCTTCCACAATGATACCAGACACAATTCCATACTCTAATCCAACACACATAGAAACTATCATAGTAACTAATAAGAAAAATAATTCCTTTTTACTATTCCTCCATAGTCTACCAAATATTGCGAAATCTATCATCGAAAACATAGCAGTAATGATTAAACCAGCCAGTGAGGCCTTAGGTATGAAATAAAATGTCGATGTCAGCAAACTGAGTGCTAACAGAATCAGCAGCCCAGTAAAGATGCCTCCTGCTGGACTCTGTACACCTGATGCGTTATTTAATGCTGTTCTTGTAAATGAACCCGTGATTGGCATACTTCGTACAAAAGATCCAATGATATTACAAAGTCCGATAGCTATCATTTCTTGAGTAGCATCAACGGTTTTACCCCCTGCAAATGCCTTTGCTATCGCTACTGTTTCCAAAATAGCGACAAAAGGCAAGACAATAGACTGCGGGCCTAATACTTGTAGCATTTCTCCAAAATAATAAGTTTCATTACCTACTGTAGTACCAAAAGGAGGAGGAGAAAAATTCGGAATTCCACTTCCAATATCACCAATAAGAACTAAAGGCTCAGTATCAGTTGTTATCTTTAAAATGAAAGCTATTATTATGCCAATTATCACAACTACGGCATTGCGACCCAGTGATATAAACCATCTAACTTGTTTAGCTAGGCTATCCGTTCGACTGCAGCCCTGACCAAGCCGTTTTAATAAAACCAGAATGCCTATGGTTGTAAATCCTAGTATAGTGTCCCAGAGTTTTATAGTTGGAAAATTGCGTACGAAATTGTATACTGATTCCGCAAAGTAATTTCCCGAGTTGCCACTCAAGCCAAATAACGATTTCAATTGTGCTGAAGCGATTTGCATAGCAGCTGCGGTTGTGAAACCATTTATAACAGGTGAAGATATGAACTCTACTAGGAAACCGAGTTGCAATATACCCATTCCGAGTTCCACAAGTCCAGCCAAAAAGGCAACCAATACTGCAAAGTCAGCCGAATAATTGGAGACATACTTTGCAACCATTGCCGCCATAATTGCTGTAGGACCAACAGTTACATCTTTGCAGCTTCCGAATACGAGATAGACAAATCCTCCCATCAAACCAGCGTACAGTCCATATTCCGGTGAAAGTCCTGCTACAACAGCATATGCGATTCCTTGCGGAATGGCAGTTAATCCCACTGTTATCCCGGCTATGATGTCTTGGGCCAATTTGATACTGTTGTACGTTGGCAGCCATTCTATAATAGGTAGCCGCTTTTTCACAGTTTTTATACTACATATTTTTTTTGAGCATTTTTTTAGACGTCTCCGAACAGACTTTGAATTATCGTTTATATTCACAGGTAAAACAGTCATTTCAGTTGAAACTTGATGCCGTTCACGATATGAAACGCTACTGAAGATAGAAAGTGGCAATAATATCTATAGACATGCTTATCGTTATCTAACAGTTAGACTTTTGAAGGTGAGAAAGACAGGCTAAGCACGAGTTCGCTGCGGAAAATAATAAATTTCTTGAATCTTGAGAGCGGTATCTTATATTTTTACAACAGTAAAGTTTACATAATTGATACGCGTGCGGGTAAAGAATGGAAGAGTTTATAGCAAATACTCGAAATATTAATTTGTGACTTCTAGGTTTAAAAAAAAGTGTCAACCACCATTAGGGGAAGCAGCGGTACCTATTATGAATTTGGATAATGTTACAATATTACTCCGAAGCATGCTCTCGTTTCTTCCAAACTCTTTTACCAAGCTATAGGTACATACCCACAATTACAATAACGGTTCCTGAAGCAAATACAATTAAGTTAATTAATGAATTAAGACCCGCCGAGTTTCTTTATCTCGTTATTAATTCGTCTAAGCCTCAGACGTCTTACAAATGAGAGTGCTGCAAATATTTGTGTAAAGCGAACCGATTCACTTAATTCAATCAAACTTGCTTCGTTACTGTACACTTTGAACTTGTTTCTAAAGTTATTTGATTACAAAATCATGTTATAATCAGTGGTAGGTAAAAATATTTATTTTTGAGAAATTTCAATAGGTTTACGCTAGGATTTGCTTGCTTATTGGGGACAGGCATGTCAAAAATATAATTTAGATGTTTTCTTCTCTTCAGCACACCATTTTTTTTTACTGAATGATATAAGGAGAAGTTTATCTAAATCTTATCTCAACCTTTCCTTTGATATTACTTAGAGGTTTAATGCTGAGATATTATTTATCATTGTTTTATTCTCCGCTGAATTGTATTATGATGCACGTATCAAAATTTACCTTCATTTACCATTTCTTATCCAAAAACTGTCACCTTACAACTCGTCTTCACGGATGATATAAAGAAAATGACATTAATCAGGGTCCGGAAACCGTATGATTTGAATATAAAACGAGCCAAGTTCATGAGGTGTGGCTCAGGGCATGTGAGCTCGTCATTAGTCATAAACGCGGAGATCCTCGCGAGACGTGACTTGGGACCTGATGTGGACAGCACTTTGGTGGCAATGACGCGCACGTGGAAATGATAGCTTTTGTTTTAAGGCTAAAACGGGAGAATCGTGATTTTCGTAAACATTTCCAAAGATGTGGTTTATGTTGATGATAGTGGACCTTTATTCAAATAAAGAATATAAGTTACTTCTTATTACGAGTTATGGTGTTAATTTAACTTACAATGTATGTATGCATGTATGTATGTACGAGTCAAATCTTGCAAGTTTAACCCACTTCCCAGTTTTAGATGAAGTTGAAAAATTGCATACACCGTGAGTTGATGACAATACAATAATATAGTACTATCGAGCTGGTCTGATGATGAAGACTAAGGATGGCCATAGGAACTCGTAAATTACACATGGTAAGGTTAGGGCTTGTTAGAATCATCTTGACGAGTGGGTAACGACTATGCTAAAAAAGTACAGTCGGCAGCAAAAGCTTGTCCCAAAAATGAACTTTTTGACAGAAACTTATTAAGTTGCCAGTTAGTTACTAAGTTGGTAGTTAAAAAGTTAAGTGACAAATAGATATTATGTCTTGTATAATTTATAACAATAGTTTGTGGTAGGCAATAGTAATTTAAACTGTACCAATACTAAATTATGAAAGTAGCAACTAATTATTGCAAAAAGAAAGTTTTTATACATATTATTATATGCACTTACGTAAAAACGATTTTAATACAACAACAAATATATTTTACCGGGGTTTAAAGGCATTGTTTTAATACACTCGCGGTCAAATAATACGGGTCAGAATGCGTTTTTCATACTAAAGAGGCTATTTGGAAGCCTTGGTTCCTCGCCAGGAGATGCTTTTAGTGAAATCTGATGATGGACACCCCGAGCATCGATACAGGACTTCCAGATTGCCTAAGATACCCAACGGATTGAATCTGCGGCTAACGCCGGAATTGTGCATGTTCAGAAAAACATATAAAATGGCAATAAAATGTAAGGAAATCCAAATGCTGACCCATGCTCTCTCGCTGTGGTGTTAACTGATTGTGCGATCTGTTAGGTATCTTAAGCACTTTTGACCTCCACTGTTTAACCTCGGAGTATCCACCATTAAACTTCACTCAAAACATGCCTGTGTCCAGGAACCAAGGCTTCGAAATAGCCTCGTTTGTATGAAAAATGCACTCTGACCCGTATTATTTGACCGAGAGTGTAAATAGTTACTAAGTAAACATATCAATACATTATGAGAAAACTTCCTTACAGAAATGGAATAAAAAAATATCCCAACCCAATCCAATAACTGGATTACAAAGGCTCAAAAAGTGACAATTGAAACATCGTACGGGACCTGACTAAATTTAAATATATGAGGTCCACACACGACTGGACACGGATCTTGGCGGTTATTTAGATGAGCATCAAATTTGTCGGATTGTGTGCGGATACTTCTGAATATCCCCTGAGACTAAATCAAATTTAGACAGTGTTGATATTTTATTGAACGTGACGTTGGTACGAAAAATATTCAGTGTGTACGAAAATAGTAATAATAAAATATGATTGCGACATTTATTTGTTTTTACTAAAACTTACATGTTGTCAACAACATGTACCATACATTTTAATATGAAGGGTGTTATTTGTCGTGTGCGTAAGAAATATGCTTCTGGCGAGTCATGCTTAGCACTACTCAATCAAGCGCACTTAAAAGAAAAACACTCCTATAATACAAATTCACCTTATTTTAGAAAAAAAACAGAACAAAGCTTTAGTTTTTGTAACAAAGAACGTAAAATTAAAAAAGGCAGCTTCAAATATCGCCTTATTGCAATTCCTCACGCGTCCCAACATTCCGCAGAAGGAGTTGAAATCAGTGCAGTGGTAAAATCAAATTGAGTAGCCGATAAACACCCCGACCGAGGGGCCGCAAAATTTTGATTACAACGAAAAGTGTTACTTATTCTCAAATAAAAAATGCCACGAAAAAATGCTGATGTCGATATTGTTATGGCGGGTTTATGTCGGAAATTGGGGGTACGGTTATTGCATGTCATTAGGAATTATGGGCTTGAGAGGTACGACGGAGAAAAATTTGCCAGCGGTGAGGTGCCGGTTTTTTCGATAATGTAATTATCGGAAATTTATTCCGTACCTTTTAGCGGAGTCGTTAAATGGGTCATCAGGAAAAGCAAGAAAAACGTTGTGTGACTATTGCTAAGAAGATATCAGCGTATAACTTAGTTAGGGCAAAATATAGAAGATGCATTGGAAATATCATTACTTACCACTTTATTCCTCCTTTGCATAGATTTGCAGTAAAATCAACTTAACTCCAACTTTTCTATGAGTGCTCTGTATTCGCAACAAATAACTCAAAAATTATGCCTCGTACGTGCCCCCATGTCCCATAAAGAGGCACCGGGACTTATTTCATATAGTTACGGTGCCATAAAGCATAAAAGGCATTCAAATGTGATGTTATTTTGCCGCCAACACGGGGTAATTTATTTTCGCGCGATTCATAATTTTCTTTTATTCACTTTATGTTGATTTTCAGTGGAATAAGTACTCGGTAACGATAATATTATTTCACGGCCCCATGCATCAACGTGTGCTTAGGACCTCCCGTTTATTTCTTTGTTTTCATTACATGTAACGCTTTGTCTTTAGATTGCTCTGGGCTCTGTACACAATGAACGTTATGTCTTATAATAACACTGGAACAATTTTGCGTCATTCATATTTTAATTTGCTTTAATACATTTGGTTGCATGTAACTTTCTGCCAAATTGGTATGTAATTAAAATCACAAAATGCATCTTGGCACTTAAAATATCTATGTAGCAATCATAATAAACGTCCGTATGATTATTTTACTTTATATGTTGATGACTGAATTTAAATACCAAATTTTGACAATGCTTCGTCGAAAAAAAATTGTAAGATATGTAACGTAACGCTATTTAAATATGTTAACCTTTATTTGGGTTCAAGTATGATCGTAAGTATTTCGATTTGGAAAGACAGCTAATATCCAAAAATCTTCCAATATGTATCGCGTCAGTGTTGACTCATGTATCCCTAAGTTCAAGTCGTTCAATACAAAGCACGATGCGGGCGAGGGAGGCTAAGCCGAATATTATGAGTCGATCGCCGACACAGGTGCCGCTAAACATCCAACTTGTGATGTCAAACGTTTGCGATACGTGCTGGAGGAATAATATGACATACATTGGATCAAATGTGGTTTGTAGTACTATGTCACATTTGAACAAATATTTGTGACTTTAAAATAGGATAGTATTGTAATTTGAGCTTTATGAACTTCCTTCTTTTATTAGCGATAATTAACATGCTGCCTACTATCACAACTGTGTAGTATATTTCTCCAAATGTAGTTTTTAGTAAAATATAATGTCATGGTATAAGAATCGAGACTTAAAATTTCATAAATTTTAATTATAGATACAAAGATATAGAAAGCTATTGAACTATAAAATGATAAAATGTGACAGATTCTTATCGTTGATAATAATATGTTGGAAAATAATTATCTGCTGTCAGGAAACGTTGCAATCTATATCAGTTATCATCTAGATAAGCTAGCTTACGAAATCAAATGCACAGTTTCGTACATCTGTCGTGCAAGTAAAAGTAATAGGGAATTATTCATGTCTTTTTTTCACAGTTTCAGTAAAAGCTCATTCATGTAACAAACAGTTGAGAAAAATCATTTGTTTAATAGCTTTATAAATTTTATCATCCGTATCCGTATTTCTTGACCAATTTTCATTTTAATTTCACTTTTAGTCACACTTTAGGTTGTTCTTTTACGGTATTTTTATATATTGTTGAGTAATGCGACTTAAAAAATCCATGCATGAGAAAAAAATAGTTTTCTTGTTTTTTTAACTAACGCGCATTAATAAACTTCTCAACAAATTTAGCTGTAGATTTTCTCTCAAGACTAATCTATTAGCATTATAAGAATGTATTAGCATTTAGATCAAACGTGAGTGACATGATATCGTGGAGGCCTACATCAGACAACAGATTATAATCTAAAGACTGGTACCATGAATTATTTTATTTGTTAATTTAGTCGGTTTCTCCTCCTCTGTCATCATCATCTTAGTGACAAACAATAAGATAAAACGCATCAAAAGCCTTGTTCGAATTGCCTTTATCGTAATATTTGCCAATCTGATTACAGGGGACCCGTCGTGGTCAGTTGTCCGAGATAATTCGGACCGTGTTTGGGCTCTGCTGAATGCGTTCATTGGTGCATAAAATATTTCTGCTATCCCGAATCATTCACCAACTTTATCCTTTCTGTGAGCTATTATTCTATTCTGCTTTTAAGGCGTGTGTTTGAGCGAGATAGAAATGTTTTTTGAAGTATTTGTACGTAGCTTGGTGCGAGCAGTTCCGTAGCGACAACCAAGCGACGTGGAAAGCGCAAACGGGGAGAATCGCACGCCATTACACTTCTCACCTGGTGGTCATTTCGTTTGAGAAGCAAGCAGGAGGAGATGTTGCTTTTCATATATTGTTTTTTATCAGATGTAAAAAAATACTTTGTAACTTCGTTTGTTAACAATCAGTAGCTATGAAGTTAATTTTACAGTGACCATAAAGGACAGAGCTATATCATTTACATAGCTCCGTCTTTTTCTCTCAGTTTCAACTGGACTACATAGCTATGTCATAATAACCCCCCAGTAAAAGGAACATCATTAATGAAATCATGATGACTAAAAAAAGAAATACACCTTTTTCACATCTTCAGTACATTCAGGCTATGCGTGGGCAATCCGTTTATGTTATCAGTAGGTGTTACGTTGATTGAAATTATATAAAAAAAATATAAGAGAAAACGCGTCATTTATCCAAAACTGCATTTTATAAAAAAAGGAACAGTGCTCATTTAAATATAGGTAAGAACAAAGTAAGTAACGACGAGATAGTAACGCCATTTCTACTCGGTATCCGAAATCGCTTAACGTTTTTACCGCACTGATGACAATACAAAATGTGACGTCATCTATTTCCCTGACCATTCCGTTCCGTTGATAGTTTTCCCATAAACGAGCACCTCGGGCTATGGCAATAAAACCCCCCGCTATCTATGGACTTTTCCGATACACTGGTCAGCTTCACCATCACGAAAAGCATTCTGCTCGGTATTATGTTGCTGTTTCTTTCATAACAGTACAATCAACAAAGGACAGAGTTATGGTGATTTGGCGGGAAACAAGTTTTCTCTGACACAGCTAACAATTATCTAAATAGCCATCTACATTCTTACCCCTTACATTTTATTATTACCGGTCAATTTATCCGATACTGCGTGGTATTCGCAAATCTCAGCAAATCCTCGGGACTCATGTTTGCCTAGTAGATTTGACGATAAGAAAGCTGGAAACTGACCAAGGAAATAAAACAGGGGATTTGTGTTTTCGCAAGTTTACTAGGAGTTGTAAGCTGTAGATTTATGATTTGATCTGGTTTAGGTAAAGATGTAAGTTGTAAAAGCGGAAATTATAAACGTTGTTGAAATTAAACCTAATGAACTCTATTTTAACCCTGTTCACATAAATTTGATTTGTTTCCCTATTATTCAGTCTTATTTTATGTGGTAGTTTATTAATTCTGCACTATTGTTAGATTTAAATTAACGATCACAATGTGTTGAAGACAGGTAAATAAACTACTGGACCCAAAATGTTCCTTGCGGCATCCTCACAAATCTTACGGATCCAATGGCCAGTAGTGAGACACAATGGGCGGCGGTTTTAAATAGCGACACTCTTGGTCACCCCGCCTGTAGTTAATGTGCCGAACAGGCTGAATTTAGACGACACTTAAGCGACATCGGAAGAATTAGAGCAGTTACGATAGAAATTACATTAGAATTTCAAACGATGAAATAAAATAAATATATAAAATAAATATGGATCCAAAAAAAAATCTTCTTGGAGGGTTAGTTTTTAGCGTTGTATCATTTCTAAAGCCCACGGAAATATTTGATATCTATGGTTTTGGTTAGATCTAGTTTAAAAAAATAAGTCTACTTACTCTATCAACTTCGGCCTTAAAATATATTTATGACATAATTGATACATATAATAGTGTCGTATATTCAGTTAAAATTAGTGATACGGACATATATCTTTTTTTTTTTTTAGTTTTCATATGTACCTATTATTAAATTTATTCATAAGGATAATATTGTGCTGGCTTCATAAAATGTACCTACTCGTACCTTATTTACTTACTCCATTTCTATTTTTGTATTTCTTGTGGTCATCTGTTATTGGCTTACTCAAATGTATCCATATATTGGTATCTGATTTAATGTATCGCTGTTGATGTCCCAAATAAAATAAATAAATAAATAAATAAATATATACAGTAGTTGTCTAAATACTGAGCTTTTATCTCATTAGCCTGTACCTATAAAAAAAACATAAAACCTTACCTACAATGTTGAGGAAGTAACCAGTCTTAATATTCCTTGGACTGTCGATTGCTGACGCGCGGTTCTTACATTGTCTCGCTGCCCCAGGCGAGACAAAAGAATCGCATCACTCACTGCCCACTGCCCCCGTTGGACATTCGGCACAATGATCATACCCGCTATTTATCTTCCAGATTAACTTGCTTAGCGACTTTAAGATATTGGTTCCAGGAACGATGGTATTGTTAAGATTGTGATCATGAAGTTTGTTGACGATTTAGAAAGTTTGCTTAAGTAAGTCAAGTTAGTCGAGTCAGAAAGGGCAGTATCTATAAAAATAACTGGTCAGTAACGCGGAAAATATTGCGAGAAGTTGGGTTCTGATTATAATAATAATTATCATCAGTTTGCATAATTGACCAGAGAAGTGTATGTTTCGGTAGTCAAACTCTAATCAAGCTAAATTAAAACCAATCTGCAAAGTTGTTGCAGCATCCAAGATAAATTGGTAAATTAATTTACTTCACTATCATCACCCCAAACTGTTGATTTTGCAAAAACTATACACAATTAAGAGGTTAAATTATTCAGATGGCAGTCCCCAGAGGGTAGACAAATGTCCGCTTTAGCACTTTAATAGTGCGAACGGCCCCCCAGCGACGGTCAAGCCGCGAGGACTGCCCGGAGGCGTTCCGGGGACATTAGCAGCACTCACAGCCCTCCCCTTGTCTGTTACCGCAAATTAACTTTCTAAGAAATCCGTCAGAATGAATCTTTTCGTACCCCGCCCTCGAAATATTAATATTAGTCCCACGCGCAAGGGGTACGAACACGACTGCGAATACCAAATTAACATACGCCGGTACCTTTAGCAAACATCGCCTAGACACCGGTTCGTAATACAATGTTTGCTTCCGTGTAAGGGCCTTTCGATGAATCTTAATCTTCCTGAGTCAGGTTACCCTCTAACCCGCATGTGTATAACTTAATCGGCACCCGTCCCCCTAACTTGCCTCTAATTGTTTGCTCTCGATATTGTCGACGTCCTCTTGTTATGGTAAATGTATACCTTTTACCTCTACAAGCTCCTTACACAATTTAATTTGGGTAGTTTATGTGCTATTCATTAATACAGTATACGGTTCTGTTTTCTTAATCTTCAATTTTGCTATGTTTGTGTGAAATTCCTCGTTAATAGATTGAACACTAGTCCATTTTTATCTTAATATCATACTTTTAATTATCTTGTAAACGTTTCAGAAATAATTATTCTAAAAGACAAAATAACTCACAAGGTTTTCCTTAAAAACTCATAATTAAACTCAGTTTCTTACGCACGCCAAGTGTTATTGCGTGTAGCAACTTGCAGAGGTGTTCCTTTTCTCATTACCCGGCCCTCCTGCTCAATCGTCGTGACGAATCGAGTCATAAAGTGCCATCATCTTCCTTGTACTTACTTCCTTGTGTTACTGGTTCTTATAAACTTTTCTCGTAATTAAGAGGATATACGGTTATATGGTGTGCCGTAGCAGAAACGGAGTTATTTGGCGTGACGTGTGTATTTATAACATGCAATGTAAATGTTATTTCTTCTGATGATTCTTAAGAAGAATAATGTTGCTTGTTGTCTTTTTGTATTTAAAGGAATATTATTGGGTTCATTTGTGGGGACTAGGTAAGTTAATATGTAAGGCGCTCTCAAATAAACTTACAACACACTTTTACCATCATAACGCCGACGATGGACCACGCGTTGGCCTAGTTGCTATTACTTTAGGCACATCATTGCTTTTATCGCGCTAATAAATTGCCTTAATTAACAAATGAGCTTGTAAAATTCCCGAGTCTACAATATTCCGTCTACTAACTACTTGACCGTACATAGTAATAAAGTTAAAATGAATGCCAGACATCCAATATTTATTTAGTTCAAATCTTGTTTGATAACTGTCTGAACGTATAGTTGTTCTTGTCGATTCAGCCCTTTTTCCGGTTTTTCCTCGACGGCAGTAGCAATTAAAAAGCAAGCGTCTCGCGTCTCGTCCTATAACAATAAACAGAGAAGCGCGTTGCATGTTTTCCTTTAATTACCATATCACTGTTGTCATGTTCGCCCGGTTTGTTACATCATTTCCATATGGAAAAATGATTCGAATCTCGCCCTACTTGGGATCCCTCGCAATGTGTGCTTCGGTGTCGCAAGAAGGGGTATGTGGAAATTATACGCCGTTGGAACGCATTAATTTGCCATATTAATTTCGCAGTAAAACTCTGCTCGCGACAAGCCGACGGGGAATTTTCGAAGTTGGTCCCAAGCGGCCGCTTGTTCACACAATCGCTTGTTCAACATGGCTTTATGGGTTGCTATTGAGGAAATACCTCTGAGATGCGCCTCGTTACCTATGTTGTTAAACCCTTCCATATTGTTTCGCTGCCGTGTGTTAGCTTTGAACTATTTAATTTGGCGCTTGGCTTGCTGAGAAAGTTTTCTTGTTAGCTTTAATTTAATTACTGTTACTTCTCCTGCAAGATTCGCAAATGTGGTTGCAACGTTTGGGGGTGTAGCAAAGTGATTCGTCTGTTGGACAGATGGACCATTTTTAACGGCATTGTTGAGGTGTCTGCCGACCCTCGATGCTGTAATCGAACGGTTATTTATGATGGTCAAGAACGCGGCTAATGCACTTGGTGCGGTAGCTGAGGGTTGATCGGCAGGGAGATACCATAACTTGTTAAGTTGCTGGGCTCAAAAGTGCCTAAGAGTATTTTTACCTGCAAGCAGCAGCTCTAGTTGTAGTTAATAGAATTAAGATAATTTACTTATACACAAATTAATATGGGAACGCGGTGGATGCAAAAAGCACAAGACCGGTCTGAGTGAAGAGCCTTGGGGAGGCCTATGTCCAGCAGTGGACGTCTTTCGGCTGACATGATGATGATAATGATGACTTATACACAAGTGAACACTTATTACTACATTGGTATTCATTTCTGTATTAATTGTATTGTATACATTGCTGTAACTACATGAATGTGATATCATTCCGCAGGTAAAGCCAAGGAAGAAGCATTTATCCCGGAAAATTATATTTTTCTCTTTGGCCCGCCTGATCCATCAACAGAATTATTTTAAAATACTTGAAATGCTGTTATGTTACAATATGCTAAGCGCGTTATTAAAACCACTAATAACCCACGTAAATTAATCGGATTTGTTGTCTCACCGAAAACATTATTATTATTTTTTTATCTATTTTCCCCATGGGTCCCATGTGGTTGCCGGGTTAGAATAGTGCCACTCCATGTCTTCCCGTGGATGTCGCAAGAGGCGACTAAGGGAATATAGGCTTGTAGTACTGTTAGGCGATGGGCTTGTAACCTGTCACTAATACGCTGGTAAACATCTTAGCCTTATTGTGCAAAATGTGGTTACAGGGTTATTAACAAGTTTTTAGAGTTGTAGGTAATTCTGTAACCCTGCCTACCCCACTCTGGGATTACAGGCATGAAGGTATGTATGTAAGTATGTTTCACGAAAGAAGTAAGTATGTAAAATATCAACTCCAACTCTGAAATTACTTATATCAATTTTTTTGTGGTTCATTCGGTGAATCGTTTTCCAACAGAGTTCTCTTAAATATGTAAGTTCCGTTCAAGCAAATTACAAACTTACAGATCACACGGCAATATGCTGCAGTCATAACTCATCCCGTCGATCTCGGGGCGCTATCTAAGCCTATGATAAGCGTTTTCCCATGACTTGCATATTCCACGCCTTGGGTAGGGTTGCTGCGGAAGAAGAGAACCATTGGAAAAATCAAGGTAGACTAAAACTGTTCGCTTGTGTTTTTAATGCGTAATTGTCAAAATATTGTAACCCCTAATATTGTGGAATAAGGGCGTCTTTAAAAACCAAATGAAGAAGACGAAGTGTGTTTCAAAGTTTGATGTTGATAATAGACGAAATCTGTGGGTCTATCATAAAATTTAATTTGGTAGCGAATACAGCTAATAGCTTGTATGATTGTTAATACCTTAAAAAATATTGGAAGGTACTTTTTTGATAACTGAAAGATTTAATTTGAAAAGGAATTTGTATGTTGTAAAGAGGTATATAATTATTGTTCATTATATTTTTCAAAAAAAGGCTTTGCTTCATACAGTAGAACAATCGATAGCATATTGACAGCCCTATTCTCAAGAGGGAGCCCGGCCACGCGTGACTCTAGCAATCGACATGTTTATCGCCTTAATATAAAATAAAGGGAATAGGGCTAACGTTATATCGATAGATGAAAAACGTCGACATGTGATCGGTAGAGAGGAAATTGCATTCGATTTTGCGTCGGTGCTTGTGGAATTTTTGTCGATGTAAAATCAGGAAATAGTAAATTTTTGCGTATCGATATATTTTATGTTGATATTTAAATAAACTGCTTGTTGAATATTTATAACATTAAAAAACCTCAAGATAAGAGTAGATAAGTGTTATCCTTTGATGATGTTTTAAATTCTGCTGATTTGACTGAGGCATTTACATCATTTTATGACTTGGTGTGCCTATTTTTTAAATTATGCTTTCCGCTTATAAAAGTCAAAGTTAACAACCGTGTAAGGAAAATACAGTGGCTTACTAAAGGTTTGAGGAAATCGTGTTTTACAAAGCGTAAATTATATATTAAATTGAAACAGGGAAAGAATGACAAAAATAATGAAGCAAAACAACTTAAAACTTATAGGAAAATTTTGAAAAAAAATATTTTTAAATCACAAAGAATAAATAATGCAAAATATTTATCTAGTAATAAAAATAAGTGTAAAGCGACATGGGATATTATAAAATCGACTACATCTAACACATTTAACGATAATAACATAAATTCTTTGCAATATAATAATATGACATATAATAATCCTCAAAAAATTTGTAATTTACTAAATGATTATTTTATTGACATTATTAAATCTATTTCTAGTTGTAAGACGAATGTATCAAATCTGAATAATGTAATGACTAATCATCCATCATCTATATTCTTGAGGCCAGCTAATTGCAAAGAAATTTATAGTATAATTATGTCCCTAAAAAACAGCAAGAGTTCTGGTTTTGACAATATTTCTACCAATATATTAAAATGGAATGCTTGCTGGCTGTGTAAACCACTGGCTCACATTGTCACATTATCCTTCATCCAAGGTATTTTTCCGGACCAATTAAAGCTATCTTTAGTCAAGCCCTTGTTTAAAAAAGGGAACCGTAAAGATCCTAACAATTTATAGGCCTATTACAATTGTACCGGTTATGTCAAAATTTTTAGAAAAGGCCATGTGTACCAGGTTGACAAGTTTTTTAGAAAAACAAAAGTTATTCCACCCGGATCAATTTGGATTCAGGAAGGAACATTCGACTGAGTTAGCTGGGTTTAATTTAATAAAATATGTAACAGAATGTGTAAATAATAAACAACCGATAATATCAATATTTCTTGATTTAAGTAAAGCCTTTGACTGTGTGGACCATAGCAAGCTTCTTTCAAAATTACAGTGCTATGGAATCCGTGGTACTGCATTGAACTGGATTAAAAGCTATTTGACTAATAGAAAACAGTGTACTGAAATAGTTAAAGTAGTTGGTGTTATGAAAACTGATGTAAAAATGAGATATCGTTCGCAATTTCGTGAGGTCAGCTCTGGTGTCCCACAGGGCAGTAACATGGGTCCTTTACTATTTTTGATTTATATCAATGACCTCCCTATGACTATGCAGCAAAAATCAATTTTGTTTGCAGATGATACGACGCTGCTAGTCATATGTAACAATTGTGACACATATGAATCAGATATTAATATAGCTTTGGAAGACATTAATATATGGACATGTAATAATAAATTAATTATAAATATGGAAAAAACCAATTACATTCAATTTCAATCATATAATAGCAATCCAATCAATTTAAATATCAATTATAATATGTTACCTATCATTAAAGTTGACGCTACCAAGTTTTTAGGGTTATACATTGACAAACATTTGAACTGGAAAAATCACATTGATTATGTTTGCTCTAAACTTAATAGATTTGTGTATGCGTTGAGTAGATTAAGAGACACTGTTAATGTCGAGGGAGCTATTACAGCGTATCATGGCTTTGTGTCATCTGTGCTCAGTTATGGACTTCTGTTATGGGGAAATTCTGTAGACATAAATAGAGTGTTCTTACTTCAAAAAAAGTGTATTCGAGCTATATCCAAAATGAGACCTACAGATAGCTGCCTGCCAATTTTTAAAAAATACAATATCCTCCCTCTGCCATGCTTGTACATCAAAAAGGCTTGCATTTTTGTAAGGAGTCATCCCGAATTCTACCAATTGAGGTCGCAGGTGTTTACGCGAACGCAGAGATTACAGTATGTAGGTAGACTTATTGTACCAGCCTCCATGCCATTCTGCGATATATAAAAAAAACGCGTACAATATGTTCATAGTTTTGTATAATAGCCTACCCAGTGAGATTAAATTATTGCTGGGCGTGAGTTTTAGACGCGGAATTTCGAAATGGCTTCTTGAGCAATGTTTTTATAGTGTCAAAGACTACACCAATAGGCAATAACATAATTATAGTGCATGATTAGTTGTTAAGACACCAACCAGATCATGATTTAAATTAGTATTTTTATTATTAATATTTGCATGTCGTTAAATCACGGCAGAATACGATACTTTTTATACAATGACATCCTGTAACTAGAATTAAGTATACTTGCGAATAAACTTTTCATTTTCATTTTTTTTCATTTTTTAAGGGTTCCGTAGGGCCCGACTTGCACAGGGCCGGTTGTAATAAAATATTGTTTTTTTAGGGTTTCTGGAATATTTAATCACATCCAATTTGACGGTTATAGAAAGAGCAAAATAGTAAACCTTTTTTGTATGAGGTTTATTATTATTTATTATTATTTCTTTTTTATTTCATTTTATTTAAAAAACTGCGGGTATAACACATATTCTCAAAAATAACTGTCTATCTTACATACATACATACATACCATCACGCCTTCATCCCAGAGTGGGGTAGGCAGAGCTACAGAATTACCAACAATTATCACTGTCTATCTTTACAGTTTCAAATAAGGACAAACAGACAAACAACGAAGTTTTAGTATTATGGTCTCGTTTGTCACCATTTGGGTACAGGATCCTAAAAGGTGAACCTAAACCTAACCTAAAATACTTATAGTCTTAGATACAAACGTTAATATTACCAACTATAATTGTGTTTTTTTGTACGTTAGGAAATCTAGTATTATTTATGCTATGCGTTAAAAAAAAAAAATTTATAAACTGTTTCATATTCTAAAACTCTAAGACTAACCGAAATCCAAAGCCACAGAAATTCAATCTCACGTGGGGTGAATCCTCAAAATTGTGAATAATTTTATTTGTTTACAATTTTAATAACCCCGCTCGCGTATCGCGAGGGTGTGCATACATTTTTCACACCGCCGTACAATAAGGAATATTGTCACTTTAGAATTTGGTACGGGCGAAGTGCCGGGGCAATATTTATAGATTATCCTGGATTTTCTACTTGAAATATTTGAGCACCGTGAACCGTGAACATATTACGGAAGAGTTGTAAAAAAGTTGCAAGTAGGATAGTTTTGTGTTGTTTTATTGCAAGAAGTCGTGGGGACTTCCTGCTTTTGCGTATTGTCGTTGTTTTTAAGATTCCGAAATCCAAAGGGTACCTTGCTACATTACTCCTTTACTACCGTAGGGTAAATCGGACTAAGCCTCCGCTTTCCGTGAGTCTGTTCGTCCGCCCGTCTGTCTGTCTGCGGGCTGTTGTATCTTATGAACCGTAATAGGTCTACAAGCTTCGCTCCCGCCTTGGCCTTCGAGGTTGTTTTTTCTGCCCAGAAATAGGTTAACTAATTGCTAATTGATTAATTGCTACGTGAGTTTTTGTAAGATGAAACTTTTGTCAAATGTTTCGTTTGCCAAATGATCATTTGGTGAAACGTTGTTTGTCAAATGAACATTTGTCAATAATTTTATGGTCAAACATTAGTGAACCAATAAAATAACATACAAAAAATTAAGGTGTTTGAATGTATTATTATTATATAGCATTTGGGAGGTTTCCAAAAGGTGATAAGTTGACACATCGATTTTTAGACCTAAAAAACCCTATTCCATCATTGTCATCAATATTGGTAGAGTCGTTTTCATAATATGATTGCACATCACCCGTGACATTTGAAGTTTAAAAAAGTCTTATTATTGAATGAATAAGATCTTATATGTTTTTAAAAAACCTATCAAGTTTTATTACCTCGACTATCAGGATCGTGATGCCGCCATAATTGTTATGTTGTTTATCCGCTCTCCAGAGTATGGAGTTCACACGGGCAGTGGACTAATATTCGTGCCCAATTTCCAAATCGTGGTTAGATTTCGTACTTCGGGTTCAAATATGAGACATTTTTTACATGGTAAATGTCAAATTTCAAACCGATTCTATAAAATATTGGGAGTAGACCTTGGAAAAGACTCAATGCAACATACCTACTTACACGGCTAACTTAAATCGATATTATGTAAACTGCATAGTGCAAATATAAGGTACCTATCGAGTCAGAGATGAACCATAGTGATTACTTCGATTGGTTTTCATAGTGGTTGCATCAAGACAATCCAAACCATGGTTTAACGGTGCAGTTTTTAATAATTTGTAAAAGTTTGTTTGATTTTCTTTAATAAATAAATAATAAATAATTAAAGTTGCCGTAAAACGTTAAAGCTAGAATTCATAATTCCAGCCCGTGGCCAGGTTAAAATGAATTAGAATAAAACCGTTGCAGATGACGCCATTTTTCGACTTCTCAAAACGTAGACGATAATCAAGTGACGTTACAAAAAGGCGTAAATTATACTTATGTTGGTAGAAGTATTGCGGAAGCCAGTAAGTCAAACGCGCGAGATTTGAATCCCAAATGCAAAGTCGTGGTTATTTCCGATTCACCTTTCTGTTTTTCTTCATATTGTTTATCTTCTTCCTTTTATTTTGTTATCGGCAGCACCCCGGGTGAAATGTTTGTTTATGCATATGAGGTCGATTTTATTATTTTGACGTGCAAAGTTGTTTTGGGTTTTACGAAATCAGGTTCTGGTTGAGGTGTTTGTGTGACGGAATGATCAATATTAAAGAGATACTCCAAAAAAATGTTGAGACCAAAAGAGTTTGTGTGAGTATTAATATTTAAAAAGAATAACATGCTATTTTTTTTTGTATCCGTTGTTCATGAAGCCAAACGCAAGCTTTAGAATACTAAATAGAACCAAACCCAACAGCATTCTTTCGAAGCAATGCAATGTGCGTACGATCTTGCTTCTATTTATCTTCATGTTCTATTGGTTCACACCTCTTAATGATACTTATATTTATTAGCAGTATGTACTGCAGAACCTCAATATTCAATGTTTCGGTAAACACACTTTACTTGAGAACAATAACATTTAAACCAACAAGGTACTGTTGTAATAATTTTCACGAAGCTCTCTAGTTCCCCACGGACCGTCTAAAGGACTTTCCCTTCCCTGAGTGAGTGGTCCCTCACCAGGAGCGCATAAGTCGAAAACGGTCACCCCTGTTGTCTTAGTAAGCACTAAGCGCAGGTCAAGTAAACACCCATAATGGATTCTACCCGACTCGGTAAATTATCATCTTGCCGGATATTGAATATATTAAGGCAATATTGCTACGTCTGATGCAAAACGGTATCCTTGTAATTGCTGGTCTCCTAGTCAGCAATGTTATGGTTACGTATGTAAATGAGTCGAGTATTTTGATTATGATTTCAGTCAGTTGTGTCGTAATTAGTTGCGAAAGGGAGGTAATTAGTTACACTGAAATCAAAGTAAAATTCCGAAGATGGCGTCCAAGCAATAATGGTGGAGGAGATGAACCAGACCGGCCGGGCCCTGAATATTAATCGACTTCGGGAAATGGATTAAAAATTCCGTGTCCCGACAACCGCGGCCCCATCACGATCTCTTGTGTTTTCAAACAACTTTTTTTAAACATTCCGCTCCTCATTTGCATTATTTTTTTATTTCCCTCGTGAATAATTTAATGAATCTTAAGAAATATCGCTTTCTTATGCGGTTAGGAGCACCGTTTGTGTTCTTAAAGAACGTAAGTATTTTCATACCAATGTTTCGAAACGTTTACATCAGAGGCATTTAAATGCAGATATACATTCTTATCCGCCTATTAATTTAAAAGGTTAAGTAAACTTTTAAATATCGGTGTCAAGAACCTTGAGCTCAAAGTGTCAGCTTTTTATTTTCAAAAATCTTAAATGGCATTACGTTGAGCGTAACAAAATTTAACGGATATTAAAAAGTTTAACTCGTCGTTGTGGAGTTAATATTGACGGGCGTAGCAGATGGGAAGAAAGGGGTTTCAAAAGAATTCGGTGACAAAAAGGCGTAAAGAATCACGGGGAAGGGGTGAAGTAACTTATGCGGCGAAAGAGCGGGAATTAACAAAAATAAAAGGTGACGGCCGCAGCGCTGTTTACGGGCCCCCTTAATTAAAGGCTTTCTTGGACTTTTCGCGATGCAATTTGCCTAAAAGACAAGAATTATTTTTATTGAAGTCATCACTAATTTCGGAAGAAAAGGGGCCCGAAAGGTCCTTTGTTGTGGACGAATGGCGGTCTAATTGCTCGGTTTTTCGGTTCTATTTTGATATAATCGCCTGTCGCGCGATTACCAATGATTATGGATGACTTTCGCTTTTAGTAAATGTGTTGTCATTAGATAAAAGCATAGAAAGTCAAATTCTTTACTGTTTTTACCTACAACTTTTTATTTTACATAATATATACCTACAAACGATTTTTTTTTAAACAAAAACTCTTACTAACTACGTTATATTCTATGTAAAAGTACGCAAAAATTTGCTACTCGTATTTTGTGTTAAACAAAAAACAATGTCAATAGGTATTGATTACATAAACAAAAATGCTAAATCCATTTAACATTTGTTTCGTTTTCCCACTGTTTTCATTAAGCTTCGAAAAAATCTAATTAAGTTTGGGAATGCTTAAACAAAATTTAAGTAGTATTAATTATCTTCCTCCTTTATTAATAAAAGTCGCCAACTTAAAAAACGTCGGAGTGGAGACAGTTGTTCCGGAATCCAAGATTTGAGCGGGACTTCCTACCTCGTTTTAAAATTGGGAAAACATTCGCTATCTCTGTTTAAATTTATAAAGTTAGTGCAGGACCGATATACGTTTGCGATATTCCCGATATTTCTTGACTAAGGGTTTTTGTAGCAAGTAGAAATTAAAATCATAAGAAAATAATTAAAGTCCGTAAGGGATTTATTGGACAACGGCGTCGTGATTAATTGTTCCTTCGGGATAAATTCGGAAAAAGCAATAAGTGTCAATTCAGAGAGTTCGGCAATTTTATTTGTAAAATAATGTTGTAATTAAAAATGTTGCTTATGATTTTTGTTTAGGTTTAAGTAGGCCTTAAGGCCGTCTTATCTTATCTCATCTTATTGGGGGGGTCTTTACGGATACACTTTGACCCTATGGGATCTTTTGTGTAATTACCCCTCTTTTAGCGCTTAATCCAATGCAGCTTCCACCCCTTCCAAAATGCGGATAGTGGAGTGCAATGGCAGTGCCTTGAAATCGTTCGGTTCTGGGTAGCCACAGCCAAGGATTTTCATTCTTATTCCGGCGAGGGTATCTTTGCTTGGAGGTGTTAACCCCAAAGTGCCCGGTAAACACTCCGATTATATATCGGAGTTGTCTTCTGCTGAGTTTCCAAAGGTTTTTGGTCCAGCTCTGGTCAACTATTTCTATGAAGAGCTTTGCATGCCCTAAGCCTACCGTAGTTTTCTACTCTTTTTGGTGACACTCTATGGCGTTATTGTTCAGGGCTGCTTTTATGGTGCTCAGTAAGCGTGCCACAAATGGTTCAGGTCAGACGTATGCGACCTTGGACCCTTCCCTTGCTAGCTCGTCTGCGTCTTAATTTCCGGGAAAGTCTTCGTGTCCTGGAATCCACATCTGTTTCACTTTGCTGTGCCTACTAAGCCTGTTTAAGGCTTGGATTCCATTATAGACTAGTTTTGAGTCTACTTTTGGCGCTATAAGCGCCTTAAGTGCCGCTTGGCTGTCACTTAGAATATAAACAGTTCTCTCCTGTGGAGGCCTACCAATATTCTCCTGCGTGCAGGCTATTATCGCATACAACTCCGCCTAGAAGACCGTTGCGTAGTTGTCCATACTTATGCTACTGTTATACTCTTTGGCGTGAATACACGCCTCCTTACTGGAGTTCATTTTTGAGCCGTCCGTATACCATATCACTTTGTCTTCCTCTGATAGGTGCAACCCATCCTTTCATTCATCCTTTGTCGGAATGTGGACATTGAAGTTTCTCCGGAATACATTACTTGGGCTGCATTTTATCGCGAGTTAAGCCATTGTTATGGTTGTATAATACAATTATTATGTTACTAGCTTCTGCAAGCGACTTTGTCTGCATACATTTCGAATATGGTTATGCCGTCGGGTACTTTTATTTTCCGGGATAAAAATTAGGCTAGGTATGTGTTAATCCAGGCTAAAAGCTATCTCCATTTCAAATTTCTTCCAAATTCGTCCAGCCGTTGCAGCATCAAAGAGTAACATCAACCATACATACAAACTTTCACTTTTGTAATATTAGAAGGATGTGGATGATTCCATTATCATTCAATGTTTAGAAATACCTACATGCGTGAGCGTGTCTTTTGACGTTGTTGGTTACTGGGTGATGGCCATGCACAAACGTCAAAAAGCGATAGATAGATGACATCCTTAAAACGCTGGGGAGACAATGAGTCCGACTAGCGCAGAGCCGAGGAGGGCGTTGCAAAAGGACACCTGTGACCAAAAAGAAGGATGCATTCTTTCTTGTAATCGAAAATATATATGACTGACGTGATCTAGCAGACGGTCACTTTGAGAGCTTATGTTAGTTCCACATCAACTCCTGTGGTTAGATGACATCCATAAAACGATCGGAAGATAGGCGCGATTGGCGTAGGGCAAAGAAAATTTGCGCGAGATGGAAGATACCTGTAGCATATTTAAAATGCTGTCAAAATGTATGAAATTGACATACTGGTAAGCGACCGACGCGATAGATCGTTAAATCGAATCTATTTACAAAATCTTATCAGTTATCGAAAATCAATAACGGTAGCGTTATTCATCTTATCTACAGCCCCAGTATCTCATACAGATGTAACAGATGAATTTATCCATAACTACCTTAAATGAAATATTTTCCGTCTCGTATAATTGAATTTCCTAAAAGAATACATAATACCGAATAATAAAGAATGAATCAACCGAAAATACAAAGTTATTAAAACCGCCAACGACAAATGATACCAATTTAATAATTCAGTTACAGCAATCGGTTCTAATTTGGGGCGGCAACTTGACCATTAATAAATGGCAATGATACTTCAAAGTTAACCCTTTCCCTGCTGTATAATGAGAGATATCAGCCGCCACTTGTGCGTAAGCTGACGGCAACATCGTTCAAGACGCAAGGGTTGAATGTTCATCAAATGGTTGATTGGCATTTCATATTTTTATGCTTGTAAAATACATAGTAATATGATCTTGATTATTTGTGCAACTTGGTCAAGGAAAGCCAATAAGCAATTAGTGCCTTTTTTGTATGATTTAGTGTCTCACGTTGATGAAGATTATATTATGGTAGCAACAGTGTTAGGATGGTATACCTAATGGCACTCATTTCCATTTAAAATCACTAACGAAGTAAAGTCACAGCTTCGTTTCTGTAATTTGTTGCGAAAAGTACCGTTGTTAAGTAAGACCACTTCAATACTGCATTGATAGCAATGATGCCAATGATCAATCATAATGTCGAAATCTGCACTTTTAGATTAAGTTAATAATATATTTAATAATACATTGACCGATTAGTATGGTTTTCTGATTACAAAGTTAATGAAGATGCCATCTTGTTATTCTCTTAAAAACGGCTTCTTGCCGAACAGTCGATCGGTCGAGCGAAAGAGTTACAAGAGCCAGTTTTAAGCTAACTGATCCACAATGCACGCCTTAAAATTTTGTTTGTACGCTCTGACGGGACAACTTAAACTCACCGGTTGAAAAGCATTCCGTCGAGTTATAAAGCGACTCGGTTAAGAAACTTTTCAAATCTCAAAATAATAATCAGTCAAACTACTTATTTCTAAAGTGTTGGTTAAATCGTACACAGAAAACTATTAACGCACAAAGGTGACCCCAAAACCCATAGAAAACTACTTCCGGATTCTAACAATGCTTCTTCAGCGGTAAGAAACTAAATTTCCGATGTTCTTCTATAAAATACGTCGGACATTAGTACCGTTACACACTTAAAACCGCATAAAACATTGCCCTCCCTAACCTTTTTAATGGTTTCGCCGCACCCTCGGGGAAAACAAAAGAGCAGAAAAAACTTTTGCCAAAAAGTAGTGTGTATATAATATTTATTATTATATTAAAAGCAGATCTAGGGTCGGGACGCCGACGGCGAGCAGGCGATTACGCGAGGCCACCGAATTTATGGTCAAACTTCTGTGCGAAGGCGACGGCGCGAGTTTTTATTATGATCAGACCAGTGGACCGTGAAAGCAAGTGCCGCGGGGAGACGTAATTTTCATACCCACCTCATGTCTGTTCTGTCGCCTTGGTACTTTCTTAATAAAACTTGCCAGTTTTTGTTTGAATTCCTCGGTTGGGTGGTTTTGGTTGCAGTGAGACTTAATTTATGTAATAATGTCATCATACATTCTTTCTTGCGATAAAAAGGTTTCAAGAATTAAGGGTTTTAGTGGTTTCACAAAAAAAAAAAACATAATGGAGCTAATTTCAATCAGAAATACGGTAAGGATTGAAAAACTAAATTTATAACCCTTCTTGTCTTCAGGTCATGATGGTTTTTAATGAATTTTCATTTTGAAGACAGCCTTTTCGTTTGCACAATTATCAATCAAAGCTACTCTGTCAATTTCAAAATACGTTAAATACGACCGAGATCGTGTGGTCACCTTCCAGCTCAATTATTAGTCATCTGACCACCTCTTTAACACTAATGTTGCATTTTAGTTTTTAGGTGTAACTCAAAAATAGTGTACGTAATTAAGGCCTTAATTAAGACAACGTTACTTTGTGTAACGAAAATTTATCATACAATGTATAGGTACAATACAATACACTTTATTGTACACTAACCAATTAAAAAGAATACAGGTAAACATCAGGCCGTCTTATCTTTCATAAGCGATCTCTTCCAGACAAAGACAACCTTAGTAAGGACATGGTGTCAAATTATTAATTAATTAATTATCATTATGGTTTTTGTGGCGTGATTTTCACTACGCAAAGGAAAAAGGTTTTTTAATTGAGTCCTTACCTAGGTACATACAATACTTTTGAAATTCATGTAAGGGGTGTACTCACTTGCCCTCAAATTCAAATTCAAATTCAAATTTCAAATTCAAATTCAAATTTCCTTTATTTCGTCAACATAGGTAACAGGTAGGTGACAAAGGTTTATATGTTGTACAACCATGCTGAGCCGTTTAGGCGTACGAATTCTTGTTTAAGGCAAGCATCTATTACGTAGCACAAACAAATAACTACAAACTTATATCTATAATAAAGTTAAATAATGAAATAGTATTCGTAAATGTCCAAACTTCAATTAAATATTACATCCAATTAAGCATTCCAGTAGTTTATAGGTAATTAGAGTTCAAATAGTTAAATATGAAGTAATTTGTATTCTTAATTAATATAGGTAGTTATAATAAAATGCGCAATTATTGATTATTATTTACAAGGGTAGGCTATCGTCATTTAAAAATTCCATAACCCTCAGTGTGCACATAAGCCATCTTCAGGTGCACCAGCGCCCGACCGACTAGGAGTCGAAGTGGTCGCCATGGCCGAATACGGTCAGAAAGATCATCATTACATCATAAAAAACCAAACATCCATTATATTTTATTATATTTTTCTTGATATGCTCATTAATTTGCAATTATTTGTGTTGAATTCAGTTACGGTAAGTTACTTGAAGCAACTCAAACAGTAATTCGCATTACAAAATTAACTTGAGCTTTACAAGGTACTTCATTTTAGAAAAAAAGGCAAATATAATGTAAAATAAACAAGGCGAAGGTACAATTAGAAGAAAAAGAAAAATAAACAGACCGTCTAAACCCCCCCCCCCCCCCGGTCGTCAAACTTTAAGTAAGACGTGAAAAATGAAATGAAAAGAAATAATTTTCCGCGCGAGTTGTCTGTGCAAATGAGCTGAATGAGACGCCAACTCAAGCGCATGATTGAGTGCTCGCGAAGTTTCGCCGCGAAACAGTAATCGTTCGGTTTATGCACCAGTGTGATAAGGCATTTATGCATAAGTTGCATAACCGTTATCTCCTTGTTTTTTATGATTACTGGATATAATTACATGTTTGTTTAATAGTTTCACATTCCTTTGATGATTGTAAAAACATTATTTCTAAGGTTCAGGTAGGTTATTCTTAAAAGATTATAAACCGGAGGAGTAGGAGAGCTCGCGCACTGAGGGTTCTGTACTTATGCCGTTGATAAATTTACGTAGAAAGTAAAAATCAAAAACTCATCGATTATACAACTCCGTTTAAAATGTGATAATTGTTTTATTAATAATCACGTTTCCACAAATAACTTTATTTTTTGTAATATATCAACATTTTTTTTTAGATATTATCATGCCATATTTACCTAATCTGTGTATGATAGATGATTATGTATAGTTTTAGTACGACACATGATAAACTGGTAGTCCGCTCCAAACACAGACCTCGCTGTTTATCTCAAGTACTTAACTCAAGTTATCCTTAAACAAACTTACAAACATACAAATATACGAATGCGGGCTCACTTAAATCTTAGATAAGATCTCATTCCGTTCAGTCAACTGCAGTTATGTTCATGTTATATGTGTGTTTGATAACAATACTTTTAATGTATGAAGGAACGTTCATTTTCAGTCTTTCTATGAAAATTCAGAACTCAAAATAACAATAATAAATCTTTCTTTTTCCATTTCGCAAGAAACTTCCAAGCGGTCGTTTCTCAAAAATCGCAGAATCTTTAAGTGCGGAATTTAGAGCTTAGCATTGAATGAGTGAACATGTCATAGCGTAGCACAAGTGCTGCCATCTATCATCAAATCTTTAATGAGTACTTGCTTAACTGCCTCCTTGTGATTCACCATTCCTGGTAGTTGCAAATGTGCGGGTGCTGAAATCCTCTTCTATAGCCGGACCATTTAATTCATCAACCACATACTAGATGGCACCACTAGTGCTAGACAATGCGTGTGCTGTCATGCTGTTATCTTCTACTTCATGACCGCCAAGTATTTGGTGCAAAACTATGTAGCGTACTTTTAAACCTTAAACCTTGATAACAACGCCATCTAGAAACGAGATACCTAGTTAGTTTTGGCTTTTGCTTAGCTATTAAAAATTACCATTTTTATTTGGTCAACTGGTAGAGAGTGCCATTAGGCATTTGGTCCGCGGTTTGTACTTATTTTTGTGTAATAAACATTAAAATAAATATATAAATATTTTGTCAAGTAAGTCTAAACGAGAGACAGAATGTATATTAGAACTTGCAGTTCAATTGGTTGGTATCCTTTAAAAGATACCCGGTGAACTTAGTACCGCCTCAGAATGATTTTCTCGAATATTTTTCCGATGTTTTAATAGTTATTCTGCTATTTGTGGCAGAGACATATCCAACAAATCAAAGATCATAGTAATCGGTCCAGCCATTCTTGAGTTATAAGGGCCCATGCACGAGTACTTTACCACTGGGGTAAGACACTTACTCGAGTTAAAATGACAGTTTTTATATAATTCTGACGTTTACTAACTCGAGTTCGACTTCGAGTGTCTTATCCCAGTGTTAAGTTTTTCGTGCAAGTCCGTCTAAATGTTCTAACTAACCCGACTTTGTTTTATATATTTATAAAGTACATACCTGCATATTATTTGACATATATATGATTGTTCAAATAATTTTCCTCTAAAGGAAATAAAATGTGGCCATACTTATATCATTGCTTTTAATTAATGTTATTGGCTTTTAAATATTGTGGAAATTAGTAAAACAACAACAATAATAAGTATATCTTTATATTTTTAACAAATATAGAATTAATTACACACTGGAACAGTATGCAAAATTGTGGGACGAAATACGAATATGTACATTTCAATAAATTTAATCTGTAAGTAATTTAAATAATTATATCCTTATAAGCTATAATTTCAACATTGTGACATATTTACATTATACACTAACTTAAATTATAAAGTTTACCAGTCGTCAAAAAAGGCAGTTGATTTGATCTAGAATAAAAATTGTATATCTAACTTCCTAGTTAACTATTTACATATGTAAGGTAATAATACTCATTAAATATGTTGGACGGAATTGGAAAGTCTTTTGTGTTCATTAATACCAATTTTATCACAAATCTCACGAATTATAAGGCAGGTAGTGTTTAGTTTACTAATGTGAGGTGGAGCTGCTGTCTGGACGTAATTGTTTGGTTTGCACGTCATCGTAGGCAATCGTGAAGATGCTTTTCTTCTCCGTGATTGGTAATCTCTTTATGTTAGCCGTTTTCTGCGCAAGAGTGTTCATAGCGATGCCTGAATCGTTATCGTCTATTTTATTAGCCACGTTTCTATGACTCGCATCAGGAACGTTGTCTCCGCCTATATTAATTTTGGACACATGTACTTCTGGTGCAACCTTCTGGCCTTTGTCGTAGCTAGTAGAAATAGAAATGCTATGCGTCAATGCACTTTCGGAGATATCTTGTTTAGTGTCTGTCTTTACATCATCTTGATTGACGTATATTGGCTGTTGTTCCAGCGATTGTTTTCGCGGCATCGCATCAGGCTGTCCTCGAAGGTATTTAGGTATATGCGTGGGTTGTATGTAACAAAGAGGGTTTTGATTTTCATATTGATGTTCGTATCTATGCTCTGAGTGTTGCAGCAGGGGATGCACGTCGGGCAAGGGTCCTTCAGGGACAGGCGTCACTTTTTCTTCTTTTAGTAAACGAGGATGAATGAATTCACTTTCTTTTACCTTGAAGTTTTTTTTTACATCTGTAGCGTCAGTTTGATGTTCTTTATTATTGATCTTACCGTATCGCCCCATTTGTTCCTTTTCTTCCTTTGTTTCTTTCTCAATTTCTTTTTTAGTCTTTGAAGGTCGCTTTGGTTTATTTGGTGCCAATTTTTCGGGTGGTTTAGACTCGGGTTTTGATGTTGTACTAGACGGTTTTTTACCGCCATACCATTGCATATACCTTGGTAAGCTTTTTTGCGCTGGTTTCGACGACTCACCTTTTGAAGAAGAATCAGCGTCGGTTTTTTTATTATTAGACTCGGTGTTACTTGAACTATCCTTTTTTGGCGAGTCCTCTAAATTAGGTGACATCAATTTTGATGGTGAAATTCCGGTTTTTTCTCTTGCTTCTGTTGATGATCCTTGCCTGGAAAAAATTAGATTATGATGGTTTTTTGAAGCTGAACTATTTCTACTCTTACTTTCGTAACTTTCGTTTTCTAAGGCAAGCGGACCGTTTCCATCGCTAGTCTCTTCAACAGCTGAAGATTGCCTGAGTAGTCGCTGCCTTCTGTCATGTACTTCAGATTCTACTTTTTCATCTAACGAATCTGAAATTTCCATCAGCAATTCTTTTCTAAGACCAGATTTTCGGTCACTTTCAGACATTTTGATCCGAGTCGACGAGACAGTTTCATTTTTTGATGTTGTTACTGTGCTTTTTGTCATATCTCCATAGGTCTTAAAATGTTCTTCTCTCTCATTCGTTTTACTAATTTTAACATGTTTTTCACTTTCTATAGAAGGTGACGCTTCGCTTTCTTCGATAATAGGTGTTTTGATTTTTCTTTTAATTTCGTAAACCCTCATGCTTCGCCTCGGATCTTTGTATTTAATTTTTTTCTTAGGTTTCTTTCTTTTTACCCATGCGACTTTCTTAGTATCATCCTCCACTACCATTTCCGAATCATCTTCACTATAAGAGTCATTGTCACTTCTGGCTTTTCTTCTTGTTGGTTTGGCAGCTTCTGGTTCAGTTTGAGTTCCTATATGGCATTCAGTTTGAGTAGCCATTACAGAATGCCCAGGTAAGCTCTGTGTTTCTAACTTGCTTTCAACTTGAGATGCTGTTTCATGGTTTTGCATTAACCTTTCGCGTTCAATAAGAATTTGATGTAATAATTCGTTTTGTTTTCTAAGAGATGATTCTAAGAGTTCTTGGTGGATGGACGATTTATTTTGCATTTCAAGTAGAGCTGACTGTAAATAATCTGACTTAAGTGGAATAGCACCAGGTACGTCAAGGGGCATGTTTGAGTAGTCATTAAATTGATTAGGAACATCGCTACCAGCTTGCGATCTAGAAGTAAAGTTTTTTCCATCTTTATCATGTGGCATATCTAAATCTGTGATTTTTTCCATTCTTTCTCTTATATTTTTAGCTTCTTCTCCTTGTTCTCTTATAAACCTTTCCATCAATAAGTCCTTCCCACTATCTACAACAACGTACTGAGTATGCGGTATCAGAGTAACAGGTCTTTGTTGCTGTGTAGGAAGGTTAACATATCGTTCTTCTTCGTTTTTTCCCCGTGTTACTAACCTAAGTATCTCAGTGTTTCCCTCTCTGATAAAATATTGATCTCGACCAAGAGAAGATGGAGCGTGATCTTTACCCTTACCATCAGATTTTTCATGTAATTTTCTATCATCAGACTTTAGGAATACGCCGACTTCGGAACCGCGATCTATCTCATGCCTTCGTATTGAATCATTATCATGTTCTCGTCTTTGGTAATGCAGCGTTGCAATTCTATCGTAGCCGTTTTCTAAATCTTCGATGTATTCTTTGTGTTTGTTAGCAAAGGCCTCCTGAAGTTGCATTTCTTTCGTATATATGATATTTGGACCATCCCTGAGAAAATAAAAATAGCATTAGTATCTCACGCTTGCATAATAAGTTAATAAGCATACTAATATGCCTTAAATATTTTTTAACTACCTTAATCGAAAGGACTGTCTGCCATCATTGTATTTATAATCGTTGTCAGCAGCAGCATGTATAAATTCTTGTCTTATGTCTCCAGGCGTGGAGGCAGGTTTAGAGTGCTCCTTAGATCTATATTGTCTTTTATTAAATTTCCATTGGGTCGGCTTTGTCCTTAGGTCTGCTTGCTCAGCGCTCCACGCTTCCCGTCTCCTCCACTCCGTCGCTTGTATGGACTTATTTTCTAAATTTTGCGTTGACTTGTTTTCCCTCCCAAGTCCCTTGTCGCGCACCACTAAATGCACGTCGTCCTCTGTGGAGTTGACACGTATCACTCTTTTCCTAGAATTTATTAATACATATCTATGTACCTAGCTGTTATATCTTAATTATTATAGGCACAATAAAAAACATTAAATCTTGGTGCTTGTGATCAGACAGTAACATGCATGAAATTATTTAAAAGAAGTAATAGTAGGGTATAATTTAAGGCCTGGGTAAATTTTAAACATGTGACTGATAAATCAAACATACCTAATAAAGGGTAAGGTGAATTCATGCTCGGATTAGTTGGTGCACTTTAGTCTGTTAAGAAAAGAGAAAGAAAATTAGATCCAACAGATTACGTTAAATGTTGATTCTGATTATACTGAGTAGGTAAGTAAGCAATGAGGTGCAAACTTAAGCATTAGAATAATGGATAACAATGTGGATGATTTGTATATTTACCTAGGAGGCATATAAAGAGGGCATCCTTCGCATATGCAGCAACATATAAGTAATAGTAGCACCAGTGCTACTAGGATTGCTAGCAAAATCAGCAACCAGAATAGTAAACGACTCTCTGCCTTGTAAATCTAAAAGAATACAAAATCCATATTACATTTGTTTTAAACATGGCCAAAAGAAAATTTAATGTATCCATATATCACAAAATTGAAAAACTCAAATGTCAAAGATTTTGGAATGTATGAGCCAAAAGTTTTTCTTTATGCCTGAATCCTATGAATTTCAGCATATTTACTTATTTACTTACCGACTCATCATCTCTAGGACCAGTTTGGTCGGTTTGTCCATGACCAGAGTTCGAGCCAGAATTACTGCCACCTGAGTTACCGCCAGAATTCGACCCTGACCCTGTATTTACAGGTCCTGGACCTAAGCCCGAACCTGAGCTCGAGCCTGATCCTGATCCCGACACTGAGCCCGAGTTAGTGCCTGAACCTGTATCGTAAATGGTTTTGCTTTTTGCTAATTGTTCTTGAAGTTTTGCGACATTAATGGCAGTGTTTCCAGACATACGCACAATCGCTATTACTTCACTTCTGAAATTCATAGAAAAATTAAGTGTTACCTTTGAAAATCTATAAATATCATAAAGATTTCAAGCCTAAGAAACATGATTTGCCCGACTTTCTCGAACAAAAGAAACAGACGGCCAAGTAATATCTCGCGAACTTTAAGTATATTTACTTACTTCTCTTGACTAGACTCTTGACCGCTTAGATCTGTTGCTCCATTATCGTTTCCTTTGTAAGGTTTAATATCGATAATATTAACTTTTCCTCCAGATAGAGTATTCAACACTTCTTCCAGCTTTTTTCTATCAGGATTTGCTCCAGGTACTATAAAAGACATCGTCTTTGTCTTGCTTTCTGGAGGGTATATCTTTACAGTGGTAGTAGAAGATAAACTGGGAACCCCTAAATCATGTGCTTTAACAGTGAGAAGATAATTTTCACTTTCTTCCTGTTCCTGAAATTGTCGCTTTTGTCTGTGAACATTTTGTTTTTTTGTTCTTTTTAAAGCTTCCAGAAGATATAGTTCACCTGAAAGAAAGTACGCAAATATTAAAATCTGAGAAATAGTATGTCAGAAAAATTATATCAAATAAAACTTTTTAGTAAAGTACCTGTTTCTTCATTAACAGCAAAGTTTCCTTCTGTGTTTCCTTGTGTTATTTCATATCTGACTACATTATTTGGTGGTTCCGCATCTTTGTCAACTGCCTTGACGAACGCTGACGACGTGAAATTATTAAGACTCGGGGACAATACGAATTCGTACAACGACCTCTCGAATTCTGGTGGGTTATCATTTACATCTAATAACTTAATAATTAATGGCACTGTTATCCTTAAACCTACGCCTTCGTTATCTCTAGCCTCTACTAAAAAATGCAAGTCTGGCATCGCCTCTCGGTCGAAGCCGTGGTTATCCGTCGCAACCGTTATAACCCCTGATGTAGGGTCGAGGTTTAACGACGTGTTTAAATATCCTAATATGGCAGTGTACTGGATCTTTCCAAAAGCTCCTGTATCAACATCGTCAGCAGCGACTTGTACAACCCTTGTTCCAGCGGTCACATTCTCTGGCAGTTCTACGTCATATGACGCCGCTAAGAAAACCGGAGGGTTGTCGTTCACATCGTTCAGATAAACAGTCACGTTGGCTATCGCTGTTAAATTTGTAGCTGGACCAAGCTCCTGTGCTACAATCTGAAGAAAAGAATGAACATGAAACTATTATTTAATACAAGGATAAAGTACGTATCAAGCATATTTAGGAGCGAATTAAAATGACAATTACTGGGATTTTCTATTGAAAACAAAAACGGTACGCCAGTGTATGACCAATTCATCTACCTTAAACTGAACAAAAGTTTTAATTAATCTTGAGTTTTTAATTTGCTTGTAGTGTTTTATACTGCCATCACTTAACCGTAAAGCAATCCAAGCATACTAAGGCACTTAGGCAAGAGTGTAACATACCTGAAATATAACTGACTTTCGCGCCTCAAAGTCCAGTATAGTGTTGTCCCGTACTTTTATGATGAAGGGCGCGTGTCGCTCGGCGACCGCCGGCGATATCTCGAAGGTGCCGTTGTTGTTGACCAGCGACAACGAGAAGACGCCATTTTTTCCCGAGTCATTATCGTTTACTTGCGGGATGTATGGGTCGCTAAATGTAAGGGCTGTGCCCTGCGGCGCGTTTTCATCCAAGTATGTGATGTAACTGGAATAAGAGAAATGTGTCCATGTTAATACAAAGTAAGAGCCGAACCGATTCTTAAAGTTTTAATTGATTTTATCATTTTACTAACAACACCTTCATCATTTTTTGATCGCTTTAATGTCACGTATTATTACAATTATAATTAGTAAGAAGAATAAGCAGCTCCTTTGAGGTTTATATACGAGAGTCAGTGGTATTTGCTCGCAGCATCCGAACAGGAGAATATAAAAATATCGGTATCTCATGCACTGCTACGGTGAATTGGTATGAAAAATGGAGAGTTTCTTTGTTTTTTTTTATTGCTATTCACGACAACAACAGCCGTAAATATACGTATACCTACTTAGTACATTTTCGACACGGTAAAGTGGAAAAAGTGATGAGCTAAAATAACAGAAAAACCGTTTTCGATTCTTAGCGCGCTATTCAGATTTTCTTATCTACATACAACCGGGATTATGGTTCTTAACTCACTAGTTAATTTTATACAAAATTCAGATGTGGAAATTTCAGTGACAAGTTAACTAACAGTAAACAACAATACAATGAAAAGTTTATGCAGAAAACAAATCGTTCAGGGTTCTTAAATTTACCGGAAAACGGTGTAAGGTAAGGTGGGGGAAGATTGAATGGTTTTTTGATGAGATGGATAGTGTTGTGTTAAAACCCTCGTAAAATAAAAAACTATTTACTTCCTTTCGATTGCATAAATTGGTAGGTATGAGTAAGGGCTATATTTTTGTAATATGTCGATAAAACTCGGTTACGCCTATTCTAATATATAAAAATAATAAAATCAAATCAAATTTTGTCTAAAAAATTGACGGGTGTCTAAAGTCTTTTAAATGAATGCAAACGGTTACTGTTGCTCGTTATTTTATAGAATTCCTTACGCTTAACAGATACAGATGATTTTTGCGTAAATATTCCTGATAGGTAACAAGAAAAGTGCAGTTGAAAAAAAAAGTATTTTACTCTTACCCCGCTTCTCAGGGAAAACGACAGTGATGCTCAAACTTTTTATTGTATATTCTTCATATAAAAAAACGTTAACACATTTTTTTTTAATATTAAGAAGATCAGTTTGGAATTAACATAACAGTTGCATGGAAACAATTATTTATTTTATAAAAGAAATGAATACAAAAAAGTAAGTATTTTCTTGCAGCATGACTAATTTTGTCACAAATTAAGCCACTTACATGTAAAATATTAGAAAATAAATATGAATCTGTGTAACAAATTAAGACACATTTAAAATACAAAAATATACCAAATACTTAGTAATCTGTGTAGAAAATTTAGTCACAGACTTACTTACATTTATAATATTAGAAATCCAAATAAGTACTTCTAGTAAACTTTAAGAGGTTTTTTTTCTCTCCAAACAAAAAAATACAGATTTATTATTGATTTCACACAATAGTTTCACACAACACTTCTTAGTTACTAAGTATTTATCTTATCGTTATATTAGGTCAGAAAATAAACCTTACTTAATTATTTTTTTTAAGTGCTAAGTTTGAGAATATGTGTCTTTTTCTATGACTTTCAAAAACGGGGGAATATTGAAACATTACTATTTCAATGTTACCCCAGCGAAATTGGCTGGGTAAAGATGGAAACTTCTCGTAAATCTCAATATATGATTAATAGCTACACCTAGCAGAAGTAAATAAAAATAGAATCTCAAATAACACATAAATAGTCAGTCAGAACTTTTATACTCCCCTTATTAATCAAGTTATGAAAGACGGGGTAAGATTGAAAATCGACGAATTCACCACGAAATGCCGACCTTCACAAAATAGCACATAACACACGTCTACTTACTCCGAGCGGTCACTGGCGAATGTGCGGCGGATCGTAACAAAATGGCGGCTTAATGGATGATACCAGCACTAAAAAAATTAAACCAAATAGGGAGTTATGTGAGACTTTTAATCTTTCCCCTTTTTTTATCTTCCCCCACCTTACCTTATTAAAATTAAAACATATCCGTCTTATTCGTGAACTATTTAGTTATTGTTAGTTGATTTAAAATACTTAATAAGTAGTTGGTATTAATGAGAAAAATTCTAAAACATTGTACGTAGTTAAAGACTTAATCATAACAACTTTAACTTCCTTGCGTGCGAAAATTAGTCATAAAATAATTCCGTTCATTTTCGTGTCTAAATGAAAAAATGGTCCTTCTAATTCAGTTTTTTAAACAATGTACAATCATTTTGAAAACTCTAATAGGCCATTAATACTTACAAGGAGTTCTCAAAGTACGGCGGTGAATTATCCCTTTCAGGTAAAAGGAAGGCCAGCTGCACGGTAGCTGACATGGCCTCGGGTTCTTCGCGCGACAAACGCAGCTCTTCGGCTACCACGGTCAGCAGAATCGGGGCACCAGCATGCGAGATCGCCGCGATCTCCTCGATCGGACGCTCTAGTGTCACTGCACCTGGAATTACAAAAAATAAACCTGAGAATGATATAATGAAGATACATTCTAAAAGAGTTCATGAAGTTCTGTGCAGAACTCTATTGAAAGAATTTAATTTTTTAAACTTTGAACTGCTGTATTGGCTATTATGGCAACATTTATGTAACACAGGATAGGAAACAATGCTAATTGGTGACATCAATAAACTATTTTAAACTTATGCGTTACGTGTGCAGGAATAGTAATAACAATAATGTTTTACTTCTGCCAACATAATCAATATTCAGAAAATTCATGGTTGTGTAAGGTTTCTGGAGGTAGGATTGACTTTATATCTGCCTAGTACTATGTACAGACAAGACGCATAACGCTAGCGTAAACGATTATTGAAATTGATGAATTGAAATGCACATAAGCGCTGGACGCGATCGTCAGGCAGCTTCCCTCAATCCTATACATTTTCAATAACCAATTTCAAGAAATAAACCCACAATACAGACAACCACGGTAATGTCAAATATCGTAATTATCACGGACACCTCAATATTTTTGGGTTGCATTTAGCGCCACCTATTGTAAAGACAACTTATTCAAATTGTCTTAGTACTGCAACATTAATATTAGAATACATATTTAAGCTTGCTTCTTGTGTAATAATTATTTAGCATTTTCATATCAAGCTGATTCTATCTAGCTCAATACTATTAAGAAAAGTCTTGAATAAATTGACTTGCCATGCCACGCCTGTGTCGTTAAATGGCGTTTATATAGTTTATATGTAGTGTACAGGTACAGAAATAACAAACAACACCTAATTGTACTATATTTTATAGCAAATAGATGAATTTGAAATTGAATATAAATTTTATGATATGTGTGGGTGGCGGAGATTTATGATGAATTGTGGTAGAATTTAATGAATACAAATCTTAATTTTAAAAGCCATTACTATAATTATCGCTCGGTCTCTTATATTAACTTACAAGTGAATTATAATTGAGATTATAAACATGATTGATGATCGAAACTCTCTGGTAAGTAATATATAAAATTATATTACGCGTAGATACCGCTTATTATAGTACCATAAAATAATACTTTCGATTTTAGTACCATCTACATAGAAGTTTACACGGAAAGGATGGAAGCTATATTTATTTATTTTGCTTAAGTAATACTTATTTACTTAAGCAAAATAAATAAATATAGCTTTAAGCGCCATCTATGTAGGTATTTATGTTGTCAATATGTCGTTCCCTCCTAACTCACGGGAGCAGTTTCTCATCCAGAAACAACCTCTTTTAATACTACGTAGTTTACATTACAGCCGTTAGATGGCAGGATAAAATGTTTGTTTGGAACGCTTTGTTTAATTTAAAATCTTCTGCTTTGTCTGAAATAATGCTTACGTTTCATTGCCTCGATTTCATATCATCTACATAGAAGTTAAACATGAACTCTAATAACTACTTAGGAAAAATGAATAAATATAGCTTTAAGCACCATCTATGTTTTATTATTGTCAATATTTCGCTCCCTTCTCACCCTCCAAGACGTCCCGTTTGTTGTTCAAAAACATCACCTTTTTTTATTAAATACTACGTAGTTTAGAACACGCCCGTTAGATGGCAGCATGTTAGTTTGGAAATCATTTTGAATGTTTACTTTAAAAACTTCTGTTTTGTCTGGACGCTCTTAACTAACGTTAACATTTCATTCCTTGAACTAGCTGACTAGATGTAAAAGAAAGAATGTAGTCCACAATTAGCATACAAAAGTGGAGCTCCCCGCGATAACCTTTCAGAGCCCTCTTTGTCTGTGACAACTGACAAGATGGAATGCCGGTAATTTGATAATGAATGGCTTCGTACAAAGCATTCATTTGCATTCTGTGATAAGTAATTAGAATGTGGGACGCCAAATGATTTGGTTTTAGGTCCTGATAAAATTGTGGTGTGGAATTATTTGTCCTTTTGATGAAACTACCATTTATTACTCATTTTGATCTAATTTTACGTTGAGTTATGTATGAAAGTCAAACGTAATATTCTTAATAAAATCAGCGAGTCAAAAAAAGCGAACTCCTTAGTATATTGTATGCCTATTTCGGTACAAAACAAGTCATTTTTCAAAATATACGACCCAAAATTAAACTCCCAACTCACAATTAAACCTCGTTATTAATTCCTTCGCAAACTCTAACTTCCTAATTCCATAGCCATTGAGCGAACGGGCAGACACGCTTTGAATCTCGATCCCATTCAGTTCGTATAAGGTGTTGCCTGATTAATACGATAAATTCGCAAGTATGCCGGCTCCTCCAATATCACTAGGGCTGCGCTGCGCTAGTCTGAATCGCCGACCAAAGAATATAATACTAGCCGACTTCGGACCGCGCTATAGTTATGGTTATGACAGTTGAATAGCTGTCAAAGGCCATTTTGGAATCTGTTAGGATAGGAAAACGGTGCAATGTCAAACATTGTTATACAAATAATGTATCAAGACTGTTTTCTAGTTAGCTGCTCAAGTTAGAACTCGAAAGGCAAGCTTGCGACTTCTGTTTTGTTTTCCATTCATACCCATTCTTCTAGAGTTTCGTTACATTTTATGCTATGAATTATGTTATGTCTATTTCAAACGAATGCTTATTAAAATGACCTTGTAGTTTATGTGATAATGGCTATAAGCGAGCACTATATTGGCTTACCACATCGGTAACATATTTATCTTCTAATGGACCTCATAAATCTTGCAAGTCCATGACTGAAATGCTTTACTCGTTTTCCGATTTTTTTTTCTAAATATTGCCCGCCGACAACCGTCTTTTTAATTTTAGCCGAGTATTTCCATCTCTAAGTTTTTAACGGTTCTGCCAGGCAGCAGTTTGCGCGGGCGGGCATAGTTAGCGAGTTGATAATGTCGGAGCGGCCTCTATCCGGGCTTGAAGTGCTAGCACACCTACCCTTACCCTAAGGGTACTTTAAACAAATTGTGCTCAGGATTCCTATTTAAAATTTACTTTTTTAAAGGGAAAATTATAACAGTATAATCACTAAGACATTTTAGGTTTAGAAAGATCGGGTTTCAGTTTGACCATCCCATCACATTATATCCCTAAAGTCCCTAAATAGTTTGTGCCAGCCATCAAGTCTCCTACAAGTCGCAAACAAATTCACGGTAGGTACATATTTACCTTAAGTATACCTTTTGTCAACATCTTAAGAGAAGACTCATCAAGTTACGTCAAAGGACAAGTGAAGGATAAACTTAAAGCTACTGATAAGACTGACCTAACTTTAGAAGGGACTGCCTAATTATACTAACTACACTGTGACTAGTGTACCGTCGGTTGTGCTCTACACGCAGGGACGTTCAAAGGCCCTTTATTATGAATTAAGGTAGGGGCAGCTTCGCAAACAATGGGTGAAGGCGAGACGACGGGTTTGGTCTAATGAGCCATTATGCTGCAAGGCTGCGGCATTAGCAGTGTTCGCCTCCGATTCAGGGCATTACTCGAACAGATAGGACTTCTGGACTCCTGGTAATGTCGTCGAGAAATTCCTCCTTAATAATGCACATGCCGATTTCAATTTGGAGTACAGAAAGGCCACTAGGAATTCAGTACCTATCTAATGTATTTCGATCTAGTTTAGTGGTTTTTTCGTGTGAAAAAAGAATAGTAAAGACCACAACACTTTTCATTATGGTAAACAGACTTATGAAAGTTGCAAAGCCAAAGGTAGATCTATTAGTAGAACCATTAACAACGTTACGCTAAATATGCGAATTTCTCTTTTCTAACTAAAGTCCAATATAAATGTATTTTGTGATAGCGGATACTTAAATTAAATTTGGAGGAGGAAAATCATTTTGTTCTGGCTTGGACTGGGATAGAAACATACAAGGAAATTATAAAATGTAGGTACGAAACGTGACCTGATTAAAAGATTTTAGTTGGTGATTAATGCTTGGATTTCGCAAGTCGTTGCTTTAATTACGGAAGTCGGGAGTCAAATGAAAGTTATAATGTAAGGAATAGTTTCAGAAATTGCTTAAGCTACTTTTCCTTAATCTTTTGCGCCATAATGACAACAACGCAGCGTTGTTAAGCGATTAATTGTCTTACTAAATGACGAAAGTTTGCTAGGAAAAGTTGAAATCGTAAAGAAGTTTTTGTTAAACGAGCACGGGCTAAATCTGATAGTGAGTAGTTTAATAACAGCAAAGTGGGTCAGGCTTGGTAACAGGGCTACAGTAAGGCTGTAGAAGTGGCGATAACGAAGTAGGATATCCTACGGAAGCCGCCGGACGTAAGACGGACGCGCTGATGGTATCACGCTTAAAAAGAAAACTACCGTAGTGTGCGGTGCCCTTGTGGAATGCGGAAAAAAGCCTTAATTTAAGAAGGTGAAGGGCATTTAATAATAAAGTCAAGACTGAGTTAATATTAGAAAACTTGAGAACTTTTCATTAAAACACTTGGTAGCCGTATACATTTGTATACATAGACTGCCATGTACATTTTTATTCATAACGACAAAATAAAAACATTAAACTACCCGTACATTTAGGTCAAATAAGTTAATGCAAACCTACAATTTCTTGTCCATAAATTCAAGAATAATACGTACAGTGTGTCGTTAAAAAGGCAGTAACCCTATCGCGTGAATGAAAATCTTGCGTGAAAATTAAGTCTAGGCGAGGGTTGCTAAAGGTACATAATTCCTTTTAGCGTAACATAAATGTTTGCCCCTAGAGGCCTAAAAACAGGGCAATTTGGCTAAAATACAATAAGTATTTGCCAAGTGGCAAATTGTAACAATGCATAACTTGTTGAACATTTAAATGCTTTCAGAGTGGCAGCTGCTAGCTACACTTTTACAAATATAAATTCAAATTCAAATCATTTATTCTGTAAGTAGGCCCTGTAGGCACTTTTACAAGTCTGAATCTACCATCTACCAGCGCTTCAAGAGACCATTGTTGAGAAGAAGCGCCGCAAGAAACTCAACAGTGTTGGATTCTCTATTGCAAAATAAGACTGCACAATGACTATACTTGTATCTGTTTCTTTTACTCAATCCTTTCTAGTCATTTGACCTATTTGAGCCGAACATCCATTAGGCGAATAGCTGCAACGCCTTACAAATTCCAAAGCGACGTGCACTCGGCTTGCATACCTGTCTTGATAACACCCCTTGGCATTCATCCCTTTACTATTTGCCTAATGGCCTCTGGGGATTCAGATTCTCCATTCAACACACATTGTCTCTATTCAACCTGAGTTACGCAACTGTTGATAGTAATGCCCTTGATTGTTGCCGGCGCGGGCGCTGGATATTGCGTGGAATCGCAAAGTCAATTAAGGAGTTACTTACCAGTAGTTTCGTTGATGTTGAAAAACGGTGTAAAGGGATTTCCTTCGGACACGAGGCCGTAGCGGATTTGCCGAGGGGCTCCTTTGTCTCCATCTTCAGCCCGCACTTTGACAACCACGTCGCCCGGAGCGACCTGCCTTGGCAAGTGCGTGATCGGTGGTGCTGACGTGAACACAGGCGGCTGGTCTTGCACATCTTGTATCACAACCACCACCTCCAAGCTAGCTATATTCCGCGTGTCCTTCCCTATCTCCACGTAAGGGTCCTGTAAACAACATATCACATTACGCCCAACAACTATCAAAACCACATTCTACTTTGACGCGAAAGGTATGAAAGCAACTCTACGGAATTGGATTTAAAGCGTGATTAAGTTTAATTAGGTGATTAAACTGAACCTTTTTCGCATATATTTCCTTACCACAGCTAATAGCGTGAGGTGGTACATGGACTGCGCCTCGAAGTCTAGTGGACCCACCAGGAATATCTGGCCCTCCGTGTTCTCGACGGAGACGCGGCGCTGGCGGATCGCAAACAGAGGCGAACCCTGTAGGAACAAGCGTTATTAAGAAAAAATAGATAATTGCTGCAAAAAAACGAGCCGTAGCCTACCCAGATAATAGAAGACCGCTTTAAAATTACAGTACCTACACGTAAGGACACGTTTTCCATTATTATAGCATTTAAGTGGCCGATAAAACGACCTCAGGTTACGGGTGCCTAGCCATTCTCCACGGACTGTGAGAAATTTAACACGCCTCGAGTCTTCTTAATGCCTGGTAATTGTGCAACATCATCAGCGCAGTCGCGGCTGCCTGTCCGACCCATCTCATTGCACACAATGGAGTTCTCGAATTCCAACGAAATGCAAAGAATTGCCATGATTTAATGTAAATTAAGGTAATTTGAAACACTTAAACCGCAGTATAGAGCCATTTCCAGTTTTATCTTACGCGACTGGATCTAGAATATTTTAAGCAGCATTTTTAAATAGCCCTTTAATGTCGATGTAAATTTTATTAGTATTTAACGTGCATGCACATTGAAATGTCCTCATTATATCCAGATTATGCGCGCTAATGAAATCATGCAATGTGAATAATGCAATAAACATTTAAATGGAAACCCGAATTTTGCAAACAGATTTACTCATTTTGCGGGATATCCACTTACATAATTCCTAGAAGAGTAATTGATTACATCTATGCTGCAGCGGGTGCATACCTAATTTGCCTTACGTCGGCGCACGCCACGCTACTTAAATTGTAAAATGAATTTTGCGGGATCCGTCAACGCGATACTGGTGGAGGCCCTTAGCGAACGCGAAACTTCATTATGTGGTTATAGCGAAACGGGTATCAAACACGGAACTGCGAGCTGGAAACGTCATTACGCGCGCCTAGTCATCGCCTCGTATCATCTCATTATATGCGTAATGAACTCACCCACAGCTCTAGCTCTAAAGGCTTCGGCGACAGAGGGTTCTTTCTTGCGATCACGAACTCTAAATCCGTGCCCCGTTTTGCGTCCTGCAAAGAAATGTTATTAAAAGCAACGTTAAAAATGCAGTTAACGAGATTTTTCTACGTCGACTCGGATTACGAGACTTCCTTCCGTGAAGACAGCAAATACTTTCTGCAATCCTTTGTGAGTTAAACCAGACAGAATGTTTAATTAAGTTGGTACGAGCAGTTCATAGAAAGAGATCTCTATTTCCAAGAATTATCTTTAACATTTCTGAGGACTCAAAATTTATTTTAAAATTATCTTGATTTGGTTTTTTAACGGTGATGCAGGGCATTGCATGACACGTGCTAAACATGTGAACTGGGGGTTAATTTAGTGGGGGGAGGGTGCGTTCATCATCATCAATCACATCACATCAGGCTGACGCCGGCTCATTTGGTGGCACGCTGTTCGTACGGTAATCGCTGTGTTGAAAATCATGCGCGGATGCCCACGCTAACATTTAGCTTTAGCCATAAATTATAAATTTCTACACATTGTACTTGTAGTTTTCATTTGTCTTTATGAAAGGCGTTATAGTGTTGTGTCTTTCCTGTCTGGTAATTCTGTGTGAATGCGAGATGCTTAAAAGGAATGTGGCTTTTAACGCTTGCAAATCTCGAATAAAAGAATGTGTTTAAAACGATTAGTTGGTAGGTAATAATTCGTAATTTAACTAGTCAAGGTATGATTAAGCAAGATATTGATGAAAATTTTAATATATATGTAGTTGGGGGACAGAGAGTTTATCTAAAGTCGCAGTCAATTGAAAAGGGCAAAAGTGTAAACACCTTACAAACTATTTGACACATAAACCCAAATTTTCATCGATCGTATTTTTTATTTTCAAGAAACTATAGTGAAAACTTGTTTATTATTAAACTTAATACGACAGTAATGCTAATGATCAAGAGTATTGTTTTGTTTCAGTATGATTTTAAAACAAGTTAAATTTATAATTATCACATTTTACGATTCTTTTAATCTCATTGTACTCTTTGTTCGTGCTTTAAAATTACCAAAGCGGATAAATTGAGTGAGTATTTAATTTATCTCGACTAGGGCTTAAGGAAAATACGAGAAAAGCGTCCAATACTCGAGTCTTATCTCAATTAAGGACTCAATTAACAGAGATCGATCTTTTCCAAAAAAAAAGTGTTTGTAACAGATTTGAGAACACGCTTAAATAGTCGTAATCAAATGTAAGTATAATAACACCAAGTAACAACTAAATGCTGCAAAATGCTCTATGTTTTGTGACACCATATCTGGTAATTTTTGAGTGTGAAATCAAAAAGAAGCACTGAATATGTTAAGCTTAAACTACTTAGGTACACACCATGTCCAGGAAATTACCTTTATTACGAACTTGCATTTCTTTTGCTGAATTCACAAAAAACGAAATGACAAAATACTAATTTAATAAAGACCACGTCAATTAACTTCCGGTTTAAATACGATACACTAAAGGACGTTTCAAGTTTCAAAAACAGCATCATAAAACTATGCAATTAATTTTGGAATTAATTCAGCTATATGCACCTATTTTAATCATAAAAGTTGAATGTGAACTGAATCAAATTTAGCAACCTTTATAAAATAGAGTGAACGTTCTTAAAATAGAGTATTCCCGTTATAGCAGCTCCGATTTAACAGCTATCAATGCAGTACAAAATAAAACCTCAATATGCCTTGTTTTGTACTGAGTTCAAAACGTTTAAAGCATTTTGAGGTTATATTTTGTACTGCGTTGACACCTGTCAACATCTTACATTTGTAACGGCGCGACTATATTAAGAACCTAACTTTAAATAAATGAGGTGACGTGACCATGGATAAATTTAGTTGGTCAAGCAAATATATCATGCTGTATTTTAAGTTAATTAGAGTTCATGTATAGCTTGATTTACCTCAGGAACCAGCACAATCGGCGGCTGATGTGGAAAGATGGTGTCCCGTGGCGTTGTGGCGTTAGTCCCTGTGACGGAGCAAGCAATGCGGCTGCTCCTTCCCCGAGTGTTACGCACAGACAGCCTGAAGTCCACGTAGCGACCTGGCTCCAATCTTCGCAGAAGGATCACATTCGCCTGGCAAACGGAGTTGTAACGCGTACATGGCAACGTCTCGATGCCGACGTCCAGACGACCCATTTGACCTGGTGAATTAATGTTTAGGGTTAGAGAAAGCGAGATGGAACGCGAAATTTAAGTGCCAATGGCTGACAGTTTATATCTGTGTTTACTTTCTGAAAACATTTTTTTTTACATAGTTACCTTTGTAGCTTTAAGTAGGTATTTGTGCCAGGAGCATGAGAAATTTTCAGCTCAAATATGGAAATGGACAAACAAATAACATATTTCCTAAGTTTTCTCCAATAACTCGTACTGTCTCTCTAACTTCCCCTACAGTATCCTTCCTTAAATACGCTATTTTTTAATTATCAGCGTTATCATTCGGAGAGAATTTGTATAATTAGTTCACCTTAGTAGCCTGAAAGTAAGATGTTGCTAATCCAGAAAAATCAATCGTTAGGTTATCATCAACCGTAGAACAAAAGAGCAGTGCTGAAGTGGGATGCACTCACCAATCAGTTCAAAATGTAATGGATAGTCAAAGTCCGGGTCGGAGGCCCGCACACGGTAGATGACGGAGCCGACGGTTGCGTCTGCCGGCACCAGGACGAGCCGCATCAGCGTCGTCGGGTCGAACACCGGCTCGCCGCCCAGCGCGCCGACCGCCAGGCATGCCAGCACCAGCGACCAGCTGTACGTCATCCTGGGAAAACAGTTCCATTAGCTACAAACGTAACACATTAAAAAAAGCTGTTTTGTTTTTTTTAGACAAAAGATGAAAATGGCCAGATTAAAATCAAATTTACTCCGCCAATGATATTTATAAAGCGTTCTTAAACGTATGTGCTTTTTTTGACTAAGGAGGGAGCTACCTTAAAATTTATAGACTTGTATAATATGACAACTTCACCAATTAACCGTACTACTTTAAATTCTTAACTAAAAACATTGATTAACAGCTAAACTTGAACTTTGATGTATTTGTTACAGCTTCAGGGCTCAAAATAGTTGATGGTTACTTGTAGTTAAATCTAAACTAAAAGTCAAGGTAGTGAGAATAAATCACAAGCAGCAATGTACAAGTTGCAGAACATTCTCAGAAGTTAAGAAATCTTCTTAAGAAATTACTGAGAATTTTAACGTAAACATTTGAGATCATAATAAGAATATTCTTAGAATTTTCCGAGAATTTCTTATAAGAAACTTTCACAATTTGAGAAGTTACTTTTCGGTTCCATGCTAATCACAAAAAGGTACGAGGCTACGAATCAAGTATCTCAAAATCTCACGTCATACATGCACCTTTCGGATGTATATCTTAAACACGGAAGTACAGAGACAACAACCAGTTTACAAAATATACTAGTGTGATCGTAAACCGAGTATTTGAATAAAGTTCTGACTGTTGGCCTTTAGACAGCAAAACCTTTTTCTTAACCAATTATTTGCGTTCTTTGAATTACAAATTGCTTTAAATCAACCAGAGCAAAACCAAATTAATAGCGCACTTCGAACATCAGATTCTAAACAAGATTACCGAACCCGCCTCAGTCAAGATTCTATCAACATCTCGAATGGCGGAATCACAAAAGTTATTATTATATGCCGTCGATATGGATCTAAGGGATTTCAAACAAAAGGCATTGGGTTATTTTTTTCCAATTTTGTTACGGACTTGTTTGTGTAGGCAACATAAGGGAAATCGCTGTTCTGATTTCCTGGAGTACCTACCTATTTAATTTGGTGTCATTGTTACAAATTTCGCAAAAGTACTGGCAAAAAGAAAGCCATATTTTGATTACTCGATGGCTTCAAACGATAAATTGAAGTATGTCTAATGACGTCATACGTACCTATATATATTTTTAGTATTCTATTCTGATTGTTTTTTTCGTCTTCTACACCACAATTTACTCTTCCTAATTTTTATAAATATCTATTTATTATGAAATGTATTTATGTATAAAATAAACATCGTTCTTTACATCACAATTAAATCAAAAACAAAGTGTTTGGTTTTTTTTCTGGGATATATAACAATGATACTTATTAGACGTACAAAATTTATAATCCTTGACAAATGTATACTTGGTCACCAAGATTTGGTAAAACGACGCTCTTTATCCAGTGAAAAGTAAGGTTTGCTAGAATGATTACACCTGTGAAAGAGTAAATGCAAGGTTTACACTCTTGATAAAACCTAACATTGTTTAGCTTATTTACACTGTGGTGAAAGATGAACTAGCTTATTACATTGCATTGTCAGAACTAACCATTGCAACACCATCTTGCACAATGAACGGTGAGATCGCACTAGAATTACCTTCCTCTGCCTCACATATAAGTGTTGATTATAAGGCTAAACATTCCTATTTGGTTTTGATTTTACATTACAGAGGTCATAAAAGTACCGTTTTATATTCTGTAATCATACGGTACTGTACTGTTTCATGCGGAAAACATCGGTTTACGCAAAACACGTTTTCAAATAGGTACGTATTGATTGTGATAATGTTCCAGTTTCTCAAATAGGATTAAAATGGTATTTGGAATACTATTGCAATGTAAAGTCGGTTTTTTTATTTTGTTATGAACTCACACAGAAATGTTTTTTCCTTTTATTAAAATAACTTATTATATTAACATTGACTGGGTAAAGTTATAACAATTCTTTGTTGAAATAACAATTAAGTATCATGAGCGCAAGATTAGACCGCCTACATCATTTATACGTACGAGTACAATCTTTATTAATATTAATGATGAGCCCTTTCGCCAAAAGTTTATCCCACTACTCAAAGAAGAAACTAAACTAACAAGAAATAAACTAGATAATGCAGACGAAGTTATAAAAGCAAAGTTCACTCTTGCCTGTGAAGCTACGATGCCCGAACCGTTTGGACTTGCGAAAGGGAAAATTGTTATGAAATCTACCGCAGCTTCTGTACGCCATGAGCCAATTGGCAAGCACAACTTGCGATCCATCTGTCTTCTTCTAACTAGTTTAAAAGGAAAGAGAAATATTGAGCAACAGCCAAGGTAAGGTTCTGCTAGGTCAGGAAGCGATGGTTTATAGCATCATAGGTAATAACTTGTTTGTGCTCGAGGTAACTGTCTCACTATCAACAAATGTTACGTGTGCAGTAGTAAACAGAATCTCGTATGGACATCCGCCCGCGAATCTACCTTTATTTTAAGTGGCTGTTAAGTATCATTCGAAATCGTTCATTAAGTTAATCTTTAGGTAATTTCTAGTACTGCGTTCTAAATTTTTTTTTTCTATTATTCAGAAGCTAGCGTTGACAATATTCGGTAAAATATATAGCTACATTTAAAACTGACCGAACGATGCTGGTTCAAAATTATATCCTAAATGCCATTTAGTTACACTAATATAACTTTGATATATTTTTACATGCACACTGTACAAGTGCTGCGGTTTTGATATTGGTAGTGAAAATATTATCTATTAAATGTAATGTTTTACTCAGTTTATAGATACTCGTCAGGGTTATTTTTATAATAGTTACTGCAGGATGCAAGCCTGTCCAGAGACATTATGAGTTGTTGAGTACTTCAGACAGTTAATTTGCATGTAAACCTGTTTTAGAACCACAATGCCGTTAAGACCTCTTGTTTTACTACTTAAAGGATACTCATTGAAATCTTTACTGGTTACGAGTAAATTCGGTAGATTCGTATTGATCACTGGTTAAGGCAATATAAAGAAAGTATTTTGGTATCTCTTTCTAGTCCAGATACCTAATATGTCACCCGATTTCAAACTGTAACCTTGAATTTTTTTCTCTAAGTAACAGTGATAAGTATAAAGTTATTTAGAAACTTGTTATCATTCTAATGGGTAAATCTCTTGACCCTGAGTAGCTAGGGATACCGTTTGGAAAGAGTAGCGCGCAAATTGGCTCATATAGTTCCCCTCCTAGAAATGGTAAGACATAATTTGATCTACACCCAAACTTTGCAATGTTTTTCCTATGCCATTTCTTAGCAAGAATTACCGTTCTTATTTCAAAAATGTGAAATCTTGTCCACTGCGGTTATAAAAGTCATGGCTGTCGAATATAATAGACATGCCTTATGTTCCTGTCTTTTACGTTATCTGCCTTTCTGGTTGAACCACGACAACTTACAAGTTTGCTGGCGAGCGAACACTGATCAACTTCCAACCTTCCAAAGCAACTTCGATACTTGGTAAGCGGATCTAAGTTGATTACAAACACTTTCAACTTGATAGTTTAGTAACTCTGTAAATCAACTCTGGCGGGTATAATGGCCAGAACGACTAATTGATTTTGCGTAATTTTTTTATGGCTTGTCTCTGGTTGATGGCAAAATTAACACATAAACATTGCCTTCTTGAATAAAATCAATATCGCAATTTGATTATGCAAATCATTCTTTATTTATTGTTACGCAGCTAATCCGTTTTAAGCTTCTATCTGGTTTGTGCTATATCGATAGATTGAAGTGGTGTTAATTTTAGAGGAACAAACTTCAACGTACGCAAACTACATTATAATGATTGTGTGTCAGTGGAACTAAATTTTTGGGCATGAGTAATATCTCTCCCCAACGACAACTTCCAAATTCCAACAGCAACAGCCGTCTTGCAACTCGCATTTGATATATTTTCTCAAAACATCGATCCTATACATTCTCACTAGGGAACGTTTCTGTCGCTCCGGTAAAATTAGTTCGGTTGTTAGGGTTTTATTTATTAGCTGGCAGCGGCCATGGAACATTCTAGAATATTCAAGACACCGCGGCGCAAGACAAATGGAGTTGCAGCCCCGTGTCTGATTTACTGATGCTTCGGAGAAGGGCTTGGGTGCCCGTCCTATGGCGTCAGGAAGAGATATTTTGTTACGGCGCTGTCTTGACTTGAAAAGTACATTTTTTTATCAGAACCCACTACTGAGCCTTGTTGCTGTCTTATATATATTTAAGTGAGGATTGGTGTAATGGTTAAGCAAAACAACGAAATTTGAAGATACTTTACAAAGTTAACAAATGTGAGCAAGTAATAAGTATTGCTCAGGTCATAAACCGCCAAACAGCAGTGTTCGCATTGTTGTGTTCCGATTTGGCGATAAGAATTTGAAATGACCAGCAAATAAAGGCATTCCATCTTAGTCCTCAGGGCTGGCAGTGCATTTGCAGTCTTGTGAATGCGAATGTCTATGGGTCACAGTTTCCACTTACCATCAGGTGGCCTGTGTGCTCGATTGCCTTCCTATGCCATAAAATAAATAAATAATAAATAAATAAAAATATAAATAATTTATTAAAGTTTACATAAGTAAGTATCAGAATTTATACTAAGTATCAACCTTTGAGTGCCCTGCAATATTATCTCGATTTTTGAAAATGACTCAGCCGTGTTGTAATTTGCTCTAGCCCCAATAGTGCTTCCGCTCGCCACAAACCAAGGTGAAATATTTGTCTGACGTGCCATTCGCCGGCGACTCTAAATCTTGTCGCGTGCGGCCGCGCTGATATCGACGCCTCGATACCAGATTAAATGTACGTGCTACAAGCTCATGTGTTCCTAGTACCAAAGGTGATTGCAAATAACACCGCTACAAACTTAAGCCATGATATTGTTTGTTATAAAGCGACACTGACTTTGAAAAAGAGAGAAATTGCAAAAAAAAACTGAAAACATCTACAAAACATCGGTACTAAACTAAGTTACTACGACTAATACCACATCATTATACGTAGGGACTTTACGTATTCAAGAATACCAAGTAAACCCAAAGCGACCTTATTAATTTATAAATAAAATATTCAGCAATAACCATTAAAATAGTTTAATTGGTTTGTTTAGGCCCACCAGAAAAGCAATCAAGATCATTCAATCACTGGGCCAAGCAGCAGAAATATAATTAAAGGATTATAATCCCAAAGACCCCGCGACTCTATCTTAAATCATGGATGCAGACAGTCCGTTCTGCCTGCGGCGCCTGTGACTCCGGGCCTTTAGTTATAATGCATTTGCGAATTCCTTCCTATTAAGCGCTTTATACGGAGTCACCTCGCCCGAAATCGTGAACGATGTAAATGGCAGAACGTGCTAAAACGCTCTATCACATCCCCATAAAAAGTAACGAGGGACATGACGCGGTCTACTCCAGAAATGGATAGAGTGCAACGATCGTAGCGGAATATCATTTGTCATAGTTATTTATGTGTAATATTTCTCGAGTTGGAAGCGGTTGGGAGGCCGCGGGGCAGCATGACCGTAGCAGCGGGAGATACGCGGCAAAAATGGAGGGCGCACGATGTCGCGGCTGACCCGGCGTCGAGCACTCGGCCATTATCGTAAGCACAACGCCACACTAAGCGTGTGAGGAGCGGACGTGAGCGCCGCTGATACCGGGCCCCGCTTATTATAATTTCTAATATCCCATCTCAACAACGCACACTTTATGCCCGCCGATCGATTTGTAAAGATACCCGGTCAGCCCGCAGCTATCCCTCCTATTCACGCATCGAGCCGCGCCTCGTAAAATTTTATTGCTAATTTACTACACACGCTCCAGAAATTAGAGGTACCTACATTTTTCCTGAATGAAGGTAATCCCACCGGTAAACCGAAATCGTAGGATTTCGCTTAAGTCTCGGAATGGGATTAACTCTCTAATACTGAACTAGTTGGATTACTAAATCCCGGTTTAGTATAATAGCCTCTCATAACAGTTTTTTGTTTTGAAACGTGTGTGGTATTTTGATACAAGGCTTTTATTATGAGTTCAAGAAAATCGTGAAAGGAAATGAATTCTTTGTCTTCCGGCGATGAGTCGTAGACTTAAGGGAAATGAGATTTTCAATATGATAATATTTACAGAACTCTCTTTAAGCGCCCTCGAATCAAATTCCTTTATGGTTCACTGTTTATTAATTCCGAGAACATAATGTTGTGAAAAGTGCGGGTCGGGCGAGCGCTGACGGGCTGGTCAATATCACCTATTGATTTTCCGCTGACTTAATATACTAAAAGCGTTTGGAATGTAGGCTACGTGTCGGTCAAGTCTACTCAAAGTCTTAAACGAGGTTAACTGGACGAATGTTTCGTAACCTTAATTTCAAGTAGCTAAGCAACAACTAACAAGGCTAAGAAAACAAATGATCAAACCCTTTAATAAAATTTTCGTGAAGTTTTATTAAATAATACACGTAATTCATTAAAACAAATGATAGGCCAGATAAATTTTACAACGTGGACGTATAAGAAACAATGTAGAAGAACATAATGAGCGTTTTATAGCTGTGTACACGGTTACACTGTACCGTAGTATTAGGTGCTGGATCGCAAACGCGAGTACGCCGTCGCAATTGTCGATATTTAACGAAGATAATTAAGAAGATAAGGGCCTCTAAATAGAAGGAAGCGAATCTGCTCGATCTAAGAGCGGAGGCAAACTTATTAGGGCTTATTAATGTCGTTCGTTTAACATCGTGACCTCATCGCACGGTCCATTATAACAGTCAATTTAATGGGTTAAATTTGCTGGTTTTTCAATACCTTTACGAGCGAAGCGTTTTCCAATTACCAATTGGCCTTAACTTTGAGCACATTATACTAAAAAACCCCAATATTTCAAATACGAAAATTTGTTTATGTTGCTGGACCTTTCGCATCGAAAATTGCTCTGTTTTGGGACGAGATTTAAAACTTAAAGAGATGATATAGTATCCTAAAACTTTACAATTGAGAACATTCAGTTTTTGCCTTTTTATTTGTTTGTAATTTACCCATGTATGTGTGATTGTTGAGAATGGCCTTACATTTTTCATTACGTTAGTAAACCTGCCTTAGTTCCCTGTAGACACGACTTGACCATTTTACAAATGGCAGCGTATTTTCTCCCGTAACAAGGCCCAAAGGCTGTTTCAATTTAACTGTAATGTGGAAGCATATGTTAAAGTTAAATAAGCTTTTATTTTCACAGATCACAACATAACACCATAACTTTAAATAGAAATGATATCTTGTTATAGTGTTGAAGAAATTATAGTTAGTATACAGTGTGTGACATCCATAAGAACATATATTTTACGTAAAGAAAGCTAAGTGTTGTTAGCCGTTTAAAGAAGGAGTTAAGTTATTAGCTAAATTACATTTAGTGTAATTCATTTTTAAAGGGTACAACGAGCAGCAATGTATAACATTAAGTCTAAGTTAATTGCAAGTTAATTGAGGGATAATTGAGCTATGTCTGATACATTGCGTGGCAAATTAGTTAGTATGAAAAAAAAAACGTACAACTTATGTTAACAAAACACTTGTTCTTATGATAATTAGGATGCATATTAACTGTTGTCAAAATATATGTTCGTATGGATGTCACACTCTGTATATTTACTTACGACTCTCCTGTACTTTTTTTGCATTTCTGCAAACTGTCACGTTTTTATCAATTACTCTATCTGTCTTAAAAATAGTATTTTACCGCTGTAGCATTTGTCACATCATGATAAATTTAGTTTAAAAATAGTAGGATGTTGATGATACGAATAGAGTTGAAAGATAAATGATCAACAAAAGTATAATTACGATGTTTTAATCTGCCCGATGTATAAATAGACTGTAAACTAAATTAAATTGTTGTATCCACATTCTTTACCTATTTGAATGTTTACAGGATATTAAACAAGTTTTCGAGGGTAAAGGAAATCTGGGCAATATAGTAATGGCGGAACACGCGAGTAGGCCCTTTGACCCGAATACTACGGCACGAGACGGCAAACAAACATTCGCGTGATTAGCTAACATGTTTCTTATTTAATTTACGCGTGTGGTAACTTTATTTGTTTCTAGATTTATAAACGGTCAGAAAAAAAAGCTTATAAAACACTGAGTAAAACTACATGGTGAATTTCAAACTGACACCAATTGGGATTGTTCATATTTTTAAAATTACTGTAATTCCAAAACCATTTCGAGTAATAGGGTTTTAAAGCCGTTCTGCATTATTAAATTTTTGAAACATTTATCTATTTCGGATATTTCGACAAAAGTATATTTAACCTTTTTTTGACTTTCGTTTTCGGCTTGAAGCCCTCTTAGGTTTATCTTACGGGTTAGGCGAAAAGCGCTTGAAATAGTATGTTTTAATGCACGATTACATTAGTTTTTTATCATTAGATATCATTGAATAGTTGTAATTTATTAGAAAATGCCAGGCCATACTTAAAATAATCATGTCATCCATAAAATGTCTGTTAAATAAATAAAGATATTTAAAAAAACTATTGGGTCAAATACAAAATGAAAAATGAAATTGGTCTCTTAAAATTACCCATTCTTTCGAATTATAATGTAAAAACCGTGACTTCTTTTTTGTTGGCTAACCCAATTGAAAGGCCAAACTGAAAATCAGCGCTGTGTCTTCTGCACCAGCAGGAGCCAGCCCACGCTGTCTGACCCTTTTGCTGCAGCTAAACGAGAGCACAATTGTAAAGCTGTTTAAGCAATAAAGCATTTTTCTTTCTTTTAATTTGAGATCTAACGAACTTCGTTGATAATCTTGTTTTTAAATGATCTTTTATTTAGCTAACAATATAAGATATGGTTTTATGGTTTAAAACAAAGTGAAATAGAGACACGGGTTCACAATAGTCGAAAAAAAAATTGCGTCTATCACTTTTTACATTAGTCTCATTACTAGGTAAGTATATTTGTGTAATCCACGACAAAACCTGTAGAACTGTTCAGTACATTTTTAGAAGTTTATTTTAGTTGATTTCTCAACTACACACACTGCTTTAAAATCATTGTTTAAATCGGAATTAATAGTAAAACTTTTCTTTTTTTATAATAGTAAGTAACTGACGCTTATCAAAAGACACTCGATCAAATAGAACTGACAGTGATGATTGTTTATTACAGTCCTTATATCTAGTAAACAACGTACATAATACTATTTGATTTACCGAGATATAGCCGCGTTATTTCATATGGTTACTGACTTTACATAGTTTTATTTGAAATATTACAAATAAAATGACGCTAAAGTATTGACGGTTCCTATGACGGCTTAACAAATTAAGTCCCAGGTGGTATATGTGCCGTTTAATTGGTGTAACCGCAAATCTACGAAATGCTTTTAAATTCGGTCAAAAATTAACTTTATAAAGTCTACAAGATTAATTACCGCTATGCTAATAAAACTAAGCAAAAGAAACTGAAAAACAAGAGAGGAATGATCCGGCCACTTACCAATCTAATTTTAGGATCTCATCCAATGAAGCTAAGATGTACAGAAGCGAGTTTTACTTTACGATAATATTTTTGTCACGGGTATTTTTCCCAAAAGTCTAGAAGTTTTATTAGTTTATGACAAATACAAAAGAAGTTAGACTATGAAGAACAAATTCGATTACTGCTTATAAGACACGGCTAGACACTACCTATTACGAACTTTTCAAATATATATTTTACTGAATATATAGCAATATTTGGGATAACTTTGAGACACTGGCCCTTTTGCCTTTATACAATTATGTGGCACGTTAGCTGAAGAATACGTTTTATTTTCTTGGCTGTCACAATCGTATACAATTACCCCAAAACATGAAAACTTGTAAATGCGTAGTTTTTAGTCTGAAATCAAAAAGTAAACAGTAACATTAAACAATTTTTATTTCGTTTTTAATATAATAATTGACATTTCCGACATCGAGTTTGCAAAAGCTAAGCGTTACTAGCGCTAAGAACAATAATGAAATCCTGCGCTTGTTATTAAATTACTATAACATCATTCACTCAGCGCAACACATTTAAAAATGGCCTTTTTGCCTGCTTATTTACTTAACATATTAAATTTTATATAAAATATTTTTATCGAAGAAACAGCCCGGTGAAGGTGTGTCCTATTCGGATCTAAGACCAATATTATAGCGAATTGATCAGTCAATTGGCTTCGCTGCGAGCTTGGGTAACATTTTGAAGTCGAGACTTATCGGCAAACCTAATCTTGATCCGCCAATGCGTATAAATAATATATACGTGACGTGCCTTCGTTATATTAGCAAATTGGTAGGACCTAATGCCTTTGCGTTCGTAGAGGGGTACGTTTCAAGTAATGAGTATGGACCGAAATGAGTGACACATTGGTATAGTAAATAATTGTCATTGCCGACCACCATACTAATATTTTCAAAATTACTTTTTCTTTCTGTTTGTGTTTTAAATGTAGTACCTAGGTAATACCAAATATGGTGGTGCAACCGTGCCAAAACTACTGCGCGCCCGCAGCGTGCCAGTCTATCGATCGCTTCGCTAGAAATCCGTTCGCTAAACGCAGTGTGCCATGGTCCTTAAAGTGAGTCTGAACGAAAATTAATGTAAATTGAAACGGGGCGGGCTTAGCAATCAACTGTGATGGATTTAAGGTCAAATAACTAACTTTTGTATTTGCCTTTTTGGGCCGTTCCGAACGGACCCATTAATTTCTGCCAAAAACTAAACTTAAGCTTATTGTTTTATATTTTAAATGGTAATTAAACAATTTGTTTTGTAATCGACTGGCTAGGGTCGTGTCCTAGAGTAACGTTCTGGGTCGTGGATTCCAATCCTTTAGAGGCAAACTTTTACTGATGAACATGTTTTTGTAAACTAACTAAGATATGCATTTTAAGGGTTTATTCATGTGTGTAGGAATTAGTATTCCTTCTGGTAACCCTTCATTGGCATCAGGGATGTTTGCAGAAGCAAGAATAGACTGCTTTTATGCGACTATGCGCAAAAGAGCCGCATCCCTGGTGCGCCGGGTGCGTGGCAGTCCCAACAACATCTTGAGAATGATAGGAGACAGGTACGACTGCCCCTACATCCGTCATTGCTGTGGGCTACATGCCCCTGTCAATTAATTACTAACACTTAGATCTAAGCTACTAACATAATTTAATTTAATTATTTTTATGAATGTATGGACTTATATGCTGTCTGAAATAAAATGATTTATTATTATTATTTATTATTATTATTTTATCGAATTTAACTTCATCGATTGTATTATTTTATCGAATTTGATTCCATCGAATCCTTTTTTCTGCTGAAGCCATGATGTTTTCAGAATATCCTAAACATTAGTAACGTAGGGTAGGTTCAGTTAAACTTGTAGGTACCAAATCATAACTCATGCGGGGAGAAATTTCATATTAATGCGTTCGTTGAAAGGTTTTTCGATAAAATTATATACCCATTTCTTCTAATGCTTACAGTCTTTTTTATAGTACGAGTACCATTTAAAATCTCAAGTCTGTAAATCCATTGACAACCCTGAAGACTGGGAATGCCTTTTATGCTAGTCATTTTACCGGTTTTCTTTCTCTCATATCGAAATACAACAATGCGAACACTGCTGCTTGGCGGTAGGTAAACGGGTAAGATGGTAGTAGTGAACCTAACAGACCCAGCGCAAGATCTTACCAACATTAAATAGGTTCAGGCATTTCGGTAAAGATCTATCCCAAATTGATATGTGTGTCAGTCTTTAAGCATGATGAATGCGTGAGAAACAGTCTTATCTTAAAGTAATACGTTAATACGATGCCTTACAATTAATAATAAAGTATTGACAGTCATTACAATAATACAGTACTAATAAACTAAAACAAATGACTCTCGATCGTGTCGACGAGCTTTACCATCAACACGATCCGCCATACATTACACAAGTACGAACATACTCTTAAGTGCACAGAAATCGGATCACTGCACATACAAATTTACATATACCGTGACCCTTAATTATAATTCTTGAGTGTATTTAATTCGATCTGGATAGTATTAGAGTTATATTTACTATCAGATGTGAATGTAATTGTGCAATACGGACCGTTGTTGCTAACGAGCTGACCGTAGACAATATAAATTATAATCGATTCGACGTGTTTGACGTCTGGTTACGAGTTGGTGAACGTAAGAGGTTGGTCGCAGTTTGGTTACGATACTGATAGAGTCACAGACGAAGGAAAAGACGAAGTGACAATTTCCCCGTTACAAAACCTGCCCTAGCTAACGTCTATACGCGTCATAGGTATTCTTTTACTTACTAGGAGATCCCACCTTTTGCAAAATTGTATGTACAGTCAGCTGCAGAGAAAAGGTACCCCCCCCTCATGATAAGGATTGTTTTTTTTCGAATACCTATGGTTAGATTATAATGATTTTGAGTTAATGTGTAGACAATAGTAAAACCTTCAATTCACCGAAAAATCATATAAATTGAACCACAGGTTTTTGAAAAAAAAACGATCCTTACCAGGGGGGGGGGTACCTTTTCTCTGCAGCTGACTGTACTTACCTAAACGCTTTAAACCCAAATATATATATTTTTCAATGTCGTTGTCGTTCGACGGTTGCGCCCGTACTTGTCGGATTATCTAATAATAAATAATAATATGATCGGTCTGCTAATTTTATTTTAGATTAAGTTTAGTAACAGCGCAATTAATTGAATTAACTCTAGTTACACTTTCTAGGTTTACTTGCTCGTTTTTTTACCCGACTGCCGAAGAATGGATTAATATATAATATGTTCACTATGTAATTAATCAAACTTATTTAAGACGACTTTGACGACGGTATGAACACCTATAGTCGCAAACTTATTTTGTTTGACAAATTGATATAGACAGTAGTGGTAGTATAGTGATCAGAAGGACACAAATTTGGATAAAATAAACATTATAGTAATTCAAATAAAATTCGATATTTCATTATCCAGTATAAAATTTAAATAGTTATCAACTTACTCGCATACTTAACCGAATGCAAAAAAAGTCACTTCCCGTTATGCTGCAACCGGGAAGTTAGTCAAACTTGATGATTTAATTATTTACCCATACCAGTACAGGTAGACTCTACAAATAGTAGTCTATGTTTTTTAGTAAATAACACACATAATAAATACATCCTTAGCTCTCGTCAACACAAAGCGGATTACACAGAAAGTGCTTTCGCGACAACAGACAGCTGTAAATAAATGTAAGACGATACACGACGTGAGGCGGAGTATTACGTTCCTGCATTTATGTTTTCCTGGTGGTGTTTCTCGTTAGTACATAAAATCGTAAGGTTAAAATGTAAAAAAAATATTTTTTTCTTATTTCAAACCCCAGGCAGTTATTCGGCATTTAAAGTTGAAACTTTTATTTCCTTTATCATGCATGATATATGAAAGAAAAGGGCAGTGTTAAAATTCATCTACATACTCGTAGTATTAACTGGAGATTGAAAAATCAACCCTTAAACCTTGAGTTATTACTAACTTAACATTTAAATTAAAATTACCTGGAAGATCGAGCATCCCTCAGGTTAAAAACCAAATTTCGACGAAACCATGAAAGATAAAAACAAGACAGATCGATTTTTCGTTCCCGTAACCCGTATATTGTACATTTCAAATCGTTAAAGCCATTTGTGAAAACTTGATTACAAATATTGTTTATTTAAAAATACTTATATGATTTTATATTTTGTTAATAAATAACATGTCTACGGTGTGGCAAAGTTTGGTGTGTAACTTATACTGTATCGCACTTATTACTTCTAAGTACTATCGCGGATTTTTATTATTGAGCCACTATAGAACGCTCTCATCATTTCACCACCGGCTAGTCACGAGAAAGAAAGTCCACATATCGAAATCAATCTTTATAGAAAGTAAGAATTAAAGTCCATGTCTGTACTGAGATTCTAACAGCAGCATTTAATAACGATTATTATAAGTTACATACGTATGTACCTTCACACCTGTAATCCCAGAGAGGGGAAGGGAGAGCTACAGAATTACCTACAACTCTAAAAAGTTGTTGATAATTCTGTAACCACATTTTACACAATTAGGGTAAGGTGTTTTAACAGGTCGTCACTCCATCTTGTTGGAGGCCTACCTACAGCTCGTCTCCCGGTCCGCGGACGCCACTCAAGAACCTTTTGGCCCCATCGGCCATCAGTCCTGCGAGCGATGTGCCCCGCCCACTGCCAAAACGCGGTGGATGCGAAAAGCGCAAGACCGGTCTGAGTGGAGAGCCAGCAGTGGACGTCTTTCAGCTGACATGATGATGATGATGATGATGTTTTAACAGGGCTATAAGCCTATATTCCCTAAATTTTAATTTTAATTTTATAAGTTAATGACGATTAAGTCGTTCCTTCATACTCAAGTTTGAAAAAAAGGAACGAATTAACTGTCTCGAAAAAATCGCTGTAAGCGTTAATATTTTAATTTTATCATTATTATCATCATCATTATCCTGCCTTTATCCCAAATTATTTAGGTTCGGCGCAACATGTTCATTTGGCTCGGCGGCTACAGTTTTGGCTTATTTTTTTGGCTCGTCTCGATGTCATATGATGCTTAGTCGAGATAGATAGGGGTGGTGCTATTCTAACCCGACAATCACACGGGCAATATTTTAATTTGATGTACGATATAATTAACGATTTAACTCGTTGACAGCTAATAATGGCAGTAACTTTATTACTAGTATATCTTTTCGATGACAAAGAGTTGGATGAAAGTTTTGATTACTATAGCATTGTGAAAGAGAATACTTTACGCACTTGCCATAAACTAAATCAAGTGACTATAAATTACTCTCTGACCTACTAATTGCCTGGAGGAATAAGGATTAATCTAGATGTTCAGGGTAATGTGTATTTGTGTATGGGTTCGCTTGAGACAGTTTAATGATGCTTACATACACCTGAATGTAATTATAAAATTGTTCTGCTGACAAGTCCATAAACCTGAATGACGTCGCAGATTAGGGGCATTGGTATTTGCAGCATCTGGACTTGAAGTTTAGAACTTAAAATTTATTTGAAAAGTTCTAAGCTTGATATCCCTACTATATATTTGATATTCTATAGGCTTCCTACCTTCAATTAGTATGTAATTTATACATTAAACAAGCAATTGCAATTTTGAAATAAGTTCATTTTTAATATAAAAATAAATAAATATAAGTAGGTACGGGACTAAAATTTTTCAGACAACCTATTCGCCATATATTACTTACCATATTAAATTTAATATAAAATACGTTTCATCGAATAAACAGCTGGCTGAAGGTCGTCTCCTATTCGGATCGTATGCCATACCCTTCGTTTAAGACATGTAGTCCGTCTATCGCATAGGTAAGGACAAGAATCATCGCATTAAAGCTGTGTAATTATCTTATGATCAAATCTCTGTATGTAAGACTCTTGGTAAGGTGTATATTCTCAATAATTTCAAATAATTTTAAGAATATTTTCAGCAATTTCTGGAGAAGTTTTGAAAACTTTAAGAAATGCTCTGCAACGTGCACATTGCTAAGTTGAGCGCAAGCATTCTGACTAAGAACAAAACAACGCAACACAGACAATATTGCATTGTGGAGTCACACCGGCCTGCTTCAGTTTCGCTGCGTTATGTAAGGGCTACCATCCAGCACTTGATAAATTCTCACTCTGCGAACCACTTTCTACGATCACGTTTCTGAGTAGTGAGTATTGCGGCCAGCAATAAGTCCTTTTGCGACATTTGATTCGCAATCTTGCTTTGATTATCTTATCCTATTATAACCCGTCTTTAAAGACCATTAAGACCATCGATGATTGGCTCTTCTTGCGTACAATAACATTATGATTGCTAGCATTTGAATTATGGGACAGAACGAAGATTATGTTCTCTTGTAGCATATTCAAACATGCTTTGTTCTAACGGACGTAAAAAAATACATGCATGTGTATTATACTTTTGTGCCCTTACTTATAAACGTGGATTAACCGTGGGGGAGGCTAAACCATGCTTTGTCCTTATCTGTCACTGTGACATTTGAATTCGACGGATAAGGACAAAGTATGGTTTAGCTACCCCCACGGTTATTCCATGTTTATAAGTAAGTAAGGGCATAACTGTATGACTTATAATCTTCAACACGTTTGAGTTAGTTAATGTTTTAACTTTAACCTTACTTGCCGCTTTACCACTTTCAAACATAAAACGTCATAACACACCTTTCCTATATGAATCGCCACAATGATCAGGTTAAAGTTTAATATATTGAAAACTCTTATACGAACTTTGTTCTAAAAGCTTCATCCTAATAAAGGCTGTTATAAAAACCTTATGTTTACAATTTTTTACCATAAAATTAAGAAGATGGTTACAAAGAACTATCATTTGGAGCTCTAAAATACGTCCAGACAAAGACCTTAAGGCCATAAGGACCCAGTTCTCATAAAAATATTTCTCAATTGAGTCATAAAAGCGGCACCTCAATTCTCAGGGTTTTAGGGCCTTATATGATTTTACTCTGAAGACTAATTGCCACCGATTTCACGCAATTTTATACTGATTAAGATATCAATGCAGACAGAAAATTGTTTTTAAATTCCTAGTTCACTTTTATGCAGCTGAATAACGTTTTTATGTTGTATGAGGTCCGCACGGTTTTTAGACACCAAATAGAAGGACATAGGCTATTAAATCCCGTCTAAATTAAATTAGTATGCCATTACTGCAATTTCAAAAAAAGAAGACATTCGTCATGCCCCATATCGCCTAACGCGGATACAATTTGAGTCCAAAAACCGCAACATCTTTAGTAAACAGTTACCTGCTTATTAGACGCCGCTATACGATTCACGGCACTTTGACGTGTTCAATTACCAGTCTATAACAAGACCTCGTAATGTACAGTACCTCGAAACATAATTATTAGAAGCATTACAAGTCAATTTCTACCCTACCGTGACAAACTTAGAGCTCATAGAAGAAGCAGTGAACTTAATTTGACGCATTTTGGAACACCAATTGCCTGTTACCGTTACATCGGACATTAGATCACGTCCAATCTGTAAAAAGTCCGAACGTGACAATGGTTGTTGTTAAAATTCGAGAGCCGATAACATCGCTCATGATAACATCCGTCTCTTTCTCTCGACAATGTTTGTAAACAAAGTTTTTAAAGAAATGATAAATGAGCATTAAAGTTGTTACATGCTTTAATTGAAGCAATGCATTAAATGCCCGTTGACAAGCTTTTAACACTGCCTACTCGAATGCGTGGGAAACTCTGATCAAAATGAACGACATTTTTCTCCCAACGGACAGTTATAGCTGCAACTGATTAAATTAACGCAAATAAACATTATATCTATTGAAGCTTTAAATTGACTTTCCGAATAAAGAACACAATTGATGCCTATTTCATGCTTAATTTCGATGAAATTAAAGTGGTTTTTATAACAAGCGACGTCGTTAATATAAATGATAGTGGAGATGACACCGTCGAATTTCGAAGCAAGGAGCGTCAAAGTATTAATATTCAAAGGAATGCTTTATACAATATGCAGGAACTAACTCCGATCTAGCCGTGGAGCCGACTCCTTTGTCGTCCCACGCTTCGCACAGGGATATTGTCCAGGGCGAGATCAAAAATAAAGTTAAAAATAAAGTGAATGATATGTCTGGGCGGTGACAATGTGCGGGGTGGCACCGGATGCTGGTTATCACCGAGATTATCATAATTATACACATTCGAGTGTGACACGTCCGTAAAAGTATTGTGCTTTAGCTTACGCAACTCTGCGGGTGTATATCTTTAATTGTTGCATTAGCATTTAAATACAAGCATTAGAAAAGTGAGTAAAGTATACGATCCGCGTGTGGATACAATAGTGGTGAAAGAAATAAGGCAAAAGCAAAGTTGCTGAATACGCTTTAGCTCAGCTTACGTCGACTTATGAACTTGAGTCAGCTCTGAAAGAAACGTAAATATTTTATATGTCAAGAAAAGCTAAGTTTCAAAGGGTAAATAAGATATTTCTCCGATTTATTAGATTTATTCAAATAGTTTATAGACATTCCGTACCGTCAATTCCCATAATGTGGAAAATCGAATGGCACTCGAGTATATCACGGAATAGAGGCATAATAACGAACGGGAATGGATCCAGAAGGATATTTAATGAGCGTGCGCGCAGCAGATCGTTACGTCCGACTCATGTGTATTATTAAGCCTAAGAAGGAATGCGCCGCTGAACCGAGGTCACCGACAGAAGTATACCGGTAGCTACCTCTAGTTGCTCACGTAGTTTCCCTACGATACACACTGACCCTTACAATTTCACCATAAAAACAGCAAAAGAACATCAGCAGGCGTCTAGGGATCCATTATTTCCAAGATTGCAGAAATCATTATAATTTATAATGAATGGTATTCATGTTTCTTTCTTGTTAAGAGATTCTTGAGATATCGAAGCTCAATCACAATTTTATTTTCAAAGGGCACGGTTTATCTGTCGGATATGAATCTCCATCCGTCTTTATATAAAAAGGGAATGCTTTTATATTCGTTTCATTTGGTAAGGTAGAGGATTAGTCCGATTACTGATAGCGATCTGACCTCTGATCGGCTAATAGTCATGTCCAAGCCATCACGTCGGCGGCGGGAGACTATTGTTGCTCTTTGTTACCCATGTCATCGAATATTTCTTTAACTTAGGTACAGTGCACGTTATTGCAACATAGTAAAACGGTAAAACAAAATAATTTACGAGTAGTTTTCTTGGCTTCATGAAAACCCATTGTAAAACTGGCTTCACTACAAATCATAGGGTGCATACATTTGCATTGTAAGTCGCAAAGCTGCACATACGGAATTATGGACTTTTAATTTGAATTTTAAATTGAGGTTATTAATATACACAATGGAAATGTTTTTAGTGCTTTTAATTTAATTTCTAATACGTGGAGTTTTTATATTGCTGTACTCATAGTAAATTAACTTCGAGGATTGAGATAGGGGTAATTTTGTAACGTTTGTGGTGATATAGTGTTTATGATCTATCAACATCGACAACTCACTGAGGTTAAATTAAAACATATTGTAAAAGAGATGTCACGCTTATGGCCGCTTCCCACGAACCCGAAACGTGACCTAATTGGTCTGCCCCGTCTAGCAGAGCGCAAGACAAAGGATCATATCATAGAAGTTGTAAATCTATTCGTGCAGTTGCAATAAATACTTATTTGCGATAGCGTGAGCTTGTCATCGTAAGGTACAATCAACGGACACGGGGCAGGCCGGTCAGACGATTGCCCGGGGCATTGTTCCATAGTGCCTTAGCGTGTATATTTGCTTTACTAAGGGCTTACATATATCTGGCTGTGTAGGGACTGATAAATGCGTCCCACATGATTGTAAATTGCTGGTTATTGAATGCGACTTTGATATGCTCTGATATGCCAGCGGGTCGCGAGTTGAATGATGATTTTAGTTGCTGGGTTTGAGCGTGTATTGACCGGTATACGAGGGATTTCATAGTTTATGGCTTGAGGTCGGTTGCATCGTTAGGAACCGTAGACTAATGTGACTAGATTGTTTCTTTTCATGTTAAACACATCTTATTATTTGTCATGTAAAGATATTTTGTGATACTTGATCACACTTTTTCCTTAAAATGCTTGAATTGGGAAATGTGATATAAAACTAATAAAATAAAATAAATCTATTGCTCTATGTATGATTGAAACTAGTTAAACTCAATTTATTTTACATGTTAGCTACCTTTAGCGTTCTTTATAATTATAGGAATACTTGATGTTACTATAATTATGAAAGCACCTTTGTAATAAGCATTTTACCAGTTTAATTGCTGTTAAAAACGAAATACCGGCCGCAAAAGAGAATTATAGAATGGCATCCGTATTGCCAACATAAACGAAACTCGCGGGGGCAAGATAATTAAATTCCAACTTTACACTGCACTGAGTCCCATATACATATATAGCAAAAATAATGTACATTCAAGAAAAGTCAAGCATGAGTAACTCTATCTTAGTGTTCTTAGGGTATTATCAATTGTAAAATTTAAATACTTTTGCTAAGATACCTTCCTCATAAACGCGAAGATGTAAAAAATAATTTAAACGACGTCGTAAAAGCAAAATTCTTTTTTTATGTTCTAAGAATTACGACATGACGAGTGAATATTTATTTAATAATGGAAGAACGTTACTATTCTACATAATATAATATTTGTCTTGATTTTATTGCGAACTTAAATGGTTATTTTAATGTTCACAGTTTTTAACGTTACAGCATAGTTTTACGAGGTGAAAAAGCTCTATATTTAAAACTCGCAAGTGATAATTTACTTTAACTAACGGCCGACCATAAAATCCAAGCAGCTGAAATAAATTAGGATTCCTACGAATAAATAACTAGATGCTTGGACCCGTTCATTAGATCTCTGACGCATGCGTGCAGCGAGTTTTAAAATTATAATTTATGGCTACTCGAGTGTCGAAAGATCTCGTAGGCGTTTGGTTACGAAGGATTTCAACTCGATAGTTGTCATGTACACATTGTTCATCTCGAATAGTAGTCGGTTTCGAACATTAATCGTGTTCAAATTTGAATTTGGAACATTAATCGTTCGAAATTCGAACCATGTTTATTCGTTTCTTTCATGTGTCGACATTGGTGCTCTTTTGTTGCTCGTAAGTTTATGCGGCAACGTTACCGTTTTGCTAACCTGGGATATTTTTGAAATAAAGCAAACAGTTTTAGTTATGTCTCAATTTGCAAACCGATTTTTATTATTTTGAAAACATTACAAGATGTGGTATTTCACATTCATTCGAAGAGAATATGGCATTTGCTAAATGATGTATTTAATTAACAGTGGCCTGAACTTTAAGCGACGCCGGAACTGTTCGAAAATAAAGTTATTCCCCATTCAATACAGTTTCCATGTTGGAAAGGAATGAGTCGGTATGCAAAAAGCGAATCAGTAAAGGGCATGGCATAAAAACATATGCTCGGAGATAAAAACTAAGGGCATACAAGTTGTAGGAGAGATGGCGGATTGGGATAGCCATCAGCGGAGCCCTATAAGGCTAACTCGCGACGACTTACGGGACTCTTCTCAATTGCAAGGAAATGTTGAGAAATTCTTGCTACCGTGTCAGTACAAGTCTTTGTAAAAATATGATATCAGGTCATATGTAATGTATCCCAGGACTAATTAAGCTTTAGCTCTATCCCTTGTATTACCTAGGTTTTAGAAGTTCACAATACCACCACTACGCCGTTCTTCCGTCCTATTCTTCGCAGTTTTAACCACCGTCTTTGCATATTATTCCAAATAAAATAAGGAAGTTTCTTTCACCCTGTTGAATGCAATGGAAACTATTCTCCTTCCCTTTCCAAGCAACGACGGCGGTTGAAACGTCCGGATATTCATCCAAAAGTATCTCAAAACAGTACTATAATCTTTTTTATCCGGTTATTTCCTTATACTGCCTTATTAGATTCCAAAAACAGCTCCAACAAACAACGAAGTCTATTTGCCATGAGTTGCCGTAATCGTTATTAAATTCGCCTAATAAAACTTACTTATCAAATAAGAACCACGTCGGAGCAAAAAGTAACATGAAATCAAATAAGGAAGTTAGGAGAAACAATAAATCAGTTTATAAATCCGTAACTAACAGGGTATCTGCCGATACAACAATTGCGAGCATTCTGACCTTTTGCCATTGGCCGGCTATTTTTATTCCGAGTCAGTTTATTACAAGCATTTATTGTCTGACAAATGATGAATTGGAACCTTTTATACGACATACTCGAATGATTGGTGTCCATCACAAATGAGGTTTACCTGTGAACAAAAAATACCATTACTTAGTGATTTCTTCTGGTTGCTTTATAAGAGTAAAATATGGGAGCACTTTGCTTCATAAAAAAATGTAGTCCGAATAAATTGTTACTCATAATCATCGCAAGTCATAAAGTATTTTTTACTTAAACGGCTTTTAATTCAGGTTTTTTGAAATATCTTGCTGGTAAATGAGGTAAGTTTAGGTTAGGTTTGTTTTATCCGTGTGAAATTAAACCGTTTTAGAAAAAAAACACTTTGTGACTTGGTATGCATTCGGTCTATAAATTTTTATATGAGCCAATATGGACCCTTGAAATATTCGTGACACGAGGACGTCATCGGTTTTGAAAGGATATGTCTTAACCACAGAACGTAACGACAGAAGTAATAGCATAATAATATATTGCTACATGCATTATCTGCGAATCAGTCGTAAATGGAACAGTTTAATAAGAATCTTAGACCCGTGACTTCTTTCGCCTGGACGTTGTTTATGACCGTTTTCACGTTATACACTAATACCTATCTACACCAAGATTTACAAGGATATCACAACTTAAATAAAACGTTACAAAAATTAAAGACACCGTTACATTGACTCTTTGCCAAAGAAATTTTCCAAGCATCGTATTACAAAATCCCCATTGTAGCGTATACGATCCGGCTTATCGTTTACATCGTTAGGCACCTGCCAGAGATGACATGGTAAAAGCAACAAAGCGCCGGCTAACTGTTAAATCATTGTTGGGTATATTGGGCCCCAGCGGAGTCACGCTGATTCCGATCTGATATAAAATGCTGGTATAAAAATATTGAGTCGATGCCTCGATCATGTACAGCTAAAAACCAACGGTTCAGTCAACAGGAACTGCGCTCCACCGAAGAACGCTGTCGCAATAAAAGTTAAATGCGTCACGTCAGGACTCTACTGGTTGGTTGGTTGGTATGAAAACGGTTTGCTAATTGTTCACTTTTGAGAATACTATAGAACACAAAAAAATTAAGTCTAGCAGCTTGACTTAATATTTTTCATCACACTTGCACGTAAACAGTATCTAAACATACAGGTTAACTTGGCCGCAATGCCCCATATAAAACCCTCGACCTTTTTATTTACCATGAAACCCAAGGTCGGTAAGTAATTTTTTTTTAATTTATAGCACAGCACACAGGTCATGCAAGTTCAAGCAAAGAGTTTACACGCAATTGAAAAATTGTATTAAAATGTTATTTAAACAGGAATTTCATTGCAATCTCGCTACATGTTACTTAAATACTCAATTAATGTTCTTAATAATCGATTTTAATAGTTTTCTGTATCAAAACGTCGTTTTTTTTACACTCCTTCAGGGCTGTATGTATACCTACGTAAGTATTTGCCCTTAACGTTTCTGAACGAAACATTTGTATAATCTGTGGAGTCCGCCCGTCATCCGCTTAAAAAAAGTTCAAGTAATTCGTAATAATAGTTGTGCTGACTTGTGTAAGTATTATAAGTGTTTTCTGTCCTATAATTTTATTTATTTACTCGCAAATGTGATGAAAAACATTGTATGTTTCACGGTCGGTACAGGAATTACGAACCTCGACTAAGAAAGCCCTCAGTCTTCGACTTCGGGCTTCTACTAGAGCCTCGATCGTAATTCCTTACTTACCGACCTTAATACACAATGTACTATAAATTAGCTGTGTTATACATTTCATGACGTGACCCGACTAAGTACTTTACGTATGGTACCTTGCTAAACGTACAAATTCCTCGATAGTGCATTGATGTGACTAATTGCATCGCCTACGAAATTTTCACCTTTACGCTTGTCAATTTCGTTACATTGAATTAACAGCTTTTTGTCCGCAGCGCTGCAATGGTCAATGACGAAATAGATTTACTTCCCTGAGATCATTTAGTGTCTATAATAAAACCGCTAGATTTACATTTGAAAACAATAATTTGACAGTAGGCTATGTACAGACATGTGGAGCTAGGTAGTTATAATTATAGATGTGCCGTTCTAAAGGATTTTTGATGAAAACTAGACTAGTTGCAAAATTCTGAACATTTTACGAGAAAGGTCATATAAACTTCTACACATGTTTTGTAGCTCTTGTGAAGCAAAATGGAAAATAAAAGCTCTGGAAAATCATCAGTTCTACATACCCTGGCATTTCATGCAACCTTTACTCAAAACTAAGCTAATAACAAACGAGTGAACCAGTAAACTAACCATTCTTAGTTACTAAGGGTTCGATGGCGCGATCTCTAGTCGTGATAGATAGAGAATCGAAGTGTCACGCGCAGGTTCAACGACCTCGGGTCAGGGTCGCGGTCGGGACTTATTGCATTTATGCAACGCAAATACTGCATCCGTCGGAACCTTACGTGGAATATTAGACGGCCATTGTTTGCGGCTTTCATCCGTGGGACTCTCAGAATGACTGTTTAGAGTTCGATGATACTTGATAATTCAATTGACAATGTTAGTGACGCTGGATTAGTAGTGGTTTCTTGTTCCGTGGGAAAGAAACAACATGTGCAGTGAACTAAGGGATCGAAGTGCGAAACTATTACAGGAGTGTGATGTAGGTATGTTGTTCAGAGGTTGTTGGTGTTCAGATACTACTACTACGAAAATATATCATAATCATGTTTTAGCTGAGTACGGCTCTGGAATTTAAGTACTTACATCATCATCACTACATAGTATAAAACAAAGTCGCTTGCGCTGTCTGTCCCTATGTATGCTTAAATCTTTAAAACTACGCAACGGATTTTGATGCGGTTTTTTTTAATAGATAGAGTGATTCTTAAGGAAGGTTTATATGTATAATACATTCCACGCGGGCGAAGCCGCGGGCGGGTCGCTAGTAAGAAATAAAGGTGAACGAATATTTTAAATATTAGGGCCACTCGCAGGAAAACTAGTAAATATAAATTTTATTACAAGCTCAGTAAAGTAGTATCAACATGAAAGAAAATAATACTTACTTTTGAACCCAGCTTTAAGATTAAAAGTCGATTTAACTTATTTTCTTTTAACTCATGTCTTCTCGATTAAAAGGATTATTTATCCTTCCTTGACTATCACGTGACTCTCACTCTTAGCTTTTTTATCAAATGACTCGCTCTAAGTAAGATCGTCACTCCATAAGCCACACGCAACATTTTTCCCAAATTGTCTTATACTCGTATCGCCCAAAGGACTTTTGAAAGGCCTTCTTTAGAATGATCAATACCAATGTTCGAGGGTTCTATTCTACTTGATATAACCATATTTATTTTGACATGTTATCGTATTGTCAACGTTATGATAACTCTTATTGATGATGCTGTAGCCTAGTCGGTAGTGACCCTGAATACGAAGCTAGCGGTCCCGGGTTCGACCCCCGGTACGAGCAAATATTTGTGTGATGAGCACGAGTATTGTTCCTGAATCTTGGGTGATTTCTATGTATTTAAGTATGTATTTATATATATAAGTAAGTTTATCGTTGCTACCTTTTACGAGTAGATTTGGTAGGTTGGGGCTAGGCCAATTTGTGTGAGATTGTCCCCTGATATTTATTTGAACTTTTTATTATTAACGTGAAAGTAATGACCGCAAAGTAGAATAGAGCCCCTGATTAGTCAACAAAAAAAAGGTATGACATTTTTGAGTAGGGATCTGATATCCGGAGATAATTTTCCTAAAGTTCCATGTATTTGTTAATGTTTTTTTTTTTGTTGTGAAATCTGATAGTATCGTAATAAAACATCTTAGTAACATTGTTTTTAATAAACGTACTTACTCAGTTATCATCGTAAAGATTATTTAATTAGTTCCGTGTTAATTAATATCCAACCAAATTATTTTAAGAAGTCGCCTCCACATATACTAAGCTTTTGTCCATGTTACATTAAGTTAATTGAAAATATCTTTCGAATTACGGCTGAGAATGAATCTGACTGATTATTTTCAAAAATCGAATTAATTGACTCAAGTTACTTATCTGTACCAGCAAACTGCAACTCCGCAGCCACAGTCAGTAACATGATTAGTTCTGCGACCTATCTTGTATGACTTGCCGACTGACTGAATGGTATCAAATCACCATAAACTTGACAAAGTTATTCCTATTGAGCACCGCAAGTTGCAGGCCGGGAAGTAATGACAGTTCGTTACAGCAAAATTTTCTTTCATGTTATGTTTGGGTGCTTTAATTTTGAATGACTAATGCAAAACTACTTACAAAGGTAAGTCTACAATGTTGCTTCGTTATAAGTAAATGGAAAAAAGTTATAAATAATACTAATAATTGATTTATTTTAGGTAGAACTCATACATTCAAAATAAAACTAAAAGTAACATTGAAATACACATATTTAATTTTAGTACCTATGTTATTATAGTAATAGTTATAAAAGTACGTATTTTCATTTCAAAAAATACGCTGCCTCTATTTATATTTTTTTTTAACACGATGGATGTGTAATGCTTTAAGATATTTAGAGGGAGTTTCTCATCATTCAGATAAAAACCAATAAATAATAATTTGATACTTGTAAATGTGAGAACCGTCGCTATCAATACCATAACGAGGTGATAGCACGCCGGCAATTAAAACCCAATTCCCATAACGTCCATTTACAAAACCATTTTCGATTTCAATTTAAAATCAATTAACGTTTTTACTACCGAGAAAATGTCTAATGTGAAAATGTTTTTTATTTTGGAGGCTTGTGACAGGTTCATTAGACGTCCTTACCGGGAATGGCCTAGCTCGATATGGAGCGCACGAAATAACGGCGCGCGCGCAGTTACCTACCTCTTGGAATGATGTACGCTTTATACTTTGACCCCTGCCGTTTTGGTATGAGATTATAGCAAAAAGTTACCAAGCGATTTGAAAAATCGATATACTCGTAGAAAAAATCGATTTGATAGCTCAAAAAAACGTGATTATAGTTGGATTATTTTAACAGTAATAAGGAGCCTGATGATTTATATTGATATATGAATATGGTGTCCGGTTTTTTGTTTAGTATTGCGTACGTTTATGCATCCGGTTTATAAGGCGCTTCTAGGGAAGCAACTATAAACTCAGACCGTTACGTAAATTCCCATAACTACCGAAACTCATAACTTATTTTAAAACTTACTTAGTATTAACTGAGATTACATTAAATGCTATTTTTCTTTATCTTAAAGCCCATACAGCACAGAATGATACGATCATGCGGATTAAATGTAATTGAAAATTAACCATTTTCCGTGACTTCAAATTGAGAAAAAATAAATTATTTTAAACCCTAAAATCAAAACAATACGAGTCCTATTATTTGTTAATAAGATTCAATATCATTATTGGCTTGATGGTAAGTTCGGTCTGAAAGTGTTAACAGCATCCTGGGTTTGCGGCGGATCAGTAATCCAAACGTTAGGCCGTAGCATTGAGGTATTTATTTTTTAGAATTCCGTGCCCAAAGGGTAAAAACGGGACCCTATTACTAAGACTTCGCTGTCCGTCTGTCGGTCATCAGGCTGTATCTCAAGAACCGTGATAGCTAGACAGTTGAAATTTTCACAAAATATTGTAATTCTGTTGCCGCTAAAACAGAATAAAATAAATATTTAAGGAGGGCTCCCATACAACAAACGTGATATTTTTGCCGTTTTTTGCTAATATTGTATAGATTTTATTATATATTGCTAATATTGTATTTGCGAATATTGTACGGAACCCTTCGTGTGCGAGTCCGACTCGCACTAGGTCGGTTTTTTTTTTAGTGTTAGAAAAATCTTGAGATAGTAAATGTTCAGCTTTTGACGCAACAATCAAGTAGCCGAATGCTCCTTTGTACTATCTCGTACTCAATACATATAAAAATCTTGAAGCCGTCATAAAATTGGCTACATAAAGTTAGTTTATCTACTCTCATATCGTAAAGTTCGAAATATAAACTTCAAAACAAATTTATATTGGCATACTTTATAAACACAATACCGAAAAAAAAAAAAAAAACACTTTATAACATTATTTCTCTAACAAAATAATGTTATAAAGTAATTTTTTTACCATTACGATACAAGTTGATCCAAAAAGTTAATGTCACCAACGAGGTTCCATATCATTTTTTTTTTTATAATGGAACGCACTTGCGGTTCGCGTCATTTTTACAGCATTACAAAAAGTTTTCATTCCAATTTTTACTTGTCTGTGACAGCGCCCGCTTTAACGCATGCGCGGTGATGTGTAAGATTTTGGCGCCATTCATTGAAAACGATTTGCTGTAGTTACTTTATCAACTTTGATCTTTTATTTAGTATGTTGAATCGCAATGTATGAGAGTAGATAAAGTAGTGTATGAAACTGCACATAACTAGGTATTAAAACACTCGTGTGATACTATTAAAAACCTCGCCTAGCGGCTCGGTTCTTAAACACACACTCGTGTTTAATACCCCTCTTTATGCAACAATTTCATAAACTACTATTTTAAAACGTGAAAATATCTTAAAAAATAAGTAGCATCTTTACAGCACAGTTCTAGTGTCAAAAGAGAGTACTAGTACATTGTAAGTAGATCAATCAAGGTGCATTGTACTTGTTTACATGGCAAAAATGTAATTGACCAGGGTTAGGCCGCGCGGCGATCGGCGCAGGGGCAAGGGTTAATAGTGTGCCTGGTCCGCTTCACGGGCAAGCGCATGACCTAAAGTAGAAAATCCAACTTTATCTATCAAGCTTTACGCTCGGTATTTTTTTGATGAAGCTACTGGGACATAAGATGTTCTAGACGCAAGATCGGGTTCTGTACGTGTATTATGTATTCTGTGCTTAGGACGCGGAAGCGGTCCCGACTTTGATAACAACCACAATAACACAATACACCGTGTGATGAAGCATTATGGAATCTTTGAGGGGAAATTTTAATTAATTGATAAGTTGCTATCTTTTATTGAGATGACCCTTCTAGGTAGAAACAGTATTATACTGTAAATACTTGTAGAAGGAAGAGCCGAGTGTAAGGAAGCGCAAGATCTGCTTGCTACTCGTACTGTTTGAATGTAGTGAGAATTTACAAATAAAAATCCCATTAAGAACCACATAAAACAGTTAACGTACGACAAAAAATGTCCCACACTTATTATAAATCAAGCAACATCACTAAAACTTAATCATGTAAAAGATAGTATCTTTAAGATCGTAACGCGGTTTACAAATAGCGCCTATCACCGCCTACATCTCATTATAGTAAACAAAAACATAAACTCCTAATTAAAATCCAACCTACGCGTCGTCGCGTGCTTGTATTCATTTTTCTCATCGAAAAAATATATTACGTATGCGTTGAAAAAAGTGTGATTATCGAAATTTTAATGAGGCCATAAATAACTCTGGAGCGTCGATTATTCCAATACTGGACAAATTGAAGATGCACCCTCGGCCCCGCGGCGACTAGTTAACAATACATCGCGCGGGTCAAACATTTTTTTACCCCAGCCGAATACTTAAACCGCTTTGAATGGAACCTTGATTTTATGATTTATAGGGCCCTTTATCCGCTCTCTGCTTCTTCGTATTTTGTTTTGATTGAGGCTTCTTTCACGGCCCCGAAGATGGATTGTTCTTTATGGTGTGGGAGTTTTTGTTGATTGCGCTAGAGTGTAAATATTTTGGTCTTATATTTTTTACGTTTTGAAAAATAGCTCGGTGACTAGAGGAAGTAATCGTATCTATAGCATGATTAGTTAGATGTTATTTTAAATAATGGATACGAATACTTCGGATATCTTTAGACTGATAGATGCTTTTAACCGTACATCTCAGAACAAAAGAGGTAAATAAGTGATATTTAGTAAGTGCATGTCTGATTGAAAATCTATTACTCCCCGGTTAGCCAGGAGACAAATTGAGGGCTTGCCCATCCCAAGTTAAAATTATTCCTTCGAGTTACCTTCGAGATATTCTCGAATCGTAATTTGCGGACGGATCTTACAAAAAGTGGGCTCGTACTTTCCAAACAAAATACTCCGACGAAACGAGTGAGCAGTTCGTGAAACTGAATTGCTTTTCCTCGTTTCTTTAATAAATTATCCGTAAGTTAGTCGAGTTAGAGGACGGAGCACGGCACTTCTCATTAGGCAGCTCGTAAACAAGGACTCTTCGACGCTTACTAATGTCTCACGTCACAGTTTTACGATTATTGGCCACAATTTTAATGCTCGGGATGTTCTCAAACGACGTAATAAGGTTGTAATAAATTACACAGAATATGTAACGTTAGACTTTGACTATAAGTAATCGAAAACAATTTTCACTGTAAGTTTTACAATAGATACATAGATCCTAACGTTGTGTTTGGATGCTAAAGGGATTTCTCTATTAAAGATATTTGCCCACCGGGCTAGGGACTGCAATTGAAATGTCCCGCTAGCGGAGTGGGTGCGAGCGGTGTCCATTTCCGCAATTTCAAGACGTACAAGAGGCGATCGTGTACCGACAATGGGCACTATCGTGTGGCGTCTAATCACGCGGGCCGTTGTACTGTTAGGTCGCTGCAGGGCCCGCGGCGCGAGCGCAGGTAATATGCGTGCGAACGCGATCCGATCGTCGCCGGTCTGCGCAACATCTCCGAGGGCATAGAATACATAATGCTATGGGACCAACTATCGAAGCGATTTGAAATGTCGTAAATCGCTGCTACCAAAACAAGCTTTAACTCAGCGGGTTACGAACCCAAACAGTTTTGGAGCTGAGAGAAGCTAGGCTAATAGCCGTGGCCGTATAATACGCGTTTATCGATGTGAGCAACTTGTTCTAACGCATGTAACGCATTTGAATACGCTTATGACGGAGATTGCAGCCGACCTTTATGGAACTTCGTAGCGTGTAGTTGCTTTATTAGATCACAATAATGGGAGTTTCTTTAAAACAAGATTGCGTGATAAGTGGAATTCTCGACGTAAGCCTCAGGAATAAATTTTATCAAATACATTTCAAACATATTTTACTAACTTATTTTAGTCTAAGTACAAGTATAGTGTACTTACAACGGATATAACAAATAACAATAGCCAAAATTTACGCTTTACGGCATTTTTCAACAATCAATCAATAGATGTAGTGTGCGGTAACTTGGAATTTTAACAAAAGCAGGCATAATTCATCATTGCAATCATCTTTCCACGTCAGATTAGTATTCATAACTATGCATTACAATACAATTGGGTTATTGATCAACTATAATGTCGTATTAGTTGACAGTTAATTAGAAGTTGCCATTCAGCGGGTTGTCCAGTTGCGAATGTTACGCAACCCCGTCCACTACACTGCCGGCCGTCTTAAACTAAAAGGCAGTACAAGGATATGGACTTCGTACGCTTATAATGCCTTTTGCTTTTGAACGGCAGTATAGCTGCATTACTTACAATAGTGTTATTCTTATACAGTAAAGGCGAGTACGCTCGATGGAACCAGTCTAACTTGACATATCCATGCGCTAGGATGGAGCGGCAATTTTAGTCTACAACGCTGCTGGTTGGTCTTAGGCTAAGCTCATCATTAACACAAATCGTGTGACCTGGTCCCCTTTCTTCCTATTCTTACACGTTTTTTTTCGAAGTGGAAATCCTACCAAGATACCCGTTTTGTTAAGAAAAAATCCGGATGGTGGGTCCCTAGGATGTCCCTAGTATGGACATAAAACCTGAGGATGATTATTCAGCCCTAAGCTATGACTGACGAACAGTTAACGAACCAACAAGGAGTAACAGTAAATACGAAAGCCTTCCCGAGGCACCATATTAGCGCGGGACGGAGATAGGTTACTGCTGGCTTTTAGTGGATACTCTGTCATCCGCCAAGTCTCATATAACCTTTCTATCTGTCTAATCCACAATAGAAACACTGAGTAACAATCGAGAAAAAACAAGTCATGTTAAACGCTTAGTTAGATCGAGAGAACCTCTTGCGGCGTAAGGAAATAACACCAAAGCAGTACAATGCTGTAGTAAGTTGCTGCTATTATTTTAAATATTTATGCTTTCGAGGTCTTGAACTGAATAGAATAAGGCACTAACAAGGTGTAGTTCCAACTGATCTTTTCAAAAGGGTTGATTTGTTATTTAATAGTGTACTTAGTCGTTGTTGTGGACGTTAGAGATTGCACGGGTATTTCCATTGGTTTTTGATGATACTTCTAATTCTAATTAATAGCTTTCACTGCTGTTAAGGTGTATTTCGTCAACGTCGAGTCATTTATAGACACTCCCATGGATATCACACGCGAAGACAATTGTTCGGTAAAAGATTTATTATCTCTAATTGACTAAACAGAAGCACATGGGGTTAGTTCCACGCGCTTCTGTCAAGTGATGATACTTATAACAATGTTATCGATTTGAAACAAAAAAACATCACGGAATAGAAGGTAACTTTAATCCGGAGGTCAGTTTTAATTATTTATTTATTAGGACCTTCAACAATAAGCACACTGTTACATAAATATTGTACATGTACACTTACAAGCTAAGTTTCTTATTACAGTAGGCCAATGCAAAAAAAAAAACATGAAAAAAAAGTGACTCTGCCTACGGGTCCCGGTAAGGGCAAAGAATTATGTCTTAGTTGTTTCCTATATATTTAAGAAAGTATATATTTCTCTACCTATGTATGTTTATCGAAGTCTAAATAGTACAAGATGTAATCTTATATGTATTGGTCGAGGTGATATAGAAGACCATATTGACATTGTTCAGTCAGCTATTTCCTTTCCAAAACAACGCCTTGAGTCCGTTTAGACCGTTTGACATTTTAACTGGTTTTATTTCGTGATTTCTGTCACTAAGACAGTGATAAATAGGTAGTACCTACCTAGAATCAAGTAAGTACAAAAACTATACGGCTACTGGGTCCACACTACTTTTCAAATGAATGTCGAGAGATTGAAAGCGCGTTAACATTTTTGAGAGTTGTGTCCAATGCCTATTTTATTAATTATTGACTGTACTTGAGATGGCAAAACAAAAACGAACAGTGCTTTTAGCAGTTAAGATAATTACAAGGTATTTAAGGTTTCGAAGATAAGCTTTTTGAAAGCAATTACAAACGGTGTTAGGTAACAGTTCACGCTTTGCAGTAAACAAGACACAAAAGCTGCGCGTAATACTGCCGTTCAAAGCCAAAAGGTAGCATAAGCATAAGGTCTTCATTCTCTGATACTGCCTTTTTCTCTTGAGGGACACAATAGTGGTCGACCCGCTTTGAAACGTCCATTCTGCCCTAACCCGTATTGTTAATTATAGTTATATATTCCGCAACACAGCTATGATTTATTATTCCAACAGCAACCGCAGATTAAACTCTTTGTTTCCATTGACAAATTATCTGGCTACCATTTACTTTTATCCAGTTTGGAGTTGTTAAATGTCAGATAAATTTCAAGCCTAGTTTACAAGAAGTGAACAAGTCGCGTTGATAAATGTAGTATGGGACGTTTGAAGGTCTTCGTAGGAATATTGTAATTGATTCTGCGTTTGAGTATAAATCTAGGGTAGATGACAATAGATGGAAGGCTATTACAGAATATCAAACGCGCCGCTTTTAAGGTGTAATAATTTTTTAAATACACACAGAATAGCAATTAGATAATCTTTACGTACCTGCAGTGAGTTAAAATTTATCGGTTTTTTATAAGCCGAATATTTATTACACTGCTAGAGTTGTGTTTTACTTATGGTAAATTCAAGAAGGTCCTTAGAACTTTGTAATTTCCAATATCTTTATTCAAATGGTTTGCCCCGTTTCACTTGCCACTTTCATTGCCGCCAACCCGCTAGGCGGGTCGATTTTGTATGAGAATCAGAGACCTTGGCAATGAAAGTGTTAAAAACAGCTGGAACCCAAAAAACACCCACATATCCAAGAAATAAATCGAGAGTCCAAGTCGAGAGTTAATCATTTTAAATTGTAAGTACCTATTTAGTTTAGTGTCTACCTAAAACAACAAAAGCCTGCTTAATACATTTCTTTGATTTAATTGTTAATACAATTCCCATGGTGTTTATAGTTTACGTCTACTTGAGAAACGGTTAAGAGTACATTCACACCTGCACTCCCATTCAAAACCACTTACAAAAGGCAACAAAGCCCCTGCAAAAGTCTGGCTTGAAATAACCACTTATAAATCTAGCTGGACTTGTATTTAATCATTCCTGGGAGACTTTCTATGAGGACTGAATTATTTTAGAGCATTCTATGCCAACAACCGAGATCCAGGCACGTTTTGTATTAAAATCAGAGACTTGGGCATTGAATGTGGTAATCCTTCGCATGGAATAGAACATCCCATAAGCCTCTATACAAATGTAGAAATGCTTTGTAATATGCTAAGTTGGTGATTAAGTTGTTAAGAATATGATCTACGGAAAGTGTTATCGACCATTTCACCAATAAAATACCACTATTTTAGTTTTTTTCTGTGCTGTGTTTTATTGCTAAGCTACAATTAATTGTGATATTTCAAAAATCGCATTAAATATTTGAGATGCCATTCTTATGTTATGTCATACTAATTTTAATTTTGACTTAAAGTACTTTTTAAACATTTTTACTATTCTAACATGTCAAATAACAAATTTATTTTTTTAACAGAATCTATCAATCGTGTCCTATCAACTTGCAGGTATAAAGAAACGTCTTGCAACCGTGTCAAGTCGGTGGCTGACCATTGTGTTTTAGCCATTAAATCTACAACTAATGTTGTTAATTGGGTAAATTCCGCTGGTTATTAATTTGCTCTGTGAACCAACATCATTGATCTTTGATTTTGGCCAGTTATCTTATCACCGTGCAAGTTTTTCGATGTTTGTCGGTATATCTAAAGCTTAACGCTGTTACGTTACTGAATAATACGGATCGCAAATGTAAAGCAACATCTCTCAGTAAGGCCAGTAAATCAGCTGAGTGGACAGATGGCACTACTATCTGCCAAGCTTGGCATAGCGCAGATCTGTCACCATTTCTGCTTTCCTAGTACCTTGTCCGGTTGACTTGCACTTTGCAGTGGTATTTTATTTGTCTTTCTCAGAAAGGGTTATTATTTTTGTCTTGCAGTATATATTTTGAAAGGATTTAATTTTTTAAGAGAGCGAACTTGTGAATGTTGCTTGCTGAATGTTGTTTTGTGTTTACTGATATGAAGGTTGCACACATAAAAGGGTCAGATAATGTCAGTCGCAGTTAAAATGACAAATGAATCATTGTTCAGTATTCATGGCGGTATAGTATTCATTTTAAAGTTGCTGAGTATTCATTGTAAAATATTCATGGCAGTATTTGTGTGATTCTAACCTATTCATAGACAAGCGAGAATTGATGAAGCTGCCATAACTTTGTAGTTAAAACTTAATAACCACGTTTTACGAGCTACGTAAACATCTGTATTGTCTACTGTAACCAAAAACAAAAGGAAACTCTCAGAAACATTTTTATAAACGTTCTGTGACGTATGTCAAAAAATATTTCTCATACATCGGAAACATTATTGGCCTATCAAATATCCATAAATATTGATACTTGGGAAGTTTTATCTCCAGGGCCTTACGATAAATTGGAGGAGTAAATGGAAATTCATCGTGTTTCCCTTTTTTACCTGCCTTTTATTTTATGTTTGTGAGGCCCAAGTTATCTTTTACTTACATACATACATACATAAACTCACGCCTTCATTCCCAGAGTGGGGTAGGCAGAGCTACAGAATTACCAAGCACTCTTAAATAAGTTGATGATAATTCTGTAACCACGTTTTGCACAATCAGGCTAAGATGTTTACCAGTGTATTAGTGACAGGTTGCAAGCCCATCGCCTAAGAGTACTAGAAGCCTTTATTATTCCCTTAGTCGCCTCTTACGACATCCACGAGAAGACATGGAGTGGCACTATTCTAACCCGGTGACTATACTAAAATATTCAAAGGAAACGTTCTGGAGACTGTCGAAAGTAGTATAAAAGTACGTGTACAAATTTAGAATTTGGGACAAGTCGTATTACGAATAAGATTAATAAACTCGTCGTCGCTCTCCAAATATTTAATTTCCTCGTTTCAAATCCTTGAACCTTTCTTAACAGGATTGTGAAGCTAAACATTTTCATACGAAATGCGATAGCATTTCTCTCGCCTTAAATCTAGTCCGATTTTTACTATTTTTAAATATTATGGTCCGTATCTTCCCGTGGATGTCGTAAGAGGCGACTAAGGGACTAAAGGCTGATAGTACTGTTAGGCGATGTGCTTGCAACCTGCCACTAATACAATGGTAAACATCTTGTCCTAATTGTGCAAAATGTGGTTACAAAATTCTCAACGAATTTTTAAAGTTCTTGGTAATTCTGTAGATCTGCCAACCCCACTCTGGTAATAAAGGCGTGAGTTTATGGATGTAAATATATTGTAGATATTATGAAAATCTAGGCTTGAACGACTTCCTTTCCAAGACAATATTCCTGGGAACGAAATGAATGAAAAAAAAAACCGAAAACACACAAACCTAGATTTTCATAAGAACTACAAGTCTACAACATATTTAAAATTCGTGGAAATCGAAATTGATTCAGGGTGAGAAACGTTATCATCATTATGACATAGCTATGCAGTTAAATTTACGATGAGAGAAAAGGACAGAGCTATATAACTCCTATAGCTCTGTCCTGTACGCTCGCCGTAAAATGAACTGCATAGTTACGTCATAATAACCCCCGTGGAGCTACATTTGTAGAGATTTTTTTTGACAGCTACGCGAGCCTAGCCTTGCCTCACAATAGTCTTAAAATCTAATGATTTTTTGTACGTTGTTAATGATATGTGAATTTGCAGTAAAATTATGTTATCCATAGATAGTACAATCAAAATTAGCTTTGCGTTTGAATGCTATTTACTCGTAATCACACACCAGCGTGACTAGTGTGCGACATTTTTGTTCTGACTGACATTTTTTTTGTAAGACAAGACAACCAAATACAGCAACCCATTAGTGATTTACATAATTGTTCAGTTGCCTGTATCAACATTTTACCTTATTGTATTGTAATAAGGTTTAAAAGTGGATACCTTTTTGTAGTCGATGGTTCAAGTCAAATAAACTAATTTTTCTCAAACATGCTATGTAATGTTGGCGTTATGTTAGTTATTTTAGGCTTCAAAGTGCCACGTTCCCGACGGAACAACTCGAGAGAACTGTAAAGGAATTTCATACAAAATTGAAGGCCTAGGCCGGGAAGTATTTTTTTTTAAATTTTAATATGGCCATGACAGCTGGTTTTATGAACAGGCTGAATAGCTGAAAATCGTTTTTTTTTTTGTATCTGTGTGGTTCGGACCAAAAATATCCGCGTTAATGCCTATTACACAAATGTTTTTTGAGTGATGTTTTTTTTTATTTCATTGCATATGTTTGAGAAAAGCACTATACATACCTCGCCGTGAAAAGGGGTTGCCAGCCTCGTAACTATCCGACCTCGCTTCGCTCGGCCGTCTATATGAACTCGGCCTGCAACCACCTACTTCCCGGCGTCTGTAGTAATGTACTATACTTGTACATATTTTATTTACATGATTTAATAATAAAAGTTATCAAATAATCCAGAAGGAAGTCAACAACCATCTAAGTAACCAAGAAGGTTGAGCAATAAAATATGTTTTATTTAAGTGGGTACTTAAATGCGTAACCGGTGGTATTGATAAAGCTCACAAGTATTTCCATTCAAGTAATTTTCTACGCCAACTTTGACAAACTTAAGGAGCTTTAGGTTATGTGATTACCATAATCATAAAGACATTTATATATTTTTTCGATATGAATAGGGTTACATTTATTTTTGAATTACCAATGATTGTCAATTTCTTTTAGCGGTTTTCGGTTAGGTATAAAAATACTTGTAGACAAACGTTTACTCCATTTCGAAAAGGGTCAAAAGAAAACCAAAACTACAAAGTGTAATTAAAAAAAGAATTGCATAAAAATGCTTGTAATAGTGTCGTTAACCTGACAAACGACGAAGAACAGCAACAACTCTTTAATAGGTAACGACTTAATGACATCACTTGCGTACATTGAGCTAAGCCCATTAAAGCTGTGACGCAAGTAACTCGTAAATAACCTACTTTTATAGCATCCCCGTAATGAAATAACTATTTAAAGCACCGTGTATAGATGTCGTACATACAAATTGTTACCTTGACACGAGGTGCCCCAAGTTGTCAAATTAAGGGATTATAAAATATAGCCTAAATACTAACTAACGGTAAGTATACTACGTAAAGTAATATAATTAAGTTACAAGATAAAGTTTGGAAGTTCAGTAACAGCCTATTCTAAATAGCTGGAAGATATCCAAGTTATATATTTCTGAAAATACTGTTCTGTACTGAAATTAAATGCCTTATGTGAAAATGCATTACATTTCTAAAACATTACTAATATAACTTCTTGATTTCGGTTTAATAAGAAACAGATAAATAAGCGACTCTACTTTGCGGTCTTCTAACATACAGTTATTGTAAACATTGCAAGAATTTAGGCCTACGTTTGAATCCCAGGGATCACGGCCAGGCTGATGTGTAGGTAGGTTCCATAGTGTCACCTCGATATTGGCTCCATTTGGTACTACATCCAGGCTTCGGGCATAGAACGTATAGTGTACCGCAATCGCGGTCAAGTGGCTAAGACGCTTAAAGGCAAGCCCTACAATCAGATTAAACGATTTTCCTTCACTTCAACTGCTTCTTGCCTACTTGGAGAAAACTTATGCCGAACAGAAGTCAATGAAGCATTTAAATAAAAAATGTGGAATAGGTAGAGGCAAGGCATTATAAATAGAGTAAGGTTTTGATAATATTTAAAGGTTTAAAATCAAAGTGCTCTTTCTAGACGGATATTGTAATACGAATACCTACTCGTTCCAAACTTTATTTATTAATATTGTAATCCTTAGTGGCCCGGCACGTGCACGTGGCACCACGGGCACGTGGGGCCTCGTGAGGCACATATCTAACCACTGTAGAAATTTTCTTTTCAAAGATAACTAGTTTTATGACCAATGCTACATAATTCTGAATTCGTGTTTGTTCTGACTGATTAAAATATTCATTAATTATTTATACTTATTGAAAAGAGAATAACACGAATCAAAATCATTAATGACACCATAAGCAGATTAACGTCATACCAATCGTCACGAGCCGGCCTTGATTCCACGACCTTTATAAAATGAACCAATCCGTCTTAATACCAACAAGTTTCGACACCAAAGTTAAGTAGCAAGTAGCCAGTACTGCCGTGCTAGTGTAAAAGGCGATCATTCGACATTTTGACCAAATTGAGTTGTTATGACCATCGTGATATGGAGAACAAGCCGCGTCGACCCATCTTACCCGTTTGTCGATAAGAGGCTTGGTTGCGAAGATACGATAAGGAAAAAGACCGTATAACAGACTATTTTCCAGCAAATACTAATGAATAAAGCGGTAACTACACAATACTACATTAGAAAGACGTAAAACAAGACACTCCGCATTATTGTCTGGTGTAGGTTTTATTTATTAATAAGTTGAACTACTCTATAAGGCCGTAATTGCAGATTACTAAGTAAAAAGAACGAATAACATATTTTACCGCCTTTTAACTTAGTATTTCAAATGTTTTTTTCTATTTGCTCATAATTTAAATGAACGTAACAGAGTTTTCTAGACAAAAAGACCGTATGTCAGTATTTTGCGGTATTTTAGTCTAGTTAATGCCGAGTTTTAAATAATGATAAACTTGTTTAAAAAAACTTTTATTTTGTGATACGGTATTTTTACTTGGGACAGAGGTAGTTTTTAACGCTAGATTACTATTCGAATATCCACAGTCGACCCATGCTACTTAATAAAACCGTATAATCCCCAATCTCCTACATACCCCCCGCGGACGGGAGTGCTCGCGTTCGGGCGCCCTTCAGTTCGGTGACGTTACGGGTAATGAAGGTGCGTGTGCGCTGGCGCCCGTTATCACGCGAAAAGACGAGGACGACGAATTGACGATAAATCATAAAACTGAGTACATAATACCATTCTAAATGTTTGTTACCTGAGTACAGTAAAAATAAATAAAATAAATATATAAATTAATATATGATATATTTTTTTGGAGAACTAACATAATTGGGATAGACCAAAAAAATAACTCATGGTTTTTATAATCTAATACAAAAGAAAAGGTAATTTTAAGAGACCCATTTCATTAATTTTGTATTTGACCGAATAGTTTTGTTTTTATATCTTTATTTATTTAACAGAGATTTTATCGATGAATTACATGATAAGTTACGTTAAAAAGTGATTGTAATAGTATAATAAAACATACTATTTCAAGCGGTTTACGCCTAACCCGTAAGACACACCTGGGAGGGCTTCAAGCCAAAAACGAAAGTCAAACCACACGGTCAAATATACTTTTGTCGAAATGTCCAAAATAAATAAATATAACAAAAACTTAATCATGCAGAACGGCTTTAGAACCCCATTCCTCGAAATGGATTTCTAATTAGAGTAATTTAAAAAATTTGAACTATCCCAATTATGAATTATATTAGTATCTAAGAAAAACATGAACAATAAAAAAAACTAGAACATCTATAGTTAGCTTAAAGAAATAAGTCCTTTTTTTATAATGCATTTATACAAATATACAAATAAATAATAAAGTTTTTATGGAGAGAGTTTTATGGAAATAAAGCAAATCTAGAATATCAATAATTAGCTTACAGAGATGGTTAAGTCCTTTTATAAAGTGAATATTTTATAGACCATAAAACAAATATATCAGTAAATGATAAAGTGACTATAGTAAGATTTGTCTATTTACTTTTCATAATATATTTCACTAACATGAGGACTCAATCTAGCTAGAAGTCAAAATGACTTCTGTATCCCACTGTTTTACTATTAAAGTTAAACATGGATACTTAGTGAAATTGAACATCTCATTTAGTTATATAAAACTCAAGTCAAATATAGACTTAAAGGTGAAGCAAGCAATATCAATCTTGAGTCACAATATTATATGATATAAAAATAACAAAGTATAACTATCGCTTTATTGAACGATAAATAATCTACTGTATAATTGAGTTTTTAAACACTCAATTTATATTTTGACCCTTTTCTTCCCTTACTATACGACTGACTGACTATTCGTACATATTGGCAAGGAGTCTGACCTGTCTATGGAGGATGACTATTGAGGTAGACTAAGGTCTAGGGATAGCGATCCCAGAGCGTATGGAGGAGATCTCCTTATTTTTTCTATGGCATAGGAAGGCAAACGAGCACACAGGCCACCTGATGGTAAGTTGAAACTGTGACCCATAGACATTCGCATTCACAAGACTGCAAATGCACTGCCAACCCTGAGGACTAAGATGGAATGCCTCCATGCTAGTCATTTTACCGGCTATCTTATCCCTAAACCGGAACACAACAATGCGAACACTGCTGCTTGGCGGTAGGTTAATGGATAAGATGGTGGTACCAACCCGGACGGACCCTGCACAAGGTCCTCTCACAAGTAAAGTTCCTCCTTCCCTAAGGGAAGGGAATTCTTAGATTTGCTTTAATCTAGACTTCGGTTTCATAAATTATATCTACTATAGGTACATATTAACTTTATCTTTAAAACCAATTCACTTAGTACGTAGGTTGAATTTCAAGTGGTTAGGAGTCATTAAATAAACTAGGATAGTGTTAGATAAGTTTTAAATTATAGTCTACATACATACATACCTTCACGCCTGTAATCCCAGAGTAGGCTAGGCAGAGCTAAAAATTACAACTTTAAAAAGTTGTTGATAATTCAGTAACCACAATTTGCACAAATAGGCTAAGATGTTTACCAGCATATTAGTGACAGGTTGCAAGCCCATCGCCTAATAGTACTACAAGCATTTATTCCCTTAGTCGCCTCTTACGACATCCACGGGAAGACATGGAGTGGCACTATTCTAACCCGGCAACCACATATTATTGTAAATATTTAGGTATCAATATTCTAGAGAGTATTAGTATAGCTAGGACTTAAAACAAAGACTTAAAGAATTCTAGGGTTACTATAGGTTCACAACTATTGGGTTATATTAGATTACTTGACGATCACATGCCAAAACTAATTTACTTTTAAAATAGGTTGTTAGGAATAGGAAGCTTAATAGACTAGGAATGTTACTTATGGTGACTAAGTTATTAGGTTAGGTAGATAGATGTAGTAGGAATTAGGTAAAAATAAAATAAAAATAAAATTTTAGCTATTATAATTGGTTCCACGAGGACCAGGATTTGAGTAATTCTATTTAAAAGTGCTTAGGCTACATTAGGGTTATTGCAAGGAGAATATATTGAGTTTCATTTTAGTAAATAAACATTTACCAAAGCAAAAGGAAATCGCCCGATGCTTTCATCGCACACACACTTCCGAGGGATAGACAGACGCAAGTCGAAAACAGAATTTAGTACGTAAACTAGGTCCATTAATGCCTGCTCTTAGCTTGAAATTTTGCGAGGACTTGCCAGAATTCAACCAAGAAAATGTCGATGAATTATAGGTTAAGTATTTTTAACCTATAATTCATCGACTTTTTCATGGTTGGATTCTGGCAAGTCCTCCCAAAATTGCAATTCAATTACTTTATGAGACTGATTATGTTTAAATTAAAATAATTAAAAAAGAAGTTTTGATTAACAGTGCGTCATACAGACGAATCAAAGAGTATTATTGTTGATTTATTGAATAACTATAACACGACACCAATCTTAGAAGAGATAATATTTCCTGTGATTTAACTGTTAATTTTTGTTTATTTCAAATATATTTGTACCGAATTTATGATGGTTTTAATTAGCAATTAGTCTAACCTTTCATCGTAGTACTAGATTAAAAAACCGTATTTCGTCTGACTTATGAAGACATACGTTTTTTTAGACTAGTATATAAATATAAAATGATCGATACGAAAACAAACCATATTTTTTTGATTTGCGTACTAGACAAGATAAACGTATTTTTGTTATTCGGCGTTATTATTTAGATCAGAATTATTCAAAAAATATTTTGTACTAAGCAATAAGGCGGTATGTTGCAAATACGTCTTTTTAATTAAGCATTATTGTGATACGTTCAAGCCCTAGTTTAGTATGAAGACGTATGAAGGAAAATCAAGCCTATAAGGCGGTATAGTGCTCATATACCGCCTTTTTGCTTGTTTTTCAGTGGCAATTATTAATCGGCAACAAAACAAAAAGGAAAAAATGCGTGTAAAAAAAAAACTGTAGGTAATAAAAATACATTACTTATGTAGAAAACTAGTAAAACACAATGTCTATCCGACCCAAAAAGTTTCATTTCAATATCTGTTTAAATTACCTAGAAATATGAAAATGAAGATTTCGGTCACTTTTTTGCGATTATCTCGAAAGTGTCTTTTGTCGAAAAGTCGCCTTTTACACTAGCACGGCAGAGTACTTGATATCAGATCATCTCTGACGTCAGATGACCCAGTTACCATACTTGCTGACACGGGATGATTAGAATCTGGGTTGTGTGATGTGAATTGATAAAACCAAGTAGCAGGTTTTGTTTTAATAAAAGGTCTACATATTATTATGTGTGTTAAGTGGACAAGTGTGTTTAAAAGACTATCTAATATGGGTAAACACCAAAATAAATGTTCATAAAAACGCAATTTAAATGTTTAAATGTCACTTAAATGATGTTATTCGACGTTAATCGACAGTTTCGTACCGGTCACAAAACTCTAATTTAACTGGAAATTTATTTTGGTTTATACGCATATGAATAGTGAATTTCGAAAAGTTTCTGAATTGAACTGAAGTTACAGCAGTCGTTAATTTGGAGTAATATACAGGTTGTCCCAGAAACCGACGTCAACCCGCTTAGGGCTGATAGAGCAGCTCATAAGCTATCGATTTAACCCCCATGTATGTTCAGCAATTGTTATTAGTTTCCGAGATATTGATCATTTTAATCTGAATTTTTGCCATTTTTTCTTATGTCCATGGTACGAAAAAACCCTAAATTCATGTATTAAGTCATATTATTTTTAGTGTTTTCTTGCATGATTAGAATCACTGTGAAATAAAGAAGTTTTTAAAGCTACATGCCAATTTCTTTTTTATTACAAATGTTTGAGTAAACGCACAGAGTTACTTTCTCTATACTAAGAGAACCCCGCGTTCGTTTTTCACCAAGTATGGAAAAACAAACTTTGTGTGTTTACTCAAAAAGTGGTAATGAAAATAAATTTGGCATGTAGCTTTAAAAACTTCCTCATTGTACAGTGATTCTAATCATGCAAGAAAACACTGAAAAAAATGTGAATTAATACATGAATTTAGGGGTTTTTCGTAGCACGGACATAAGGAAAAATTACAAAAATTCAGATTAAAATGATCAATATCTCCGAAACTAATAACAATTGCTAATACATGGGGGTTAAATCGATAGCTTATGAGCTGCTCTATGAGCCCTAGGCGGGTTGACGTCGGTTTCTGGGACACCCTGTATATTAGGTATATTTGCTAGACAAAAGTTTAACAAGCAGTTTTGAAGGACGAACTTTACAACCTTTCGACACAATCTGTGTTAAAGATTATGATGACGTCAAGTTTCGAACTAAACTAGTAACAATATCTTACACTTATTTCACCAGTTTAACACTGACTTATCCTAGATTGATCTCATATCAAATTCTATTACTTTAGATCCACACCGGACGGACATTATACATTCAAATTGACTGTCAAATTGGAGTTTAATCACCTAAAGAATTGTATGTACATTACTACAATCATGATTACGTGATAATACAAGTTGTCAAAAACTCACTATTATGATCTAACGTCATGTCATACTATTAGCTGTCACAGTAGAAATTGCACTGTTTGGTTTTATAATCATTATGTAACATACCGAATGTTTTGATCCCTAAATAATAAGCCCAGACACTAATATCACACTTATAAGTATCGTTTAATTTTAGAACCACCACTTAAAAATCATCATCTTTTTTTATTTTTAAATCACATTTCAAATGTAACAAACCAGGAAATCGTAACCTAGAAATCAGGCTGCCTTTAGAACCTTTATGAAAACCTCTAGGCCCAAAACATTACCCCCAGTCTTGGGCATTTGGGTAGGTACATGGTTGTTAAGTGTTGACAATGTATTTGAATTGTTCATACGCCTATGCCAAACTTATAACCGAAGTAATCACTAACACTAGTACTGCTCTCCTAAGCCATTAAGCAGTATCTCAAATTCAAGAACCAAACCAGTTTTAACTCTCGTGTTTTAGTAATAAGATTGATTTTAGTACAGATTTTTTATCTGATATACTGCCTATTGGCTCAGGGCAGAACCGTAATTAGTAGTATTAGTTGTAGTAGCAGTAGAGTAAAAAAAACTTCTCTACAAATCGTCACCATTATTTCGTTTTTGCCACAACAATAAACAAATGACGTTTCTTTCAATCTCCAAAAAGAAAGTAGGCCTCTAAATCACTGCTACCCTAGTTACAATTAAGTGAGCAGATGTGGGTCGGGCCGATAAGGCTATGGTTTTAATTTGGAGCGATCGTGCCTCGGACCGGACCGCAGGCCACAAGGTGCTCGTTCGGTTGCCTAATATTGTCCAATCACTTGCATACTTATACCTGTGACGGGCCCATTGTTCATCTCTACTAAAATAGGGTTGACGCCAAATTAGTCGCATGACATAAAAAGCATGGTAGAAGTTTGAATAATTCGTCAGTGTCAGTTACATTTTAATTTCTACTAATTACATATTTATTGATGTTAACAATTAAATGTAAAAAAAAAGCTTATTTAAATTAAAATAAACCTAAGCTACTCAAATATTAAAGATGTAAATAAAAATCACCACTATAAAAAGACCACCCCCTCTAGCAGGTCCGCTCGCGGCATGGTCCCTATGACACTGGCTGCATTACCTCTCTGGATAGCTAGCCCAATTCTTTGGGAGATGTAAGCAAAAGCGCAAGGATCTCCGGAGGTGTCTATGAGCCGGGATGACAGAGGCTTAATAAAGCGTTTGTCATTTATATTATGATCGATCAATTTGTATAACCTTAAGTGAATAATCATCAATTTAGAAATGAATGTAGGTATGTGTGTATGAATGTAAACAATGTATTGTACAAAATGCAAAATCAATGTCATGTCTGTTAGTAACAAGGGTATGTACAACTTTCTGGCCAAAAATCATCTAAATATGTTTACTATTACAATTAAACGCTTTTCGATTACTCAAACACGAAATTACAGATCAAAATTACGCTCAAAGATTTCGTATTGACTTTGGTAATAATCTAATTACTTATATATAATATATAATTTGGTCTTCAGACAATGCAATGACAAACGACGCATTTTTTTTGTTTCATACTACGAATAGTAATTATTTATTTTCATAGCACACGCATGATAGTACCCAGTCACAGAATTAGAAAAAAAAAACAAAGAACTGCACATACTCGTACTAAACGGTGTCTATACTTGTGACTCGTAATGTCTAATAGGGAATCTGACGTTTAAAGTAAATTAATATGCGCATGATCAAAGAGGCAGCCCTAGGCCCGTGACCGATTTACGTCAGGAGCTAATCATTTAGCTCGGATGGCTAATGACAGTGGGCAGTATTGTTCGGCGCTTGCGCAAGTCGTGTCGTAACTGCTTTGAACTCCAAACTTTCTTGTTATTAATTATTCTGTTGCCTTAAAATTAAGCCTGAACGCCTTGGGAATTCTTTGTCTTTATAATGTTTAGCGAGTTTCGTTTATCAATTGTGTTTTACTCGATTACGGCAAGTTGAAGAGAAAGGGTTTTGATTGTTCATCAATGTATATGGGTATAGATCTTCCATATACCAAACCAATTTTGATAAATAAGGAGTCGTTATATTCCTTAAAGTACTGTCGAAGCTATATTTTTTTTTTTTTGAGGGGACGATGTCACACCAATTAACCTGGTCTCAAACTAAGCTCAAGGCTTGTACTTTGGGTACTAGACAACGATATAAATACTTATACAGAGAAACATATACTTAAATACATAGAAAAACATCCATGACTCAGGAACAAATATTCGCGTTCATCACATAAATATCTGCCCTTACCGGGATTTGAAACCAGGACCGCTAGCTTCGTAGACCAACTAGGCCAGCGCCTCGTCAAAATAAAATAGAAATCTTAGTCCGATTTTGGGTTACAAACCTTTGTCTTGTTATTTGTATTCAAAATGTGTAAAAAGTAGTTCTTTCTATTTAATTGAATATAAATTATTTTCACTCTTTTGCTTCTGGCACATTATTATAAAGATCTAAAAAGAAATCTCAGTAAAAATTCAATTTATAAAATATATGATAACGGCGGTAAATATTAAATTTATCCTCATTTATAAGATAATATCTCTTGAAAACGAATAAAAAATCCCGTTACCCTTAATCATTTTAGACTCCTACTTGATTCCTTATTAACCTCAGAAAAATATTTTATTTCAGTAACACACGTATTACGACTAGTATATTTTACTCTTAGATATACTTTAATACTAATAATAAGCCCACAAGAACAAACACCCACATTTGTGCTCTAAAAAAACCACATGAGCACGGAAAACAGGATGTCCAAAATAAAAACACAACGCACCGGCATTTAAGGTGTTTTACGTGCCATAAAAACTGAGCACACTTATACGCGTAAATATGCGGATTTCGCTGTCATATGATATGACACGCGTTTCATACAATTACCTACATGATTCGGGCACACGTCACGTGGGCTGTTTGTGTGGGAATGAAGCAAATGATAACGTTCGCAATCCTCCTCTAATGGTCCAGTACGATATACCCCACGCAAATTAAATGTTCGCGCGAACAATAACGCATCAAGATAAAAAACTGGTCAAGTGCGAGTCCAACTCGCGCACTGAGGGTTCCGTACTGCCGTACAGCAGGTATTATTGGGAATCGAATCAGCGCGAGATTCTCACCTTCAGAACAATAGTGACCTAATTCAAAATTTCAGCTTTAAAATTGCAAGTCATAAATTTATTACCATAGAGACCTAATTCGAAATTTAAAATTTCTGTATTAAGTCACTATTGTTCTGAAGGTGCGATTTGATGTTTTTTTTCAGGGTTTGTACCATACCGTATTAAAACCAAAATTTGCGCTGGTATGTTTTACCGTTTTTACGATACAATAAAAATTAAAATACGTTTCCTGTAGGCATGGCGGCCGCCTTTATTTTTTCTTGTTTCTTTGTTAGTAAATCCACCGTAAAATATATATATGAAAAAAGAGTGCTATTATATTACGGTTCAAAAGTTTCGGCTCTTTAAAGTTAGGACTGACGGACGGACGGACTGACAGCGTAGGCATATTAACAGGGTCCCGTTGGGTACCCTTCGGATATGGAACCCTAAAAACATACAATTTGGATTGCTAGAGCTGGTATATAGTTGCTGGTCACACTTACTGAACGAATTTCTTTTTTTGGTTTGTTTATACTGAGCTTACGCCTAAATGTCTGCCGAAATGTCACACCGCATGTCCGCGATTTTCGAAAATCGGCCTGATGCGTAGGATTGACGTAAGCTGATGACCGATCGCGTCAACTTCATACGTTTAGAGTCCGAAAGAGAACAGAAACGTAAGCATCATCTGCATTTTGACTAGGCCTAGTAATTTATTCGTACCTACTTAGTATCTTTTCACATTCTCCTTATCAAGGCCGCCGCTCCCCATCAAGGTGTTCTTTAGCTACCATTGACGTGGCATTAAAATAACGACGTTGCAGTTCAATAGCTACGTAAAAATAAGACATAATGCATAATACCATTTTACAGGCGTCTCATTGAAATGCGAATAAATTAACATAAATGACGCGGGAGCGTTTGCGGAACAACGTAACGCAATAAATATCTGAGTAAATGACGGCGGCGTGGTAAGTTTCGTTTGGAGATGGCGCGACTCGAAGACATAAATAAAGATTTATTGTGGCTGAATGTGCGACAGCTCAGCACCGTTGCTTCCTGGAGCGAGTTACTTCAAAACATTTTTGCCTGAGTCGTGACCTAAATTTACGCACGCCTGTTGCCTGTAACGTAACCTCATGTAACGGTCCTCAGGGGTCGCTTTACCCGACTTTTTTGTCGGCTAAGCTACAGTTTTGAAGCTAACGGCTGATGTTAAATCGTGACTGCCGATTACTAGGAAATTGAAAAGCAAACATAAACAAGATTGCGCTCGGCTGGGGCGATTACGAAACCATATTCAGCGTAAGTCGGCAATTTAAAGGGAAACTCATGTTCCAGAAAAAGTATTATACTTTGAATTAGATGTCTAAGTGTACAGTTGTTATGCGGCGAGCGTACGGGTGCACGGGAGGCGTATATCGCGGCATCTGCGCTGCGCCTGCGCGCTTTGTTAGCTGCGCGGACGGAATAACAAGTCTATCGGAACTATTAGCAAATATGAAACCTTCAATTAGACCTTATTTATAGTAAAAGTATCGAACAAGGCGGGGTCTTGCAGCCCGAACGGTGTTGCGTATAATTTATGTACAATTATTACTTTCAACCTAAAGCTGTATTAGGCGACTGCACTGCACGGATTCTTCGACGTGTAATTGCACCCGTTTTATGTACATGGGCAACTATTCAGGTAAATACTTTAAATACATAATTTAAGCGGTAAATTAGGAATTTAAAGGTTATTTTTGAGGTATCATGTTATACTAGATGTGACCTGTGTTAAAAATGACAGAACCACATACGCGCCCGTTTTGGTTGGCTCGCGTGAGAAACACGGCCATCATGCTCACTAATGGCCGAAGCGTAGCGTGTTTTAATGTGCAAACGTGAATTTAAAGATACAACATGAAATATTACGGCGATATTAGTAAATTATCTGTAAATTCACCACGTCGCTCGAGGCTAGCTTAAAGTTTCCGCGAGAGAATTGCAATTTATGCCGTAAACAATGACCACGCAGCCTCACGTCACGTCATAGGTCAGCTGAGAGAAGTGTAATAGATTACATGAATCGTGGGTGTACTTGCGAATTCGTAAGTTGAGACGTTAGTGCATTTATCTTAAGTATTTATGGTGTATTTGAACTCGGTAGCGAGCTTCCGAGTATAAGTTGAAAGCTTGATGGTCGAGGATTCGCGGCGCTGCTGTAAGACCCGACAAATATTTAATTAATTGCTTTATTGTGGTGCTTCGCATTTGGCGTTCTCTCTGCCGAGGTTTAGTTTTATTGCTTGTTTGTACCGCTTTAACTCCCTTGGTTAGATTCCCTTTACAGTCAGCAAATGCAAATAAATACTAGAGAAACGAGTCAGTTAAATTATTTATCCTTGTTGTATTGAACAAAGTTGTATTGTTGTAATCAGATTGTGGTCGTAGCAGATGTAAATTGCCTTTCTAATGTATGATCATGATCATAACAAGTTGGTCAATGCACTGATTTCAACATTGTCTTTATTATTTGTGAACAAGCGTTATTTACAAATTGAATTATAAGAAAAGGACAGGTCACGGTTCGCGAGTCTACGACCCGATGATTGCATGCTTGCAACAATTGGATCCACTTCGATTGTTCTGTCGTTAATCTTATATAATTTCATATCTGCTATTTATTCAACGAAAGCCAATTGTTCGAGATGTATACCGTGACCATTATTTACAATTACTTCTTATCTTTATTCTCGTTTGGTTAGAAAATATTGTGTCAGAGTGACGTATCGTAGCCGGCAGGGGACCGGTCCGTCGACAGTTAGACAATGCCGAAGGTAATTTTAGAGCATACCAACTTACATAATTTGCTTCTACGTATTTCGCAATCGGTCCGATCAGATAAACGTCGTGACGTAAAAACGGATTAACCGTTCGGAATATTTACTGTTTGTATTGTTTGCTTTCCTATAGATGATAATAAATAATAAATCATGCCTAGTTCCCTATTTGTTATTTATTGAAAGTGTCCGTACAGTTCGTCTGAACATTCCATCAAATTCGCTCGCGGTGTCGGATCCGCTCACCGGATGCTGTGTGGCAATGCTGAAATGCCCATGCACGTTGCAGCTCTTATCAGATATAATTGTTTATGCATCCGTGTCCATTTGATTCTGAATCGAATAATGGATTCCATATCAAATAATTCGTGGCAAATATCTAGCTAGATTGAATAACCTCGTAGATCGTGACGACTCAGGAGCGAGATTGCAAAACCAAACACTTTATTACCTTTGCGAATATTTTATGTTTTACACTCGGTGTGTGGTCCCATTTTCGATACTAAAAGTTTGTATAGACGGAAAACATTTCGATATCCGTCCAATCGATTGTAATAAATTGTTTCTGAGAGTTCAGCTCAATTTATGTTATAAGTTCTGAAGTGTGTTTTGGGAAACTTCGTGGTTGAGTTTGGGAAGTGTTTTCATAACAAGAAATTGAGAAAGTGTACTTTTATTTAATACGTTTTAAACAGCACTTAATATAAAGACCCTTAAACTGCGTAACGACGATTACTAGCTTGTAGTAAATTTATACGTACAAGAAGTTAAAGAAGTGATTGCAAAATTGCGTTTCCTGCCTTCATAATATTATGTGGGAACTGCAGATAGGTGGTTATTAACTAGGATGCGTTTAAACGGACCTTGGCGCGTAATGCCCCATACATATTGATGATGTATTGACTTAGGGCTCTCTGGTTGCGAGCCAAGATCCAGTTCAATGGGCGACTAATAGCTCCATATATGCGTTGTAATTACGTCAAGTTGTTCCGACACTCTACTTGTACTCCACCGGTTCCATTGTGTTCCCTTGTCCGTCAGAGATCTGTCTAATTAAAGGCCTACAATCAATTTAATTGTAATGAGACAACAAGATCGAGAGGAAGCTTTGATTGCCATTGTGATTGTGCCTACTGATAACGCGTTAACTAATACACGTTTACAATATTCAGCCTGCGTATTGGAACCATATTTCGTACTGATCAAACTCAACTCCGCATACATAATATCATATTTTGGTCAGTCTGTAAGGTCAGTGGATCCAACGACAGTGCTGATTTTCATACAAAAGTAATAGTTTTTTCTGATTAAATAAACGGTTACATTTATAATTTACTCTGGTTTTAACTGTCTTTTCAGATAACAATATGTGTATTTTTTTGACCCTCTGCAATTTGAATTTTAAGAACAGTCGAACGCGAAATACTTAGTTGCAATTTGTAGATTTATTGATCGTACACAGACCTCACTCAATTCTCAATCGCGAAAATGGGGTAGTAACATCATTTTAAATAGTTTTCTTCGTAAATAAATACGGTGAAATGATTAAAAAGTTAATCGGTAACTAAGCAGACCCCATCGATTTCGTGGTGTATTTAACAAGATGTTAAAGCAACAATGCACAAAAATGATCGTGTTTATAACGTTCTGCTATGTAACTTGTCCTGTCGCGTGCAGCCTGCATTGGCTGCATCGATCTGTGTTGACATCTGCCTCACGCATGAACGGCTACCTGCAACTGTCTGAGATTGCATCTGCGACATGCAGTTACATTTACATCCGTAATGAATTTGTTTAAGCTCTATTAGAAATCCATTAATTGCTAGAAGTATTCTTCTGTTGGAACTTTAAACAGAAGAATCTTGCAAAAGCTGGTTTGACACATTAATAATTTGACTTAAGTTATTTATTTTGTGTAAATCGTTCTAAATTACTGTATGCCTTTATTTATTTCTCTTTCTTAATTCTATTTTTATACACTTCGTCTACTTTTCTAAATGTAGCCGTCGTCGTTCTAGATAAAATATTCATGCGCTGTATTACAGATACATTATTCTTCCTACATCAGTGCGACACCTTATGCTTATCAAATCTTACAATGCAAAGATCTGCGTTTACAAGACTTTCACCCGCTTTTAAGGAAAGTAGGTAATTACAACACCTTGGCCTTATGTGTATAACCATTGCAGCAAATATCCGCTTACGTCTCTGACGCGATTGATAACATCTGCTTTACAAAAGGGATATCATAAAACTGAAGCAAGGTATTTGTGTAAAAACGTACATATTTAATGTAATAGGATTTCAAAATGACGTTTAGTCTACGTATGTATAGCATTCAGTCAAGTAGCTTGCTTTGAAATCAGTTAACGCATAAATTAATAATGTAAAAAATATCAAAACAGGGCAACTTAATAAACAAGATTTTTTATTTCATTGCTTGAAATTTTGGGTTTTGGGAAAGTTCGTTTTTTTGTAGTCATTCTATTTCATGATCAATATCATCACTTTAGCTAAAAGACATTCACAGCTCAACATAACCTTCCCCGAGGGTCTCTACGAGACGTTGGATTTAGTGCTCGCATCCAACCATTATTCTCACTACCATATTATTTTCTTCTTAAAGTATAGTCACTCTCCGGCCCTTTAACAATTTCTCAGCGCATTGATACGCTCCCCTTTTAACGAACCAGTGAACATTTCGCAGTTATTCGCTGCTAGTTGCATAACAATTAAACTATCTAGTAATACGACCTTAAACGTAAACGACAGCTGATTCAGTAACGGACGTGATACGGCTATCGGACTCAATCAGCAGCTAGCGCCTCGTCTCGGGTTACTTGCTACGTAACATGAGCTTACTCGTACATTACGTGGGCTCTGGATCGCTCTGATGGTAAATTTTCCGGCTTCATACACCTGAAGATTGCCTAGAATCTAGGTGACAACTCTGTAAAATTAAATTGCTCAACGTTGAAATAGCTATCTTTATGAGATAAAGTTATAAAACACTGAATTTTTAATGTGTTGTTCTTGGCAAGTCCATGGTTTTTTAAAATTAATCAGAGGAAAAGCTCTGGCCTCAAAACCAGCTTGAGCAGCAATTATTTTACATTGTTATTGGCAGTAGGTCAGTCTGTCCATTACTCAGAACATTTTGTTTAACACTTGCTAGATAATTGTTAAAAAACATTTTTATTAAATTTCAAGTTATTTTATTTTACTACCTTAGCACATAATTAATTGTTGTCAATTGAAGATCGTAATAAATTAATAAAACTAAAGTTGGGTACAAACTACAAAGGTGGTGATGTATCTTCTAGCAACCTTATTCCCCTGCAAATTCCTGTGATCCTTAATCACAATTTGCAGGGGAATAATGTTGCTAGAAGATACATCACCACCTTTGTAGTTTGTACCCAACTTTAGTTTTATTAATTTATTACGATCTTCAATTGACAACAATTCATTATGTGCTAAGGTAGTAAAATAAAATACCGTTTCTAGATTTTACTCTGCTGATTACAGTAAAAATATCTTTGGTTTTTTTTATGCAGTAGTTATTTTTATATTTAGGAAAAACAGTAAAAAAAGTTGGATTGTGAATGTTAGGAATACACTTATAGTGCCCTTAGTCCATTTATTTAAAAAATATATATATATACAACTGTCATGTTCATTTTTTATCTGTGCAAAGTGATGCAAAGCAGTAAACGCAAAATAGTTTATTTATTTTAATGGCGTCTACAAATTATGTAATTAATTAAATTACGCAAAAAAACAAATTTGTGAACAAACGGCAGCGAATGATTGACAAGTGAGTGACATGACATGACAGTCAGTTCTGTATCTGTTTAAAGTTACTTTATTTTATTTTATGTCATGCTAAGATCACGACATCAGTATTCCTAACTTTGGATATACGGTCTTTTTAATGAATATTTCTTTAATAAATTATTAACGACGAATTTAAGTTAAATAAAGGGCAAAACTATTCAGTGTGAGCCTCCTCGGGTGCCTTGGTTTGACTATGCTCGGCTACGCAGAGCAGAGGTTGTCAGCGCGCATAGGCTTCGGTCCGGACATGTTCCTTTAAATCAGTTTGCGCATCTCATGAGGAAAGTAGAGTCGCCCAACTGCGAAGAGTGCGGGATAGTAGAGGATGTGCAACACTTTTTAATGGAATGTGTTCGGACTCGTGCAAAGAGGGAAAAGTTGTTTATACAATTTGGCATTAACTGTTCAAATGTTGGCATCTTCCAATCCATATCGGCAGAACCTTTGTCAGAGGTTGCTAAATTTGTTTATAGTTTTTTTTTGTAAATAAGAGTTTCAATAACATTTTTTATTTCTAGCGTTTTTTTATGTGTGATGTTTGTCAGTGTACTTGTATTTAGGCCAGCCGGAGCTGACATGTTCAAGGTTGAACAAAGCTTCAAAATAAACAAAGATTTAAAAAAAAAAAAAAAAAAGTTAATTAAAGAAAAACTGAGAAATACGGGTAGTCTAATTTTTAACCAGCTATTATAAACGCGAAAAATAAATAACGCTTTTTTTTTAAATGTTGTCAATTGAAGATCATCTAGATTTAAGCATTTAAAGTGTGGCTTCACTTGCTTCGAGTTTGCATTGTCTAGGAGTCTCGTGCATAGAAGCAATAAATATATTCTTAGGTTGTAACTTTAGTTTGTCCCAAATAATACTAACCAACGCCTGTCCAAGATAAAAACTAGATTAATCTTATTCTGCAACTAGCTCTTCAAAATTCACCGGATGACCGCAGGTAGTCGGGCAGACGCACTTAATTGTGAGTTAATTATGTCTGTTCTCTTTACAAATCAGGCATGCACATTGCACATCTACAGACTTGATACATTAATTCAAATTATTTATTCAGCAAATTGGCCTTGAACCTGACGTGGCCGCTTAATACGGCTATAATATGGCGAAATGTATTAGCGTTTCGCATAAGACTGGCTGATAAGAAACGCCATTTCGAGTTTATAAAAGAGAAATATCCTATAGGGACTACGGTTAGCACTTAAAAAATGCAATGGACACAAGCTTTATAAATTTTACTTTCAATTGAAGTTAATTTTTTGCCTCGCTAAGCAATCTTGTGTAACTAGTCTCCTTCTAATTACCAGTCGCCTATCTGTACCGACCTTACTACCACTTAACAGTTTCCTTCTTTTTCTATCTGGCAAAGTGGGAGTAGGACAGTTGCATTAGTTATCGTGCACGGTTTAAGTCGGGTTCCGTAATAGGGGTGCGTCGGCAACGGGTTTATGCGGAAGGACGTTTTAGGCAGCATGGCATGGCAGCCTTTATGCGGCATGTGACAAGGCTTTGCATGCGTTTGCGCATGCGTTGGTCAATTAGACTTGTCACGACTTGTGATTTAAAATAACAAGGGAATTGGTATAATGGGAATAATGAATATGGTACTTATGTATAAATGTGTTCTTAGTTCTGTTGATCCATGAAAGAAAGGATCAAAGGAGGTTTGTTATGTTTATATTTAAATGATAAAAGTTTACTTATCACGCCACGATGGTTATTCAAAAATACGAGGAATGTGATTGATTCATTTAATAAAAAAAATGACAAACGACAGTTACCAGTGCGAAGCGAACCATAAGAAAACCCGTAAAAAAAAAATATAAGAGACAAAAATGACTACAGTAGAGGTATTCCATCTTAGTAATCGGAAAAAAGATAAGACAAGCATAATGTCCATCTCAGTCCTGAGGGTCTTGAACGCATTTTCAGGTTAAGGGTTTCGGTCTACTTCTCAAACATCACTTCTTATTGGTTATTCATCAGGTGCCTGTGTAATCGTTTAACCAATTTTCAGTCGATTGTGTATGTAGCTCATGTATTTAAAAATAGGCGATAGTGACGAATATATGCATTATTTTTACCTCAAGTTCTTTCTTCTACTAGCTCTATTTCTAGGATTGTAAAGTAATCTCGCTTCACACGCAATCAATACATCATTTGAGCTAAAAGCTGTCACACGTAGTTCTCATAAAGTAAAAAATAACGTTCATGCAATCGCAAAACAATTTTCTACTCGTGTATGAAATGTTTCAACCGCAATTGGTCCGTACAGGTCGTAAATCAAACTGTGTAATCAATAACGACCAATCAGATGTTTGCGTAAATAGTGATTATAATGAATTCAATCAATCAGAATGTTATGTGACCGATCTCGCTAACCGCGTCGCCTACGCATGAATAAGCTAACTGTAACTGATAAATCTATTTCAACCGTGAAAACTACGCTTTCACATTGTTTTCAATGGTCTTTTGTTTTTACTTCTTTGTGTCATCTGTTCGGTTTTTAAAATAAGAACAAGGTTATACTTCGATTGTTGATAAGAGCGAAAGTTTTACTTTTACTTCTGTTTTAGAATCTACTACAGGAGGCCCGCGACTTCGTTTGCGTAGAATTAATTTCCTACTCCTCCTATTTTAACCTCTTAGGGAATGAATTTTCTAATATCCCGTCTTAGTGCACCCCTAAGAGAGAGCGTCGGTGGCTTAGTGGCTTAGGGGGTCGACTCGTGATCGAAAGGTACCAATGAGAGACATTACCCGATGCTTTTACGGTGAAGGAAAAACATCGTGAGGAAATCTGCACATTCGAACAGCTGGAGTGTGTAAGAGGGTAATTGAACAAAAGATCCTAAAGGGTCGATGTATGTATGTATCTGTAAAGGGCCCATCTATTAGATAAGATAACACCCCTGGGATATCCAAGGAATATTCCCTACTTTCAAGTGTCTAGGTCCAGCGGTTTATTTTATGCGTTGATCGATCAGTCAGCCAATCAGTTTACTTTATATGTATATAATATCATTGTATTTAATACTTATAAGTCAAACATAGTATAAAATGAAGTCGCTTCAGCCGTCTGTTCTCTTCTTTAAACTACTCAACCGATTTTAATGCAGTTTTCTGCAATAGGTAGAGTGATTCGAGAGGAATGTTTTTATATATAACAAATTCTGGTCTATGTACGGGTGTTACCGATAACTAACATAAATTGAAGCGAAGCGAGGGCGGGTCGCTAGTTACTTATAAGTCAAACAAACGTAATATCTGGATCTGTTACCACATAAGGTTTACACGAATTAACGAACTTATAGAAATTTATACATACCTTCACGCATACTTTCCCAGGGGTAGACAGAGCTACAGAATTACCAACAACTCTAAAAACTTGTTGATAACTCTGTAAATTTATAGGAAAAAATATAGTTCTGCAAAGAAAAAACCGCCAAGTTACAGTCAGTAAAAAGGGACAGAGCTTAAGATTAATATATCTTGGTCTCTTTTACTGCATGAAACTTGACAAGATTAACAGCTCATAGTTCTTTCTCTGCACATTAAAGACTCTTGAGCTGCTATGCGTAAACAATCTGCTACGATGCTATTTGAGAAGGAAGTAGATTTTATATTGTACATACATACATACATAAACTCACGCCTTCATTCCCAGAGTGAGGTAGGCAGAGCTAAAGAATTATCAACAAGTCTTAAAACTCCTTTATAATTCTGTAACCACATTTTGCACAAGTAGGCAATATTATATTGTAAGATGGGAATAATAGCAGAGAGGTAAGAAAGCTGAAACGCAGTAATACTATATGTTCTTTTAATTTTTTGACAAATTATAACCGACGAACTTTTAATGCCCACTGGCACGTAGGAACGTAACAACCTTAAATATTAACCCTGTTATTCATTAACGCGCAATAGCTAACGTGTACTTGAAGTATGCTCTGTCCTTACTTGTCCTTATGCCATTTGAATTGGACACAGACAGACAATTAATAATAAAATTAAAATAAGTTTATTGTGTGTTTATGAATAAGGGGGCTATAGTGTATTGGCGCAGCAGCTTTGTTAACAAAACGCGCGACCAAAGTCAAAATAAATGAACTCTACCATGCGAGACAACTTAAAATCAGTAATTAAATTATTAATTAAACAACTAAGTAACGAGTTATTCACGAGAACAACCCGTCTATGGACTACACTGCCATCACTATTCAAATTAATTCTACCAATCGAAAAAGAATTAAGAAAGATTCTAAATCCCAATAAAATTCCTGTACGTGCTCAATTCGTCACGTATCACGTTTAGAGTTTCCCTTCAAGCCCTATAAAATCGGTGAGAAGAGTTCATGTTTTTTTCTAAAAATATACTTTAAAGAGGCCAATGAAAACGAAAAAATGCCTTTAAATTGAGTCGGGAAGGATGCCGACGATTATCGAGCGTCATTACTGCGGACTGGCTGTCGCCCGGTTCCACGGGTTGCGAATACTTCTGTGAAGGGACACGTGGTTTAAAAAGCGACAGCGGAAGCGACCGCGGAAGCGACCGCGGAAGCGACCGCGGAAGCGGGAGTGGGAGCGAAAACATCTCCACCCCAAATATTTTGTACCGGTCTTAATTATTTCATTTCATTTAGTACTGCCTGCTTTGTATGTGGTTAGCTCAGTATCTGCTAATTATATCCAAAAAAACGTTACTCCCGGCTGTAATAATGAAAACATACTAAATTTACCTTGTAATGTTTTTAACATACTCACTAAATTACTTAAAACCAATTTACTTGACAACAAAGTTCAAGTTGGCTCTTAACCAAAATGGTCTCTCTGTCTCTTTTATTAAAATTGCGCTGCACATCTTTTATCTCCGACGCCAAAGAGCCCTTACGCGGTACTTCAGTTAGTTTACCTTTGAACCCGGTTTAGCTGCGTCCTCAAAGAATTTGACTACCAAAGCAAGTTCTTTGTTTGCAGCAATTATTATGCACTGCCGTTATTATTCTCAAGCTTTTGTCTTTTTTTGTCTTTTTATGCTTGAAGGGGGAAATGCAAATAATCGTATTTGTATGGTCTCCGACTGGACTGTACTTACAAATCTTCATCTCACTAATAAACAACCATTCAAACAAGTATATGGGCCTATTAGTAAGATCTTCCAGTTCCATGACCAATGGCACCGTACAATTAATTGCACTGTTATCACAGTTTAGTACTTATTCATAATTTCGAATTGCACAATAACACTTAAAAGTTGGTTTTAAAACCAATTTCACAGTTTTTACATTACTCAGTCACACACAAGTAAGTAAAGAAATGTTAGAATAAATACTAAAATTATTTAAAGTTATGCCGGTCTCCCAAGACACAGCCTTACAATCCTTCGATTTATTAGCCAATTCCGTGGCCCCACTCTCAAAGGCTATCGAGATTGCATTTGTAGACTACGCTTCAATATCTCCGTACACCGCGCGTTTCAAATGCCTCTCGTTTTCGCGTGCTTCTTCTAGACAATCAATGGAAATGAAATGTAATATTTTAGTAGCTGTGGTATTTTGTGGTGAAGTTTTTTTTTACTGGCCTTCTTTTGTTTACGTGTATTTTTAACCTCTGGCAAAAAAGAGGGGCGTTGTAAGTCTTACGTGTGTATCTGTGTATTTGTGTGTATCAGTATGTGTGTATCTGTGTATCTGTGTTTCTGTCTGTGGCATCGTAGCTCCCGAACGAACGAACGGATTTGGACGCATTTTGATAAAATATAGATTATTTAATTGGAATGTTTCTTAGCTAGATGTCATGAAAATCGGTTAAGCTGTGTAAAATATATCAGCTCTGAAAGAATGGGTCACTATTATATCGAGATTTTAATATATTTTGTCGGCTCTTAACCAATCAATTCCGTTATATATTTTTGAAACCAGATACAATTTTTTCTCGTACCATAATACTTTATTTGAATATTTTTTTCATTCATTCATTCATTCATTAAATCACGCCTGTTTCCCAAGGGGTAGGCAGAGACCACTCCTTTCCACTTGCTACGATCTTGACAAATTTCTTTCGCTTCTTCAACATTCATACATCGAGTCATGCACGCACGTCGGTTTCGGGTACTGAGGATTCGGCCCTTTTCCAGTATTTCTCCGATTTGATTCGAAAAAGTACGCCTAGGGCGGCCCCTTCCGACGCTTCCACTCACTTTCGATCTGTATATCTCTTTCGTCAATCTTCTTTCATCCATCCTTTCCAAATGACCGAACCATCGAAGCATGCCCTTTTCAATCTTAGTCACTACATCTTCTTTTATTCCACATTTCTCTCTGATTTTTTCATTTCTTACTCTATCAATCAGTTTCACACCACACATACTACGCAAAGAGCGCATTTCAACTGCATTTACACGACTTACATGCTTGTCCTGCCACACCCAACATTCACTACCATACATCAGGGTAGGGGCCAGCACTCCATTGTGAACAGCCAGCCGGGCTTTTTGTGAAACGCCCTGTCTGCTCACAAAGGAGTACAGGGCCCCATTAATTTGATTCCCTGCATTCACCCTCCTCTCGATATCCTTCTCACACTTACCATCTCTTGTAAACATACTTCCCAGGTACACAAATTCGCTCACTTGTTCTACTAATTCACCATTTATATTTATCACGCACTCAGTCATCTCCTCATCCTTCTCTATCACCATGACCTTGGTCTTGGCAACATTTACTTTCATCCCCTTTTGCTTAAATCCCTCATTCATCACTGTCACCATCTCCTGCAACTCAAGTACCGATGGGGCAAGTATAACTTGATCATCGGCATATAAGAGGCATTTGATTAGCAACTCTTGCACACGCAAACCCTTATCATACTCTTTCAAATCCCACATACAACTGTCCATGAATAGATTGAACAGCCATGGTGAGGCAACACAGCCCTGTCTAACACCTTTAGAGATGTTAAACCAGGCCGAGTATGCCCCATTGATTCTGACACAGGCTTTGGAACCTTCATAAAGGGACCTCAAAGCCTGCACCAGGTTGCTGCTCACTCCATACATAGACAGCACCGTCCACAACTCCTTTCTATCTACCCTATCATAGGCCTTTTCCAGGTCCACAAAAGCACAGAAAACCTTTTGGTTCACCGCCAAGAACTTTTCTGTGATGGACCGTAGTGAAAAGACCTGATCCGTACATCCCATTCCCTTTCGAAATCCCGCTTGTACATCCCAGATTTTGTCATTTGTAACATTCAGTACCCTTTCAATTAAAATCTTCGCATATACTTTGCCGACAACACTAAGGAGGCTGATACCGCGGTAGTTTTTGCAGTCTTGCTGTGAGCCCTTTCCTTTATACAGAGGGACGATAACGGCCTTGACCCAATCTTCCGGGACTCGGCCGCTACTCCAACATGCATTGAAAAGACGGTACAACAGACTACCCACCACGCCATCTCCTCTCCTCGGCATTTCTATCGACACTCTATCACAACCTGCTGACTTTCCCGCGTTCATACTTTTTAAAGATTTCATTATTTCACTCATACTAATCACACTTTCATCTTCGCTACTTGCATCTTTACTCATGCTTTCTGGCTCAAGACAAACATCTTCGCATTCAAACAAGCTTTCAAAATAAGTTTTCCATCTATCAAGCATTTTTTCTTCCTCACATATTAAGTCTCCAGACTCATCCCTCACCGCGCTTAATTTAGTTTTCTCCGATTTCCCCCGAGCCGAATTAATCAAGCTCCAAAAGAGTTTAATATTCGACTGGAAGTTGTCAGAGAAACTCCTATCATACTTTTCATTCAGTAAATCTTTCTTTCTAGCCACAACTTCTTTCACTCTTTTCTTTGATCTATTATACTCTTTTTTCTTTCTGTCGCTTAGATCTTGTCCTGGCTCTACAGCTACAAAATCCAACCAACACTTTTTCTTCTCTTTCACTACATCATCTACCTCTCTATCCCACCATTCCGGTCGTTCATTCTTGCTTTTCCTTCTTTTTACGACACCGCATACTTCAGTGGCCGATTTGACCATTCCATTCTTCATAATCTCCCATACATTATTTACATTATTCTCAACTTCACTGTCTTTCATCTTATTAACACATTCAAAACAATCTTTCAGCTTTTTTACGTACTCATCTTGTATAACTTCGTCATTCAGTTTCTCTACTTTTATCCTCTCTAACGCAGTGGTAGGTACGGGAACACGATGGCGCCAACGTGTGAACAGACCCCTTACTCGTGTTACCACTAAGTAGTGATCTGAACCTACGCTAACTCCTCGAAATGCTCTGGTATCTACAACTTTGTTACGCAACCGTTCATCCACAATCATCAAGTCTATCATAGACTTCTCATTCTGCCGTCTCCACGTATACTGATGAATCTCTTTGTGATCAAACAAAGTGTTTGTCACGCAGAGATTCTTGGCCAAACATACATTGAGAAGACATTTGCCATTCTCGTTCACTCGCTCATCACCATACTTACCCAGTACCGATTCATAAACATCCCTTTGCACGCCTGTCCAACCATTAAAATCGCCTAACAAAATAATCCTCTCATTCTCCTTGCATTTTGTTGAAACCTCATGCAAACTTTCCCAAAACTCCTCCCTTTCTTTTTTCGATTTATTCGTATCTGGGGCATAAGCCCCAATTACGAATAAACGGGTGAGACCTACCTTGAGTCTCACCCAGAGAAGTCTTGGGCTCACACATTCATGCTCTTGCATACATTCAGCCATTCGCTCTGTGAGTACGATACCAACTCCTTGACGACCGTGCTCGGATACCGGAACTCCGGACCACAAAGCCGTCAAGGTTCCGTGTGTGGACGTACTCACCCCTTTTTTCTTCGTCTCAGTCACACAAAGAACATCCAGCTTTCTCTCTTTCATCATCATACATACCTCATCTAATTTATGTTCCATCCCTCCACAAACATTCATCGTAGCAAGGCGGCTTTCAGCGGCCCGCTTTTTGCCAACCCCCCTGCGAACACGGCGTGACACGTGGCAAACGGCATCGCCGCCGTTCCGATCCCCGGAGAGATCCGAACATACTAGCACGCTTTTGCCCCCCCCAGAGTACGAAGGGCTGCCCAGGCTAGGCCTGGGGAGGGATTCTCTGGCATTGCCAGTACCCTCCTGGGGTATAAACCTTTTAAATCGTGCTCGCATGGTCCATTATGCAGGGTCGGGTTTGAATTCTGAGTTTTCCTTCTCCTAGATAGGTAGCAGCCCAATGCTGACGACGCCTATCCCGCCGGGTTTGAATTCGGAGTTTTCCATCTCCTAGATAGGTAGCAGCCCAATGCTAACGACGCCTATCCCGCCGGGTTTGAATTCGGAGTTTTCCTTCTCCTAGATAGGTAGCAGCCCAATGCTAACGACGCCTATCCCGCCGGAGGAGATTTTACCAATATAATAATCCCTTAATCCCTTAATCGCCTTCTACGATACCCACGGGAGGATAAGGGGTGGTGCTATTCTACTCTACCAGCACCACACGGCCAATATTTTTTTGTTTCTAATAATTTGTTCATATAAACGGATCCCTCAATATTTAGTTATATTTCTTGTTATTTAAGCGTCCAGAATTCAAATTAAATAAATACATACCCAAATACGGTGTTTTTCAACGACAAAATTAATAATTTGAACTGTTATTTGCAATGCTGTCCAATAAAGTAACGAATAATTGATACGGCGCGGCGGTGGACCTCGAGTCGAGTGTGAATAATCTGAAATCTATTGCGGAGACACGATTTAATGTCATCAGTGTGTAATGATCATTACTTTATCATTAGTTTTATTTATGTTTACTTGTTGGGATTTATATAGCGTTTTGCAATACATTTTGAATATAAGATTATAATATACACTATTAAAGGCCACTCTCAGCGTCAATTAATGACGATTAAGTCGTTCCTTAGTAACGATTTTTCTAACACAAGTTTAGAAAAAACAAGTAGTGGGTAAGGACCAAAAAGTTGTCCACGCTAACTCACTCAATTAAATTTTCTATGAAACTTTTCCGTTGTGACACGAAATTTAGCCATACAATTGTAACTTTTTTCAACTTCGCTGTTTGTATGGTTAACTGCGCTTAACAGTGGTCCAACTTTTTGGTCCTTACCCTAGTCTTTTAAAAATGTATCTGAGTACGACAGTATGTAGCCTTATTAGGTAATGAGGCGTTATTGGTTTTAGTGCAGTGTCCATCAACAATTAAACGGACGGTTAGCGGTTTGACGTTTGTCAAATCTATTAACTAACAGCTGATTAGGACTGAACCGTCTGTTAAATTGGTTGGTGAATTCGGGCATTATTAGATTAAACTGCACTGCAGTGTAGCGTAGACATGACTATACTTGGAAATGGTCGATTATGCACGTGTATGTCCGGATTTCAATATAGACACAGTTACAGACGGCATTGTTGCACACTGGCCTACAAGACTACAATCTTAAGACTGCAATCCTAACACTGTAATTTACTGACTGGTAATAATTAAAGTGTGTTTTAGGCTTTTCCTATTAAAATTGTACTCTACCGTTGAAGATTCTATTTTCAAAGCGCGTGATTTTGCCAGTTTCTATTAATAGTTTGCGCTCAAGTCTGGGTTAGTAGCCTAGTTTCAAGTTAGAGCTTAAAATATGACGCTTTACATTATTTAATGGGGTTTGAATTAAATAAATATATGCTCTGCTTGAAGGATGATTTTCGGTTGTTGGACTAAGTACTAAGGACTATATCCCTATCTCTTGCAAGTTGGAAAAGTTTAGATACACTCGCGGTCCTTTTCCACTCCTGGAAGTTTTGAAGCCACAAGTTTTCCCTGTAGTCAACATACTTCTTCCCGACGGCACAACCCATCATAATTTAAACTATGTGACCGATAAACAAACAAAATACGTTTCGTGATTTTAAAAATCTTACTGTTTTTGAAGGGCTCAACGCTTCAAATATTTCCTTCCTCCAAGTTGTCCCTAAAGCGTTTAATATCAACTCTATCAGCATAATATTTAATCAAAGTACCAGGATCTCATAATACCCAAGAAGTTAATTGATGCCTATACCGCTAGCTTACGACGGCGCTAACAAAATGGCTCGTGTGAAATTTGTAAAAGCAGTCCGCCTCGACTCAGCGACATAGAGGGCCATAATTCAGTCTCAAAGTTATAAACAACATTATGGTTATTCGTGACGAAGATACCGATGAGAATACACGTGAGGATTGTACAGGAATACGATTCGCAGCGAAATTTTAAGTGGGTTAAGATATATGTGACAGTTCATACCCTGTTACTACACGCTCAGGTGTTTACGAGTAGATTGTTTTAGTACAGATCAAACGTCTAAACCATTATTACTTAATAATGTTGTGGTAATTATTAAATATCTGTTAATAAAGTAGCCTGTTTTAATTCTAATCGATTATTAAACCTATGTAGGTGATTTACAGGTTCGAAGTGCGAAATCCTACTATGCGAGAGCGTTAAACGTTTTAAGTCGTAACTCAAAATAAAGCTCTTAAGTATAAAAGTATAAAGGGATTGAAGCATAAATGCCAATCATATTGAAACTAGACGTACATTAACATTCATTTTGTCTCTCTCCAAAACTCTTTGTCTTTCGTACAAGCGCGACACCGTTTCGATTTTGCTCATTAAAATCAAAAGTTTATTTACAACTCCTGTTACTATTGAATTGATGCTCCGAAAATCGGAATAGACTCCTCGTTAAACTAAATTCAGAGTTGTAGCTTTTAAACTGGTTTCAGAATCAAGAACAAGACTCTGTCACGATTATTTAAAGTTTTGTTTTGTTACCTTTTTACCATAACTTTATACGTGTAACAGACTCGGAAAATGATCAGTCGTAAATTCAAAATGTAATAAACACATCCCGTTATTCCAATATATTATTACGAGTACTCGTTGAATTCAGTGATATTCTATATTGCGACGACATCGAATTAGCTGTCGAGTTATATGCCCATTATATATGCTGATCCTGGCCTTGAGTCTAATGTGAAAAATTTGAGATCAAGACGAATCAGTCGGATTTACAGCCTTCTAAACCAGCATAAGTGATTTTTACTTTCTAAACCTTTCCATGGCTACAAGTATCAACATAAAATGGCTCTACGACGAAACCGTAGTCAGAATTCAACGGCGTGACGTTACAGAATAACAACAGTATACTCAACAAACATTTCTCAGGCATGCAAATGTCACCTAGCACGTGTACAGTTCGCGCCGACGAAGTAATTTGTCTGTTATTTATTATTGTCGGCGAAATCTGCCATTCTAAACCAGTACGACGGATTTGCAAGTCAAAATCTAGACTAAACTCGAGTTTCTCTACCCAGTAATAAGCTGGCAAATTCTGTGAGAGTAAAACAGCAGATAGGCTCTTTTTGCTTACGAGGGTAGAGATGTATTTCGTAAGGCTGGAAATCGTAGAATTATACGGCGCCACGTGGGAGGCTTATGACAATGCAAATCTGCATTGCTAAGCTAAAAAGACTTATGTGTCTCCGGAATTGCTTGTGATATACGCCCTTTTACAAGTAAATATGTGTCTTGTTATCTGACGCGTGCTTGTTGAGAGCTGTCACAATATGAGGGAATACATCTTACTGTCAGTTAAAAGAATATTGCACGTTTGTATTACATTAAAATAAGTCAGATTTATTTCGTCTACCCTATAATATATTTACCAAAAAGTAATGCAATCTTCTCAACCTTATGAGGCGTCCTCATTCTTCTTTTTAGGGTTCCGTAGTCAAACTAGGAACCCTTATAGTTTCGCTATGTCCGTCCGTCCGTCCAAAGACTAGCTCAGAGACTCTTAGTACTAGAAAGCTGTAATTTGGCATAAATATACATATTAGTCACGCCAACAAAGTGGAAAAATAAAATCTTTTTTTAGTGTACACGTCCCCTACACGAAACGTGGAGATGTATTTTTTTTCTCGTCCACCCCATAGTGTGCGGTGTCATTAGGTCTTTTAAAAATATTGCGGGTTTGTGGAAACAATTGTTCGATTAAGGTAGGTATCCGTTTCTGAAATAATAAGCATTAAAGCGCTAATTTTTGTTAGAGTCATGTGTCCCCCCCCCTCCCTACAGCAAAAACTACAAATACAAAAAACCTGAAAAATATCCTTAATGAAAGCACATATAATAAATGAATAGGAAAACGATCAAAACTAAGTAGACTTCAGTAGTTCTTGAGTTAAAAAAGTTTAAACGTTTATACCTACCGAAACCTTTTATGCGGTGTTGTTAAATGGCAAAGTTAAGTTAGTCACTGAGCATGGTCCGACATGCTCTAGCCCGGTTTTTAGTGTTAGCTTTAAGAATTAGATCAACATCGATTTTTGCCCGAAGGACGTCAGAGGATTTTTAAAGTCCGCAATGTACTTAATACGTCTTAATAGGTCAGCCTTAACCGTGTTAGTGGTGTGTGGTTTATTAATGGATAAGCACGAAAGGTACCTGTTTAATTTTGTAAAAGTAGTAACTTCTTGTAGTTTATTCTTTGTAAGTATGTACAGTCAGCGTCAAAAGTAACTGGTCACTTCAAGCTACTTTTGTACTTTATCGCATTAACACATCAGACAATCTTGTTTGGCATTGCTTATGTGACAGTAAAGCGACAAGGTATTTAAGTGATCAGTTACTTTTGACGCTGACTGTACCTATTTCAATCCGATTTGAGGCGAAAATTACCATAGACTTTTAAGCTGAACACGATGTTTGAAATTACTGTGAACATGTAAATATTTCAATGCGGCTATTATTATAAAATGCTCTGACTACTTGAGCACGTAAAATGATACAAAGCAAAGGGAGTATTCACATTTAAGTGTTTTCTTAAACTCGTAAACTGTGATCTGGAATGGTTATAGTTTCAATAAAACGCAAGAGACATAACGTTCCTTTATGTAATCGTATTTCTATGAATGTATTAACTTCCATCTATGTATTCCTGGTATCTTGGAGCTTGAAATGTTAAATTTTTTCAAGGCTGTACCAGGAATACTCCTCTCCTGACTCCATGTTACTAATAGTATCATTTTACCTCTTTTAGGACTGATCCTAAGATGTTACAGACACCAGACTGGGCTATAAATTCTACCCGGTAAAACAATATTGCTTTGAAAATGCTATCGTATTGTTTTTAACTTGGCCGCCATTAGTATTAAGTAAATGAAAGTTACTACGTTGACTTTTTCCGGTATATGCTCTAGTAGAAAATAAGTAGGAAATAGTTATTTGTTCAACAAGAGAGCAAAGTTGTTTTTTGCTGCGAGTGATGATTTTGAATCCCGAGTAAGCGAAGGATTCAAAGATACGAGACGTAAAAAACTTTGGTCTCGTGTGAGACATACAACTTTTCACCTCAGCAGCGAGAACAACACAGCGTGAAGCTGGTAGGGCCAACGCAGGTCTTCCGTTGTGACCATTTGGTGAATACATGACTAAATAACGACACGATCGCATATGCATCAATCACAAGCATTTTTGCAAAATACTAATAAAATAAAAAGTGGAAAAAATAAACATGAAACAGATAAAACCTGTCACTCAACTTGATAATGCCGTAGTGCAAACACAACTTTATACAGCTTTATGTAGTCTGTGGCTTTAAAAAAAACCTAACTAGGCCTTGTCTATGGCTATTGGCTACAATAATCCCGCTATTATTGAAATGCGTTCTGAAACTGCCCCCGCGGTTTATGTCACGAAATTAAAGATTGTTAAAACGATAACAAAATTATGTAGATACATGATAAACTTCTTATTTTTCATTAATTTTGTCTTCAAAACATTAAATAAAAAAAATTATTGTACCTACTGTATAAAATAGTTATAATAAACACATTTCAAACTTTAACAGATAGTTTTATTTGCAATTTTACGGTTATGTGTGCATCCGAACGTGCGTTTCTTTTTGGGCCTACTTACTATGTGTGGAATTTGAAAATCGAACTTCGAATCAAGTTGTTTCTATCTCTCGTTTTTTTCCTATCGAAGTGAAAGTGACAGAATAAAGTGAAGTTACATTTTTTCGAATGTTGTGAGTAGCCCCAGCACTGCTCACGGTATTTAAAAAATATAATTAAAAAGCTACTCTGCCTCTCGCTCGCAGCAAAATTGAATTTTGCTCACTGTTTTTAAGCAGCAAAACCTGCTTGTTTGAGCTGCTGAGGTGAAAAAGACCTAACGAATTCCTGATTTTATAAATTTGTATTTGCCTCGATGACTCTTGTACCAAATTTTATGAAGATCAGATTAACAATAGTCAAGTCATCCAAACAAACATATTCGTACGAAGGGCGGCTCTGTTGATTCTAAGAGGTCAACACGTTCAGGGGGGTTATTATGACGTAGTTATGCAGTTCAGTATACAGTTTACGCTGAGCGAAAAGGACACAGCTATATAACTGCCATAGCTATTTCCTTTACGCTCGCCCTAAAATGAACTTCATAGCTAGGTAATAATAACCCCCTAGTTGATTAAAAAAACTAGCTTTGATTATGAAAGAAAAATATTGAACCCCATTAATTATGTGTATCCTTTTACGAGATTGACTCTAGCAATTTGAGGAAAACAGACAGAGGTAGCGTGGCGTGCTATTGGAGAGGCTTTATATCTTATTCCCAATGGAAATATATTAAGATGCAGAAAATAAAAAGGGACGGATTCAACGCTGTATAAAATCATTTTCTACAGAAAGTAATACGTACATATTTTTTTGTTTTCTGGCAGTAGGTAAAGCAAAATAAAACATGTCTTGAACCGCTAGACCCGATTTCCTCTAGGGATAGTCACTTTCAAGCAGTAGACACTTTTCTGTAGATGACTGTAGATCGAAACTATACAAACATCGAATTGGTTCACTGTATTGGTATCCACTTATTTTACATATGATAAAAAAAACAGACACCTGAACGTTAATATTTCAATCCCTATACGTTGATAAAGTGTTATGGCAATACGGTGCCTACTTACACGCGTGAAGGTTGCTAATATACTGGTAAGCCGTTTCTACATCCGACTGTGGTTAGGAGGACATAAAGGGATAAAGGGGAATAGATATGGCAGACTTACCTGTTGTTTTCACGGTATCCGGCTCGAAGCGTCCCAGACACCAGTATTTACTCTTCATCCTTTGCAAGCTTTCTATTTATTCCAATATTCCTGCAACAAAGAAACGCACAATAAGCGAACTGAATTTCAATTAGATTCAATTAGTGTTAACTTCCCGGTATTCGTTCTATTAGCACTTGAAGTGGGCCATTCCTCATTAGGAGAGCAGAGTGTAGCAAGAAGTAGATGTGAGATAACGTTTACGCATGCGCGAACCATTGTCTTCGCCCAGATGCCTAGATAATGCGAAAGCACCAAGTAATGCTCCGCTATGACAAGTCAAAAGGGCCTATGTGCAACTAAAGCCATAGTCAATTTCAACTTTCTTTATCTATGAATTAGCTAGCTCATGCAATGCAAGTTTAATATCTATTGAGATTTTTTTCTTCAGAGGGTAGTATGCAAAGCCTTTTAGATGTTGCGCGGGATTGTGACTCATGCTAGTATACGAGGTGTTGCCAGATAATTACTATGATTCATTATTCGATGTTGCCATTCATAAATTTGTACTCACTTGAGCGCTGAGTGATTTGTTTATGTGGCAACAATTGTAAATGTAAACAACATAGCTCAAGAGCTAAGCACGTGCACGCTATGTATTAAGTAAGAGAAGCCGTGTAGGGAAATAGAGCCGAGTGTATTTATTAACGACGACGACGACGAGTTAAGGTAGCTCGTGTCTATTTTAATTAGTATCAACGTTTTAGGTAAGTAAATGTTTATTATGAGGACGAAATTATTCTTCTGTTCTTTAATAAAACTTAATCCTAACAAGTAAAGCAGGTCACGTCATACTTAATAATTATATACTCTCACGTAATTTGATTACGACTAAGCTTATTTAGTAGGCTTATATTCGTGTCATTGACCGTTCGTTAATTTTGCGTGTTTTAAAAGAACAATCGGAATTCCTAGAACTATTAATGGAGCCAGTTTTGTTCTTTTGGTTTTCTTTTAACTTCACCAATACACTCAAAAACCACGTCCATTATGTGACTTATCTCTACCGACCCATGATACCAAGTAACATAGTTATATTTATTAACTTAAAACGCAATAAAAAACGGATTACGTAAATGTTGATTCAATTTACTGTCCAGATAACCGACACTTAAACGTAAAGGATTAACTAACCTTAAGGTTATCGAGCGATTTAAAGTTCAAATCGGTTCGTAAATTCTTTCTATCTTGATGGAGAGTAAGCGGGAAATTTGCAGATAAATTTCGTAGCGAACACCTTTCTGTTGAGGCGTGGTTGGGTGGGGAATGCTGCGATTTGCCGTATACTGTGCTGATTAAGTAAGCTACCGCACGTGCCTCTCGAATCGTGTGCGTGCCGCCAACGCTCGCATTACTAAAGAGTAACACTGGCTTTATTTGCTACTGAAATACAGCTTTGATTCTGCTGTTGGGTGCGACAGTTCTTACTTAAAGAAATGGATCTTAGTTCAAACTGAATCGTGTTATATTGTATAACATCATAATTACATACACACATACATTACATATTATATTATTAAATCACGCCTGTTTCCCAGAGGGGTAGGCAGACACCACTTCTTTCCACTTGCTACGATCTTGATAAATTTCTTTCGCTTCTTCCACATTCATACATCGAGTCATGCACGCACGTCGGTTTCAGGTACTTAAGATTCGGCCCTTTTCCAGTATTACTCCGATTCGATTCGAAAAAGTACGCCTAGGGCGGCCCCATCCGACCCTTCCACTCACATACGATCTGTATATCTCTTTCCTCAATCTTCTTTCAACCATCGAAGTGATTAATAATCGTATGAAAAATATGTATATTTATCACTAAAATCGTTGAAAATACAAAATTTACCAATTAACATTTAGGGTGACATTTAGTACGATTTGATTTATTATGTCACTGTGATATGGTTCTATGAGGTTTAGGTTTTCTATTTGCAGATTGAAAACATTATAGTAGGTACTAAATATTCCGTAAAACTTCAATCGAGCGCTATTTGCACTCAGCTGGTGAGCGTATTCATGTATTTTATCATTTTTTTTAATAGCAGTGTCTTTAGTTGCGAAAAATCTACTAAGGCTGTTCAACTTTAAACAAACATTTATAACACCTTGCATTTTATAACATTACAAAAGCACTAACTTTAAAAAGTAATCCTCAAAAAAAACACTCGCTTCAAATCTTCGTAATATTTTCCAAAAATCCATGATACTTTGCAAAGAATTACATGCATGTAAACTTTTAACTAGCGTACACGCAATTCAGTTAGCCAATTACCAACGTTTCCATGTGAAAGAATGATGTGAGATCACCAGATACAGGGTTTCTGGACGGTCATTGGTCTGCTTATCGGTGCTATCTCGCGTCAAGGCCAACTTGCACGTTAGCGGAAAGACTGACGGGGAGAGATCTTGATAAAGTACTGCTTACGGACATAGCAGTACTTTAAAGGCTATGGCATTTTCATTAAGGTATGTAAGTTTTATAGTACTTAATAAGTATGTATGATGCCGTGTGGTTGCCGGCTTAGAATTGTGCCACTCCATGTCTTCCCGTGGAAGTCGTAAGAGGCAACTAAGGGAATAAAGGCTTGTAGTACTGTTAGGCGATGGGCTTGCTACCTGTCACTAATATACACTGTTAAACATCTTAGCCTAATTGCGCATTGTGGTTACAGAGTTGTCAACAAGTTTTTAGAGTTGTTGGTAATTCTGTAGCTCTGCCTACCCCACTCTGGGAATGAAGGCGTGAAGGTATGTATGTATGTAAGTGTGTTTACAAACCTTTTGTGTTATGCATGCGTTTGGGCGGTCTCTGTTCACCTGCTGGTCATATAGTCGTGACTATCGATGTCGATACACGTAGATAAAATGTCTGTAACTGCGAGAGCGACGAATTCTTTATCGATATTTACCCCACCGTGATAAGGCGACCATAATGCAGATCGATAGCATCAGCGGTGTACATTGATATAATATCGTATTTCCATGTAATTCAGTTACATTTACCAACTTCAACGTGAAGTGTTACCTAACGTAGAACATTTGTTGACAGCTCTATTAAGTTCGTAATGTAGTCTCTCAACTATTGCCAAACCCTTTGTCAATCGGACGTCAACAGTTCCTAATGCTATGTAATTGATTGTGAAGCTTTCATCCGAAGTTAAATCGACGTCATCCAAATTAGTCCGAGTACATCTGACTACAGTATTGTTGCAAAAGGCGAAACTACCAGTTATGCAATCTGGATGATCTCAAGATTACGGCATCACTCCTACTAGGTACTTAGCTTTCAGATGCTGAGGCAAATGTTCAGTGTATCATAATAAAACACAGAAGAAATAGGTTTCAAGTACTTACTTGTATTTTAGTATTTTATAAGCATAACATAAAAACCAAATGTGGCTCTGCCAGCCATATTCACTATCACCTTTGAAGTTTTCGTCATTCTTTTTAGGGCTCCGTACCAAAATGGTAAAAAAGGAACCCTTATGGTGAGACTTCGTTGTCTGTCTGTCTGTCTGTTTGTATGTTATAGCAGGTTTTCTCAGCAATTACAAATGCTATCAACTTAAAATTTGGCATATTTGTACAACTTGTTTGCCCGCATCTTTTTTTAGAAAGAAAAACTTAAATTAGATTTATAAATAATTGAAAAAGGGGTCTAGAATGGGGGGTGGAAAAATGAAAGTGATTTGATCATAGCAAATGAGGTATCATATGAAAGGGCATTAAGCCCAACGTTTCAAATCATTTCTTTTTGAATTTTTGATGTACTCTTTATTTATAGCCAAAAACGTACAAAAAATGACCGTCCCCTCATCTTCGAAGTTTAATAATCGAAAAATCTGTAAAAATCGTGACGTTATAGATTATTTATTTATCATATTAACTTATATTTTATGGGAAAAATCAAATAAAGGGTTCATTATTTACCTTATTTTAAAAGTGACAAAAAAATCCGTATTAAAATTTAGCCTAGTGATAATACCTAGACCTTATTGCATAAAAAATTAAGTTCGTAACAAAATGAGTATTTTCTTCTTAACTCGTACTTGATCGGTTTTTAGGGTTCCGTAGCCAAATGGCAAAAAACGGAACCCTTATAGATTCGTCATGTCTGTCCGTCTGTCCGTCCGTATGTCACAGCCACTTTATTCCGTAACTATAAGAGCTATACTGTGGAAACTTGGTAAGTAGATGTATTCGGTGAACCGCATTAAGATTTTCATACAAAAATAGAAAAAAAACAATAAATTTTTGGGGTTCCCCATACTTAGAACTGAAACTCAAAAATTTTTTTTTCATCAAACTCATACGTGTGGGGTATCTATGGATAGGTATTCAAAAATGATATTGAGGTTTTTATTATAATTTTTTTCTAAACTGAATAGTTTGCGCGAGAGACGCTTCCAAAGTGGAAAAATGTGTGTCCCCCCCCCCGTAACTTCTAAAATAAGGGAATGATAAATGTAAAAATAATATATGATGTACATTACCATGCAAACTTCCACCGAAAATTGGTTTGAACGAGATCTAATAATTAGTTTTTTTTTAATACGTTATAAATCGTAAACCGCATTTTACCTTTCATTCAATCAACTCAAATATAATAAAGAATAAAGAAAAACATTTATTTAGATGTATAGTTGTACGGAACCCTACGTGCGCGAGTCCGACTCGCACTTGGCCGGTTTTTTTTAGTTCTTCGCCGTTGACGGATATAGCCTTAATACTTTTCGATTAATTAATTTGCACAAGCATTTAACTAAACAACATACAATAAAAAAACTCAGTTCTCGTCTCTCAGGCTCAGTAGATGAAATACCATTATCGAAGTGTTGTGTTCTAACACCATTTGATTAATTAAGTTGAAAAATGTACTCATATTTAAGCAAACGTGAAACTAAACTATAAACCAAAATAACTAAGGCCCTACTCTGTAGTCGAAATACCAAGCAATTGCGTGTTACAAAAGTTATCATCAAAAAAAATTGTTTTAATATTGAAAGAGCTATTTGCCTGTGACTATTTTGCGTCGGTTAAACAATCATCCATTATCAGTTAATATGGCAGATAACTATTTTCCCTGACGTCGGCAGTGTTGCCAATTATTAAATCATCACTTCTGCTCTGATAAAATAATTTGCTCAGAACTTCTAATAATTGGATTGAAGGTCCTGAAATGGTAACGGCTAAGGATTAATTGTTATGTGCTTTTTAGTGAACACGTAACTTCTTTACAGTGATACACTATTCTAATAAAATTATTTCCGAGACATCATAGTTTTCATTCCATAAGGAACTTCATCAGACGCACCATGGTCTTCGTTTCCTAAGGAGTTTCATTCCCTTACTGATTGGCATGTTTCTATTATGAGATATTTACTTTGACACGCAGGCAACACGGGTTTTCACTCATTGTATGAACTACGGATGTTGTATTTGAACTGCCCAAATGAAGTTAAATGTAACGGTCAACATTGAACAAAGCGTTCTTATCTTGGAACTAAGTGCTTGGCGAAAAGATACTGAGATTGCGTCGGTTTGAGGTCCGGCTTTTTGGTATTTTTAAAGATATGTCTCATACGTCCGGCTGTTAGTAAACGTTTGTCGACAAAACTTTCTGGACAATAGCTTAGGGCCACTTGCAGAAAAAAGGTAAAGCTAAATTTAGGCCTAAAATTAGTTTAGCTGTGTTAAAACATTTAGTAATGTTAGTCTTAAATCCAGATTTTAGACAAAAAAAAACTATTTGGGTAAGTGGCCTGCATATCTAGCGTTAGGCTTAATTCCGGATTAGTAATGTCAAAATGAATGGAACTCTCAGTTTTAAATTCCGAAGAACATAACTGGATTAATGGTTTATACTGTCATTTACCGTGTTAAAAATGTCTTTATGTTTCACTTACGAGACAACATTTAACAAAATACGTAATGTACGAGCCATGATTGGGGTAAAAACAAGAAGAAAACTGGAAGCCGTTATATTACGGCCTTATTCAATCGGTTGAGGTAACTTTGTGTATTTGTAACAATTCTGTTATTTTGTAACGGAACCGCTGTACAAATATCGTAGAAGCTTTATTTTTCTTTATCATTCGTTTTTTTAAGACACTTGTACCACCTCACCGTCTGTCATATCTCACAGAGTTTGTATCAACGAAATAAAATAAAATCATTACAAAAAATAATCGATGAATGATTTAACTGGTACATTTTTGACGTGTAAAAGTGCCCGCGTGGCCTTCTGACCTACCTACCATTTTAAAATATTTTTTTTTTCCATTTTTTTAGGCGGATTTTTGTTTTTCAGTGATCCTATTTATGCTGTTATGTAGTCCCAGTTCTCAATTAGGTAATGGGAAACTATATAGAACATTTCAAGCTAGCCGCGGACATGTTATAGTCATATATTTAAACCTAAATGTGCTTCGTCATAGTCGCTCAACTACCTTAATCGAGATATCTTATCGCCACCCTTGAAATAGGTACCGTTAAGGAGTTCCGGAGGCCATCTTTGGTCTTCATCATCAGTTCCACTTCACCATATAGTGCTTTTCAAGAGCAAATGCACTAGTTACAATGAAAAATACCAAAATTGCTATAAGTTTCTCCAAGATCCCATCATCAGATCCTGACGTGTTGAAAATGGGACTAACTAGAAAATATACCCTTTCGAGTGGTCTCGGGATTATACATAAAAGAAAAAACCTGATGAATTGAGAACCTCCGGTCGTTGGTTAAAAACTGGCCACTTTTGTCCGTTAAGTTGACAACACGAAGGTTAAAGTTAACTTAATTTTGTCTCATATGCACATTGTGTATTCATTTTTACAACAAAAAATCATCCTTCGATTTCAAGACAATATCTTAGTTTATTAGAAATCACAACAAGAGTAATGAGGGCGCCACTGGACGCTCGGCGTAGTCTTAACTTGACAGTAATGGCGACTGGGTTTAAAACCATAAGAAAACATGCCAAAAGCAATATGTTTTACAGAGTAAAATACAGCCTCTGGTAACTATTAACAACTCTTCAAATACAGATGTCGAATAAAATACTTTTATGGGTGCAATAATGCACTACATATGACAGGAATATAAATAGATTCCACTTCGATAAATATATTCCAGAAAATCACATAAAGTGGTGCAAGAAGAGTGGTGTAAGTTACAGGACATTTAAATTATAAGGTTTATTGGGTATGTCTTTTGTCATTTAATACTATAAACTATAGGAATTTATGTAAGTTACGACACATTAAATTACAAGTTGTCTGAGCTCCTAGTTCATCTAATGAGTTTTATTGGATAATTTATACTGATTAGCTAACTGCGTGATTTGATGGCGTAAGTAAAGTCGACCAAGAAACTTCTTTACTGCTTTTCGACTTTATTTGTATCACATTAAAGTCCAAAAGTGTAGACGACTCGATCGTGTGTAGTAGTGTATTCGACTATATCTAAATTGGACGCCGAATGAATTGGTATTGGGTTGGATGCACAGAAGCGCTAAATTTTAGAGTTTAATGGTACATACATTTGTCCGATCGCAATTGGGTAATCTGACGATCTTATTGGGGCCAATCCGGATCAGTGGTCTCTAATTTGAAATGTCTGTTAACCTACATTTATAAACGTCAAGCTCTATTCTTGTTAGACTACAATCGTAGAAATGACGTTTGTAAATTTAGGTTTACAGATATTTAAAATAAGAGAACACAGTTCCACGGTAGTTTAGCGAAAAGGATCCAGCCCTTCAATTTTAAACTAGCAGAATTTGACATTATATTCATATCGAATAGAATTCAAATTCAAAATATGGAATGCATTGTGGAATGGATCCTTTCTGCTAAATTATGACCCTAATGGACGACGTGTATAGAGACTGCTCACCAGTTTGCCAAACGAATTATTGATATTTTATTTTTATTATTAATTTATAGAATTTCTTACGAGAATAATCACCCCTTTTTCTTCCCGATGGGGGTAATTTTTTTGAAAAACGTTTATAAAAGCACACTTAGAGGTCCTCAAGGAATATATCCTCCAGATTTCAAGTCTCTAGATTTAACTTTTTAGTATGTAAGTACTACTAAGTAGTGTGTCAGCCAGTCACTGACGAGACTTTACACTTTATTATCAATACACTCTTCGCTAAACTACGCTTATTCTCTGTTTGTTCGTCTTATTGCACAAACGTTTACAATCATAAGTATAATTGGCCATATCGAATAAGTACATTATATTGTCCTTTTTATAAGACGCTTAGTTTAAAAGAGATAAATATGAACCTTTAACTCTAATACAGTTCTGTGACTTTGGCGTGACAAGTACATATTCTCTAAATACCAATGGATATGGATCATAAAGAGATACCATATTACGTTCAAACACGATCACGATACGCATTGGACTTTAAATAGAATGGTTTAAAGATAAAACGTATTACCATGATTTATTGCTAATAGATTTTACATAGAATGCAAAGCTTAGGATGCGGCCTTCTGTCGCTCTTTGATGTTTATTGACGGTTTCAAATGCATATTTCACACGGTCAAAGAGGTCGAAAACAAGCTTAGTTTTGAATAGCCGATAACAAGTCTAAGCTTCGTTTGCGGCGGTAACGGATCATTTCAAGACAAAACACTATGCCGTTTCGTCTTGCTTACCTTATGGTTGGCTAGAGTTTTACTGTAATGGTTTTCCTATTGTTACTGGCCAGTAGCTTTAGCAAGCCGTTTTTGCAACAGCTTGGCGGTTTTAGTTTGTGACAAAGGCGTTTTATGCTTGTGTCAATTTTATTATTTTGATCATATAGGTATACATAGTTTTTTTTGGTGTAAGGCTACAGTTGTTTGCATAGTCTGTTAAGATACATCGATGGGATACAAACAAGATGTTTTGAATAAAAATAACTTATCAAGAAATATCTGAACCACAAATCTTTTTCCCTCCTCCACTTCCTATATATTGGTATGTCCTGTATTATTGAGGTAAACAATAATGTAATAAATCACATTTGACTTCGTTGTCTCTAAAAAATACAGAGATAATTTTATACTTGTAACAATGATAACAATTTGAAGAAACTCAAAAGAAAATTATTTTTGAAACAAACCTTGGTTGTTTATTGAAATTAAATAGACAGTATCAAAATAAATCATTAATTTTACTGTCAGTAATACAAATAGAGAATAACAAATCCAGAAGTACTATTTACGGACAATAAATAATAACTTACTAGACATAGACGCGAAAGCCTTGCTACAAATTTAATAAGTCGACTTAACTATTTCAATGCTCGGCTCCATATTTAACAGAGAAATGGACTCCGTTGTGGGTACGTGGCATTTAATGCGCCGACCATTCTAATTTCGAACTAAACTAGATATTGGTTTTCGCAACTGGTAATTAAGTTGTGATCAGATACCCTATCACTGTTACTGTTACCGTACAGTTAGATTGACTGTTTTAACTGCAATTAATCAATCCGTTAACACTAAGTAACGCTGCACCTAGTTTGGGGGATTGATAACTGATTATTAGAGTTAGGACTTTTGGTGGCAAATCGTGGTTCTAGAATCCATGGAGTCGCTATTTCCTATTTATTGTAATAACAACCACTTTGATTTTGACCTTCAGTATTTTAATAATTTAAAATTAATTTATTAATTGAACCGCTATAAACCAATTTAAATGAATTTTAGTATGGAGGATATCTCTGCTGTGAAAGCGTTAAAACCAAGCAAATATTAGTAGGTATAGAATAACCGAACTAAACATTTATTTAGTTCATTTTGAAACATGACCATACTGAAGGTCAAAATTAAAGTATCATGTATTATAATAATTAGGAAATAGCGACTCCATGGATTCTAAAACCACGATATGCCACCAATATCCTAACCCTACTGATTATACTTGTGATATACCGAGGTGAAGTGTTAAATTGGTTGTGTAATTGGTAGGAGATTTAAACTCTAAGGCGAAATAATTATGTCCTTATTAACCGATAGCCTTCAAAGTCCGTGGTTGTTCAAAGTATCGCATGTTTTTTTTTGTTCCATGTTTTAAACCAAAAAAAAAATCTTTACCCATAAACTTTTATCAACATTTTACGCCTTTTTTGTCACATGCCACTGGCTTATTAGTCAAGTAAGTAGGTACAAGCCCTTATAAAGTAAATGTGAAATGTCATCTATATATGTAGGAAGAATCAAAAAATCCTGTAGAAATAATGGCCTTATTCAATCATCAAAAGAAGTGTCATAACAAAACTGATAATTCTTACCGCTTAATCCGTCTGTAAAAAGACATTATTATGCCCATAAAGATCTATATATAACTATATATATTTTTAGCATGTAAACCTTGTATTTTCTAGTGAGAGAAATCTTAATTTACCGTCCCGTCCTGAATGAATCTGCTGGGCACAATTAATCTATCACAGCGTTTAATCGATACGCGAATGCAAGTGAATTGAGAAATAATCGATATTGAGGCGATCAACGAACTCAGCGGACACCGGACGCGACGCGGCCTTGGCGCGTCTGCAGAAAGGCCGTCTTGCGCCCGCGCCGCTTTTTAGCCAAGGAACACTATGAGGAGCTTATTTTGTATTGAATATGGGAAATCGGGCACTGAAAGCGTTAACACTGTCAGGCAGAATGCAACTAGGTTTGAAAATATTATTATTAATGAACATTTTAATGGTTTATTGAACGCATTCGTATTTATTAAGAACATTTCAATATTAATTAAGGTACCTAATCGTTTTTAACAGGGTCTTTTATTTCTTTTTCTTTCATTGTTTGGGACTACTTCATTTGCTTAGTTTTTGACCTGAAATCTTATTTTTTCGTACATTTTTAATCAGTTTATTTCCCATACTCAAATTTCATCCACAATTATTATTGACCAATAAAAGCTTTCTAAATATAGTAACAGAGTAATTTAACAACGTATTGCTACATGACGAAAATTACTTTAAAATCCGTGCCTTCAGGCTAGTAATTTAAATATACTGTACAAAGAATAAACAGGCTCTGCTCCAACCGTACAGACGCCTCATAATATGACGTAGGTATATGCTCATATTATAAGCAGTAAGTATCGGACACCTTTAGTATTTACGCTCGAATCGAGCGCAGCGGGCGAAGGTAAGCGGCTTTCCGGTGCGAGCGCAACGAAGTGTTAGGCTCGTATACAAAGCTGTATGATTGGTTTAACCGTTTACCCAAAATCGTTAATTTTAGAAGCATATTTTACATTCGCACACTTTCCAATTTTGATAATAAATGTGTTCTTTCAAAGATTTTTTTTTTCATTAAAATACATTTTTTTGTCGCTAGCAACGAAGCTTTGCATTTGCGAAGCTCATATTTCTGAGTTTTACCGCTCTAAGGGCCACTGCCTAACTAACGTTACCAAAGGTTAAGGTTACAAAATAACTGACTAACAGAAATAAAGAATAAGTACTAAAAAAAAACAAGGAAGAACATTTTGAGACATTATTTAATAATATACCCGACGGTGGCGCAAGAGAATAATAGTAATAATACCTCAGAGCTCAGGCGTGGGCGGGATCCACTATAGCTTTCTACTTCGCAACGCAAACAAATGAACTATTGATTTGGCATGCTACTGGCTAGAAATTGGAATAGATGTTATTACTTTACATCATTATTATAATATCATAAATACAAGCTTTTAAGACAGTAACTTCGCTAATGACCTTACGGGACAGTAACATTCTCAGCCATTTTTACTCCGCTCCTCACAACGCCGTGTTGTAATTGCAGAAGTATTTTTAGATATTTCACTACTTTAGAAAACGGAGGAATCACCGTTTTTTAAAAAAAATAAAATCTTTAAGGTCAACCGTCTTTCTAAGTGTCTTAAAAACATTGCAACTCTTTTGGGCTAACAATTTCAGTGTAATGGTCAAATTTAAGACAGATTTAAAATATACATATTAAAATTAGTAGGATACTTTATTCAGTAATTATTTGATTAATCTTAGAATCAATTGGTGAGATAAAACTTGTCTAACTAGAAGTGTTAAATAAAGCTATATTTCAACAGATTAAATATGCATAATACAGGCAATGCATCGGCTGACCGTTGACAGATTATTCAATAAACGAACTACGAATAACTCATGGTCTCTAACCGTATTTGAAATGCAAATCAGTATACTAAGCACTTACTTCGATGCCGACCAATTGGCAATCGTATATAATTTTGACAAGGTAGGGTGTCAATGGCACTGAAAAAAGTAAGGATTAAATTCAATTTGAGAACACCATAACGGGTCAAATTAGTATATTATTATAAATTAAAGGGCTTGGTACGAAATGAGTGATTGCATACGTGTGTGTAAGCATGTACAGATATAAAACATTTTCTATTTAAGATTACTCAAGTACAGTGTTGTGTTTGCATCAATTTTCTTCGAAATGTTAGCTATATAGGTACCAACACTTTGCTACACTCTAATACCGCTTAGCCTTAATTGAGTAAATGTATATTTCTGTCTGTGATGTGATGTTATAACGTAATATTCATATCTTTATTATGACATTTATAGAAGCAATAATCTGAGTGTTCAGGCTATGTGATTAATTTAAAGCATGCTGCGCGAATTACTGTTATTTCTATCTTTCTCTATTTAAACGATGTATGTATCCAGGATTAACATTGACATAAGCTCTTTCAGAAGTAGAGTAAAGATCGATATCATAGGAAGCAGTAGACATAAATCTATGAAAATTATAGTACGTTTCACACCCATTCTTATAGAAAATGAAAGTGGGTGGGTAATAGGGAAGTGAGATTAAACAGTAGCTTAGTTAGTGGCTGGGAGAGGCTCTAAATCTGTTTAGTTTGTGGCCTTCCGTGTGCAACTTTTCCTAGGTGTACTAAAACTTCTAAGTATAAAATAATAAAAGCTTGAAAATTTACGAGTTAATTTCTAGTCTACTATAGCCAAAAGGTTTTTGTTGTAATAATTTCTTTCGTATATCACATTTTAGTAGTATTGAAACTTGTTTTTGAGTCTTGCGATTTAAACAGCGTGATGAATACTAATTGTTGATGTTCCTTATTTATAAAGAAATCTTGTCTAATGCCCATAGCCCAAGAATCCTAATTAAAATCCTAATAAGTGTGTTTATATTTTTATCATTATTGAAGATCATTATTTCTTGAATATTAGTATTGTGTTGACGATCTCATTGTAATTTCGTATCTTTCGACTATATTCGTTATATTGAATTCATGGATTAATAACTCCATGCTGTTGCTTTTACTACCTTGCGATTATTTCAATCTAAACTATGTAGGAAATATTGCAAAAAACAGTACAAAGACTTTATCTGATACGTCAGTGCCTGGATCACCCGCCGTGGGTCTCGACCTTAAGTTGAGTAACGATGCTATAAAAGACTAAAAGCCAACGATAGCCCTCATTGTCTGTGATCGCCCCGATTTATGGTATCTTTAACAACTTTTCCGATAAACAATCTTAAGGTTAAATAAAGACAACGCGTTGTACTTTACGTTTATTAATATGTAACATGAAACCCCGTTTCAATATTTTCCTTAATCCTTGACGAACGGTATTTTTTTCCTTTTGATAGTAACAAATACACTTTCGTATACTCTGTCCTTTTCAAAGATTTGAAACACTTTCGACGAAGGGGAAAAGAAAATTGTAAAGAAAATCTATCTCATTTACTTCGACCCTTTTGTCGTGCCGTGTGCGTTACGGCGTACACAGCTAAACTCTTTGACCTTTTCATGCCTTTTGGATTCAACTGGCCGTAGAAAGTTCTATTTAATTCGCAAAAGTACAGTAACAAATATAAAGTGATCCATTTAAGGCGATGCCATGTAACTCGGTATCGTCGGAGCGCACTCCTTTAAAGCGGTAAGCGGCTTACGAAATGAGCGGACTGACGGACCAGTCTTCAATGAATGCTGGCATGAGCTTTATCACACCCGCCAGACCGTTTCGACCTTACGCCTGCATTAAATATCATACACTTTGTTCATTTCAGCGTTAAATTAGTATTAGATCGTGGATTTTTAAGCAGTTTTAAAGGTCATTTTCCCAAGCGCGTGGGTGTTTTTGTTCCCGCCGCGAATGTCTATAGATCTTGACAAATGAAACGTCAATCGCTTCCAGTTCATGAAGTCCTGGTAGAGCGCCGAACTAAACAATTAATTTCCCGTGGCTTTTCAGTGTTGATAATAATAATACTAAAATGTCTACCTAATAATAATTTCGGTTATACGCTTACAAACTTTTTAATTACTTAACTTTGTTGAATTGGAAAAGCTTTGTCCTTAACGGTCCTTTTTGACGATCAGCGATTCTTGTATTTTTAATTAATAGTTTCAAATTTAATAAAAGAGAAGGTAAACATTATTAGCTAAGAGAAAGTAGAATTTTAAAATTAAATATACATGGTCAAAAAAACTAAAAAAAAACTGATTTTGTTTTCAGTGATACCCCATACATTTAAATGAACGATAGGATTATTTTAATTTAAATCTCGTCAAGTCACTACATGTATAGAACGTAAGAACTGTCCCTATCTCATACTGAATACCTAGTAGCGTGACAAAGTGACATATTCTAATAGGACATAACAAATCACTTTGTTGAGCGACGTTCCCACAATCACTTATATTTTCCCCTTCGAAGAAAATCACGCCGGGTTCCGGTAAAAGCAGCTTAAACTAGAGAAACTCAAGGGTACGTTACTCAAGTTACATCTCTCACGTCCGCGGTTGCTTAAGTAAGCAATTGCTTGTAAAAACTGACAGCTCGCGTTTCGTACTGTTGAAATAAACGGAATTTCACGGGTTTTTCGATGGCTTGATTAATGGAGTGCGGTGGCCCGATTAGTTGCTATTGTTGAAGTCATAGAGATAATAGATTTATTTGATAGGCATGAGGGACTTTGTGCCGAAATTTGACACCAGAGCGGAGGAATGTTCTAAGAAATATTTGAATATAAATTTTAATAAAAGTACCGACCGTGAGAAATATCTAAATCTTAGGTAATGAGCAGATGAACGGCAACACGTAGGTAATCAACAGATTAAAACATTTATAGTATTTTTAATCACGCCATCCAGATACGAAGATAAACAACTGTACTAAAATGTGTTATGATGCTATTCTTTCACTGCCTCGTAAAAAGATACCAGGCAAGCATAATACGAGTATAATGGCATGCGACCCATTTGGCGGCTATCTCGCGATTTCTATTTGCCTGGTACTAGAACAAAAGCATGTGTCGTACCTCGCCGTGTGGTGTTTATGTAATTTCACTCCGGTAACCTTTCCTATGGCCATTTGTACTGCACTAGTTTACAGAGCGTGAGGTAGAAAGTGGACCGGGCGACAGGAACTAACCTTTAGGCGACCTTTAGCCGATAACTGCGATACGACCCCGGCAGTAGATACGCGAAAATCGTTACAAATTCTGCTTCGTTTCGTGACGGTGGTGTTTTCCGCCTAACCCCGGGCAAAGTGGACACAGATTTGAGCAACAGGTCTCAAGTTAAGACGTAATAGTCAGACAATGACTCCGCTTTCTTGCTAATACGCTGACGGTAATACGTAAACTCGAACTAAAATAGTGCCAGCATCATACTCGTAAATTTTACAACATTGGAATAATGCGTGATGCTTCTTATTTTGTTATTATTCTCTCTGCACAATTTTTCGAATACGTACTAGTTTTCGTATTTTTTTTTAGGAATACTGACAAACTCTTGTCCTACGCCTAATTTACAAAAGGCTCATCTTCATCAAATTCTTGAGTTCAAACTAAAACTAAAAATTAGGTCGTCTCATTGTCTATACCACTTTGTGGTTGACGTTGTATCAGTTTTTAGTGTCGTGAAAAAGATTTACCATAACGTCATAAATATAATTGTAATATCTAAGCATGATGCGTTGAAACAAAGTGGAATGGAGGCCCTGTATACAAATGTATACTTTCTATTTCTTTAAAGCGCAATAAGCATTTGTCGGTAAATCATATTCTTCTCGTGTCATGCGAGTTGAAATGGCACTCATGCACTTTCTAATCGCACGTTGTCGAACACTGTTGAATGGGCTTTCAGGGGAGTTAAGTGGAGTACTCCGATATTGCTCGTGAATTCTGGTGTGGGCGTGAGCATCGGTCACGTATTGGCCTGAGTTATATTCCTGGAATGAAATAAATCTAAGGGCGGTTTCAGACAAGCGTTCTTTCTGCACGTTTTACGCTCGTTTTGGCATACGCGCTTACACGCGCGCTACATTTCGCGCTTCGAAAAACCGAACGCGCGTACACTGGCTTATTACGGCGTGTTCGCGCGAAGCAGTAGTGGTCAGACAGTATCAATATGGCTCATACGAGGTTCTAAGCGCGACGACGCTCGTGCGAGTTGTGCATTTGGCAAAAAGTACCTACACGCACCTAAACGCGGTTCCAGAAACGAGCTTATACGCGCAGAAAAAAAACGCTAGTCTGAAACCGCCCTTAACTCCAAGAGAAGCTGAAGCGCGGGTTCCAACGACGCGTAATTTACATACTTAATATTGCGTTCGCTTCGTCAATTATATCAAGTAAACACGGTAATGAGTCAACATAAACACTTGCGAGGAGGGATTCATATTTGTTTCCTTCGTTACCTACACAATTTTCTTTCTTCTACAGAGAATTTGTATTAAAATTAATGTACGTAGTTTTCCTTTTGAAATTTTAAATGTTAATTGTTATTCTTACTTTAGTTCTAATTCATTAAAAGGCAGGCGATTGAAGTGGAAACTCTTGTGCGAAGGTAAGATTTTGAAAATAATTTTCGGTTGTCAATTTTATATTGTTCTTTCTTATAAAGGAATTAGAAAATCTTATCAAAAATTGAAGCGGATTTTGATTGCTTTAGTAATTTAAAAATGAAAAAATACAGCACTTGTGGGCCCCGTGTGGTTGCCGGGTTACAATAGTGCCACTCCATGTCTTCCCGTGGATGTCGTAAGAAACGACTAAGGGAATATAGGCTTGTAGTACTGTTAGGCGATGGGCTTGCAACCTGTCACTAATACGCTGGTAAACATCTTAGCCTATTTGTGCAAATTGTGGTTACTGAATTGTCAACAACTTTTTGAAGTTGTAATTCTGTAGCTCTGCCTACCCCACTCTCTGGGATTACAGGCGTGAAGGTATGTATGTATTTAAAAAATACAGCAGTTGTTTGCCAAATAGTGTCTAGTTCTGTTATAGTGGCATTTCAAAACAAGCAACTCCGCTTGGAACAAAGGTGAACTATACAAAGATTACTTGTTTCATAGATAAGATAACACACAATTATTTACGCATTTGTTCATTGACTGCCAGTCATTTTATGCTTTCGATAATCAAGGTCCACTAGCCGTAGAGAAAATCAGTGAAATAAGCGAAACGTTCGCAGCGTATGGCGGTGCTATAGTTTTCTAATTCAGTTTTGCAACATTTAATTATTTGTACATAACACGGTGGTTGGGTGATATCGACCGCAGAAAACATAGCTTGTAAAAAAGTGAGTAATTGCCTCACTGGTAACTTATTAGGGAATGCAATATAACCGGTTATTAGAGGTTTTTGTATCAATATAACCGGTTAAAACCGGTTATAACCAGATATTTGCATTCCCTATAACTTACGTACAAAATACGCACGCGTTTCACGTTTTTCTTACCAGTTTATAACTTTTATTGCTTAGCAATAATTTCTCCATTTCCTGTAAAACAGATCTAATCCGCTAATAATGTGCTCTACGAGTATACCCTCTTTATCCTACTTCTACTTAAACTAGGCATTGATTGAGTCGTATAACATTACGACTTAATACGAGTATCTACTTAACTAACTTTACCGTTTAGTTAAGAAGTAATCTATTTGAGCTACTTATTGCTTGAGTTAAATGTTCCGGGATAAATGGTGCAGGAATTTGTTTCATGATTAAAACAATTAAAAGAAAAAAAAATATAAACTACCTAACTCCAAATTATTAAGGAATTGCATTGACTTTCCGTGGATTCAATCACCAAATGTTAACGAAATTAAAATGGAACCACCCAATAGATATACCTACACTCAATAAAAAATATACCCAAATTGCTAAAGTACCTACAGCCTAATATATTTGAAGAGTTCCCTCGATTCCATCATCAGATCCCGTTCTAAAGACAATGGGAACACTTAGTAAGTAAACACTTTAAAAGCGTTTTTTTTCGAAATTGGGCCATCCGTCTTCGAGTGATCGGGGAACATACGTAAAAAGAAGCTTTCAACGAACTGAAAACCTCATCTTATTTTTAAAGTCGGTTAAAAATAATCAAGTTTTTAAGTGACAAATATTATGAGCTCCCAAGAGTTTGCTTTAGAACTGATAGCGACAAAAATAAACTGATGTTAAAATGTCCACCATAGTAATAAGATTTTCATTATACTAATTTTATACATTCAAACATGCAGTATAAGCATTATTAAGCTTGAGCTATAGAAGTTTGCACCGTATGAGGGACGGCCTGAAAGCCAGCGATGTGGGATTGAAATCCTGCCGGGGCGCGCCTACATCAAACACTGAGCCCGATCCTTTAGCGGCCTTTACTCTCCTAAGGCCCTACGAAAAATTCAGCTTGTAGTCACTACGGCCCGTAGTCCTACCAGTAGTAGGTACTATTGTTTTATACTCATTCAGACCCAAGTACTTAAAAGACAAAATGGTGGGTTCTATTTAGTCCTACTGGCAGGACCGTGGTACGCTATGACTACACAACTGTCGAAGGAGCTGGGTCTTAATGACAAAGTTTATAAGTACATACTATGGCTTAGGTTAGGTTAGGTAGGTTAGGTTACACGTAAAGTTCGGACCGCGGGAAACGCCACGCGCCGTTCCAATCTTACCAACAAAACCAACTAACCGCATGGTCTGAGATGCTCTTTCCCTTTTTTTGTCTTTGAAAATACACAAATGATGCACAATACCCAGTTACGTATAGACAACAAACTTTTAAAATATACACCTTTGAATTGGGAAAAATGACCTAATAAAGACCAAACGTCAAAAGATTGTTCTTGATCTTCGGAAGATTAAGGCTGCGTTCACGCATGATTTTCGATCAGTCATGGAGGTAGCCGTGAGCACATTGTCGAAATCGCGGTAAAAACATTTATTGTGGTAAGCAAAAAATATAAAGCCATTTCGTGCGTGCAAACTATTAGTGCAGTAAATTAAAATGATGCAACGGTCGAATATGTTTGGGTAGTTCCATTAGTTTTGTTTGACCCTTTTGTGCTTGCATAAGCTTTGGAAAGCAATATAAAGACCATTAAAACGGTTAAAAGATCTATTTTATTTGATTAGATTTGGTTTCACTCGTTCTGGTGAATTTTAAATGACGTGTCGAAATATATTTTTTAAGGTTGAATGCAGTATAGACTCTACTAAGCATTATATGAAAACCTTAGCTGAGATTCTATAAGGTAAAACATAATTATTTTGTTTTTATGTGTTTCCGTACTATCTCCTATTGGGTAATAGATAGCTCGTCATCGGTCCCACGTATTACGAGCGTCTACTCATCACCACCACCATTTGACGAAATGTTTAGGCGTCGGCTTAGGAATCTTTTGTTGGATAACCCAGTCTATTTGGTGAATACTCATTCAATAAAGTATGAAACTTGACTAATAAATAAGATGTATTTGTGTTGACTTTTACTATTATTATTTAATTCTGTTTCTGACGACCTCAATGTAACTGCATAAAATTTGACATGCCATGTAATTTATACAGTGTTATATTGAGTAATAAAATCTAAATCTGAATCTGATAAAAACTGAAAATTTAAAAAAAAATCTTAATACCTATTGTGTTATAAGCATATTTAACAGACCAAAAATAAAGAGGAGATACTCAGCTTAGCGAAATCATTTTTTTCGTTTTTTTTGGATATAAACATTCTCAAAGTTGCGTTTACTGTTATGAACCTACAGGTGCTCTACCTACATGTAAAAGAAATATCGTAGAATAAAGATTATTTTCTTAAAAAAAAATAATATATTTTAATGTTCATAAGAAATTAAATACAACACTATCCATTTTCCGTACTAAAATTCGTCGACACGTTATGCAACAAAACACAACGCTGACCCTCGAGTCACACACAAAATCCCGTGACATATCCCAAGATTGATTTTCTATGTATCAGATAAGATAAAAATATTTTAATGGAGGGTCCTAAAGCCTTTACACCGGGTTGTTGTTTACTACCAATAAGAGGGGGGGCTATAAAAACATGTGACGATCGTCCGTTAGAGAATTTACGTGACACCTCCGGCCCACACAAGCTAACCGAAGTTTAGCCTCACATTATAACAATTATTATATCGAGTTACTGGCCTTTCTTGTTTAGATTCGGAATTTAAAAGAATGGGCATGTTCGGTTTGGGTTTTATAGTGGCCAGGCTAGTAATGTCGCTGTAAAAGGTAACGGGTTGAGTTTTTTGTTGGAATCTGTTTTTTGGTTAGTTTTTTTGGGAAAAAAAGAAGCAAAGTTGATTCATTCCTACAGTAACTCAGTTCACTGCGTTGCTTCTCTCATGTATTTAATGTGTCCTGTATTAACCGTTTTTAAAGACTTCTGACCTACAGATATTTCTAGCTTTTTTTAAAGCTTCCCTCTAAAAAAGAGCTTTTAAATTTCTTGAAATTTACCACTGATTGAAAGATATGAAGGTGTGAAGTAAAGTCAAATTTATTTTACAATTGTGTTATTATGAGTTTTCTGTAACAACCGTACTTAAACCAGAATCTAATACGCATAAAAACCTTTCTTATGAATCATTATATCCATTGGTGAAAGAAGCATTTAATTCCGTTACGCAGTTTGAAAGATCCAAGAGTACAGAGGGACGGATGGCGGAAAGCGACTTAGTTTTATAGCATGTAAAGATTATACTATAATTGTAACTTTGTGTGCAAAAATGCTATATAATATCCTTGGATGGCGGAAAGCGACTTAGTTTTATAGCATGTAAAAATTATACTATAATTGTAACTTTGTGTGCAAAAATGCTATATAATATCCTTGGATGGCGGAAAGCGACTTAGTTTTATAGCATGTAAAAATTATACTATAATTGTAACTTTGTGTGCAAAAATGCTATATAATATCCTTGGATGGCGGAAAGCGACTTAGTTTTATAGCATGTAAAAATTATACTATAATTGTAACTTTGTGTGCAAAAATGCTATATAATATCCTTGGATGGCGGAAAGCGACTTAGTTTTATAGCATGTAAAAATTATACTATAATTGTAACTTTGTGTGCAAAAATGCTATATAATATCCTTGGATGGCGGAAAGCGACTTAGTTTTATAGCATGTAAAAATTATACTATAATTGTAACTTTGTGTGCAAAAATGCTATATAATATCCTTGGATGGCGGAAAGCGACTTAGTTTTATAGCATGTAAAAATTATACTATAATTGTAACTTTGTGTGCAAAAATGCTATATAGGGTGTCTCTGACCTTGGGGCTTTAAATGCATGGAACGTTTCTACTCCTGAAACTGAACTTCTTTTGTTCTGTAAGTTATTAAAAATATGCCAAACAAAAAAACAATTTTTTTCATACAACTTAAATGTAATTTTCAATGTATGCGATCCAATTCTCTATTTTCCTTTAGGCCTCGTACCAAGGAAATGTCGCCCCCGTACCATGAGATAGTGATTAGATGGCCAGTATTGAATACACTGATTTTACAATTAGACTTTTACATCAATTAGTTATCGAAACTTAAGTTATTTTTTAATGTCGCAGAACAAAAGTAGTTCCGTTTAGCGAGTAGAATCGATCATTGCATTTAAAGCCCCAAGGTCAGAGGCACCCTGTATAATATCCTTGGATGGCGGAAAGCGACTTAGTTTTATAGCATGTAAAAATTATACTATAATTGTAACTTTGTGTGCTAAAATGCTATATAATATCCTTGGATGGCGGAAAGCCACTTAGTTTTATAGCATGTAAAAATTATACTATAATTGTAACTTTGTGTGCAAAAATGCTATATAATATCCTTTTTATGCCCTCGACAAGCTATAAAAGAATTAGCTAAGACAAAAATAATTAAAAACCAACTTTATTAACGCGTCAAACTAAACACACAAGTTCACACAACCCAAGAACGCCAGTCTGTATCGAAGGCAGCAGTTGGGCACTGAATGTATTTAGCGATTCACTCAGTATCAAGATTTGAACTGACGAAAGAATGTTCAAGTAATTGTTAAAGTATGCAAATGCGGACAAAGCCAAGCCCTTGCAGATTAAAAGTTTCACGTTCTTCGAGATAATACCGCATGTTAATTAAGGTAGCCATTTTGTTGAACAAAGGCTTAGCTTATTGGCCGCACAATTCCTCGAAACTGTTTAATTCCAACGAAACCATAACGTTTAATGCTAGTATTCTTAACGCCTTTAAATATAATGATAAGTATTTAATGGCATTTTTATGTCTCGTTTGCCAGCGATTCCGTCTGCGAAGAAATTTTTAGTATTTTTTTTTATTGTTAATAGCTAAGTAGTCTTCCCCGGAAAGAGCTTGTTACACCATCCTCAAGTAGTCACTAACAAGAGGGACGCCGCAATACGTTAGATACGTATGGTGATATCTCCATCTCATTGCAACCTATTAATGAGTCTTTCTTATTAGTCAATAATTAAGGAAGGTGCAATAAGCTTTGAACTGTTATATTTTTCTTTATATTGTATACTCTATGTTCGTTTCCTGGATTAAAAACTATCTCTGTCATCGATCGGTTGAGGTTTTGATTCGTGAAAATGGAACAAAGAAAGAAACGTTCAGATTTATAATAATAATATTAAGGGTAAGGTTTGTCTTACAAATTAACCTATCCCAAAATATACCTTTTCAAAACTCATACAGCAAAAAACACTTTCCACTGTAGTCTTTCTTACACAACTTAATCGTCATTAACTGACGCTGAGTGCGGCCAAAACATAATAAAGCTAAAAATTTATGAAAAATCGTCATAAATTATTTTGTTAATGCAAAACATCGAATAACAGTAATCCATCCACCAAAATTAATATTCTATACACATTGCCAAAGTTCTTAGAATGCGGAGATCACATCCGTCTTGCTCGTCATCCATGACTAAATCGCCAAAATGATACAGGCTTCTGAATTTTATTGTATAAATGCATAGCCAAAAAGATCCGCAATGATTCTGGCTAAATCTAAACTATAACGAGTTATAAATGTTGTTACAGAAGTCGCGTTAATCAAACTTTAGTGTCATTTTCTCAGCGTCAGCCACCGCCAACGTAGAAAATCTTCGCTTCCACTTCAAGATAAATCCGCAGCATCGGCGTCTTCGTATTATTTACGACCAATAAATTGTGATCAACATTGTATAATTCTACTAGACTGCGATCAATCAAATTTTTTTTTATCAATTTATGAACATAAGTGGTTGCCTGTAGCGATTAAATGGCGGACCTTCTATATAAAAGTATTTTATTTAAAACAGTCGACTGGAGAAATAAAATATAATAACCTCCCATAAGTGATTCCTCCTTCCAACTATTGAAACATTAAAATATCTAAACTTTACTTGTCTGGAATACAAAGAAAACCTATCTAAATGAACCTAGCTGATATTTCTGATTTGGATCTAATAATTTTGAATGGTATACAATTACTATAAAAAAATCAAAATGGTGACCCCTCCTTTCAGAGCTCATATTCTCCTAAATCCGATTAAACTAGCTTTCTTAAAAAAAAAAACCAGTTCATCCATTTGCACGCTACGATACCACAAACGGACTCAGATATAGATGAACTTGTGTATTGCTGCTTTTACCGTTTTCTGTGTCTAGTGTCTGCATTTTTCTTTCTTTCAAAATGTTTTGACTTTTGCTTCGGGGGTTTAAGTGTACTTTGACCACCATGGCTTAGACGCGATGAAAATTTTCCAAATGAAACTCTGAATTCAGCCAAACAGTTGAGCAGAACCCTATGTTGAGGCGCAGTTAAGGTCTGTATCAATAATAAAGAAACATCAAAGTTAAGGTTAAATCATAGAAAACGGACATTTCTGACGTATCTTGAGACGGAGATCTCGTCCAAAACCAGTTTATTATTAAGGCAAGCTGTACTTAGAGTTTATTTGTAAAAACAAAAGGCAATACTGGAATCCTTTGAACTCGAAATCAAACTCAAACACTTTGCAACCAAAATGAAAATTTGCCAATGACTAGCTTTTTTTTGAGGATCTTTCTCAATCTGCCAGAATCCGAATAAGAAAGACCATTTTTTTAAAAAAAGCTTGCGTTTTTGCTTCTCTTTATCATGTCTATATTCTACTGGTGTACTATTACGTTGTGCTAGAGAAGGTACCTACATTAAAGGTCTTACAAACCTGGTTGTGTTTCCACGTTCAATGCCAATTCGTTATGTTCACCAAACATACATCAAAATTTATTATATACCTACTGTCAGCATTAAAAGAAATCAATCGAATAAATGGTAATCCTCGGTATCAATCCACTTCCAATGCCATCGACAGACCCATTGTTACGTATGTATCGATTCAGCATTTACAAAAAGGTCGGAGCGATTTCAAAGAAATCCAACAGACAGACAGACAAGCGGTATTAATAGAGATTCTGTTTTTGTCCGCCGATAAAAACTAACAAAGCTAAGTCTCCATATAAAGGCTGCTTTAACGTCCTCATTGTCTGAACCATTTTATATTGTTTTCAAAGACTTTTAAAGTTAACATGACGTTGGCAGGCGATGGAAGTTGCTTTAAGAACCTCGTGCTTATTTATACTGTGTTAATGCGGAGTTTGAAAAAAAGTCATCTAACTAATAATATCCAATTAAAAACAAAGTAAAATTATCACTGTATGACAATTTTATAAAGACGGCTATCTATCGCTATCACACTTGCCCTCGTAATTGATAATACATATACTGGGTGATGATTTATTACACATAAAATACTACTCGTAAATGTAAATTTTTACTGCATATTTCATTCGTCTTTCAGAAATATAAGGAGACTTTACAAGCATTTTAATCATTTTGTTTTTTAAATCGGTTCCTATTACTAACAAGTTAATAAGATCTATTATAATATTGACAATACGACTTGTTTTATGTTACGAAAGCGGGTGGGCCATATTTGTAGTTGTAATGTGTATAGACACGCACACTACGGCAACGATTAGCAACGACCGCTACGCACTTAGTGACAACGTGTTACTGAATATACACACACACACACGTATGGCTCACCCGTTTTCGTGAGATAAAACAACTGTAACAATAGGCGTGAATACGAAGTAGACTAAGGCCTAATTATTTAATATGATTTAAGTTTTGCGTGTTCATTACACATCATACCTAATTGTTTTAAACTAACCACTAGTCGTCTGTCAATGTATTAAATTATTAATAAAATTATATAAATCACAGTTCATCCTAACATTCCTAATCAATCGATGATTAAGTTTTTCAACTAGTAGATATTATAATATCGAATGATTTTTCATACAAAAAAATTATGAATCCACCTGTCAAAAGCAATTAAGATTTTAAATATATATTTATAGTATAAACAAATAAACGATAGCCTTGAGATGTCAAACAAAAATTTGATAAACACATAAGAAGCGTGATAATTGCAATTAGATATAACGTTTTGCATCACTGATGTTAATAACTTTGAATTATTTACCATTTTAATTATTTTATCAACCATTTCAATCACTTAGAGACACATGCAATGTTTAATTGTAGTGACCCACATATTACTGAGCTTTAATATCACGGCACGGCCGATATGTCCAACGAACAGGCCATTTTGCGTGAACCAACTTACCTAATTAGTTACTGTGACCCTAATAGGGTAAACTGCGGGTAAACTAAGTTCAATTTCCACATATTTTATGGGGCCATTTCCTAACACCGTTTTACGTAAATGTGATGTTATCATTCGAAATTTCGATAGCCCTAACAAGCGATCTTTGTCAATTTATTAGAATACACCCACGCAAATAAAGAAACTTTAATTTTAATATTCATAATTAATGCCACTATTGCCAAAGATTATGTCGAAGCTTCGTATATATATTCCATTAATAAAACTTGTAAATTGTGGTATTAGTGATGAAGATAATATATCCTGATTAAAGTTCATTATAAAATAATGTTAACAACCTCGTAGTCATTTATTAGGTTGAAAATTAAAACACTGTATGTTATGTACTCGTAATTTAAACTTAACAGTTATTAGAAGTAACGGCCAATATCTTTTAATACCTTTTCCAACTTGTTTAAAAAAACATAGACGCATCACGCTGTTCATGTACGTATTCCATATTTGAACCGTCAAGCGTTGCGTTTAAAATTCGAATTGTTCACATTAAATCAACAACCGTACGTTAACTAAGGTACTGGCCATTTAATTGGAAATAGAGATAAGAAATAAAGCTAACGGTCGACGGTGACATTTAAGTATGGCGTCAGCGGCGCCGTCTTCGGCAGACAATTAGCTGTATCCATCTGTTAAGACTCTCAGGCATTCCTGCATTGTTTTAAATAAGTTCCCCGTGCTTGGACATTATTGCTGACTTAGACGTTATCGTTCGGATTACTTTTTGTCTATTGTTTGTGTTTAAATTTGACACTGGATTTTTTATTTATTGCGTTATTTAATTTAAACTACCGTAAATTTTACAATACGGCTAACTAAAATAACGATAGCCTAAGTGCAGTTGCACTCAGCATAAAACATAAAACGCCAAACTCGTAAAATCTGCCTTTACTACCTTTCAACGGCGAAGTGTCACTAAATAAATACGTTACGTTAAAATGTGAAACCATGTTTAGGAAAACGTAACGTTTGGTTATTTTTATAAACATGAGGTTTACCAAAAGTCAACAACCATTTTAATAGCTCACAGCATATTTTTTATGGTTTCTCTATCATTAAGACCGCGAAAATAGTTCTTGCCGAGTTTTGTTAATAAACATAAGAGTCATAATCACTAAACGTATAAAACTAATATCTTATAATAGCTGTTTTTGACATATAACCAATGGCGATAACCAAACAAATAACACGTCGCTGTAGAAATATGTAGGTATCTATAGAAAACTATTGATTAACATTATTAAAGCGGTCAGTGACTTGTGTAGACTGGACTTCTATAAAATAAGTTGCAGACACCTCCATTCATATAAGCTATGACGATAGCCCCAGTTGTGAATAGAGATGGCTAGCGTGTGGAAGCACCATGGCGCTCGGACAATCAATCCTCAAGTTATTAGTAAGGCTACTGCACCGCGCGTTACCACAGCAACGCAGACCACACACGATCCACCAATTTAGTAGACCCTCACCACGTACGTCCGCGTATGCAAATGAGGGCCCTTTCGTATTCCAAGAACGTTGAATATTTTACGCGCTTCGCCTTGCAAGATTTATCAATTCATTGCGATCAATTACAACGATATGGCTCTTAATTGAATTATTTATGCTCAATTTGGCACATCTTTACATTGCGTAATTTTGTTTATGGCGTGACATAACGAACTTGTACCGCTGTTTTGGAGTTTTAATTCATTAAAACCTGTTTCTTACCAATAAACAGTTTCATAATGTTATTTGTGAAGTATTCAAGCCGTCTGGAATTTTAAATTCACGCCTACGCAAATGCAATAGCCGGCGTTTTTCTTTGGAATTCGTCGTTGCATGTGTTACCAGGCTACTATGAAGTTCAAGGTAGTTGAAGACAGCGTGGACGAGGCCCGTCCGTCGCGCACCCACGATCCACTTCTGAAACTATATCGAGACGACAATTATCTCAAGACCGCGAACGCGATAAATCGCTTGTCCCGCCGCTGACCGTTTTAGCCATCGCGACATGCCCTATCTGATCCTGTAGCCCTGGTGACATATTGCTACGAATAACTACAAGTACCTATATTTCGAGTTCCAGTCACGAATGGACGATCGTATTCCATGCTTTGTCTCGAGGCATGTATCTAGAATGCCTGTAGCTCAATATCTACGCGGACGTAGACACTGTGTTTTGAATATTGAATACCTTAATCGTTCAATTAGACTGTCTTCGTAGGGACTTTTCTTCGCTTTTTGTATTGGTCACTGCATTATGTTCGAGACGCCCCGTCGGTAAGTGACATCCTTATACATTCATGGTAATGATACTACGATACACGCAAATCGCTTTCCTTTCTAGTAACATGTTTATCTAGGTAGGTACTATAAAAGTCTAAGAAACGGGAAATGTATTAAGTAATATGTTTCGCGACGTGTAAAAATGCTTAGTTTTTCTCTGGCGGTAAAAATTGATGTGTGTTCGCATTTCACGAGTAGTTTGAACGGCGTCTAGCAATGTTCTGTGTACCTTTTAAGGGCATGCGAATGAGTTATCCTGGTGCAGCCGTACAGTCAGCGTCAGATAGATCGAACCGGACAGCGTGCCCATAAAAATGGGATGCATTGGATTTTAAAAAAAAACGAACCCGCTAAAATTTCAGAAAAATGTGATGTGACGGGATGTTTTAAGTATCGGCTTGGATAAAATGTCAAGAAGATGTAACTGCATAGATTACCTAAAAGATTGAAATGGTCAAAATATCAGCCGTATCGAAGCATTCAAAATTCCAACAAGATGGGATGGGATAGAATGCCTAAAAGGTGTAACCATTCGAGAAAAATGAACTTAGTCCCAAGAAGTTAAGGTTCCTAATTGTTTGCCACTTCAAACGCAATGAACAGCACAATATTTGCCTGGTATGACTCTTAAACCTTGGTAATAAGGGTTAATGTGAAACTACAGATAATGTAACGCGCGACTGAGAGGCCGTTCAGCAGCATGTTGTCCTGCTCTTCGCCGTCAGTCATTCTGAACAAAAATGTCTTATCTGTTATGTCTGTTGAGTACACGTATCAACCAGACATATCCAATCTACTATGCATTCCGATATCGAACGCTTAAAAATATTAATAGCACAGCTTTATGTTCCCAAATGAAAAGGACGACAGTACGGCAGCCAGCGCACTAATGGAAATATTTCGAATTTGATGTTCATGGGACAAACGGTCCAGTTAGGTAGGCCCATCTTTGAGAAAGAGGTCACTCCTCAAATCCGACTCGGCTGGGCAGCGTTCGGGAAGTGTTTGAAGTCAAAAGTCTTTGACTAGTGTGTGTTTCCAGTGATGACTTACGGATTTGAGACGTGGGCGCTAACAATAGGCCTCGTAAGAAAGCTCAAAGTCACTCAGAGGGCTAATGAGAGGGCTATGCGCGGGGTTTCTCTGCGTGAAAGAATCAGAAATCATATCCGCAGTAGAACTAAGGTTACCGACATAGCCCGAAGAATAGCTAAACTGAAGCGGCAGTGGGCGGGGCACATCGCTCGCAGGACTGATGGCCGATGGGGTCAGAAAGTTCTTGAGTGGCATCCGCGGACCGGGAGACGAGCTGTAGGTAGGCCTCCAACAAGATGGAGTGACGACCTTGTAAGGATCGCGGGAACGCGGTGGATGCGAAAAGCACAAGACCGGTCTGACTGGAGAGCCTTGGGGGAGGCCTATCTCCAGCAGTGGACGTCTTTCGGCTGACATGATGACGATGATGATGTTCATGCAAAACCCCTATCGCGGCAGATTCAGCCATATTGAGAGGCCATTTATGTAATTTGTTACCATAATTGTTACTTTGGATTTAGGTGGAACATTGTAATAAGCGGTTTGTATTTATTGTCACTATAGGCTTTGAATTTTTAAATCCAAAGATTAACAAGCTTAACCAAATTAAAAGCAATTTTTGAATAAATCATCATCATCACATCATCATGTCAGCCGCATCCACCGCGTTCCCGAGATCTTTACAAGAAATGTCAAATAAATATTGCTAACTCAAGTTATTCAGCCATATCAAAAGTTCAAAAAAATCTTACGAATCACCTCTTTATGTTAAAATACATTTTGGTAGGTTTAAAAAAACAAGCTGCCGTCCTACCAAGGAAGGCGGCTAACTGCAATGTAGTAGTCAAAGCATTCTATACTCTATTTGGCAACTACATTAATTAGTCTCAATATTAATTTGGTTTTTAAATCCACTTTGAAATGTAATTTTTATAATATTATCAATAAACGTATCTACAATGTTTAAATTTAAAATGCTCATACTATTAATATGCAGATAGCCACCTTTTTGGTAGGACGGCAGCAAGAACAATGACAAATTGTCCCTTTACTTTCTCAACCTCGTATCTGATCGAAAAGTTAGATAGGAAAAAGCACGCATGTACTTAAATAATAAGGACTACTTCCCTATCTTACCATTCGATCAGATATGAGTAGTGATGGGCCGCGGTAATATTCCCGTTACCAGTAATTTTCCGTTTGGGAATATTCCCAGTAAGTTTCTAATGTTACCAGTAATATTCCCAAAAGGTGGGAATATACTATACTGGTGATTTATATGAGATTTAATGATTATATAGTTAGTTAAATAAGCAATATGCATAGATATATATTCCTTTCTCTTTTACACATATCACCTTTTTTCTCTTTCACACAAACTTCTTATCTGAAATGGCACAAACACAAAGGACTTAGTTTTGCCCTTGACTCGACTCAGTGCACGTGCTTTTTGTGATGATAGTGAAAAATGTGATAATGATTACTAAGCTTAAAAAAAATCGTTTTTCATGAAAAGAGGAAAAACATTTATTCACGCCAAAATTACACAATCTAAAAACATAACAAAATTAAAAAAATATAGTAAAACAAATTCTTAAAACTAAACTTAAAACCTAGTGTTACCTCCCCAAGCCCTAATTACAGCCTCCATGCGATCCTTCATTGACCTCACCAACGTCACGATTCGTTCTTGAGGAATGTCACTCCACTCCTCGACGACGGCGTCCCGAAGCTGTTCAAGGGTAGCAGGGGCAGTATCACGAGACCGCACCCGGCGTTTCAGATCATCCCAAAGGTGCTCTATGGGGTTCAGGTCAGGACTTCTCGCTGGCCACTGCATCACGGGGATCCCAACCTGATCCAGGTAGTCCCGAACAATCAACGCCGTATGAGAGCGGCCGTTGTCGTGCATGAATGTGAATTCAGGCCCGACAAAACCAGCATACGGGACCACGTGGTCCTCCAGGATCTCTGTGATGTACCGATGAGCAGTCAGGGACCCCTGGCCACGTCCACCTCCAGTGCGGGAAACGCACACAAGGTCGATTTTGCCCTGGATTGAAATTCCGCCCCAGAACATGCAGGATCCTCCTCCGTAGCTGACGGTTTCTTCAAAGCAGACCTGTAAGTACCGTACTCCCTGCCTCCTGTACACTCTTCTACACCTATCGTTGCAGAAAAGGCATACCCTCGTCTCGTCGGAGAAGAGGACAGACTGAAGTCGGACTCGCCTATGCTCTGCTGTCAATTTGGGGCCCGTAGCAGACCTACGAGGCAGGATTTTCTACTCTCGCAGCCTTCTTCTTACTGTGGAGACGCTCACCGACGTCCTCCAAGCTGTTCGGAGCTGCTGTTGCACGTCAACAGCGTTGGAGAATCGGTTACGCAAACACGTTGACACAATATAGCGGTCGTCTCTGTCGGAAGTGAAACGTCGTCTCCCAGATCCATGCTTCCTGATGTAGCCACCATAATGTTCCAGTCTCCTGGAACCGCTGGGATACTCTTTTCACCCGGAAACGGCTTATGTTGAGTTGTCGAGCAACATCAACCTGCCGTAGTCCTGATTACAGTAGTGCTACCACTTGAGCTGCTTCTTCTGCCGTGATATCCATTTTTCAGAGTTTTCTCTTACTGGAGCTGATCAGGTGTGACTTCTGTGATGTCTGGATAGCAAATTACCCATAATTCATTTTTACCCCCCCTTTTATTCGTGTTCAGGGTGGCACAAGTAGTGAGTCCTCTAATGAGTTTTCCATCACTTTTTTTTAAAGACCCTAACGTGTCGTGATCATTGTTTTTACGAAAAAGAACGATTCGCGTTTTTAAAGTTGATTAACTGTGCTTTCAAATGATACTAATATTGGTAGGGTACAATAAATAAGTTAAGAGCTTTATTCGCTTGAAATCAAAATTTCAAAAGGTGCGATTTTTTTGACGCCGTGTGTATTTGTATAATTAAACTGATTTTCCGACATTTTCTTTCATTTCGATCGAAACTAAGATGTTTTTACCGTGATTTAAAGTGTACTTGGCCATAATTACACGATGGGAATATTCCCAGTAACATTGGAAAAATACCTGGTAATTTTGGGAATATTCCCGGTAACATTGGGAATTTACTTTCTGGGGGGGAGCTCCGTATTTTTTTTTATTCTAAATTGTTCCAATGTTCACCAAATAAGCATAAAACACAAAAAAAATATTACTTTATAATTCAGTTTTTCTATATTTCCCTAAATTTCCAATACTTGGAAATATTACTGGTAACATTACTGGGAATATTCCCGCCATGGGAATATTCCCGGTAACGACCCATCACTAGATATGAGGTTGAAAAAGTAAAGGTATGAAATGCCATATTTGACATTGAACTCAAAATGTAAACAATATGCATATTCCTCACATATTCAAAGATGTAAGAGTCAGAATAATCCGTTATCAATGTTATCTTTCCTGTTTTTTTAATATTATGCGGAATTGTTAACCATGTGGCCGCCGCGTCCAAAGTAAGTGCAAGTAAACCGCGCGCCAGCTGATCGCCTCGTGTCGAGTTGTCGACGGTGTGTTGCTGAGGTCTCCTGTTGGACTCTCGTCGCACCGCCCCTAATCTTGATCACATGAAAGGCTTCAATACAAGCACGACGGTTGTGTGTATGATGCGTCCTCTACAAATATACGTAATCTTAACGCAGTATCGTCTCGTACTGCGAATTGCAAACAGGAGGTAACTTAAATTAATTTGTCATTGGGCATTGTGATAGATTGTGTTTATCATGTGTAAATTATATAGGTAAAATCAATCGAACTACATATATCTTTATGTAGTATAAAACAAAGCCCCTTCCCGCCGTCTGCCGCCGCCTCTGTGTGACGCTTAGATCCTTCAAACTACGCAACGGATTTTACATGTAGTTGTTTTTGTATGTATAGTAAGCTCTGTATTATTTACGTGTGTAAATAACGAACCGAGAGCAGCTGGCCTATTGTCTAACGCACTCGCAATCGAAATCGACTTCTAAGTGGAACAATTGATTTCATTTTGTAAGCAGACTCGTCTTCATACTGTCAAAATGAAAATGATTGAATAAGTCTCGATAAGCAGACGATAAACAACACACAAAAAAATACAGACCGTAACGAAAACTTGTCCTAAAAATAAAATTTTCGCAGACACTTATCTTATCTCAGCTGTTCTTATCGAAATTTAAGGTATCTATATGTAATATTCAGCCATTGGGGATTTCCTTTAGTCCCCTTCTGTTTCAATCACCATAGCTCGAGGATAGTACAGTCAGCATCATAAATATAGTGGCAGTCAATAGTTCCAAATATACCGCACCATCCAAAATATCCATAAATACGTACTCATTCCAAGTGATCAAATTGTTCAGGCCATCCACTGTATACAAATATACCGGAGCATCCACAACGCCATATACTTGGTAACATTCAACCCGCCGTTAGCACAGCAACGTCCAGAACGCCGAAGGTTTCTAAGCATCCAAAGTAGCCAAAAATACGGGACACATAAGAAAATTGAACCTTATTTACCAGTAAGTACGGTTGAATATTCAGTCAAATCATTTTAATAGGTTAGCCAGTAAGAAATTTGACAAACCACGAAAACAGTACCATACTGTCTTGGCATATATCTGTCTCACGTTTTAATTTGACACATTATTGCGTGGACTGCGGGGTTTTAAAAGGTTTTGCAATATTGAAGCTGCCAACTTAAACGCATCAATACGTTTCAATATTTCGCCAAGTTAGCCGTTAGTTACGATGGACCAGTGGATTAGTAGTAACGCTATCGAGTATGTGTTCTGGGTTATAATCCCTGAGCCTTGGCAGCTTCAATATTGCAAAACCTTTTAAAACCACGCAGTCCACGCAATAATGTGTCAAATTAAAACGTGAGACAGATATATGCCATGACATGACAGTATGGTACTGTTTTCGTGGTTTGTCAAATTGCTTACTGGCTAACCTATTAAAATGATTTGACTGAATATTCAACCGTACTCACGGGTAAATAAGGTTCAATTTTCTTATGTGTCCCGTATTTTTGGCTACTTTGGATGCTTAGAAACCTTCGGCGTTCTGGACGTTGCTGTACTAACGGCGGGTTGAATGTTACCAAGTATATGGCGTTGTGGATGCTCCGGTATATTTGTATACAGTGGATGGCCTGAACAATTTGATCACTTGGAATGAGTACGTATTTATGAATATTTTGGATGGTGCGGTATATTTGGAACTATTGACTGCCACTATATTTATGATGCTGACTGTACAATAGTTATCAGGCATAATATCATCTAAATTGCATAAGTATTTCAGTTACTTAGTTACAAGTGACGCTAACATAAGTGTGTTAAAAATATTGTACCACGAAAGAAAAGAACAGTAGGCCCACTAATAGTAAAACAGAAGTCGACAATCTATCTAATAATAAATATCGTACACTAGTAATCACAGGAACTTTCATTTAACTGGCTGGATCTACTGACCGAATAAAACCACCATTTTAGATTGAAACCATATTTTGAAGAATTGTCAGGAACTGGAAAAGTTTTTATGATGTTAGAAGATCTGAGGAGCTTCTACATTTTTTTTAATTGTGCCGTAAAGTTGACCGTGACGATTTTTTATTTTCTGTCCTTCACACTTTGTTGGCTAATATTTTTTTATTTGTTTACTATATGAATAAAAATAACATTTCATTAGAATGCGCAAACATTAGAGATAAAAAAAAACAACAAAATACTTTTGTGCTGTCACATTAAAAAAATAAAATGTCATTATGGACTGCTCTTTGTCATGGGCACCTCAAGTAAGTGAGACTAGCAGGAAAATGTTCGCAGCTGTAGGATCTCTAAGACGACTTCAAAACTTTCTGCCTCTTTCTACTAAAATTGCGCTTGCTCAAACTTTACTCCTTCCTATTTTAGATTATGCTGACGTGTGCTATTTGGATCTTACTGAGGAGCAACTAAATAAGCTTGAGTGTATTCAAAATTTGTGCATACGGTTCATATTTGGGTTACGCAAGTATGACCACGTCTCCATTTTTCGCAATCAACTCAAGTGGCTCCCAATCCGTGCACGTCGTAACTTTCATATTTTAAGTCTCCTCTTCAGCATACTTTTCAACCCTGCAACCCCGTGTTACCTTAAGGAGCGTTTCAATTATTTTAATTCAGTTAGAACTTCCCAAAACCTACTTTTGTCAGTCCCCTTTTCTTCCTCTAAGTTTTACTCCAATTCCTACACAATCCAGGCAATAAGGCTATGGAACGCTTTGCCTACAGAAGTAAGGCGTGCTCAGTCTATATTTATTTTTAAAAGCAAGCTAAAAGACTATTTTTTATCGCTTCCGTAGTTTTTCTATGATTTCCTTTACTTTTATTTTTACGATCCTACGACCTCGTGTGTTATCTTTGTTTGGCTGATTTCTAGAATTTATGTATATATATTTTATAGTTGTATAATAGTATGTATTTAACGTGTATTTAGTACCTATGTATTTATTAACTAATTTACTTTGTTTATGTGTATATTTATTATGTAGTTTATATTTGTGTAAGTAGTTTTTACAATAACAGAAGTGGTTCTTGTAGTTAAGTTTGAGTTCTGAATAATTTAGTTCACACCGCCTGCCATGTATTTTTGTTTTTATTATTTCTCTGGCCAAGGTTGTCTGGAAGAGATCGCTGTTTAGCGGTAAGACCGCCTGTTGTATACCTATAGTTAAAATGTACTGTTCCGTGTTTTGTTTTCTTTTGGTGTTCAATAAAGAGTATTTGTATTGTATTGTATTGTATTTAAAAAAAAAGATAGGTGAACAAAATGGTTAACTTTTTGAAGATTCCGAGATTTTTTCAAAAAAATGTATAAAAAAACACCGTGGGTAGGATGAGTGTTAATTGGCCCAAAACGTGTTGCAAGTGACCTTAGCTACCCACCCTATTCATTTGGCACACGACTTGCAATACACCCTGTATATAGGAACCGGGTATAAACAAACCAATTAATATCGTGTCAGTTGTTCATTCAGTTCCACTTCAGCGATAGATGGTGAAAGATTTATACCATTTTGCTGCGTCTAATTTTGGTGGTATGGAATACATTTTTTTTGATTGTAATTATTTTCGCAAAAACTTTTACTGTGTGAATGTTATTTCAAGTGTGTATGTTTTTATAGTGTATTTTTAACTGTATAATAAGTAAAATTTGTATTCAACTAAAAGATTCGCTTCTAATAAAAAAAACGAAAAAAAACTTTTGGTGGTACCAAACAAAATTTCAACACTATTGTAGCTATTTTAAGACTGTTGTAGTATGACATTGGTCACGACGACGCCCTTTAAACGTACAATATTGTAAACCTTACTAACAAAATGAAAAATAAAAACTACAAAATTAGAATAATTTGACGCTTGTAGAAAATCACCCGTGTGTCAAATATTGCCCACATCTACCCCCTGCCCCTGAGCGTTTCAATTTTCGAACACATGAAGATTATGAGGTAAATAAAGTACCGATACTTTCTCGGTCGCTCGAGCAATCAAATCTTTTGAGCAAGAGGTTCAGGAGATCCATTCGGATAGATTTCAGACCGAACGACCTTAACGTCATTCGAAAACTATTGAGCAGTATCGTGGCCCAAAGATATTTTAGACGGAAACTCAAGCAAAGTACAACTCAAATATACAGACTCACGAAAGATGACTGAAGCCCTACAGTCGACAGAGCCGAATTAGTGACTGAGGAAAATTACAAGGACCTCTACCAGTAACCGGACGGAGGAACCATGACAACCCTCGCGAATCCAAGGGCGAAGCTTAGCCGTCAGTTTACAAAAGATCTACCAAATGTATCCCTTTACGGAAATAAATTCGCACTAAAGAAAGTAAAAAAAACCGGGCAAGAGCATGTCTTACCATACGCATTGTAGGGTCCCGAAGCTGTAACTTCAAAAAAGTTATCTCAACAAAAAAACGAAGTAAACCAACAAAACTTACGTCCTTTTGCTGAGAAGCAAAAATAATTGTGCGTTTAAATTATTTTTTAAGTGTCCCCTGTGTGTTTCTTTCATATTTTTTGGATATACAGTTTAAAACATAAAGGGGGCAGGCACAATTTATGCAACTTTCGGAGAGATTATTACCGAAATTATTCACCTAATCAAAAAACGGCTTAGAAACCTTAACACGTATCACCGAATAGCCAAGGTTTGCCTTACTTATAGTTTCGCCATGTTCCTCTTTTTGGACGTCTGTATGTCACACACTTTTTCTCAGAATATATCAAAGTTAGAAAACTAACATTTTGTAAACATACTTAAAGATATTTAACCCATGGAGTAAGTGGCCTAAATACTAACGTAGTATGTAGGACACTACGTTAGTTTTGATAATTTAAAATTGGAATTCAGTACTTTGAACTAATAACATTATCATTCCACGGGTTAAGCCGCACGGCGCGATTAAGGTGATGAAATAAGTAAAATTAATTGGGTATATGAAAAGCAAGGACATTTTATGTGTGACATTTACAAGAAAAATCCTATTCCGATGAAAAACCATGTTGAAAGGCATTTCTACCACAAAATTGCAAACAGCGTTCATGCACATCATTTCTAATGAAAAAAAACAACAACGTGCAATTAAATGTTTAATGCTCTTGAGAATTATTGCCATTTCTGATTGTAATACACACAAACGCTTTATCCTTTTAACGGTTAACCTATTATTTTATCTTAGCAGCTATTGAAGGACGTATCATTAGGTACACATAATTTTCATTTCAACGATAGTCATTTCTCGCCGCATGTGTTTTTTTTTGGTAGTGTAAAAGTCTAACTTTAGTTAGGTTATACGGTAGCTCTCCATAGATGATTCTTATCTTCGTCCCTAGAGGTCGTGGGAGAAATATCTTACAGGTTAGGCGAAAACCGCTTGAAATAGTATGTTTTAATACACTACTACGATCACTTTTTATCATTCGATATTATTTAATTGTTTTAATTTATTAGAAAATGACAGCCCAAATTTAAAATAATCATGTCATCCATAAAATAGGTATCTGCTAAATAAATAAAGATATTAGAACCAAACTATTGGGTAAGACACAAAATTAATTTAATTGGTCTCTTAAAATAACCTATTCTATTGAATTAGAATGTAAAAACCGTGAGTAGTTTTTTTTGGTCAATCCCAATTATACGCATAACATCATACTAGCAAAACACGATATTCGCAAAACAAAATATTGACAAATAGGTAGTCGGGTTTTGTTATAGAATCGTAGGAAGGTTTAGTTCATGTTATATTTACAGTTGGCCCTGAGGGCCCTGAGGGCCAAACCACCCAGAAATAGGAACTCCGTCGACACTGTCTTATTCATGTCTTAATCATGTTTTGCTAATGTGATGTTTTGCTACCATGAAGATCTGCGAATGTCATATTTTGCGAATATGATGTTTTGCTTATTTGATATTTTTTAGAATATGATGTATTTGCGAATATGATATCCAACGACGAAACGGCGAAGGGATTTTAAATTCGAGGAAGCAAAAATAATGGATAACCACTCACGTGCCTCGCGCAATAATAATGAGAAATATAACAATAATGAGAAAAGTATTTTATTACTTGCTGTATAAGGTTGATTTTATAATCAATTTTAATTGAATCTTAGTCTTTTCGTTTGAAATGTCATTTATTACCATGTTCGTTTTATGAAACGACTGGCCGTAAGTATGGGATTGTATTTTGAAGATTTGTAACTTTATTACTAGGTACCATGGTTGTTACTAGGTTGAACTAAAAACTGTTTTAAAACGTTCGTTTCGGTCCGTTGGTAAACAAATGCAACTGAAAGGTATGTTCACGCGAACAGCATTTAGCTTTGATTTTGTATGGCACTTGTTATCTAGTTGGTATTGTTGATTGAAGGTAAATCGGTATAGTTTTTATTCCGACATTTTGAAATTTTGACTTTCTCTTGTCTGTCACTAGATTATATAGGTATATCCAATTCAGATCGGGTCGTACTGAGAGCTAAACGTCCTGTGACGCAGTTGATCTGCTAGGTATAATGTCCCTAGAGTTCATACGACTGATAGCTTCCAAAATCGATATTTATTATTATGATCTCCAACAAGGAATTCGTTGACAAAATGAGAAAAAGTAGTCGCCATCTTGAACTTTTTAGCTATTCGACTGATTGTTTCCAAAATCGATATCTGGAGATTTGTGTGGTCTCCGACAACGAATTCGTTGACAGATTGAGAAACAGTAGCCACCATTTTGAACTTTTTAGTTATTCGACTAATTGCTTTCAAAATCAATATCTGGGGATCTGTGTGGTCTCCGACAACGAATTCGTTGACAGATTGAGAAACAGTAGCCGCCATCTTGAACTTTTTAGGTATTTGACTGATTGCTACCAAAATCAATATGTGGGGATCCGTGTGGTCTCCAACAGCGAATTCGTTGACAGATTGAGAAACAGTAGCCGCCATTTTGAACTTTTTAGTTATTCGACTGATTGTTTCCAAAATCGATATCTGGAGATTTGTGTGGTCTCCGACAACGAATTCGTTGACAGATTGGGAAACAGTAGCCGCCATCTTGAACTTTTTAGGTATTTGACTGATTGCTACCAAAATCAATATGTGGGGATCCGTGTGGTCTCCAACAAGAAATCCGTTGACATTATGGGAAAAAGTAGTAGTACCTATATAAAACTTTCCAGATTTTGGTCCGAATTCAATATTTTGGGGTCTGTGTGGTCTCCTGCCTACCTAACTCTCGAAATTGACACTTGAATGACAACTTAATACAAGATTTTGTTTTAAAGCTTTAATTTTTTGTTTCATTTTTCATGCTTGTATTTTTTGTTAAAATTACAATAGGTATATGAAATAAATTGTTATATTTGTCAAACTTTACAAATGGCTTGTGAAAAACATTTAGACGCTGTGGTTATTTTACAGAGAACGCATCGCAAAAAGCTTAAAACGAGTTCATTAATATTTCGCTTTGACATATTGATTTGTAATTTTGCGGCTCGGTTCTTAAACACACACTCGTGTTTTAATACCCCTCTTTATGCAACAATTTCATAAACTACTATTATTGCATGACTGTAGGTATAAAGTATAATAATATTATAAAGTTGTTAAAAAAATGTGTGTGTGCATCACTACAATCTACCATAAATATGGTGTACAATAATTGACATAAGCCAATAAACAATAGGTAGTTACAAAAAAAACAATTATTAATTATGGGTTGATTAATTTTATAAGGAAATCTTTAAGCGAAAAATGTAACCAATATTAAAAAAAAAAAGAAAACTATGCTCTTAAAGGCTACTTACATACTAAGCTATACACCTTTTATATTTGTATTAACAAAGGGTGATGGGCAATTTTGTATGGACCCCGTCCCCCCCCTCCAACAGTCACGGGATGCATGTTTATATGTTCGTTAGGACCCAAAACAAGACAAAATACCTACTTAGTAGCTAAATCGATAAGATTTTTTCTATGAAAAAAACCTTTCAAGAGTCATGCAATGCAAGAATGTGTTAATTTTTAAACCAATTCCATACGATATGATAATGGTTTTCCAAGAAAACCCCATACATAGGACGATCGTCGTCATAGTAAAAAATGATCAGGTTGCCAAGATCTATCAAATGAGATATTTTTCGTTTCTGTTGGTGGGTGGGGACATTTTGCCCATTGTCCTTTGTCTTAGTAAATACTTTATTTACTTTTTGGTGTTTTTATTCTTCTATCTTATCACTAAACATAAATGCATCAATGCTAATCTAATTAAGCAGATAAAGTAATAAAGTAAAAGTCTAAAGTAATAATAATAGTAGGTAGGTAATAGTCTATAGGCACCCGCTGTTCTCAAAAAAGTCTAACAGGTAAAATTGTTTTTTTAAAAGCCATTTCAATAAACAATTCTTAAATTTATACAATTTGTACGATTTGAAACTATCTGTCTTATTTGTTATTAAAAATTTGGATGGACATGTAGTACTTACATGCTTTTCGAATAAAGGGTGGTGCGGTGACTAGAATTATAAACTAATTTATGTTTGTTACGAAGGTTGATGTTATGAGTAGCTATTTCAAATAGTGACGGGTGTTTTTTAACGAACATTGCAACTTCTTTTATATACAGACATGGAAGAGGAAGAATTTGATAACGCTTAAAAAGAGGCTTACACGAATCCCTTTGGGATATGCCGCCGAGAGCTCTAACACAGCGCTTCTGCATTTTAAACGCTTTCAAAAAATCTGTAGAATTTAGCCAAAACACGAGACCGTAGCTTAATTTAGATTGAACAAATCCATAGTAAGCCATCAATCCAGCATTTTCTGAGGTGTTTTTTATAATTCGTCTTAGCGCAAATACGAATCGTGATAATTTATAACATAAATCTAAGTTGTGATGATAAAGGTCATCTTTGATACTTCCTTGGTTAAATCTTTCATTTCTAGAAGCATAGGCTTAATTCAAACCATGTGATAACTGTCTCAGTGGCGCAGGGGATTGAAGGTGTGACTACGGTGCATGGCGCTCGGGGATCGATTCCGCGCCATGCACGCGCATTTCTTTTTGTATTTATTTATTTTAGACAACTAAGTAATTTTATCTAAATAAACCAAAATATATTATGTGTTAGATTTCTGTCAAAATGTGCGTGTGTGGAGATAGATATATTACATTTCTTCAATCATTTGCATGTGTTATTTCTTCACCCCCCGCAAATCTCGGCAGACATAATTGTACTCGAATACGACTTATACGACCTATAAGGCCTATAAGAAATAAATTTAATCGGAACCTGCAACTAAAAGTTCTTTTTGTAACAAACCTTTTTGTTTACTAATGATATTGACAATACATTTAAAAGTAGTATTTGATATTGACGGCTTGCAAATCTAAAATGACAAATGTCACTTAGTTGTCGTACCGAATAATTCCTACAAAATATGTTATGGAAATATTAAATAATAAATACGGTATACCGCAATGGACGGCCATTAATAAGAAAAGAAGGAGAAAAATGCTGTAAGTTTCACAAGTTGCTGTTGTAGTATTTTGCTTGGTGACGAGGAGGGTCTGATGATGGTGTTAGACGGTGGTCAGGTTTAAACTCTTTTGGTTAGGTGTGTTGGTTGTAATTTAGTCTCGTAAAAGTCCCAGATTAGTACTTATTCCATTGATGCAGCGACACGAAGTGCCCCTTGGCATCCGAGATAAGAAGTCAGCACTGTCACTAATGTCACTATAGCAAGATTTCATACCATATGTATTTTAGTTTATTATCTCATTACTGCGAAAGTGAATTTTTCAGTTTGTTGTTAAACCCTCTCGTCCCAAAGTAGCAATGCTGCAATGGAGCAATCACCAATCATGTAACTAAATGTTAATAAATCAGACCGCGTGACACACACACGTTACGTCGGTTACACAGCTAATCAAAACTGTTTAGTCGAACTTAAAAGTATCAGTGTTCTGCTTCTATTGGCTGAGCGCGGTAGCGTCCAGCAGGCAGGCGGCAGCGCTGCGCGGGCCACACACGTCCGGACTGCTAGTTATGATGATGATGATGATGGTGGTGATGGTGTACTGACGAGGTCCTCGTGCAGGCTGCTGGCGCGGTGCAGCGCGGCGGCGTCCAGCAGGCAGGCGGCAGCGCTGCGTGCGCCACACACGTCCGGACTACTAGTTATGATGATGATGATGGTGGTGATGGTGTACTGACGTGGTCCTCGTGCAGGCTGCTGGCACGATCCAGCGCGGTAGCGTCCAGCAGGCAGGCCCCACGCCTCCGGACTGCTAGTTAATTATGATGATGATGATGATGGTGATGGTGTACTGACGTGGTCCTCGTGCAGGATGCTGGCGCGGTGCAACGCGGCGGCGTCCAGCAGATAGGCGGCGGTGCCGCATGCACCCCACGCCTCTAGGCTACTAATTGTGATGATGATGATGTTGGTGGTGATGATGATGATGATGATGACGATGATGATGATGATGATGCCTTTGGTGATGGTGATGGAGTTCTCACGTGGTCCCCGTGCAGGCTTCTGGCGCAGTGCAGCGTGGCGGTGTCCAACAGGTAAGCAGCGGTGCCACGCGCACCCCACGCGTCTACGCTTCTAGTTGTGATGATGATGATGATGATGATGATGATGATGATGGTGATAGTGATTATGTACTCACGTGGTCCCCGTGCAGGCTTCTAGCACGTTGCAGCGTGGCGGCGTCCAACAGGCAAGCAGCGGTGCCACGCGCACCCCACGCGTCTACGCTTCTAGTTGTGATGATGGTGATGATGTACTCACGTGGTCCCCGTGCATGCTACTGGCGTTGTGCAGCGCGCACCCCACTCCTCTGGGCTTCTAATTGTGATGATGATGATGATGAAGATGGTGATGGTGGTGATGTACTCACGTGGATCCCGTGCAGGTTACTGGCGTGGTGCAGCGCACACCCCATGCTTGTAATGCGCGGCGACGTCCGGATGGCAGGCGGCGGTGCCGCGCGCACCCCACGCCTCCAGACTTCTAGTTGTGATGATGATGATGTTGATGATAATATACTCAGTGCAGGTTACTGGCGCTGTGCAGCGCGGTGGCGTCCAGCAGGCAGGCGGCGGTGCCACATGCACCCCACGCCTCTAGGCTACTAATTGTGACGATGATGATGATTGAGATGATGATGATGATGATGATGATGATGATGATGATGGCGATGATGACGATAGTTATAGTGATGGTGTTCTCACGTGGTCCCCTACAGGCTTCTGGCGCGGTGCAGCGTGGCGGCGTCCAACAGGCAAGCAGCGGTGCCACGCGCACCCCACGCCTCTACGTCTAGTTATGATGATCGTGATGATGTACTCACGTGGTCCCCGTGCAGGCTACTGACGTGGTGCAGAGCGCACCCCACTCCTCTGGGCTTCTAATTGTGATGATGATGATGATGATGATGATGGTGATAGTGATTATGTACTCACGTGGTCCCCGTGCAGGCTTCTAGCACGTTGCAGCGTGGCGGCGTCCAACAGGCAAGCAGCGGTGCCACGCGCACCCCACGCGTCTACGCTTCTAGTTGTGATGATGGTGATGATGTACTCACGTGGTCCCCGTGCATGCTACTGGCGTTGTGCAGCGCGCACCCCACTCCTCTGGGCTTCTAATTGTGATGATGATGATGATGAAGATGGTGATGGTGGTGATGTACTCACGTGGATCCCGTGCAGGTTACTGGCGTGGTGCAGCGCACACCCCATGCATCTAATGCGCGGCGACGTCCGGATGGCAGGTGGCGGTGCCGCGCGCCCCCTACGCCTCCAGACTTCTAGTTGTGATGATGATGATGTTGATGATAATATACTCAGTGCGTGCAGGTTACTGGCGCTGTGCAGCGCGGTGGCGTCCAGCAGGCAGGCGGCGGTGCCGCATGCACCCCACGCCTCTAGGCTACTAATTGTGACGATGATGATGATTGAGATGATGATGATGATGATGATGATGATGATGATGATGATGGTGGCGATGATGACGATAGTTATAGTGATGGTGTACTCACGTGGTCCCCGTGCAGGCTTCTGGCGCGTTGCAGCGTGGCGGCGTCCAACAGGCAAGCAGCGGTGCCACGCGCACCCCACGCCTCTACGCTTCTGGTTATGATGATGGTGATGATGTACTCACGTGGTTCCCGTGCAGGCTGCTGGCGCGGTGCAGCGTGGCTTTCGGTTGGTAGGCCTCCCGTAAGGTGGACCGAGGATATGGTAAAGATCGCGGGAAGGCGCTGGTTCCGAGTAGCTACACTAGCTACACCTATCAACCGAGCGTCGTGGAAATTGTTGGGAAAGGCTCAGCAATAGATATATTTATACGAGTCACGACGATAAACCCATCGTTTTGTAATAATAATGTGTAATGTTTTGTATTATGATTGTTTTTTTCAATTATTTTATAACTTAAATGTTTTCGACTTAACTGGGCCAATGTATAGTGTCGTATAAAAGCTGTTTAAAAAAAAGATGATAATAATGTTGTTAATTAGTTTATTATACTTAGAGTTAATGATACCTAATTGTTTTTAGAATACCTTAGCATAACGGTGTATGAATTCAACCTAAATAAATAATATACTTTTTGTAACAAAACATGCCGGTTATAAAGATCTCTATATTGCGAGGAGTATGATACATGAACATCTCGTCGTATTTTGTCCACATACTCGTACCAGATACCATTTAATGCACCGTAACAATAATAATAATCAACTGTACCCAAAAAGGTATCTATGAGGAAGCACTGCATCGGTGTTTAAAAAGTGTAATCAAAAATCCAGTCTTTCCCATTGATTAGATTAATGGCCAGAGTAGTCTGGCCACCGGGTTTTTTTTCCCGTGAGCCAGATTTATTTAACAGCTGGAAAAAAATACAATGAAAGTAAAAAAGGTTCGCAATGTTTTTATCTTAGACATTGTTGACGGAGCTCCGCTCAAGCGCAGCTCCTATTTCTGGGCGGTTTGGCCCACCGGGCCTGCTGCAAAACTAACATAACCTAAACCTACCTAGGGTAGCTCTGGCCAACGATAAAAAGATCCGTTGACCAGACTAGTCTGGCCATCGATCTAGCTAAAGGGAAAGAGCTCAAAAATTGCTGTCCAAATGGGGACAACCGAAACTTGTATGTATGACCGTTTGTCTCCCGCCGCCATCAACGATGCGACAACGATAATGAGAAAATGGTGCCGAAGTAGCGACACATACATTTACTATGGCCGCTTGTCCACCGCACGGGTGCAGACTCGTGTTCACACCAGGTTGTCATACCACTGCTATTTGACGGAGCCGTGCCTGGGGGAACTCCTATTTCTGGGTGATTTGCCCTTTCGGGCATCTAAAGACACCTAACGAACCTAACCTACCTACTTTTGGGGAATAAAAATTATTTCTGTCGAACTTCCGACCAAAGTGAATAGCAGTGGTGTGACAACCTGGCGTGACAACGAGTCTGCACCCGTGACCCCAATTTTTCGTGTTCCCGTTATTTTGTCCCATTGATAGGATCATGAGGGGGAACTGTTTCTCGTAGTCCCATTACTATTTATCTACTTCCTGTATACTAAAATAATGATGCGTGGTTTGCTAAAAATCTAAATACGTAGATAGGTTTCATTTATGTTAGTCTTGCAGCAGGCCCGGAGGGCTAAACCACTCAGAAATAAGAGCTACGCGATTGCGGAGCTCCGCCGACATTCTTAATTTCAAATCAATTAGAGACGACGGAGATACGCTGCCGCGGAGCTCCTATTTCTGCGTGGTATGCCCCTCCGGGCCTGCTGCAACACTAACATAACGGAAACCTACCTTCGTATTCTATTATACAAGACGAAAATCTTCACAACCGTAAATACTAATGGGACTATGAGAAACAGTTCTCTCTCATGGTCCCATTAATGGGACAAAATAATGGGACCACGAAAAAACGGGGCCCGTGATCACGAGTCAGCCCGTAAAGATACCTAACGAACCTATCCTATCTACTTTTGCGGAATAAAAATGACCGATTCCGATGAAAACGAATAGCAGTGGTGTGACTACGTGGTGTGAAGATTTTTGGAGTAAGTAGCCGGCAATACAAAACACGTTTGAACTTGTCTACCCACACCGGCATCGACGTCGCACCGTTTTTATTTTTGACAGACTTCAAAAAGGACGTTAAATTTTGCCTCTATTCCCATTAGTTCAGTTGTCCAGTTCAGTTGACTGAACTAGTGGGATTCTATTTCTCGTTTGTTCAGTTGTGAAATCGTAGTCACGAACGTGGACGTAGCGGGTATATCCGTTTCGACGGAGCTCCGCTGAGCTATTACACTTTGTTGCTTTAAGAGCCTGTTGTTTGATCAGTAGTTAACCCTTTGAACGCCAAGAACCACAAGTGGTCGTGTACTGTCGTGCCTACGACGCCATCGACCCATTAGTAGTCACAGATACAGAGCAAAATGGCCCCGAGTATTTGTGACGTACGGTTGACATTAGCTGTCATTGGCGTGTGAGGACGACGTTTGTATCAAGTCAGAGGCGTTCAAAGGGTTAACTCTACTCATTGAGAAAATTCGAAAAAAATATGTTAATTTGACACATAGGTATCCTTGGAATTTAACCATAAGTTACGATTTTTTAACGATTACTTAGTTTTACTAATGAGCACACAACAGTCTCTTAGTGCACGTTTTTGTAGATTTATTTCTACCGGTAGGGATAGGTGCTCTGTTCATTTCCACTGTTCGCTGCTCTATTACTAATTTACCAAAATTGGTATCATCATAAATAGGTAGAGGTAGGTTTAGGTTATGTTACTTCTTCAGCAGAAAAAAGCGCAGCTCCGCAGACTGTTAAATTTGATATTAAGATAGAAATAGCGACTAGACGAAATGGACAGTGCACCGTACTAGCTGGCTAAAGGAGGAATCTGATTGTATTCCATTCCATTCCATGGGGCTGATAGTCAGTACAGTGCAATCATTTTCTTAATAGGCATCGGCAATCTTCGTTTTTCTATGACACACAAGTGACAAATATACTGACGGTTACGAGTGCAAGTGTGATAGCGATAGCCAGCCGAAAAATAAGAAGCTGGGAATACTGTATATGGCAATTTTCCTATAAGAGTGAAAGAGATAGCTTGATTAGAGAGCGATACTGAAAACCTTTAAGAAGCATGTGAAAGAGATAACACGATTAGAAATTATCCTGGATAAGTATATATTTTTTTAAACATGCAGGCATGCAGTCTTCTATAGGTACCCTAAGTTCTTTAACGAAGGTGTTCAATTCAATTGTAAATATTAGTATGACTCAACAGTTGAGTCTGGTACTAATTTTATGAAATTACATATTTTGAATGAAGACCTTGAGTTAGCAATACTTATTTGACATTTATAATTTATTACAAAAATGATATTAATTCAGTTTCGCTTGTTAAACTTAGTATTTAAAAAGTCAAAGCATATAGCGACAATAAAATACAAACCGCTTAATATTACAATGTTCCACCTAAATCCAAAGTAGCAATTATATATATTATATATAGTAACAGCCCCATCAGTTACTGGTGAAAATGACAAACGCCCTCTCAATATGGCTGAATCTGCCGCGATAGGTTTTTGCATGAACATCAAATTCGAAATATTTCCGTTAATGTACTGGCTGCCGTACTGTCGTCCTTTTCATTTGGGAACATAAAGCTGTGCTATAACTATTTTTAAGTGTTCGATATCGGAATGCATAGTATTTACATAATAGATTGGATATGTCTGGTTGATACGTTTACTCAACAGACATAACAGATAAGACATTTTTATTCAGAATGACTGACGGCGAAGAGCAGGACAACATGCTGCTGAACGGCCTCTCAGTCGCGCGTTACATTATCTGTAGTTTCACATTAACCCTTATTACCAAGGTTTAAGAGTCATACCAGGCAAATATTGTGCTGTTCATTGCGTTTGAAGTGGCAAACAATTAGGAACCTTAACTTCTTGGGACTAAGTTCATTTTTCTCGAATGGTTACACCTTTTAGGCATTCTATCCCATCCCATCTTGTTGGAATTTTGAATGCTTCGATACGGCTGATATTTTGACCATTTCAATCTTTTAGGTAATCTATGCAGTTACATCTTCTTGACATTTTATCCAAGCCGATACTTAAAACATCCCGTCACATCACATTTTTCTGAAATTTTAGCAGGTTCGTTTTTTTTGAAAATCCAATGCATCCCATTTTTATGGGCACGCTGTCCGGTTCGATCTATCTGACGCTGACTGTACATTAAAGCAGAGTTGTCAATAAATAAGCTGCTGGTGAGCGGTCCGGCCACATGTGAGCAACAGTAGTGTTATTCTATTTATTGCACGGCTATGGCGAGCTCCATCTGACTGACCTAACTTGACCTCCGCAGCGTTGTATAGCTTGGTGAGTCGTATTTGCAACGCCAGTTCATCCTATTTTTGCAACACGTATACTGTTTTTCGTCGTGCGACTGCATTATTTCCTTCATTAAACGAGTTTACACTTATGTTAAAGTAAGTTTAAACGTGTTACAAATTGTTAACAACAAATTTTATTAATGAATACTCCACGTTATTTTCTATTTGCGTCAAACCAGCAAACCAGACAAAAAATATCACACGATTTTAAAGGGTGAAGGGGTCAAATTACGCCAGTTAATCTAGCAGCCAAGCTTGTGCTGCAGAGAATAACACTACGAACGTTAGACAGCTAATTGAACTAGGCATCGGTGCATCGAATCAAGTAAGCTCGGAGTTAATAAATTAACTTTAATCGATGTGCGTACGCAACAGGCGCCGGCGCGTTGCCTCGAAATAACATTATACACGGGAGCTGAGACACGTGCTGGCGATCTAGATTGAACTAGTTTAACTTGAGGCAATTATGCTTTGCGCAGCGTTACAAAGTTAAAGTTAACTTGTGATTTGATTAACAATAGTTTGCTAAGTTTGCACAGTTATGATGACAATTACATTTAATTAGTTTTTTTTTAACAGACTGTACGAAACCAAAAGAACTGTGCTAAGATTAACAGCCTCTGCATCTCAGCAAAAATTGAATGGTTTACGTTACCTCTCCAATTGATCGAAATTAATGATTTGAAAAGATTGTGCGAGTGCCATAGGCTGTATAAGAAGTAATTAGGATCTGCCATACCTTATCAACAGTCAAATATTAATTTACAAATACTTATATTATTATGTAAGTAAAACATATAGCATTTTTTACAGTGACAGTTACAAATCATGCTGTATATAGCTAGTTAAGAGGTTACAGTATTGATAAGTTTGTACACTAAGCTCCCAAGAGCCGAATTTAGTTTTGTTTGGCCACTGACACATGGGCACCCATCCTTTTCCCTCCCTACTATTTCCTATCACTCTACCATTTCACCTTTCGTACCTACTGTCCCTATGCAAGCTACATCATTTCTAAGAGTGTTGCAAACATCTATAGTTTCCCGTAACTGCGTAGCATCTGGCAGGTCAGATGTTTGTTTGCCACCGAAATAAAAGGAATACAAGTAGTAGTAAAACTTAAGAGCACAGCTTCTTACCTTTACTTGACTGTTATTTCATGAATGCTGGGCGCATGTAGGCAGTTATCGTCTTTTAACACTGCACACCGGCCATACGCTAACAGCCCAGTGGCGCCCTAATTACTATTATTGTATTTTGTAATAATATATGTCTAACAAAAATATTGTCCTTCGTATTATCAAATGCGAGGGAAAAGGAATAAGGTTTTGAAAAAGATTATTAATTGAAACATATAATTCCGGAGCTCGGTGCGTTTTTAAGGAGTAGGTAAATATATTGCTGTCTTACTTTTACTTCGTATTTTAGAGCAAGACTGGATATCCACACATTGCCTTGAATTTTTTTCTCGTTTAGGAGCTCCCTAAATAAAGCCGAGGATACGTAAGACCAAGATAAATTAGTGAGTGTAAAGGGTATGTTAAATAATAGGTTTAAAGGTCGTGTTATTCACTGGTCTGACGCAAAAAGGCGTGATTCAGTCTTTAATGACCGGGGGTTTTCTATGAAACGTTCATTTTCAGCTTGGTCATACCACGCGATGCGATAACATTGACATTGAAAAAACGCCATTAGATAAGGTGATTTTGTATAGTATCGCAATTATAGGTATGACGATTGTGTCGTTCTAGTCATTTAGTAATTTTATATTATTGGGTTTATGTTAAGGTCAAGGTTAAGGCCACTTTAGTTATAATAATAATATCAAATAATGGGTAGATATAAACTCGCATTTTTATTTTTGTTTATAATGTAATGATAAGTAAATATAACTCTGTTAGCATAATTATCTCTTGGAACCATTTTCGTTAAAAAATAAATAAATTAAAAACCTCGAATAAAAATATGATTGTGGGTAAATTTTTATTTGGAACTAAAATAATAATACGAAGCACCCTTTATAGCTGTTTATCAAGTCAAAAATAAGCCTTTGGCCATTTAAAGGTAACCTTAAAAGTTTGAAGGTCATCAGATAAGTTGATGTCATAGTGATAGATAACATCGGCGCGGGCGCACGGCACGCAAGTCTCGCTCGAGCCGTATCACAAACTATGCTCTTCCTGTTTCACAATACTTTTGAACTAGGTTAATATAGGAGTATTAACTTGTTACGTAAGAAAACGGACAAACGAGGAGGTCATCGTGATGGTAAGCGACATAGACATTCACAACACTACCGGAGGAATTGGGGGTGTTATTGGGAAACATAACAGTTTGATACTGTATGGTCATTAAGAAACCAATTTGAGGTTTACCTAGACTTTCTGACCCATATATTTTCGTAAATTATTCCTATATTGGGCTTTGAAATTTATTTGGGTATAGTTTTGAAATATACCTACATTCTACTAAAAAAAAATTGTAACGAGAAATGTCAAATTTTCTTAACGTTTGTAGTTGCATACATTACATGCATTATAGATGTTAGACTGTCATAGCCAAATAAAATTACTCTGGAATGTTTAGCATGATACACACCTGTGTGCTACAAAATTGACAGATACCTAAATTTTTGTTTATCTTAACAAAATTCAGTGAAATGTGGGGGCGGCAAAGATATCGGGGCGGAAAACGCTAAGCTAATATTTGGTTACGATACTGTATCACTTTCCGATACTTTACTTTGTACCTAATACGAGTGGGAGGAAGTCTTACGTTTTCCGAGTTGCGAAAACATTGGTGCTATTTTTAACTCGTTCGCTGCCGCCAACTGATATTGCACGGTGAAGGAAAAGTTTTCGCGTACTACTGTAGAACCCTGTGGCTGTGAGCAGTTTTAAAGCGCCACATCTTTCAAGTTTGAGTGATGAGGCCTTTCATTGTGTCACGGTTCTACGGTGCGTGGTACATTATTATTTTTCTTAGTTTAATGTATTTTTTATAAGACATGTAGGTAGCCAGCGCTACATGTGTTAAAGCAGCATAAAGTAGAAGTCATTGACGTAATACAGACACATTAAAAGGTGATGGGTGTGTATGGACCGTCCCCACCCTCCAACAGTCACGGGATGCATGTCCATATTATGTTCATCAGGACCCAAAGAAAGACAAAATACCTATTTAAGTAGCAAAATCGATGGGATTTTTTCAATGAAAAAGATAGCAAGAGCCAAGCAAGGCAACAATGTGTTCATTCCATACGATATAATTATGATTTTTCAAGAAAATCCCATACCTCCTCCCCGTCACCTTAGTAAAAATACATCATGTTGCCAAGATCTATAAACTGGAACATGTTTCATGTCTGTTGGTGGGTGGGGACATTTTTGCCCATCGTCCTTTAATAACATAGTATCAGGTGGACCCAGACAAATTGACCTAGTCTTAGACCAAGGTCTATGCTTGTACTATTTAATGTATACCTTTTGCGGTGTTTGGGTATGGGCGTTATGTGACTTAGCTTAGCTTAGTGGTGATAGAGGCCATGTCTACAAAGCTAATTAATTGTTCTCTACAGTGACTAAAACGAGTTCACTGTCGTATTTAATGATATTGAAGACAGCCAGGTCTTAGTCAAATATTTTACCTGTATTTTAATTTAACTTTTATCTACTATGCTGGGTCCGTCGCACTAGATTAAGATGAGTATACATTTTGGTTTTCAGAACACCATGTATAGTGGTTGATTAAATACTGCCTGTATGTTGGCGCGTTACAAACACAACCACAATATAAACGAAACTCTTGTACTACGACTGAATAATATTTCGTAATTACTGTGATTTTTCTTTATATTTATTAATAGCTGCTGTCTGTTGCGCGTCTTACAAGTGTACAGCAATAAAGCTGTACTAATGAAAATACCTTACATTACATTACGATTAATCAAGTACATGACTGAACTAGTAATAATACAATATTGCTATTAACAGGCAAATACGCCCACGCCTATCGACCCGTTACAGTGAATGTCAAGTGTGTGACAACTTCTATGTCACAAGGACACCGTCAATCAATTTATCGAAGAGTCAGCGTTATGATGTTTATTTAAACTACCTACTTGTAATTACACCTTAAAGTGTGGTGTCACAAAATTCTAACATAGGAATGCTTATTTTTAATGTGTAGTTACCACTTGTAATATTGTCGACTATTAGTTAAAGACTTTAATATATTGTAATGAATGAGAGACCCGTAATAATCACTACCTGCAATTTGCAATGGATAAACTGAGATATTCAATCATCAACAACTTAAAATTATAATTTCATCATAAAAACATATTTTTCTCCCTCGGAAATGTTAACCTTACTGTTGTAAAATCAGCCTTCGAAGTTCTGATTTCCAGATCCAGGCCAAATTAAAAAAAAAAAAAATTCACCGACACGGCAGCGGCCGCCTAAATGTATGAAATTTCATTACATACCTGGTGTTTTACTTTTTAAAACCATGTTTGGACTGGGATAATTAACTCCAAACAGTTAAACACTCGTGCAATCAAAACTCTTCCTTGTATATTTTAGTATTTAAATGTCACAGACTAAAAAGTTAAACCATTTCAAATACTTTTTACAGCGTATTTAAAAATAAATCAAGTAGTTTGACTTTTTTTTTGAAATTGTGTTCAGAAACAAAATAAATTGCCGAAATAAATAATAGGTACATTAAGCTAGATAATTATTTTATTCTTTATTTAAGTATCATACTTGTACCTGTTTTTAATATTTTTCTTAGTTGGGACTTTGTTTTCAATTTGCTATGTTTTCAATTGTTTTCAATTTGCTCGCATTGTTGGAGAATCCCACTATACAAGCCTCACCCGGGAAGGGCGGTTGCTGGACTCGTATATAGCGTGACCTCGACTGCGTCTCGGCCACGCTAACTCTACTCGTCCCGCAACAGCCTTTTTTCCCGGTCACGGCAGTAATATACTATTACTGTAATTTTAATTATAAAATTTAAAACATCATTTGTCCAGTTGAATCGAGCAAGTAAACTAGACGAATAGATTAAAGGATTTGTAATAAAATGAGTGATGAAAAAAATATACAACTAATAACCTGCCTACAGATTTTATTAGCTTTAATGAAACATGTGAATATGTTGTTACGTTTGGTTATAATGTAATATCTTAATTAGGTTTATAGATGTACTCGTATTCGTATTTAAAGCTTATATTAGTCACAGATATAACTGAACGTGATAAATTTAGAAAAAAAAAACGAAAGAGCTGTTACGGATTAGTTTTCACCGAAAAATAACATATGTGAAACATACCTCAGGTAAAAGGGGACGAGGTGACATTTTGCAATACGAATAAACCATTTCACTTTTACGTCAGACATTTACGATAGACATAAACATGAAACTATACAAGTAGATTTAATCAAACTGCATCAACTCGACCAATAGCACGGGTCAACGAAATGTATAATTCAGAAAGATAAAGATCTATCCGCCGATTCCAATGGTAGGCAAAAAGCGAAATTCAAACTTCAAAGCGGCCGGTAAGTTTAATGAGTCACTAACAATTATACAAGAATTGGACATTGTACATGAATAATGTAAGCCACGGGACCCCAACGACCCAGATCTGTGGGTACCAGTCATTACTCAAACTGGCCCTTAGCCGAAATAGCCCAGCAATCCACGGATGTTTATTACGTAAAATCACGTTTTTTACACGTAAAGTAGGGCACCAGACGCCTGTAATAAGGACGCCAACATTTGCTTGAATTATAAATGAGCTTAATGGGGCGGTTATAAGATACGAGATATTATATTTTAGGTTTATAAATTGTGAAACTAGAAATATAAATTAGCTTCGTGAAAAAGAGCAACTTGAGTTTGAAAATTAATTGCGTGAGATGGATAAGAATTTTGACGCCAGTTTTGATTACATCTTTCAAGCGGTTGGAACTTGATTTGCAAGCTAGGTACTACTGTTAATAGAGATGTCTACAAGCCGATTGGTTTAACGCCCACTGAACAGAGATTTTATTAATTAAGTAACTTAGCGTAATCACTACTGGGAACGAGGAAGCAGAATCAGTAAATAGCGATATCTTAAGGAGAATCCACATGCGACTTGAAAACCAGACATAACAAAAACTGAGCTTCTATTTTACTGGGTGAACCCATATTGCCTTTGACATTATTAACCTATTGTCAACGTTCAAACAGCTGTTACTTACTTGACAGTAATGGTGGCAAAGTTAAAAACAATAGATAACATGTCAAAGGCAATATAGTTTTACCTAGTAGAATAGATGCCCTGAACTGTAAAACTTTCGTGATAGAAGAGGAACAACGTTAAACACGTTTATGTGTACAAAGATTTTATTGGACTTATTGTTACAAAATATGGTTCTAATAATGTATGTAGGTTATCAGCAGATAAGGAAGAATGAAATCCTATCGTAGATATAAAGTTAGACTTTGCCATTAACTTGGACAGTATAATCAATCGATAGAGTAAATGAAACCTAATATTCCGTCATTGGAACATGTTTCTGTCTTCGCAGCTTGTTCTCCAGTCTTGTCTGTAAACTCGATCGGGAAGTGATTCACTCTTGATTGAAGTGCTGCAAGGGTATCTTTAGTAATCAAAGGTAACGTTTTTTCAAAGGCCCTATAATCCAAAGGGTGTTATTTGTAGCTTGTGGGAATGCTTTGGTGAGATAATTAGCTGAACACGAATATTTGTTCCTACGTCTGCGATGTTTTCTACTAATACAAATTTTATAATTCTCAAAACTCCGATAAGAACATAGGCAATGTGTGTATCCTGGCCACTAAATCACACTCTTACACTTTCCTTCTGTTTGTTTTTGACCGGCAAGCTTTGTTTTTGATTGTCCCGTATTTATTCATTTGCTTGTTAAAAATTATTTTAACTGAAACGTTGGAAATATTGTTAACCTGTAGGTAACTGATTAAATTACTTATAAAAATATAAAAGATAAACTTGATACACACATCGCTACTAAATCAAATATAATCAAATAAACTTGTCACTCAGCAATGGGCGGTCACAGGCTGTAGAAGAGGGAGAGGAGAGAAGCTACTTACATATCTCGCAGCATCTAATACAGTAAGTAAATACTTACTAACATTTCCCAAAATATACTTAGGCGTATATAGTGGGCCGGTATAGTACTCGTAACGAAATGTCAATTTGAAACTGCCTTGACGAAATTGTTTCCTATTATTTTGTGTGCCGATAAATATAGATAACGAGACAACACATAGCATTATAAATAAACAAATGTATATGCGATTTCAATATATAAGTTCTAAGACGTATATTCTATAAAATGACAGCGTATGTTACGTCAATATTGTGTGGGTATTGACAGCGAAATATTGCTGCCACATTTGCATATAATATTTCCAGCTTCAAACGACTAAAATAAGATATTTAATAGTAACATTTAATGGTCGCTTAAATGTAACATAGGCTTGGGGGTTAAAGGTTAGTGGAGGACTAACGACACCCACACACGTAAGGGACCAGATTAACGAATCCCATTATTGGTAATTGGCGATTTGAGACTCGCATAAATTTCCCTAATGGCTGCATTTCTTCGTTTGTAAGATAGTGTACCACAGTATGTTAATCTGTTGAAGTATCTGTTAGACCAGGTGCGTTTTTACTTAAACAAAAAGGTAAAAATAACTTTTTTTAATTGCTTGAAAATTTTATTTTTTCCAATACGAGTATTAAAGCGCTAAAAATATTAAGAATTTTCGAAAAGATGCAAACTATCATTGTCCATTGGACTATTCAGGTTGGATAGTTCATCGCTGTGCCACAGTTTTTTTTTTAATTTAAACAACCAGCTGGCAACGAGCAGTGTACGCGTTTCGTACTGTAATGTCCCAGTTTGAAGCGTAAGCCGGTCAGAAAGCGCTTTATGTCCATGCAATAAGAGCGAAATCTATAAACTACTTTCAGTAGCTAGACAAGATGCAGTGCGAGACTCCTAGACGTTAGCTGCCGGATGGTCGCGTCGAACGCTTATGTCAAAACCATAATTTTTTACAGTTTTTTTTTGAGCATATTGTGTAGTAGTGACTACATTCTGCGGCAGTTCGAGATCTATACTCAGGGGCAAAAAAATGGGTCCAAGGGCATTTTTCATATTAAAGAGGCTATTTCTAAGCATTGGTTCTTGCCAGGGGATGCTTTTAGTGAAATCTGATAATGGAAACCCCGAGCATCGATACAGGACTTCCAGAGTGCCTAGGATACCCAACTGATTGAATCTGTTGTTAATGCCGGAATTGTGCACGTTCAAAAAAACATACATACATACATACCTTCACGCCTGTAATCCCAGAGTGGGGTAGGCAGAGCTACAGAATTACCTACAACTTTGAAAACTTAGTGATAATTCAGTAACCTCATTAGGCACAAATCGGCTAAAAGGTTTACCAGCGTATTAAAGCTTGAACACAGTAAAACATGGGCACATAAAGTAACAAAAATAAAAATGTTATGGAACATATTTCAAGGAATTTTTTATTGCATTTATTTACTAGACTAATAACCATTTTTACAAATATATACAATTATTTAATTTGCTTTCTATATGCCATACTGCGTGCTTTGCGTCGAATCCGGCTCATTAAGTCTTGCACAGCACTGTCAGGATATCTTTTGCAAGCCCATTTCCATTTGTTTTGCAATTCAGCTGCCGATTTAACTTCTCCGCCTCCTTTTTTTAGAATCCCTTTCATAATTGCCCAATATTCTTCAATCGGCCTCAGTTCAAGACAATTTGGAGGATTGCACTCTTTAGGTACCACTGCGACATCGTTATGTTTATACCACTCAACTACTGCTTTAGAGTAGTGACAGCTCGCAAGGTCTGGCCAAAATAATGGCTGTGAGCTATGTTTGCGTAAAAAGGGCAGTAGACGCTTTTGCAAACATTCTTTTTTGTAGATTTCACCGTTTACTGTGCCTGTTGTTACGAATGAACGACTTCTTTTACCACAACTACAAATAGCTTGCCATAAAAGATATTTTTTTGGAAACTTCGATCTCTTTTTTATCTTGCAATCTTCTGGGGCATCCTTACGATTCTTAGAAGTATAAAATTCTTGCCCCGGTATCTGCTGGAAGTCTGCTTTGATGTATGTTTCATCATCCAATACAACGCATCCAAATTTTGTCAAGTAATTGTCGTACAACTTTCGTGATCTCTGTTTTGCAGACAGATTTTGCTTAGCGTCGCGATTGGGTGCAGCTTGTGCTTTGAACGACTTTAATCCAGCTCTAGACTTAGTTTTCTGTACATATGACTGCGACATTTTGACCTTTTTTGCGACATCACGGGACGATAACTTCGGATTCGCTGTAAAAAGCCGCAAGACATGGGCTTCTTTTTTTTTATCCTTTGCGCCTTGCTTACCTGCACTTCCCGGCTTGCGATCTACTGTCAATCGCTCTCGGAACCTTTTTAAAACTAAACATACGGAAGATTGCGGTAATTTTAAAAGTTTTGCTAATGCCCTATAACTTAAATGGGGATTTTCAGTATGTTTGCGCAAAATAATTTCACGTTTCTTGTGTTCATAACTCGCCATCGTGAAAACAAATGATCAAAGTGGAACGCTGTCATAAAAGTTTTTATTCATGATATCAAATAGTTTTTATTTATAATACTAAGAAGTTTCCATATTGTATAAATAAAAATATATAATCATTTACTTGTGCCCACATTTTACTGTGTTCAAGCTTTAGTGACAGGGTGCAAGACCATCGTCTAACAGAACTACAAGCCTATATTCCCTTAGTCGCCACTTACAACATCCACGGGAAGACATGCAGTGGCAATATTCTAACCCGGCAACCACACGGTAAAAAATCTAAAGTGACAATAAAATGTAAGGAAATCTAAATGCTAACACAAACTCCCTTGCTGTTGTGTTAACTGACAGTGCGATAAGTTAGGGACCTTAAGAACGCTTGACCATCTATATTGAACCTCAGAGTATCCACCATTAAACTAAACCTCACTCAAAACAACCCCTGGCAAGGATCAAGTTATAATATTAAATGACTATGTATATTATACAAATCAATAAAACCTCAACCAATTTCAACATTACTTAAAAAAAGTGGCCTTGATCCTTAATATTTATTATCAACCGACCACACTCCCAATACGAAACTCCCTCAATCCCATACATAATCGACTCCTTATCGCGTTTTGGGCACTGAATCCATTATAAGCGCGAGAGCTGCGCACGCGACGGTCATAGCGAAGAGTTCAACGCGCCGCGCAGGCGCAAATAGAGTCCTCCCGCTGATGCTATCGCAGTTGAAACAATACTTTAGACTTGATTATTTATAATGTACTTAAGCTGCTGTATTTGATCTAGGGATTTGATAACAGGAGTATTTTTATATCGTGAGTCGTGCATTTTTCAGAGCAGATGGTCATTTTAAATTAAGTTTTTTTTATTGCCTATAGTCTCGGTGAAATAAACACGTTTTTAAGAAAGAAAAAGCGGGGTTTTTCGCGTAACTAACCGTCAAAAATTTGTAACATAAGGTCTAGAAAGGGCCTAAAGACTATAAGAACGCTATAGGAGTGGTTAAGTTAGCAAATAGAGTCCTCCCGCGGATACTATCGCGGTTGAAACAATGCTTTAGACTTGATTATTTATAATTTACTAAAGCTGCCGTATTTGATCTAGGGACTTGATATCGAAAGTATTTTTATATCGTGAGTCGCGCATTTTTCAGAGCAGATGGTTATTTTAATTTTTTTTTTTTATCGTTTCATAGGCTCGGTTAAACATACTTGATATTAGTTTAGACTTGTGTTTCGCAAGGTTAAGGGGATCTATAAAGGGGCCAAAGGCGTGATATTTAGTTTATAAGAACGCCTAGGAGTTGTTAAGTTACCTTTAAATATTAAAAGTTGTGCGAAATTTTCGCATCTTTAATACGTCGCGTCACAGTACTTCATTATTTGTACATTGACGCATTTGTGCAACGCTAAATGAAAAAACGCGGTACATACGCGGTCGTGCATTGTAAACACTATAAACATTTTATTTACACTTTAGCAGTGCTACCGACAAAACCAAAAAGACAGTATGCGCATAGACTCTTGCTTTTTCTTTTGAGCAGCAGAAGGTTAAGTACCTTTACCTTTGCTTATGGACCACATAACCCTTACAATGTTGCTAAGCTATGTGTGGTGATAAATGGTCGAAGATGCGTCGTTTAGATACGACACGATCGTCCCAATGACCGGACGAGAACGATACGACGCCGACTTTCTCATGGGTGTTATTCTGTTGGAGAATCGTCAACTCACTGACGCGTCAACTCGAGCTGTAACTGCGTAAGAACTACGTGGCAGTGTATGTCTAAACCTAGTTTTATACCACTTTCATTTTGACTAAGGTTATAGACACGTGCGGCCATATAATCGTTAGGCGTTTACTAATTGAGGTTTTTTGTTATGCCATGGAAAAGGCATGCGTGCACACAACCCATACCTAGCACATGCCGAAATGTGAATTTTAAGTTATGAATTGCAATCCAAAATTGCAATTTAAAGAATGCAATCGCGTTGACAACCCTGAGTTTATTATGGAATTCTGGTTATTTCGCCGGTTGCTACTTTAACAACAATGCGGACACTACTGCTTGGTGGTAAGTTGGATAAGATGGTGGTAGTGGTAGCAATCCACTCGATACCCATACGATATCGAAGCAAGATGTACTTAACCAAAGTAAAACAAGCCCTGGCGTGTCAAAATACAGTACAGTTTTCTGTAAATATAAACTACAGGGGGGTTATTATGACATAGATATGCAGATCAGTTTATGCTAAGAGAAAAGGACAGAGCTATAGCAGTTATATAGCTCTGTCCTTTTCTCTCAGCGTAAACTGAACTGCATAACTAGGTCATAATAACAGTACCATAAAGATACAAAACTTATCTTGTCTAGAAAAACCTGCAACTCCCATCAAAATGTTTTATTTTCGTTACACATTCAAACAATGTACTTACGAATGTATGTACGAATGATATAGCTACACGATGTTAACATCAATCGTTGTCAACACAGACCGACATACAGCAAGTAGTTAAGTATTCATTACAATGAGTTAAATAGAACACGACGGAAACAAATTCCAATTGGAATGCAACAAGAAAAACTAGAGGACCTTGAAAAACTTTATTTCCCCCATTTATAACCAAAATATTTGAGTCGTGATAAAAAAGTCGTTAAAGCGGCAAATGTTGTTGAAAGATAAAAGAAAATGTAGTTGGCAAAGCTCCAACGCGAGTGCAAATACTTTAGTCAAATAAGTTAAAGCTTAGAAGTCATTCACAAGCTCGCACTCGATAACATTTCTATACTTACGTTTGAGCCTTACGAGAAATAAAGCTCTGCCTGAACCGAAGAAAATGAACTTTAGATTACCGGCTTAAAGTTCAAAGCCCAGTGGAAAAGTTTTAGTTTATAACTCTAGAGCATTAACTACTTTTAAAACTCGGGTAAGTTCTAAGCAGGTAAGGATATTATTATTTTTAAGTGTACCTACAATTTGTTTTCATTTTTATAACCACTAATTGTATTTATTACTTACGTTCTACAACTTAAGAAGACCATGCTTAAATAAAAAATAAAAAACAAACGTTCGTTCACTACGTTAAAAGTAAAAACATATCTCACATTGCTCGTTAAAATCTAAAAAATAAAGTAAACTTCCTCAAGTAATAAATAAGATAAGCCTACATTATATAACAGTCAATTAAACTAGAACATGCGCCAAAACTTACACAACCAACAGGAACAGACAAAGACAGTAACTAAATCAAAGTACTTACTGTTATCACGCAACAAAATAAAACAAATCACTTTCATCCGCGCGGGCGCACTGGATTCATAATTGGAATAAACAGTTGAACATCACATGTGCACAGTATCACAGTTTTTCACGTGTGTGTGTTTTGTTTTTGTGTGCGCGCGCCGAGCGAGGCGTCCGCTACGTAGCTTGGTCCGTATCGTACTAGTGGGAAGGCTAGCCACCGCGAGCCGTCGGCCAGCCGGATTCAAATCTAGCTGCTGGCGAACTTTAAGCTTTCGTAGATAGTTAACAATTGAGCCAAGGAGTTGTGGAAGAAATAGCATTTGCAGTGATTGCAGCGAAGCCATACATACATACAGGATGATTTTTTATTCAGAACCTTACAAAACTTACTTTTAAACTTAATTTTGGTGCCAAGTCGTATACGAAAATCGAACTGGTTATTGATGTGTTTTGATTATATCTATTAGTGTCTCATTTAACGGCTTTCAAACATCTTTCGATTATAACATCAAAATTCTGTATCAATTTCCTTTTATGAGAAGTGTAAATTTGTTATTTATTAACCAAAAACTTTTAAACAAACTGCACAGAAACTTTACCGCACTGTTAGTAAATGTGGATGAAATACCAGTTTCTACGACCACATAAAAGTTTAGTAGCAGTTGTGTAAATAGAATCAGACTGGCCCTTGCACTACAGCCCTCATGTATGAAAACTTATAGTCCCTCTATTCTTATTGCACGTTTTGCCGCGTGCAGGACTTTTTGTAACGGCAGGATTATGCGCCTTTAAAAACTCTAGAGTAGACTTTGCTCACGAACCGCTTAACGACATACTCAAGTGCATTACAAAAGGTCACTGAACGTACAAATATACGAACGAAGTGACCCGTACTCATTGCTGTAAACCCAAACAATAGAATATTTACTTTGAAATACTGAAGCCTGGCATTGGAATTGAATCGTTCTCGAGCAAACAAAATCTCTGATCTATCAGAAAGTAAAATAAGGACTTGCATTCGTACAAGATCAAAGTTGGAATGGATGTTTGTTGATTCGGTGGCAACTTCGAGGCAATATCAATATTTACACTCAATAATCAAAAGGTATACGTTAAAGATTTTAGTACAGCCACATAAAGTACATTATTGTTTGATTGACGCGCCATATATTTTGTGTTCATCTCACACATTCACTGCCAGCATCACGCTAACGTGTCCAAATTACATACAAAATCTAGTACGTGGCATTGAAGGTCTATGTCTGGAACTGATTAGCTGGTGCGAAGTTCGCGTGTCGAGGCCCTCGCCCTGCATGTAATTACCTCCAAACGGAAGTTCGTTCCTTTTTGGGGCCAGAGCGTGACTTTCTGCGCACCCTATGGCTTAGAAATATCATTAGTCGGCCATAAAAGGGTCTATGGAAGTCCCCAATACAACAAAACTAATCGTATCGTAACTTTACGGCGATAAATCTTTCAAACCAATTATCCTGTCCACATCAAAGAATCAAAAGAATAGCCAATTACCATTCATTTATTGGTCTAGAGACAAAAAAAGATTAATTCCTTATTTAAAAGCAAATAATGTGAATACATAATTTTTGTGCTTCGCATATTTTATGCAAATTTTTGGTATGTCACGAAATATGGCGACTCTATACAGCCGGTCTACAATGGTTAATCAAAATGCCGTATCTCATTCGGTGGGACCTTGCCAGGCTTGGCCAGACGTTACGTTATTTCGATTTCATTTGCGTTCTCGTGCGCAAGTTTTTTACTTCGTGCTAGCCGCTAGATGCTCGCTCCGCTCGGCTGAGGTCACGGTTTGATCCCGCGAGGCCTTTGTTATTCCCGGAGAAATATGAAGGGAAGGCATCTGGAATAAACGAGATTCTTTCGAATATTGAAATATCTCTAGGCGATGCTGAGAACTCGAAGAGATTAATTCTCTGTTGATGAATGGCCGGTGTAAATCTTGTTTGTAATTTACTGCTTGTTAGTTGCCTTTGTTATTCGGTTTATCTTCAAAATCTGTGGATATTCAATAACTACCTACTACAGTTTAGTTTAGAGATGAATTAAATGCATCCTAAAATGGAATCTTCGAAGCCAAAACCAAACATTCAGAAATAGGTTTTGCTCACGACTCCGTTAACGTGAAGTCGTTCATTCCTATTTCTTTGGATACTATTCCATTTTCTGGGACAAAACCTACTCTTTGTCCGTCTCCACGAGTAAAAACCAAACCTTTGTAAAAAAGAAACATACAAAAAGACATACCTACGCATCTAAAGTAAATATACAAAATTTAAATATTTACTATTGACATCATGTTTGCATACATTGATTAGTTTGTCAATACTTCGCAAGATGCATTTTAATATTAATGATTTTCTTTCATTTTTATTCTTCCGAACTCATCGTGTCAGAGACGGCTGAGCAGATTTTGAATATTCATTCGGAGTCGTGATATGTTTAAATAACCTACTGCATTTTGACAAAATTAACTATCAGTTGCAATTGTAATTTCTCCGTAAATTCTTACACACACTTTAAGGAACACAAAAACTTTTCAAGAGTAAAGTTGAATCACCCTATAACTGTTCATTAAGGGTATTCCTGTACACGTAGAAAGGTCCATATCATCGCTCATTGTTCTGTTGATCCGTTTTTTTTTTAACAAGAAAGGTATCTTAGGAGTGGGTTTTTTTATAATAAAAAGGTTCGGGTTCGAGTCACGAGTATTCGAGTAGGAAGTTGCTTGAGCGGGTGTAACGTATTAATTGAATTCTAAGCTGTGAAGAGAGTGGTGTACTTTTTTTAACGTTGTAAAGTATAAGCGTAAACGATTTTCGTAAAGGGAAAGTTGCACTAAAAAGTCATTATTGGGGCTTATGTATCAGGGACATTCGCGGTCGTCCACTTAAGAAAATTTTGGCTTGTTATTTACAGGTAGCTAATCCTACAGCGCTCAGGTCGTTACGCGTCGAACGCGCAAATGAATATCACCCTAGAGGTAGTCGACCGGGAATGCCCCTGACTCTACACAAGGGCTTGTTCTAGTCGGTAAAACAATATTGCTTTTGACGTGTTGACGTATTGTTTTAACTCGGCCGCTGTTATTGTTAAGTAAATAGGAATTGTCATGAAGTTGACAAGTCAAAAGCAATATAATTTTACCGAGTGGTATAGTGTGCTTTACAGATTATTAAACAATGGGCGCCACTATATAATGAGATAGAAATAAACTTTATTATACTCCGTTTACTTTAACGACCTGGTATAGGCTAAAATCAGCCGCACAGTGTCATACAAATGACAAGGACAAAAGATAGAGGCAGCTGCCCAAGTGGGCGGCAACAAACGATAATCTTCTTAGGACTCGTTTACTCGTACAGATAAAGGAGACATCGGTCGTTTTCAAAAGCCAAGTCTCTAATGAACAATAAACAATAAGTCGCAAAAAGGGAAAACAAACGCGTCCGCACCGTACAGATGTAAGAACCGACTGATTACCTACTTGTGAGTGCGGCTTTAGCGCATTCTCATTGGCCAATCACGTGCAACTGCACTTTTCCAGTACTAGGTCATTAATGGAAATGGAGTATAGGCCAACTTCTTAATGATTAATGTATATTTATAACCCAATGAATAAATAAAATACCTAAGCCTTCTTACATTACAAATCGACAGAGATTGAAATCTTAACTGGAGGTTACGTATTACATGCACCAAGTTGGTATCACAGAATACCCAATACGTAATGTTAGATTATCGCATACATCGATGACTTGGGCCAAATATGTCGACTGGTTCCTAAAAGGTCCATCATCAAATGAGATACACCCGCTTAAAATATATTATGTAATTTAAAGTACCTACGAATACTGTTTTTTATATACTTCGGTAACTTTATAAAATATACAAATATTCATTTGAATTGGCTGATAGTCTGATACTTATTTCATGGTGAGTTTAAAACGTAAAATAAATATGTAAGTCTATTACAAAATTCTCATTGAAGCGTAAACTTTGATATTGCAAACCGGGTTGGTGCATGTATATGTAACGTTCCGTAGTTATACCTTATATATCATTAATAGTCACTAACTACCACTACTTACTATTATCATTTAATTCAATTTCTGACGACGTCAATATAACTGCATATAATTTGACATGTAATATAATTAGGATTGTTCATATTTTTTAAATTACTCTTATTTGAAAACCATTTCGAGGAATAGGGTTTTGAAGCCGTTCTGCATTATTAAGTTTTAGAAATATTTATCTATTTCGGACATTCCGACAAAAGTATATTCGACCTTTTTTGACTTTAAATTTCGGCTTGAAGCCCTCCTGGGTGTATCTTAAGGGTTAGGCGAAAACCGATTGAAATAGTATGTTATATTATACTATTACAATGACTTTTTTTCATTATATATCATTTAATTCGTATAATTTATAAGAAAAAGCCAATCCAAATTTAAAATAATCATGTCATCCATAAAATGTCTGCTAAATAAATAAAGATATTAAAACAAAACTATTGGGTCATATGCAAAATTAATGAAATCGCCATCTTGGTAGAAAAAGCCAGTTTGTTTTGTATTTTAGGGTAGAAGAACTTCTAGCTTAAACACTGAACCCTGAAAATAAAAACAATTCGAGTGGACAGTGATTTTAAAACTTCGCTAGGTCCAATAATGCCTTTTTTTGTTCATTGCATACATAGTTTGCTCGTAACACTGTAAAATTTGCAATAAAAACAGAATATTTTTTGAAACGACAACAATGTTCTCTGCGAAATGTTTGTTATTCACAATAGGTGCAAAAAGTTTGTAAAGCTTGAATCCATTTCAACGAGATGCACTTTTTTTTCTCGAGTGCATGGCATTCAGACAATAAGTGCTTAAAACTATAAGTGCTCTTTCGGAATGTTGATCTTTTTAGTAAGACTTACGAAATCTACGAGGCTTAAAGTATCATATCTATGAAACTCTTTCTTATTGACTAGACTTGTATTACTTACTAAAATAATATAGCTTTATTCGTAATTCAAGAAATAGACAATGAACTTCAAACTTAATGAACTTACTGGTTGGTTGAGGATAGTCCGTATGGCCACCGTCTAACAGCTCCATCATCATACCAGCTCCATGGTAATAAGATACCAGGATTGCATAAGATTGAAGTTCTAATTTTCTTCAAAGTGGGTAAGAACTTGTTAAATTTTCTTACGTGCGAAACCATTCAGAAACTAATAAAAGTATTCAAAGCAAAGATACGACAGCAAAACCTTATAAAATAAAAAGAAAACAGAGAACATAGTTTCCAATCTTTGTAAAGTACTGGGAGTGCATAAAATCGGTGGCTATACGGTTCACACTCCATTTCTCGTGAAGGAAAGCGTGCAAATTCGACGTCGGTGTCAAGACGCGTTACTGTGTGCATTATGGCATGCCCCACGCTTATCCGGTAGTGTTGAGCAACTTCGATAAACTGCAATGCCCAGAACACCATGTTGAGCTCATTTTATATGAAAATAAAGGCGCCTGGCACTAAATGTAAAGCTTTGGCTGTTTGCTGGTAAATTTATTACATTAACACCAGTTTTTATACACTGGAAGCCGTTTATTGAATTGGTAAGTACTTTCTTCACTCAAACAGTGTTTTTAAAACTGTTATCAACGAAATAAAAAACCAAAATAAGTGGTCGTTTATATAGATTCTTACGATTCAATCAAAAATAAACACCAAAGTAAGGTATATTCAAGTAGGTAACTGATTTGAAATTAATAATAAATATCACGAGGAAAACTTACAATAATTGACCTGGTTCCAACCTTGTACTATGAGTACTTACTGTACAATAAAGTGACTCCCGAGATTAAAATGAAACACACTGACTTGTAAAGAAACGTGATTTTGAATCCGTTTAACAACCTTAAAACAAGTGAAGTTTAAGTTGTTCCATTACTAACTGACTAGCTGGATTCCGGTAACCTCCGGGGAGGGAAGATGGCCGATTGAAAAATGCCCGGCTTTTACTTGTCTAAACTTTGATTTACTGTTCTATTTACTGATTATACTTTCTCACTGATACTGGCGAAATCACTTGGTGGACCGCCATCAATTTAAAGAAGAAGAAGAAGAACTGACTATCTGGCTGACTGGCAATGTGAAGCCAGTTCCGCCTAATTACAGTACCTATTTGAAAAAAGAATACTAGGTATGCTCTCGTGGTGTTTGTTATAACGGTCAAAGCAACGGGTAACAAATTATTCGCGAAGTTGCAGGTGGGTATCCTGTTATTAACATAAACTCAGTATAGATCCAACGCCCTTTAGATATTTCCCACGCTGTTCTTAAAGCAAAGTTAGTCCTTTAACGTTATTATTACAATTTCGATTAGCTATCGAGAATACGACTATCCGAAAGATTTATCGAAAGGACAATGATGGAGCGCGCCTTAAGCCGTGTGCCCACTAAATGCTAATTATCTATAACTCATCACTTTCTTTGCCCAGAATAATATTTAGCGCAACATGGAGTTCTCCAGCATTAAAACTTTTTAGTTTAATTATTTAGGATTCTTTGAGTGCTTATCGAGAAAAATACTGATAAAGCTACCTTTGAAAACGCTGTTTAACGTTGTTTTAGTATTATACTCATCATGTCAGACGAAAGACGTCCACTGCTGGACATGGGCCTCCCCCAAGGTTCTCCACTCAGTTCGGTTAGTATTTACTTTAAAAAAATAATCGAAATTCAATATTATATTCATTCCTTCATTCATTCAAAGTGGTTAAACAATATTAATAGGTATATTTTATTATCTATGTATTTATGTATTTTATTGAAGCAGATATTACTACTTTTTAATGTATCTTTTTCAGATGTAGGTATGTACCATTTGTTATTTTACGATCTTTTGTAAATTTGCCTATCCTTTTGTATTGTCCTTGTTTATTCTACTCCAATGTCAACTGGAAGAGATCCCATAATGGAATATGTTCGCCTATGTACATTATCTATTTCGTAAAAAACTGTGATATGACGCGTCAGTTTTATTTTTAAATCATTACTTATTAGACACTAAACCCGCGTTCCTGTTTAGTCTTTACCTGTACTATCTTAGCTTCTCACTCGTATAGCTTACAGTCAAACAGTGCCCTAAAATGCTCTTTTAAGGGTATGTTAAAAATATTTACGAGCTTGTGGCCTATCAACATTTTTCTAACCGATTGGGTTTAAGAATTTGAATATTTAGTGGTTTTATAGTGCTAGTATAGCTTGCTGTAGGGCCTGAGCTCCGGCGACGACGCCGCAATCAGATGTGTTTAGAACTGTTCATTAAATCGTCAATTTTGCACGCCACAATTACATGGTTCTAAGTTTTATAGTCATTTGATGGTAAATTAGCAACGTGTCGCTGTAATTCAAGAATATTACGAGACTCAATTGATAGTAAATTACTATAATAAATACTTTATTAACTCAACGCGCTGCTGAGCTCAAAATTTGGGCGAGAAAATGTTTTAAATGCTTTTTTTATACAAAAGCCACTTTGTACCTATCACTCAATTTAAATTGAGCTTCCTAACGGGATGTGCAAGTAGTTTAACGAAGTATTTTTCTTTGACATACAATACCACAGATAGCAACAACACTATAAATCCCCAGGTTAACTGCCTTTTAATTGAATTAACGGTTATCTTGTAATCTAATACTAATTTCCAAATAATAGTTTCTCACAAAAACCTGCGCTTTACGCTGACGGTTCCGAGTATCTTTTTTCAACTTTTATAATCTTTTTTTTTAATCCCGGAGCGACGTGGAATCCATTAAGGTAGGTTAAACGGTATGCTTTTGAAGTAGGGTTGCCAGGATTCCTTGAATGTCAATAGAAGCGATGGATGCCATAAACACTTTTTTTATTATTGATAAAATGACCTCTCACTAAACGCTTTATATCTAAATTTGAAATTCGCTTTGAATTAGAATTTTCTTCGAAATTTGCTATGTAAAGTTAGAATCTTATGTTGATCAAGTATGTATGTATGTAAACACTTTATTGTACAAAACAAAAACAATACAATGAGATTTAATAGTTATTACAAAATAAAAAAAATAAAAAAAATAGTACATTGGCTTGAGAGATTGAGGAAAGTGAAACATCAAAAGTTCAAAACCTTAAAACTAGCGAGTATATATTGCTTGGCAAAAAAGAGTATTACATTAAAAACACAGTAGTCTAGTAGTAGTTGAGTAAAAAATGGACCATGTATGATGCCGTATTTACTCGGAAAACCACCTGAAAAAAAAACTGATTTACCAATGCGATCATTATATTTACGACGTTGACTATAAAATATGTTTTTTGCGTATTGATACAAGCTGAAACCATTAAAAGCAGATATATAACGTCAAACCAGCCTTCACAGTCATAACTTATATTTGCCGCTATATTTACACGAAAATACTTTGCATGGAAAATGTACAGTAAATTTTATTCTGCTGGGAATCGAAGCAGTAAAATAAGACAATTTCGAGCAGGCATCCCTACTAAAACTATTCTTTATTTCGATGGAATGGACTTCTGCGTAGAAATCGCCGTCATCGTTACTGGCAGAAATTCCCTTTGGGACGTAAACCACTTAATTCTCACTCACAATTACTTAACCGAATGAGCTTTTGCTATATTTTGATAAATGATTTTCTTATGTTGTATTTTTTTTTAAAACGATCTATTATTAATTTATAATGTAGAACAAAATACATTCTTGTTTGCTTTTGTGTTATGATAAGTACATTTCGTATTTGACAATGCAAGTGCACATACATATTTATATACAATAGGGTAGGCAGAAACTATGGAATTCCAGATTTACCGGATTTAACATACCTTTTTCATTTTTGTATCTACACATTTAGCATTTTCGTATCTGTAGGATAAAAACCGCATGCCTAACCTTTAACCTAACCTTTTCTAAATTGTCTGTGAACCAGTGTTAATTTTAAAACTATTATTTTACAAACTATTCAATGTAATGATTTAAAAACATTGTATTTTAAACAATCTTGCGATTGACAGAAAGTCACTCTCCTTCACGTTCGTTAATCAAAAAAGTCGCTTAGTAACAACTCCGTCTCGAAATAATAGAAAAAAAAACACACACCTCGAAATTTATGTTCTGTTATTAAACCTCAACGAGCATTACGGTGCATTATGGTTGTATCAGTTTCTGAGGCACGGGAACCATCCTTATCTAACTCACTATCTTAATAACAGAAAAACTTTGTCAATAGCCATTACTTGGAACCAAGTGTACCGTTCGACGCTTTTAAGGCAACTTAAGGCAACTTTGTAACAGTTTTAACTGAGAGTAGAGTCCATTACCGCCCTCTCGTTTTGTTGTAACTATACACTTCGGTAAATCGGCACTTTGGGGATATATTTATTGAGGAGTATATTACGTCTTCAAAATTTATGGAACGTTATTATGGGGTCGTTACTTGCTGGAATGGTTCTGAACGCTCTGCGATGTAAATGACACCCTCAATATTATTGACGATGTCGTTGCATTTTGATGGAGTTATCATGAATTCTACGGAAATGTAGTTAAGGTGTTCGAGCTATTTTCATGTTAGTGTGAACTCGCACGTATATTTGTTGATGGGTGCTTAAGCGTCCATATGTATTTATATTTATAGAGTAACTTCATTACATATGTATACTTAATTCATGATATATATATATGTATATATATATAGACTAGGGTTGGGCGCAGCGGGAATGATGAAAAAGTAATTTTTTTTTAATTTTTTTTAGCCTATTTTGGTGTCCCACTGCTGGGCAAAAATCTTAAAAATAAAAAAGCATTACACTTTTTTATAATACGACTTATAGTTAGCGAATATACACACAGACAGACAGAAAGACAGACAAACGCGGAAAGTGACTTTTATTTTATACTATTCAAAGATACTAAAACACACATTACTTACATGAAATTGTACACTGTCTCTTTGAAAAAATACACGTCAATAAATTTTCTTAGAAGTATAAGTACCTAAAGATCTCGCTACAATATCCAAGAATTCCCATTACGTTCCTGTTCCTATGTCACATTAAAAACATAATAAAACACGATCGTAAAACTGCGGATAAGTATGCATATCCTTATCGCATGTCCAGAGGTTTGATCGGTACCGCTACGATGGAACATCACTTTTTACCTCGTACGGTGAAACTGTGGAACGAACTCTCTCCGGCGATATTTCCTGCCAGTTATGACATGGGGTCCTTCAAGAAAAGAGCTCTTATTTTCCTTAAAGGCCGGCAACGGACCGACAACTCAACTTGAGTTGCCGGTGTTCATGGGCGGTGGTGATTACTTCCCATCAGGTAAGCCGCCTGCTCGTTTGCCTCCCTCTTTTATAAAAAAAAAAAAAAACATCAATACGTAAATACAAATACATTCATAACATAGTTTTTGAGCACTTAGAAGAGACTTCTGTTTAGTACTTCTCTCTCACTCGCTCTCATACGATCTTATTAAGAGCGAGTGAGAGAAAAGTACTAAACCGAAGCCTCTTCTCAGTGCTCACAGACTGTACCGCTATTGCTAAAGTCATAGCCCATCGTTTTTGGCTAGTGTCGCATTTCATTTGGATTTTTTGTTACCTACATACATACATACATACCTTCACGCCTTCATTCCCAGAGTGGGGTAGGCAGAGCTACAGAATTACCAACAACTCCAAAAACTTGTTGATAACTCTGTAACCACAATTTGCACAATTAGGCTAAGATGTTTAACAGTGTATATTAGTGACAGGTAGCAAGCCCATCGCCTAACAGTTACCTAGCTTGTCTAAATAAAACTGATTCCAATTATTATTTTTTACAAACGTGGTAGAAATCTAACATTTTATACATTAACGTCGTAACATTAATGAGCGCTATTAAAGCGTGACGTCATCACGGAAAACCCATTTGTAAAAGCGTTGTTGCAAGGTTTCCCTTCTTTCATATTTCAAATCCCGTGATATGGTTAAGGTTGCAAAGGGAATTTATACGGGGTTCATTTTTTTCGGAAGAATTTTCAATATGTGTAAAAACTAGTGCGAGTCAAAGTCAAGTAACGACAGGAGCAGAAAGAAGAATAACATGGTAAGAGACTGGCCAAAAACCTTTTTTTTTTTTGTAGTTATACTTACCTATACGTTTATTATGTTAGCCGTTTGTTTGGTGTAGTGTTTTTATTCCTCGAAGGACTACACTCATAACTGTTATACTGACTTTGCTCGGTTTTGTCACTGGACTTAAAATGACAGCATTGACGCAACCTTAAATTCTGGGATCCTAGTGAAAAAGAGTACAAGTCGACTTAACATATACGAGGGCTGTTTGATAAGTCCTTTTAAAAACTATTTGTAAAACCTTTTTTCTGGTAAATGGCATTAACACTGGCAGTCACAATCTTTCAAATGAAGACTGTCAAAAATTCAGCAAAAAAAAACAAGTTTTTGTCAGTTTAACTATTGTTTAACTGTGATCACTCGTAAATTTTCAACAACTATGGAAAAATCTGAATTTCGTGCCGTTATAAAAAAAAATTTTATGAAGGGTTGCAGTGCTGCCACAATAAAAACTGAACTTGATTCTGTTCATGGCACTAACGCACCAACGTTGCAGACTGTTTATAACTGGATAAATTATTTTAAACGTGGTCGGTCAAGCACATCTGATGCTCCACGCTCTGGTCGCCCAATCGAAGTCACTACTCTGAGGATGTTGTTGAAGAAGTCCAGGAATCATTATGATTGATTACTTGGAAAAGGGAAAGACTACCACTGGTCGTTATAACGCAGAGTTATTGGACCGTTTCAATGCCGAATTGTTGGAAAAACGACCAAAATTGCCCCCCAAGAAAATCCTCTTTTATCAAGACAATGCCCCAGTTCACACGTCCACTATTGCAATGGCCGAAATCCACGAGTTGGGCTTCGAGCTGGTTCCGCATGCTCCGTATTCGCCGGACCTAGCTCCGTGCGATTATTACCTATTTCCAAATCTGAAAAGATGGCTAGGAGGGCAAACATTTTTGACAAATGAGGACTGCATTGCAGGTGTAAGCGGCTATTTTGAAGACCTCAACAAAACGTATTTTTTGGAGGGCAAAAAAAAATTGGAAACTCGCTGGAACAAGTGTTTGGCCCTCAAAGGAGACTATGCTGAGAAATAAATGTAAATTGTTAAAAAAAAAACAATCTTTTTTGCTTTTTAAAACGACTTATCAAACAGCCCTCGTAGGTATATACATGAACGGAGTATTAGACAAACCCTGTTTCACTTGATTTTAAAAGACATATCGTTTTTCACTAGGACCCCTGAGTTATGTAATGGGGCGCGACTCCGTGATATGAAAACTTGTTGTTAGCCTTACTTTATTAGTAAATACGGTCGATAAATACATAAATGCTCTTAAACGCGAATTCATGTAACATTCTTTTCAGTTTTGCTATTGATATTTTTTTCCAAAAATTGAAAACCGGTACCCTTATAGGACCACATGTGCGTGTGCCTGTGTGTCTGTGCGTCTGTGACAGCCAATTTGCTCCTAAACTATTGGACCGATTTAGTTGAAATTTGGTATAATACATACATACATACCTGGACGCCTGCAATCCCAGAGCGGGGTAGGCAGAGCCACAGAATTACCTACAACTTCAAAAAGTTGTCGATAATTCAGCAACCACACTTTGCACAAACAGGCTAAGATGTTTACCAGCGTATTAGTGACAGGTAGCAAGCCCATCGCCTAATAGTACTACAAGCCTATATTCCCTTAGTCGCCTCTTACGACATCCACGGGAAGAGATGGAGTGGCACTATTCTAACCCGGCAACCACACGGGTAATAAATTTGGTATAATATTCATACATATATGTAAATTGATGACCCAAACACAGATGTGCACGCACAGTAATATTTGTTTTGCGTACCTTACTGTGATATATATATATATATATATCAAATGAAAGGGCTCGTTATGAGGATCTCAAATATATTTTTGCAATTATTGTAAAATAAACAGTTTTGATTTTATTAACAGAAGACGAAAATTAACCGCCCCCCCCCCTGATCTCCGACACTACTGAGCCTAAAATTATGAAAAAAAATACAAAATTTTGTTCATTGCTTGTAGATTACACAGGAATAACTATACGAATTCTATGAAAAAAAAAAGGATGTACGGAACCCTCTCCACGCGAGTTCAACTCGCACCTGGCCGGTATTTTAGGGCTACACCGAACCGAACCGATATTTTGATTTACTGTCATTAGGTACAAATGGAAAATCGTCCACTTGAAATGATTCGTCCAATTAGAAAAATTACAATTTGAAATACATCCTTAAGGAAAATTGTCCAACCAGAATAATGTTGAAAATAGAATTATGTCCCATACCAAAATTGACAAATAAGATATAGGTCCAAAAAAAATTATAATAATTCACATATATAAATTATAATAATAATATTCAATTTGAGCAGAATTATATCAGTACAATAATTTATATTTTGGCCTTAATTCATATAATACTACATTCACTTGGTGCGTATTTAATTTTGCTCAAAAAATATAATGGACAAAATTCCATTCGGGATTAATTAATTTACAACGAAAATAAATTTGGTCATATATATTTTTCAGCATAATTACATTTTGACTAAATTGTCTTTGGACACTATTACTTTTAGCCCAACTTCAGAATGGTTATTTCACGTGGACGATTTTCCATTTGTACCTAATGACAGTAAATCGATATTTTGAATATCGGCTACTTAGAACGGTTCAAAAGATACAAAAATATAAAGGTAGAACAGACGGAGTAGGCTTAGTAATAGGATTCGCACCTACAGAACAATAGTGACATAATTCGGAAATTTTAAATTTCGAGTTAGGGCTCTATTGTAATCAATTTATGACTTAAAGTATGAAAGCTGATTTTTTTTATTAAGTATGTCACTATCGTTCTAAAGGTGCGTATTGTTCTGCGACTCCTGATCCTGGTTTCTATCCGTTCCCCGACACTACAAGTATAAAAACAAAGATCTCAGTCGTATTATTGACAATGTAAGTTGTGATTGCTTTTCACGATCTGTTTACGGGTGAGGTTAGCCTGTTATGCCAATATCTCAATTTGCGGTCGAGGCGGTACGGCGAACCGCAGACAACACAAATGTTGATCCAAAAGGCATATCTCGTATAAATCTGTTACTGCAAATGCTTTCCTATTACTAGCGTGGAAAGCTCAACTGTATTTTAAATGTTTGATTGTACATGTAACTTTTAAGATAGGGACGTAGAAAAGGTAGTCATGATGGCAATACGTTTATATAATACTGCTTAAGTCAGTGATCACTTTATATCTTCAATCTTGTCGCTTTATTGTCTGGTTTGAAATGTCACACAAAATTGTCAAACGATTTAAAGCGATAAGGTACAGAAGTAACAAGTTCCAGGCAGAGAAAAGGATACAGCTATTGACGTGGTTTTCAAGAATATTGTACCTAGTGAAGGACTAAAATTAAGAATATATAATATAAGCCTTATGTCAGTAACGAAAATTAGTCATACATTTAAATAGTGTCCTCATGCGCCAATACTAGGCGGTATCTTGAATTAAAAAACATTGCAGATTCAATCTTCACCCTTTCGTTATATGTATAGTGGCACTTGCAACAAGAGATAATATTAATCCTTCCAGTTTCACCTAGTGTTTTTTTTTGAAAGCGCGCTTAGTTATTTATCTACATGATTTTTTACTTTCCTTATTATATTTATTATTACTTGCAATAACTTCAATTTGCACCACCTAATAATTTCTTTTTTTCAATCTTTAACTTGTCTTTTTTATTGGTAGGAGCGCCTGTTCACTCACTTTGTACATTTTTTTTTGTGCTGTAATTGTATGTTGTGTTCTATAATGAGTATAATAGTACCGTAGTGAATTGTACCAATCGCAAGTGTTTGGATAGGTATGTATTATCTAGTACAAATAAAAAATAAATAAGAAGTGGTAAAATGATAAGAGTTAAATACACCTTAATCGCAATCCAAATACGGATCACGGCAGCATCATGTTTTTTTTACCACTCATTACTAAAAATGGCAAATGTAGACTTTTATTTTATGAATTTCAATGCCATAATTTTACTTATTACTATTTTATCATATACTGTCCTTCTCAATGTTAGTATACTTATAAGAGTTTGTAGTGACACAGAATGCTGCGTCAACTCATATCGCTGTGCAAGTGCACATGAGACGTTGTCTAGGACTCAAGTAGTTAAGTCGTTGTACTGAAAATAAAAAATAAATAAATGTAGTGATCTAATTGGCATTAACTATAGATTCAGTATTAGTCACCCACATATTACATAACCTCCCTATAGATTTATGCAGAACTTGTTCGGTGATACTCGAACCAATTATCAACCTTTCAATACTAGTCTTTCATCTTTAATCAGCCTGTATACAAATTGACGTCATCGGCATGAAAAGTTCGACCCCCTCTCATTAGAGCCCCACAACACACGGCATTCCGTAAAGGTTATGTTACGAGTTACGAGTATTTCAAAACAAAAGCACACATGCAAGTTGTCTTTTGTTCTGATTTGTCTATAGAATGTATGAACATTCACAAAATATGTTATCCTCAACGCCAAAGTACAATTAAAATAACATAAAGCCGGGCGTTTCGAAAATTGATTGTGAAACACGGACTTTAATTGAGTGTCCCTACCGGTTTAGTAATCTGATAAGGGTTCCTTACAAAACAAATTAGCTCCCTGATTCCTTGCAGACGGCAATAAATCGTGAGAATGCGACATATTTGTGTAAATGGACTTAAATTAAACTCTACGACAATTGTTTTAATTAAACAAATAAATGTTCCAATAGACCATGATCGAAGACCTCTCTTCTGTACCAACTCTTGCACGCTTGCGAGGTATACTTATACTGGTGGTGTAGTTCATAGAGTCTAGTCCCTTGTTCCTCTTATCTTGGTGGAGGCAAGTGGTTACAAATGTGAAGAGTCACGCAACCAGAAGGAAATTGAGCCCACCGAGGCTAGTCTCAAAACTGGTAAATACTTCCATGCATGGACAAAGACTTCATAATTGAATAAGTGGGTTACCTTCGTTTCGTCAAAAAGTATATTTGCCAAATTGATTCATTTCCCAAAAATATCATTTGGACAAACGCTTTTTTTCCGAAACTGTAAATATTTCAGGATTTTTATAAAACTAACCTAACCTGAAATATAGGGTTCTATACGATGGTCCTGAACGAAATCCTGAAATATTTATAGTTTCGGAAAAAATGCAATTTGGTCAAATTATTATGTTTGGGAAATGAGTCAGTTTGGCAAAAACTTTTTGACGAATCGAAAGGCTCCCTGAATAAGTACATAAGATAAACGAAAATAATGCAGATTGGTTGGATTATCAGTATATTAAAGGTCTATTAGGTCTAGACAAGATTAAGCACATTTCGCGGAAGTAAACGACCACGGAATAAAAAAAAAATTCAAGATTGACATTTGCGTCGGGTGCTCATGTTAATCTATCTATATAATATATAAAAAGAGAAGGCCTGACTCACTGACTCATCAACGCCCAGACTAAAAACCCTTGGAAGATGTTTTTTTTTCAAAGTTGTTGTTTTTAAGACGTAGACCAGGAGGATTACTAATGTCTTGCACAAAATTTATTCGCACATTTTCGTTTCGCATAGCAACCATTGGCACAATCATCATCTCGCACAATTGCTTTTTGCCTAAATTTCTTGGCACACTATCATTTCGCACAATTTTCTTTGGCAGAATAATACATTGGCATAATGTTGATTAGAACAATACTCCTATGGCCGAATAATCGTATCGCCGAATTTTGTATGGCATACTATGTAGTTGGCATAAAGTTATAAAGCAGAATAATATTTTACTAGGTACTTCATCCTTGATCCTTATTTATCCCACTGCTCCAATTGCAATGCGGTCATGGCGCTTCGCCGGCCGCTACCGCGGCACGCTCGCTACGTTCGCTCGGCTCGCGCGCTGTTATTGTAGAACTTCTAACCTAACCCAACCTATTTTACTGGTAGCAGTTCGTTACTAATTATTATGCTATGTTACAATTATGCCATAATAAATTCGGCGGAAGGTATATTCTGCTACATAAAATTCTGCGAAATGAAAGTCGGCGATATTAGTATTCTGCTATTCAAAATTCTGCCAAATGATTGTTATACGTTATGATAGTTATGCTAAGTATACTATTATGCTAAAGTATCATTCGGCTAAAAATGTTTCTGCGATAACTGTTATGCGAAATGTATTTCGGACAATCGATATTATGCCAGATGAAGGGAACCCAGACCAGGAATTAGAAAGGGACGAAGCAGGGGGAGTAGCGGAAAACAAATTTTACGTGTACAAAGTCGCGGGCGTTCTTTAGTTCCATATAATTAGACAGCTCTCGAAAGTCGTTAGTTTTTGTAGAATGCCAGTTGTTTGCAGGCCTGCAGTATAGGTAATTGTATTCCTCTTATATCGAGTTAGTTGCAATCAATTGTATGACCCGCCGGACGCAACAACATTTGAAGAATTACATACTAAAGATCTTGTAGGAACTTTTGAATTTCATTTTGAAGAAATCCATGCTTGTAGAAAATAATACAGAAAAATAGTTCTACCTCACATGTGTAAATTGGGAACCATCTTAATAAGTTAGTTGTTAAGCTTGCAAAGTTAGTTAAGAAAAATGAAAGGAATTAACAATAATATGATCAGCTATAGGTACCTACCTATTGATTCCACGAATTGGGTCACTTCGAAATGAATAGTTGTCTTGATGCATGCACAATCGCCATGACAGTGATAAATAATCAATCAAATTCGTGTTTAATGAAAGCACTATCGTGGAGGAACTTGTACCAAAAAGGGACAAAGGAAAACGTTCAGTAATGTAGAATATAAATAATAGGAACAGCGGCTTCCTTCGTCATTATCCTACGATAAATAAAATATCAGGAGAAAATCTCATTGGAATTGACCTATACTCCCGTGGTTCTGTGCCCGATTTCACAACGCCGCCGTACAAATTATAACCTCAAAAATCCCTCAAACACATATTTTGTACAGAGTTGATTGCTATCAAACTGAGTATTTTAAAACGACGGAAGTATAGTCTCAAACTAACCTCTAGGTTTACGTTACGTTTTAACAATGTCCATCAACTTATTTGTGATTTACGGTTTTTTACCACTACTAAAAACGGCCAACCTAAAGTTAATAGACTTTGTATTTACTTTACACAAATACTACACCAATTACTTTAATAGTTCACTTCCATTACAAAGAACACAACATTTCTCACAGAAATCAGTTTACGCATGTGCCCACCGCACCCAAAGCAAGAAGCCACGCTAAATTACAGTTTTTAAACTTACTTTGCTACTGTGTAATTTTGTAAAGGGATCCTACGCATTTAAGTCGAGCGTGCATAAACTCCCAAGTGTTGCCCACAGATTTGACCCCCGGGTCTGCAATTTGCGTAATCCTCTACCCAGTAAAAGCAACTTTTTGGTTTCAATAACAAACTCACTTTTAATGTTTCCGAAATGATTGCCCGGTTTTATCTTTCCACATGAACGGATGGGAATAAGAAGTTTGAGTTTTCATATCTGCTATTGTCTGGCAAATGTATATTTTAAGAGCAATTCTACCTAAAGATGGACTTCTCTAACCAAACATGTTTATCCTAAAATATGTCGGTCTTTTAAACAAAAGTATTCTTGGTTAGATACCAACACTTTAATTCAAAACTATCCGTATTTGTTACGGGTATAACGGTTGAAGAAGACATGAGGTAAGTAAAGGTTCTAAATATAATTTTGGTACAAGTACAAACAATCGTGCACATAGCAGAAAATGTTACTCATAGCGGGATCCGAAGACCAAGCGGGAATATAATCACCGATTGGATAATAGAGGAAGGAATGGGACAAGAATAGGTACTCGTATAAAATCTAGTTGTAATTCTTAAATTAGTTAGGTAAGTAGATATAATGTTCTACTAACAAGGCAATTATTGAAAATACTAATTAAAATCCGAAAATAACAACTGAATTTTTGATATTATTTTGGAATTAATGCAAGGATCTAGATTCTACGACATAACCGGATAAATAAATACTCAGAAATAGATACTTCGGTAAACATGTTTTAACATAGTTAAAACAATTATTTGGTGGCCAAAATGGGGCTAGATACTTTTACGCCATCATATTATTTCTAAAATAACGATAGCTACTCTTAAATCTACACTTTCTTTGTTCAATACCGAATCATGCATCATTTTGCAGCTGAGCAACACTCCGTAGGCGTATGGGAAAACATTTATACGGTTAGTTACACTCGCTACTGCTGCGAATATTTCATATTCATTATCCCCGTGTATAAGAGGTCAGCATCTGACTTGTAAGGAGACTCGTGGTGTCTGTCCGTCCGAGGCTTGTGCAATTGTTTTATATTTTTGTAATCCTGACGGATATGCATCCAACCCAAACGACGCAACACTACTAAAACTTCATTCAAAACAGCACCGTGATATTACCTAGGCTAAAGATGATTATCGGTAAAATGATGTGGTGTTCTCAAGTCGTGTTACTAGATTGCTAGATGCATTCGGATTCAAAGCCCGCCGTGGGCGGTGCAGTACTGGACAAGAAGTATGAATTGTACTTGCGCTGTAGACGCAACTTCGTCGATGTAAATATCAGAATTTCTTCATTCTCCTATTTACCGTGAGAAGTAAATACCAATTTGCATAGTAAAAAGTTGCATTTCAATCGTAGATGCATTATAGATAGGGTCAAACGACGTGTTGCTGTTTAACAATGCCCGAAACGTTTATCGTCGATCGGGTGATCAGTAATATAGTATAATCTTAATAGTGGCATCCTCAGGGCGTCGACTGTTGCAGCGGGTGTTATCCAAACTTGGCCGGGTAATAGTCGAGTCTCGAGTCTCGACGTTGGCGCCAAAATCAATTTTCACTATTCATTTTGTAAGTTTGAGCAGCGTTCATACTCGCATTTAGCTTGAGACCTATAATTAAATCACTTTGGGGAATAGTATGCAGTTGTACATGACTCTGTGTAAAAGAATGTACTCTTTTCGTACGATAAGTCGATGGTCAAAGTCATTGGGATACTTGTGTAAGTAAAAAAGGTTTTGAATACCTTCTCTTGGTAAAAATAGTGAAGATTTTATTTACTCTGTATGTATGTCTGCCAGTGCTTTCCAAAACGAGACTAAAATTAAGGAAAAAAAAATTATAATTATAATATAATTAGGTCGACTGTTACGGCTTTCAAAAAACAGAAATCAAAATCCGTTTCTTTGCTAGAATACAGTCATAAAGGTGTTACATGTTTTGGGTACAGTGTATACAGCCTGCATGCAGGCGTGCAAAATGTCTATAATAACATTAATAACAGATGAATTTAAAGTCAAAAATTATACAAGGAAAAGGTATAAAATTTCTTTAATATTGCACTTGTGGGTTGGAAGTTTATATAAAAGGTTCATAATCATTTCCCTAGTCTGTCTACGCAAGGTTTCACTGTTTTGATGTAACATTCGGCGAAATCCTATTTCCTGAACTATAAACTAAAAGATGTATCGCCCAAGTGATTAGGCCGTACTTGGGACGCGTGGGCATGAAACAAATGATGATTATTCCTCATAAGTTTCCAGAAATGAGGCTTACTATTGTATTAATAATCAGTGGTGCCAGGTAAATGACGATAAAGTCCATTTTGTATCAAAAACAGAGAAGCTAGCAATGAATGTGTTGGGTTAGATTAATGACGTTAACAAAGAAGAAGATTTATTTATTTGCTGACTTTTGTTGACGTCGGCCTTAGGTTCTTTAATTATCTCATGTTTGTCGGCTGATATGAAAACGATTGTTTTTCTAAACCCCTTTTATACGTTTAATCCGCTAAGGTTACTACAAAAAGCTCAGTGATTTACAAAGTATGATAATAAATCTTGATTGATGTTGAAACAAAAACTGTGATAAGTGAAGTTTCTATTAAGTTTTAATTGTTTTTTTTTATTTTTTACCAAATATTTTCGATAATATATCCACGTTTTATTTTTTATTGGTTTTAGAGCCTGAAATGTTCTGCTCTTCCTGGGATTCCCTAAGAGTCCTGAACGAAGGCTTTGCTCTGTCGCCACCTCGGATGTATTGGTATCAATAATAATCATCTGATAAATTCTACTGATGCTTTAACGATTTCAATAGAAAACTATATAATTTGTTATAATATTAAACCAATTTTTAGGGAGTTAGATAAAAAAAATATTTTTGCTGCTTAAAGAAGGATCAACTTCAAAAGCATGTATTTGTGGTTCCTGATACATAACGCAGTCCTCTGTAAGAAAGCCTCTTTACAATTCAACCTCACTTTGCACTACAGCTTTGATTCCGTATTTAAATTGCCCGCCATGACAGTAATGTGTTTAAGAACAAAGTTATTTGAAGCTAATGCTTTCGACATTGGCCCATTGTGTTGCGAACACTTCAGATGTATGGTAAGTGAGTTCAGACGTTATGTATTATTTATTAAGTGACATACTGAATCTTATTAGAGATGAAAGTCGTTTGCTTTTTTGTTTCGCACGATTTCAATGCCATTTGTTGTGAAGGTTTTATTTGATGTACAAAGTGGGCAGACATGTGGATGATAATGTTGTACAACTGTTTCGAATTTATACAAATTAAAAGGAAGTCTTTACTAACTTTTTAATTTCTTGTGATGATACAACTCTGTATTACAATAAATTTACTCGATTATTCCTATTAAACAAGCAACAGTTGCTGTTAACTAGTTTTGACAACTGCTCCTTCTATTTCAATAAAAGGATTTCGTTTGGTGATCCCGAGCGAGATCACCAATCGCTATCGATTTCGATCAAATCAAAATATCTATTGAACCAGAGTGACGCTTGTTCTGTAAGGTACTGCGATCATCTTCAACATTGTCACTATCATTTTCATCAGCATGTCAGCCAAAATTTATGTTATATTTATTTATTAATAAGCAGGTTTTGACTATTTCTACTTTGAATAATTTATCTAGTTTGTAACATGAGTGTTCGTTGAAAATATTAAGACTCTCGTTACTGAGAAGAGGGAGCATAGTATTACCTTAAAAATATATCACATCGTCTATAAAGTTAATTATAAGATGACAAGCAACATTTCGAATATTTAAGTTATTAAACCCTAGTAAAATAATAAATATAAACTGGTACTCACACGCTCATAAGGAGTGGTTCAGTAAAAAAGTAGCAATGAATTATCTGGTATTTATTTTTTATTTGAGTTGCTAATTATGAAGCAGTTTTTTTTTGTAATCTGTAGATATCATACTATTAAAAAAAAATACAATAATATTGAAATGTGAAAGATTCCTTGACTTTTCTCAATATTTATTGCAATGTACTTTATAAATCTTTGTACAACACAATTTGACAATCTTCGCTTGCCGTTTTCTACAATACCACAATTGAATTTCCATTTTCATAACTGGTTTTATGCTTTTAAGAATATAATTGTACAAATAAGTTATACCAATAAACTGGATTTCACGTTGGGTAGTAAGGAAGTTTCTCCAATCAAAACTCTGACAGGGGTTTTTCTATGGGAGACAAATTTCCGTAAAAATGGCAAATACACAATTTTTGAAAATCCATGTAACTACCCGAAACTAAAGTCAAATCAAAAATATTAACTAATGATCAAAAGACAATTTTATAAGGTATTAACTAGCCCATCAAACATAAAGAAAAAAATTACGTTTATGACAAACACCTCATAAATTCTCTCAAAAGACACTGTTCAAAAAGTTTTAGGTGTGATTTAATGTAAAAGGCGAAAACTTGAAATCCCTCTTTAATTTTTACCATTCTTATTGTTTATTTTATTTAATAGTATCTATAGATTACTATTACAAATGCACTGCTTAGAAATTAGCACAAAATAAAAATAAATTCCATATTACGTGCTGCTACTTTTTTTCCAGACCACTCCTTAGTTACTATCTGTTTTCCCAATCCCTCTAATCGCTCAAATTGCAAAAAGTTGAACATTGAAAACGGTTGAACATCACGTCCGTGCAATATCCGAGCTCATCCATAAACTATCTTTATCGAACACCCTAGCGTTCTGGGATGAACAGCAAAAACCGTTCCGTTCAAACACGACGTACAAACACGGGATATTGAGTCGGGTGGATGTAGTGACCGACTGGACTTGAGATGGAGTTTACCCACTCGACGTGCATATCTCAACATGCCTGAGCTCTATTCTATTTGTTTTATGTTGGGCTGGTCTGACTTTGTACTGAGTAAATTGTTGGTTTAAATTCGTACATGACAACTTTCCTATCACGGTTTAAAATATACGAGTATATCGTCTTCAAATACCTAGTCGGTTCATAAGTTGTTTCTGAGTTTTATTACAATTAAAAACTGGACAAGTGCGAGTCGGACTCGCGCACGAAGGGTTCCGTACCATTAACGGCAAAAAAATCACGTTTGTTTTTAGTATTTGTTGTTATAGCGGCAACAGAAATACATCATCTTTGAAAATTTCAACTGTCTCGGTATTACGGTTCGTGAGATACGGCCTGGTGACAGACAGATGGACAGACGGACAGCGTAGTCTTAGTAATAGGGTCCGGTACGGAACCCGGAGTTTTTCATAAATAAATGAAAACATTGATTCATATAAAATAAGAATAAAAATAATATATTCTAAAATATCGCAATTTGCTGTACGAGCTTGATGTATTCCCATTTGGGACTAGAAAATCATTGTTCAAATCACGCACGATAATAATACTGATAACGGCCACAACTTCTGTAAGAGTTCTTGTAGAGAGTTCAAATTTGCGTGACATATTGAACAGACTTTTAACTTTAAATTCTGATACAAATGTATTTCAAGCAACTAAAGATCCGCTTGTACGCCGGTCAGTTTAATGTCTCTTGAAATCGACTTTACGATTTCACATCAATTTGCAGCAATACGGAAACACACCAAATCTCTTGCTTCATAAGCTGAAATTGAGTCTCGTTGAGAAATATATTGCTGGTCTCTAAATATACACGGAGATAGGTAGTTCTATCATATTAAATTTAAAAATAAACTTTGGTAAGCAAAGACAAACTTTACAGAAAATTTGAGCGCAATTGTATCAATGCCGGCTGTGAAAATTAAAAGATGGTTTCGGAAATTGCGGCGACTAATAAATAATGATTATTTGTTATTTAACATGTACATTAATTACGTTTTTAATTTGTAAACGAGTGTCCTCGGCACGATGCCGCAAGTGGGTGCATTGGAGGGCCTTATTTTATAAAGTTAGCTTAAGTACAAAATTTATTATTTTAGTTTTACATACATACATACATACCTTCACGCCTTTATTCCTAGAGTGGGGTAGGCAGAGCTACAGAATTACCAACAACTCCAAAAACTTGTTGATAACTCTGTAACCACAATTTGCACAATTAGGCTAAGATGTTTAACAGTGTATATTAGTGACAGGTAGCAAAGTACTACAAGCCTTTATTCCCTTAGTCGCCTCTTACGACTTCCACGGGAAGACATGGAGTGGCACAATTCTAAGCCGGCAACCACACGGCAAAGCCGGCAACCACACGGCAAAATTTGTTTTTATAAAATAAGTTACTAATAAAATAAATAAAAAAATAAGTTAAAAATTTTTTTTTAACATTGAAATTTAAAAATAGACAAATTAGTTTTATTTGACTCAACCTAAGAAAGAACATAATGACCGACTAGGTAATATTAAACAAAGTCGCTTCGTATATACGCTTAACTAGATCTTTTAAACCACGCAACTGATTTTAGTTCGGATTTTATCAATAGATAGAGTGATTTAACAGAAAGGTTTTTGTATGGGTGGCACTAAAACTCACATAAACCTAAGCGAACGAGAGCGAGTCGCTAGCATCCGTATTATCCGTAGTATCCATTTTAATTTAGATATAGCATTAGGGAATTGCTGGAATACTGATGATGAAGTTAAGCATAGACGCTTGTTTTTATGTAAGTAGTACGAATTTATTTGTTTTGTTTTAAATTCCCGAACCAAGTAGCTAGTCAGACAGAGCTCTGATTTGAATAAGCTCTAGTTGAAATCGGGTTTAGACATTGCATAGTTTGAAGAATAAAAAACTTCTTTTTAGGGTTCAATAAGCAAAGGGAGCCCAACGAAAACTATATACTAGCTACCTATTTAAGGTATACCGTGTTGGTGCCGGGTTAGAATAGTGCCACTCCATGTCATCCCGTGGATGTCGTAAGAGGCGACTAAGGGTATAAAGGCTTGTAGTACTGTTAGGCGATGGGCTTGCCACCTGTCACTAATACACTTGGAAACATCTTAGCCTACTTGTGCAAAATGTGGTTACAGAATTATCAACAAGTTTTAAGACTTGTTGGTAATTCTTTAGCTCTGTCTACCCCACTCTGGGAATGAAGGCGTGAGTTTATGTATATATGTATGTATTTAAGGTGGTACGGAACCCCCTCCTCGGTGCGAGAATTCGACTCGATTGTCCAGTTTCCTTTCTTTTAGATGTAAGCTGTGTTAGTTTTAACTATTTTTTCTGCACTATTATTTATTAGCCAAATAAATTTGTCAAGATCGTAGCAAGTGGAAAGAAGTGGTCTCTGCCTACCCCTCTGGGAAACAGGCGTGATTTAATGTATGTATGTATGTATTATTTACTATTCCTCACAATTTCAAAAGGTTTAGGCCTCCCCCACGTGAACCTCATACATTACGTTTAATCGCGTCGCAACTGCCGAGTGACGTGGACTTTGCACTCGTATTTGAACTTCATTTGTTAACAGTAGTGGCCGCCAGAGCCATCACTATCTGGATGGGTCTATCGACAGAACAATCAATGTTAAGGGCCGTACCGCCGCCAGCGCCGGCGCCTGTCGATACCCGACGCCATTCAACCGACGCCATGTTTGGGCAGGCTGCCGGCATCTGCCAAATGTCCATTTGTTGAAATATTTAGGAGTTCAAGCGACATTTAGATAGCATTGACGTTTGACATGGAGATATTTAAACTAGGTTTCAAATATTTTACTATAAAAGGGAAGGAGTGGAAGACGCATCACTGTTGTTGGTAGTATTTAACTATTGTTTAAGAAATAGTTGAAGCCAGGTATAATCAGTGCCATTCTGATGAGTTCAGTCTTTTTTGCGTATTTTGCGATTTTTTAATGAGAGGTTAAGTTAAGAAGGGTTCCGTTTGAATTTTTGTATGGGGGTTTAAATTCTTTACTTTAATTTATTTTTAGTTACTTTGCTGATGAAGCGGTATAAGTAAGAATCACTTTTAAAGAAAAATGTGTCATCCTGTTACGGTTAAAGAGATAAAGTTAAGGACAAGCAATAAACCCGAAAAAACAAGGTTTTCCGCCCCTTTTATTTTTATATTCATAGAAATAAACATTCTGTGAAAAGTACAACTATCATTGATACAATATATCATGATATACAATACAGCCCGCTGATGGACAGACGGAAAGCCGGTGTTTAGTTCCTTATAGTCCTTCTCCCTTTGGCAACCTTTGGGCACAGCACCCTAAACCGCTCTAGCAATGTACTATCAGCTCAACGGAACCTTGGACCACAATAGAACCGTATCGCAGTGACATTATAAACAATATTTTTGACACTTCTGACGATTTGAATCATAACGTCACGCTGACACAGTTCTATTATGGTTGGTCAGGGTTCCCTTGGGCTGATAGTAGGTTTCATCTTTGTCAGAATGATCGTCCCCATTACCTTGAGTTTCTGCGTTTCTCAAGGACGTTTCTAGCGCGTAACATCAAGATTTAGAATAAACTTCCTTAACATTTTTTACGCTGTGCTAAAACTTGAGGATATTGAAAGGTTCACAAACTCGGCTACTCATGAGCTACTAATGACGATACAAGGCAGTAGCCACTTTAGGGACGTTTTTTTGTGTCTCTTCGGCATTAAAAACCACTCGGCAAAAGTTTTTAACAGTATAAAATAGGCACCTACTCTTTAACTGTTTAACGTCTGTACGTATAAAAACATTAGTCTACTCTATTACGACAAACAAAATAAACACTTTCTTATATGAAATTTTCAATAATATTACACATTTCTTTTGTACAATAATAATTGTGACTATCAAAGTAATATAACTTTACCGTCTTATACAATTAACCCTTTCCGCTAAAACTTAAACTAAACAACTTTGTCCCAATAAGCCCTAGTAATTGTGGCAAGAACATAAACGATATCATAATAATTTACAAATACCCACTCAATAAATTAACTCAAAGTTTACAATACCACGTTTTACTGTTAATTGTGGTTATGAAATATTATTACGGCTCTACTTGAGTTATAGGAATACAATTCGTGTACGTAATCATTCGTTTTATATCCTTAGTATTGAAAATTAAATTTACGCGAGAATCTTGCACGCATGCGTAGTAATTGAATATTTTATACAGCTTTTGTCATGTAAATGATAAATTTGTAAAACACAATATGCGTTTATTTAAGTATTTGCTTAGCTTTGGTTGCTCTTAAATTTTTGAGTAAAATCGCTACAAATAAAAAAATAAACGATACTTAAAAGTTAAGGCTGAAATAATTATATCTCACTTATTTTGTTTAATCTTTATTGCACAAAAAATTCAATTGGACCTAAGGCCTAATTAATGGAACCAATAAATCAAGTATTTAAACAGTGTACCTACAGTAAAAGAAAGACTGAATAAAAAACCAAGAACACATATAATCATATTATGTTTTTCATAGTACTGTTATAATTATTTCACTTAGTAATTTATGTTTGTTATTATACTGACCTTTTAGTTTCTCTACAACAAAACATCCCAAAACCAATTTGAAACAACAGAAAGGTCGTTACTTAACTCATTAATTAAGGTAGTTAGTCGACTACCGTTACTTTACGTGAAACAACGCAGGTAACGCCCGCTAAAACCACTAGCAAACAGATAAACAATTAACCTTTCAGTTCCCACGGGATTCAAATACTACGATGGCATACGGTTAATGGATTCTCGTCTACGTCACTTCCGTCACATCGTCCTTTCCGGCATCGAGAACCTTTATATTATTTTGCAAACTTTCCGAGATATAGCCTTTTGCCTGTTGAGGGACAGGTTTTAGTTGACAGTATTTCGTGTTTTAAAGTCAATGCTCATGAATCTAGGGCTGGAAAGTACATTAATGTTATTTGTGAAATTTTGATGTTTTTTCGAGTGTTGAACAAGTAGCCGGAATATTTTATAGCATGGAAAAGGTAACAAGTCTGAAAGCGGTAGTGAGTGGGTTCTGAAGTACATAATACAATATTTGCATTCACAAGATTGCAAAGTGCACTCTATGCTAGTCATTTCATAGTCCGTCTAACTCTCCAAACATAACTGCGAAGGATATTAAAACAAACACTGCTACTTGGTATCTGGTGCAGAAACCGTAATAAAACCGATGTGATTTTTTGTCGTTGCAGTAAATGCCAGAAAGGCTTAATAAAGAAAAACTAATTCAAGCGGCTGCACTGGCGGCTGATTATTTACTTTATAAAAAATTCACGTGGTTAAAAATCGCGGCGGATTAGCCATAGTGCGGCCTTTGCCAAACAATAACGTCCGTTGATACTCGAATTAATTTGCTAAAGTTATTTGAAACTTTGGGCAGTAATTATTGTTCGTTTGGGCTCTTGTATATGTTTCAGAAACTAGGAATAATTTATTTGTTTCAGTAGGTACTAATTCTTAAACAGAACATAGTTGATACTTTAACTTGAGACAGTTTCCTACATTTTCTATAACTACGAGTATTTGCTCCACGAATAAAATGAGTCGTACCTAATACCATAAATCATAAAAAGTTGCCTTAAAATTCAAATTAAAAGCAGTCATTTAGAAACAAGGGTAATAACCGTGCCTGCACGTCGCTAAATGTAAGTTATTATTTACGCCCGAAAACTCATATAACTAAAACAATGCCAAGATTTTGAAGATGTATACAAAACGGGCTAAAATCGCGTTTTTGGTACCTAATGTGTTTATAAATACCTCAGTGACTCAATTCATTGACAACTATTTTTAATAGAACCCCGGGTACGCATTGTAAACGTCACGTCACCACACGTAACTAGTTCATAAGTAAGCCTTATTTTATTGTCATTTACTCGTTAGAACTCGTTTATATTTTGTACGACCAGCGATTGGTTAATAATGCGGTATTATACCTGGTAAAAAGGTTTAAAATCGCGATTTCCCAAAGTGACGCCCGACTTTGGATTGCGTGAACGCAACAAAGATGGAACCCGGCAAAACGACCTCTGGGAACCGATCCGGTGCAATAAGGAAATCGTTCCCGGACCGCACGAAAATCGCCTCTTCGTGAGTCTCGTTCGCCCCGCCGACACCTCACATATCAAGCGTAAAAAGTCGTAAACGACAACAAAGCGGTGTGCATTTTCGTTTCTGCCGCTTCACTCGTCGTCGTTCTAATTTCCTTTAAAACGTCAAACCCGGTAAAAGAAATTCTTTTAAATTTAAATGTCGCTTGCGCTCTTTTTGTTAAGACAATGTGGAGTTGGTAGCGTTAATGATTATATTCAATCGGTATTAGCGAGTCGTAACAGCTCGGATGCCGGGCGTTTTCTTACACTGAATTAGATTATTATACTCACTTGCGGCAATTTGCAGTTTATTTTATACTTTAATATTCCTGTAAAATTGCTCACATAATGCTTTTACGGCGCGCGATATTAGGCGAACGCATGGCCGTAAAAAGGGTCTTAAAAGGCTACTTTAAGCTTAAAGCAGTTACAATTACACGTCATAATTACGCTCTAGCTCTTAAGAACGAGAAAATGAGTATGCGTGGTGTTTAAACTGTTCACTGCAGATTTCTGTTACATTACAGTAGCAATAAAGGATTACTTATTTCTAATAACAAAGTCGTTTTATTTAAAATTTAGATGAATTACATTTGATACATTTTAAACCTCAAAATAAACATGTGGGTCCAAATTAATCAATGAATATACTCCCTCATTTCTGAGGGTCATGATAACTAGTTTGGTTTGCCTTGATGATCTGTCTTCATCGGTCTGGATGCATTATTGCCCTCTTATTATTGGTGGAGTTTGCTTGATTAAGTATAAGTATGTGTACATGTTTGTACTATCAAAGAATTTAAATGTTAATTTCCCGACGTGCCCCGACTAATGAGTGACACGTGGAAAATGTACAACCCAGGAAACTTACGTATGATGTCAATACGCAACAAAAAAAAATCTTCGATAGTACATATAGGAATAGGAATAAGAATATTATAGAAACCCTTTTTTGTTTGTAAAGCGGATGCGCCGATATGAGCCGTCAGTGTGGGTACCGAAAGGCTCTTAATGGTCCTCAGAGACCGAAAAAGGATGTAAAATACTTTGTCGCCCGAGGACAAAAACATGTTTCACACGGGACAAGCCGCAAAATAAATTACATTCCATAAATCATGTGTTTGACTATTTGTTACTTCCTCATAACTACGTAAATGACTGTATCTACCCTATGCAAATTTACAAGAATGTACTAGAAACAAAGCAATATGTAATCATCTAAGTAAAATATTTGTAAGTAGTACAGTATATATTATAAAGATTTAATAACATAATATTGTATGTGAGTAACACGACTAAACCTATGTTTTTTTTTGGCGTTGAGTATGCGTTCGAGTTGACAGGCCACCTCATGGTAATGGAACTCTTAAGCCAATCTTAAGACTGCAATTTTACGATGACGATCTGGAGACTGCAAATGCCTTTAACCATATATTTCTGTAGTGCAATCAATACTCATACTAATTATGCAAGCGAACCCGCATACAGGGTGTGCACTAATGAGGCAGATAATTGCGAACACTTGAACACTCTCGCTTTCCTGCCCGTCTGGCCGGACAAATGAATGGCGACAGGTAACCAGATGAGAGTGAAGGCTCATTCTGTAATAAGTAGACTAGATTATAGTAACATTGGTTACAAACTTGGTGTAAAAAATAGGTTTTGTGATAATCTTAACATTTGCCATTTTGTGGTTAACGTTAATTCTATAAACGTTTCCTATGATTCTTAATGCGATCGCAAATTAAAATGTTGAAGCCATTGAGTGACATTGAGTGTTATTTTTTTTTAACCCTTATCCAAACGGGTTAGTTTTTAGAAGTTAAAGGAATATAAACTTTATTATGACACCAACAAAAAATAGAAAAGTTAATGTAAACTATAAAATTAAGTGGGAAATAGTTTCCCGATATTTGATTAAGGGTAAACTGCTGTCGGTATCGAAATGCAATAAAATAATGCTACACTAAGTTTGCTATTGCTTAAATTAAGTCTAGGTATAGGATCAATTTGCCGATACAAATAAACTGGTTTTAAATAAGTTAGTTAAGAACTGAGTAGATAATACGAGAGGACTTTTAACAGCATAAACGAATTATCATACACATTTTTTTTGACACCATCACAATACCCTAAGCGAATTACGTAAAAGAAACTGCAACCTTACTTCATTGAAATTGCAAAAAATTATGCACGTTTAAACGTAGGACGTTTATTAAAAATTAGACAAGAAACCTTAAACAGTCTGCATAGATTTAAAATATAAGAGACATAATGCTTAACCCAATCCTTCTCTCGATGCGTCACAGAATAACCCGACACCGTTCTGTCCGTCACTCCGGCGCACCTAGTAATTGGCGTCATGCTGTCACCGGCGACTGACTCCAAATACGGCCATTATTTACTACTCGGGAAATTATGACAACACTTATGTGTACAAATGTTGCCGCTAATAAGGTATTAATTATCATGTTGTGGGGAAGAATTTAGGTTAAAGTCGATTATGGATGAAGCATCCGAAAGAACGTAATATCAAACCGAGAAAACCTAGCATTTTTTTAAACATAATGAGATACAGTTAACATCAATAAGGGTATTTGTTGAATAATTTTATCCTCAAAACATGCAATTATTAACACCTCCTTAAATAAATGACAGCATTAAAGATAGCCTTCTGCTTAGTAAGTATCTTGCGACGTTACTTATGAGCAAGAACGGTAAATTGATTTATTTATTAAATCTTAGACACACCAATAAACTGCTCTGTAAATAATATTTAACAAATAAGTCAGAAGTACAATTATGGGAATGCTACAGTATTCACAAATACAAGTAGTAGTATGTTAAAAGAATTAACTCTAACAAAATTAGCAATTTTTTTTGGCACAGAACTAGTTGATCTTTTTAAATATTATTATAAATATATCAAGTGTAAATTAAAAAAAAAGTTGGATTCAAATTGAACTGAATTTATTTTAAATGTAGACGGTACGTTCTTGTTCTGCAAACTGAAACGAGCAAGAAAAATGTTTTTTTATGACAAACAACTTACAACGTTCTACCAACTTATGCAGCAGTAAGTAGACACAATGTCGTAACAGCATTATACGCACGAACAAGGAAACCACATACAAGACAGCTTATTCATTTTGCTGGCTCGGCTACCCAAATAGGCGTTGACAGTGCGCCGCTTTGGGGCAGGGGGCATGTTGCGTAACTGATCCGTAAGTGTGCTGGCACGGGATATGTTGCATGAGAAGCAAGCTTTTATGATACTTTTACAAGCATTTATTTCTGAGCAAATTCAACAGGTGCAAACTCATGTTAAAATCCAGCGGTAATGGCAGTGCGTTATTAAGTAAAGTTCGGACCGCGGGAAACGCCACGCGCCGTTCCAATCTTCGTTCCGAACCGTATTTTTTTTACTATTTTACTATTACAGTTGCATTTACACGTATGGTTCGGAATGAAGATTGGAACGGCGCGTGGCGTTTCCCGCAGTCCGAACTTTACGTGTGCAGGCCGATAATGACGCGTTCAGTTCGATAACAATGATCTTGAATAAAATCAATATTTTGCTATGAAAATCATTGCATTGACTATAGAAAGTGCTAGTCTTTGTTTTTGGTAAACTCAATCAATTTTTAGCTTACAAGATAATTGGCATCATACAGTGGGCATCTTTATGGTGTTACTGTTTGGTTATTTCGTAAAACGACGAGAAACAGAAGATAAAGAATTGTTGGTAATTCTGTAGCTCTGCCTACCCCACTCAGGGAGTGAAGGCGTGAAGATATGTATGTATGTAAGAATCCAACGTTTTATTATTGGTTTCAATACTTACTTTTGTCTGATTTTGGTACAAAATACTAGCTAACTTTTCGCAGTAGTAAACCAATTTGAATAGATTATTAAAGTTGTCAAAATGTATTCAGCAATTCTAGTGAGTACATTTGGAAATACACTACATGAAAAATTCAACATATTCATCCTGCCATACTTCAGAGAATAAGAAATTATAGTTATTAAATTCAATGCTGACCCGTCCGTCAGACGTTCAAATACAATAAGTCAGACAGATACTACAATTGCATTCGGGTGACCAAAGCAATTGTAGATCAGGCGCGCCTTCCAAAACCTGTCTGCTATTAACGTTTCATAGCTCGATCTATTTCCGAGAGCCAATTTCACAGTGAACTTAACAGCTTGATGATATCGATAAAACCAATATGTGGCAAATTGACATCAGACGTAAATTAGTAGGACATGAGGGCAGGCAGGAGTAAACGGGTAAAGTACAACCATAAGCACACGTTGGCAAAAACGAACGATGACATAAGGTGCCCACTTTCCTCCCAATTATTCAAACACCTTTTATTTATTTTTATTAAAGAACACCGAATTTTAATAAAAAGCCCATCAAAAGAATTATATTATTATTTTATGACCAACAACAAGTGGATATGGAAACAATTCAAAATATGTTCTATGCAAGTTTTGAAATGTATTTACGTTCCTGTATTGACAAATCTTTTGTATAACATAACACTTCCACGATTGAGTGACTGCCTCATTAATTCACAACACAACGCACAGCCTACATCGCTGAACCTAGGAAGTTAAATTTTGGAGAGAATATTACTTGGGTGTCTTAGGTACATACGGTACGTAGGCCAATACGGTAGGATTTTTCGAAAATCGACTTCCATCGGAACTAATTTGTAGGAGTATTCGGAACCTCATTCTACGCGTACGAAGTTCCAATCTTACTCAAGTAAACCCATAATTATATTCAAAACACAGGCTTTCCATCAGGTTAATAAAATATAAATCCTCTTTGAAGAGCCTTTTAATACGTTCAAAATGTGTTCAAATTAGCCGCGTAGCGTTTGCAGACGAGCGTCCGCAACAAAAACAAAATCTCCTTCACACTTCGAACCAATTTAAATACCTTAATTCCTAAACTGTCACTCAAGTTAGGGCGATTAGCGAAGAGGCGGTGAACAAGTTTTTTAGACCCTTGAAATTTATTGTGTTGTGTTTTTCGAATCATTGGCCTAGTCTTTACACATTTAGGACCATCTGCGCCGATTTCCTTTTTAAATGGACTCGACTTTAAGTTCTTGGCTTACAATGTGCTAAGGTTAAATTTATATTTAAACTAAGTTCATCCTTAATCTGCAGATTCTGGACAGGTTTATGATTCCTCGAATCTAAGTCAACCGTTTTTAGTTTTCGATCGTCGACTGTTTTTTTCTCGGAACAGGATGGCTTGTTAATTTACATGGGAGGGATCCGGAGTGCCATTGTTGCCTCGGAAAAAAGGCGTATCTGTTTAATTTTTTAATCTCTTATGTAACCTTATTAACAGGTATCGAGGGTTGAACATGCTATGGCTTTTTTGTAGTTACGTCATTTGGACTTAGGATTTTGGTATTGTCCACACCACTCGGGACTGACGGCCGTGACCGGGGTCCATTGTCGTTCGAATCCAACTCGAATTGGTTTCAATCGAGCGCCAATGTCAAAAAACTCGACAAAAACTGTGAGAGTCGTTCAGGCTTCACTGTTTGGGTGACAACTGTTAGACAAGTGTGCAATCGCGCGGTATACTCCGACCGAACGTTTTTGAAATTTGAACAAGTTATCAAATAATTGGGTTGCGGTTTTCGGTTCTTACCCGTGGTACTAACAGTGGTACTACTGACCAATGATTTCTATTTGAATATCAATTTAACAGGGTCGACGGAGCACCGCTAACGCGGAGCTCCTTTTTCTGGGTGGTTTGGAACTCCAGGCTTGCTGCAAAACTAACATAACCTAAACCTACCTCATATTTATGATACTAATTTTGGTCAGTAGTACAACGCAGTAGTACCACTGGTAGTACCACGGGCAATACCCTGCTGTATTGTATACTAATATTTTTGTTAAAATTACATTTTGTTAATTAACATTCATAGCAATAGTTCTCTTATAAATAACTATGCAATTTTACCGCATTGTTCGTTTACTTATAATTTATTTAAATAAAAAATAAATAGGTCTGTCAGAACAACAGATGCATCCTTGGCCGTCTGGAATGTAAATAGCTAAGTGAATGAAAGGTTACGTTAGTGCTAATTCAGGTTAATATCTGAATAAACATTAACAAAGAAGGCAATGTTCGAAATAAACAATGATTCTCTTTGAGCTGTATCAACTAAGATAAACCCGTGAAGAGTAAAGTCCAACTGTTTATCCTTAATTAGACAGGTGTCGAACACTTAAGTGTATTTTTATTACACTTTGAATGTAATGTAAGGATTGGAATTTACCAAGTTTAAATTAATTATTAATACTTTCTTTTTATCATGACAGTGTTACTTTAAAGTATGATTATGATCCCTATTTAAAAAGAATCTTCTTTTGAAAAACATACGTTTGTAATAATAATGGCTTCTTTAAATATTTACGACATAAAATAATTCTGTTGTGATTTCATATTTAAAAGTAGAAAAAGAGGAACCATTTTCTGTGATTGAGTTTTGACAGCTATTTACGCCGATTTTAAGAACATTGTGTAACATATACCTAGTATGGTTTTGGATTAAGAATTTTTAGTCGCAGTTCACGAATAGTTTCACGTAACTATCAACTCGGTTCGGCTCAACTCCTCCGTCCTCAACATGTCCGGCCCGGGTCAGACCCAGAAAAACTTTAGTAAAAACTAACCTAAATTAAATTTCGACGCACGTATTCAGCACAAATTAATCACGATAAGTGTAACATTATTTAGAAAACGCTTTCTTAAAGTTCTAGGCCTAGCATTTCGTCCCCATTCATTCTGTCCAGGGTGGCCTCATCTCTGCTTAATGATGGCCAATTTCATTTAAATCGGTTAAGTATATGCCAAAATGTCCATCTGTGCATGATAAAATAATACTACATTAAAAATGGTAAATTAAAATGTGAAACAGATTAAAACTCCTAATCTGATATGATGAAGTCAGCAATAACTTCGAAAAAAGAGTAACCTTAACAATGAAAATACTGTTTCAATAATGACCTTAACGTTATTCGGGCATTAGCTGACGACCTAGGTATTGAAATACCTCATACGAAAGCCGCAGATCCCAAACGAATCCCGCTGTAAGCCTCTTAACAACAATAACTCGATTTATTTCCATACATTTCGCGTATGACGTAGTATTACGGCTAATGCATAATAAGACATGTTAAATTTTATCGCCAAAGCAGAGTGGACCCTATGTTGTTGGTAACAAAGTTGAATTTTATATATAATTGTATAATCGATTCTTCATTTTGGCTTGGAGTAGTGCGATGAACATCTATTTCATAGTGCGTCACAAATAGTGGTGTGTGGTAAACCCTTTGCAAATAACAAGTACCTAATCATAACTCATAATAGTCATAATAAACACATGGAAACTGTATGTATGTTTTGGGTAGGCTCGTTGGTCACTGGTTTAAAACTTGTCCAGAAAGATAAAAAACCTCGCCATATTGCGGAAATTATAGGAACTCTCATTTATATTGCTATTCACGAAACACAAATAAAAAAAAAATTAGTGGCGACACTCCATTAGAGGTTTTACGGTTACTTGTGACTCTCCTTCGCATGTGATGTATTTTCTACCGCTCGCTTGTCGGTGTATTTAAAAATATCGCAATAGTCTCTAGCCGCGCGACACGACTACACTGGGGGATTATTGTGACCTAGCTATGTATTTCATTTTACGGTGAGCGTAAAGGACAGATCTATAGCAATTATTTAGCTCTGTCCATCTCTGCGTAAACTGAACAGAAAAACTACGTCATAATAACCCACCTGGGTGACGTGATCACCACGTTAGCTCTAACCATATTTCTTTTGACATGATACCGTGTTATCAACGCAACGATAGCTCTTATTAGATACTCGTAGTATTGTACATTGTTTCTATCACATAGTAGAATATAGACCATAAATAGACATGCATGAGACTTAAATTTAAATACCCAACCTGTACAAATATGCTATGTCCCGTGGGCCGTCGCGGGCTGAAAATCATCGCAGCTCAAAGCTGAGCTCGAGCCCTTTGGCTTTGTGTTTGTGCTTGTTATAATTAAATTTAATAATAACAATTTTAGTGTAAGTTTTGTCTTGTCTTGTATTTCCTCTAAATTTAATTGCTAAAATACTTGGACGTTTGAAAGTACTAAATAATGTGTGATGATGTAAGTCAGGGTTTCTGATATCTGGTTATTTTTAAGTCTTCGTGTAATTGTATCTTCTCGTCTTCTCTTGCATATGTACATATCTATCTGTTTAAGTAACTAAATCGCTAATCGCCTATTGTAAAAGCGATCTAACTATTTAGGTAATGGTATGGTAAAGGCACTTGATCCTAAGTGAGCTCTGAATATGGGCATATGCAATCACATAATGCAAACCCAGACGTAATGTCTATGAAATAAATTTGACATGAATTACTAATGGTAGTTTTTTTTTTTTATTACCACCACGAAGATTGTACACCTGGACTTCACCTAGACATACGTTTGTGCATATTATACGGAATCAAATAGATTTTATAATGATTAATAACCGTTACAAGAACAGCATAAGAAGTGCTAAAACTTATCCAGGGTCTGACATAAGATCTGATCATAATCCAGTAATTGCTGTTTTGGCCTGCACCCTAAAGAAAATAAGGAAAAAGCGACAACTAAAGATCGACATAAGAAAGTTACACGACCAGAATATATGACCTAAAGTGTCGAATGAGATCAATGATTGGGCTGTCACTGTAATGCAGGAACCCATTAAGTCTGTAGAAGAGACATGGCATAAACTTAAAACGAAAATACATGATATCAATGTGGAACACTTAAAACCTGGTGAATGGGCACCGAAGCAAGCTTGGATGACGGAATCCATTTATCAACTAATGGAAAAAGGCGACTCCATAAGACGTTTGACGCACGTAAATATAAAGCCGTGGATAACGAAGTTCGAAGAGAGGTGAGGTTTGCCCGTGATTCCTGGTATCGGCGCAAGTGTGAGTATGTTGAGAGTCTCCAAGCAAAGCATGATGCATTTAACTTGCATAGGGAAATAAAAGCCATGGGTGGCCGCGGGACACCCTCGTTTCAACTTGTGGACGGAGATGGGATACCCATTTTGGATCTTTCTAGAAAGAAGCTATTGTGGGAGCAGTACATTGGGACTATGTTTGCTGATGACACGCGTACTTCTGTCACTGCTTCAATTGATACCAGTGTGGATGGTCCTCCTATCCTGAAAAATGAAGTCTGGAAAGCGTTGGAAAGAGCCAAAACTGGAAAATCAACAGGGCCGGATGAAGTTCACGTCGAGGTGCTCAAACTAATTTGTGATGAACAGTTGAATGTCATCGTTGATCTTTTCAACCGCATTTATAATTCTGGTCAAATACCCCAGGACTGGCTTACATCGACGTTTGTGACTCTTCCTAAAAAGAAAAACGCCAAAAGGTGTGAAGAGTTTCGAACTATAAGTTTAAGAGTCAAGTTTTGAAGCTCTTTCTTTCGATTGTACATGAGCGAATCAAAGGAAAATGCGATGATCAACTGAGTGAGAGCCAGTTTGGATTTCGGTCTGGGGTCGGAACGAGGGAGGCTCTGTTTGCAGTACAAGTTTTGGTGCAAAAGTGCATGGACATGCAGCAGGAAGTCTTTCTTTGCTTCGTAGATTATGAAAAAGCGTTCGACCGAGTGCTGCATGATCGCCTTATAGCGCTTTTAAGCGATATTGGACTGGACGGCAAAGACGTACGCATTGTTCGGAACTTATACTGGAATCAACAGGCAGCGGTGCGCGTTGATGGCGAGTGTACCGAACGGATTGAGATCAAGAGAGGAGTACAACAAGGCTGCATTTTGTCGCCTACCTTGTTCAACTTATACTCGGAGACGATTATAGCAGAAGCTCTGGAGGACCTGGATTGTGGAGTCAGGATTAATGGTCGTGTTATCAATAACATTAGATACGCAGATGACACAGTCCTTATAGCATCTACAGCAGCAGATTTGCAGATGATCGTTGAACGAGTGTAGTAAAAGAGCTGGCCTTCGGATGAATGTTGGCAAAACCAAGTTCATGGTGATTTCCAGGAATCTCAATATTGACTCGATTATCAGGGCGATCTCGTGAGAGAGTACATAAGTACAAGTACTTAGGCACGTGGCTCACGGAAAACTGGGATAGTGAGTTGGAAATAAGAACCCGTGTAGAGATTGCTCGTAGTGCCTTCAATACTATGAGATCCGTATTGTGCTGTCGAAGTTTAAAGATCGACTTGCGTACTCGACTGTTGCACTGCTACGTTTGGCCTATAGTTCTATACGGATGCGAGTCTTGGACAATTAAAGAAGACCTCAGGAAACGTATCGAAGCCTTTGAAATGTGGGCATACAGGCGTATGTTGGGGATAAGCTGGACGCACAAAGTCACAAATGCGGAGGTTCTGCGGCGAGCTAAGCAGAAACGGGAACTTTTGTCTGTCATTAAGAGGCGATAAACTGCATATCTCGGTCACGTGTAGGGAATGCAATAACCGGTAGCAATTGATAATCGGTTATTAATCGACTCAAAATCCCCAAAACCGGTTAACCGATTATTAACCGGTTAATTTTTACTTTTAGTTTTTTAATGTTTTTTACGTGTAAAAATCATTGTCTTCGTTTACGAATAGGTAAATTATAAAATAAATCAGTAACAACAAATACAGGAGTATTTAATTCACAAATATAACATTTATTTAAAAACCGTAATACATATTTTAGCTAAAAGTTCATAATTCCATTTTTTATTCATACTAATAATCATTAATTTATAAGCTTATCTTTTATCTCACTCGCTCCAAGCTTCCCTGCTATTGGCTGCTATGCCATGCCATCCAGCCGACAACAGGTCAGTCAGTAGTCAGTAGTAGTCAGTACTCAGTAAGATACGGATCGTTTAAACGATAACACCTTTTGCTTTATCTTCCGAAGTTCCGAACCCCAAAGTTTATTGTTTATATTAATAACCTACGTGATCTGTCTGATGAACTTGTGCGTGAAAGTGAAAACACCACACGGGCTGTTGGGACTTGGGAGTAATGTTTTAAATGGATAAAAAGGTAAGTAATATTTCTCATATTCATACACTTATGTTATACATTATCAAATCGCAGTTGCTTACGGACTTTTGTACTGGAAAGAGGAAACATGGCGATTGGCGAGTAAACGAAAATCTTTGTGTATTGACGAAAAAGTTTTATTAATACGATAGAAGACTAATTAATAATGATAGTGTGTAAAATGTCTCTTGATTGAACGACCAATCTTAATACATACATACCTTCACGCCTGTAATCCCAGAGAGGGCAAGGCAGAGCTACAGAATTACCTACAACTAAATAATAAACTAATCTTAATACCTAACGCTTAAAAATGCTCAGTTCCTTAAGTGACGTTGTAAAGAGTTTACACTGTAAATGAAATACATTTATTTACAGTATAACAAAGAGAAATATTGAGTGATATATGTTGTTTTTTTTATTATTAACAATAGTGTGAAAAGTAGACTAGTAATACATTAGGTACTTTAAGTTATTTTCACACTTTTGTTATAATTGTTAAATCAGGTAGGCTGATTTATTATACTTTTATATAAGTGGGTTCATTTTCATTTACTAATTTAGTCGTTTAGGTCGCTTTGAGTATTATTTAAAATAGTTAATTTTCAGTTTAATATTTTAATTTCAGGGAAATATACTGATTGTTAATTGTGCTCTTATCAAACTCAACTTCCAGAGAGATTATTTGATGTTTTTGTTACATTATATATACGTTTAGCAGACTAGTAACTAATTTACATTATATATCTAAATGAAAAACTTATTCCAATATGTTAACATTCATCAAAGGCTAGTCGATTACATGATTCGTAATCAAAACTTTAATTTCAAAAATACTGTGTGGTCTGTGTGTTATGTGATTACATTGTTTTAAGACTATTGATAATTTATAATGAATAATTTGGTGTCTGTTATTTTTATATTGTTGATTATTATAGCTTTTTAGTTAATCTTCGAAAGTAAACGAGAACTTAAACTCTAAAACGGCTTTTCATTTCATATCGGTTAAAAACCGGTTTTTTTTTCCAAAAACCGGTTATTAACCGAACCTCAAAATGGACGGTTAACCGATTAACCGGTTAACCGGTTAACCGATTTGCATTCCCTAGTCACGTGCTTAGGCATGATAGATATGAACTTTTGCAACTTATTATGATGGGCAAGATTGCCGGTAAACGGCGAGTTGGTCGGAGAAAGAAGTCGTGGCTCCGCAACATCCGAGAGTGGACTGGAATAGCGAGCGCATCTGAACTGTTTCGACTCGCTAAGGACAGACAACAATTCCAGAAGTTAGTAGCCAACCTTCACTAGTTAAAGAGGCACTTGAAGAAGAAGAAGACTAATGTTAGTCGTTTAATTTTCATCGGCTGCTAACCTAACCCAACAGATCCTACCCTGCCGGTTGGCATCTGGTTAGCGGATAGGATGGTGGTATTGAAGTTGTTGGGATAGACCTAAAAGTAATCAAAAAAAGGTATCCAAAAATGTAATTAAATGGTTCTAACATTTAAAAGGTCAAACAAATGTCAAACACTAACTTTTCGAAAGAGTCATATTTTTATAAAAATACTTAAAAGTTGTGTGTTTTTTGATACGTTTATTGATCACCCGTGTGATGCGCATGGTTTAAATTTATCGTCTTATAATATGAATAAGTTCACTCGTGCTACATAAGAACCTCTTACAGGTTTCCGAAACGGGTCTTAATGTAATTAAAACAAAACTATTATTACCATAATAACGAATCGATTGACTCCTTATTCCAAACTGGTAAATGATGACCCTTCCGTTTGGCTTTACCGTAGTGGGACAAAAAACGGTGAATTCCAAATTGCATAGACTATTAAAAACAAGGACTATGGTTTTCCTTTACTCTATAACATTAATATTAATAATTATAACGGCCAGCCACGAGTTTGTAAACGGGCGTTGCCAGAATTGTGGTCAAGAAATACAACTAGTCAAAATTGTACGAGTATACAATCTGAGCAAACTTCATAGTTCATCCTTGTATTATTCGAATAAACCTATTTGTTTACAACTCATAACTATGTAGATGACGCCCGTGACTTTACACGTAGTTTGTTTCCTGCTTTTGTCCCATTTCTTGTCGTTAGAAGTTGACTTTTGAATTACTTGTTTTAGTCACCGCAGATGTCTACATTTCTATTTTCATATTTTCTTTTTAATGTAACGTTTCAACGTTCAATAGTCTAGGCTGATCGTTGTCTTTCAGCCAGTCAGTGAATAACGAAACAGTATTATAAGCATACTTAGTTCATGCTATCTTATACGAAAGTTTAGCTGTTTTATCTTGTACAGGTTTTGTCTGGATCCCTACCATCATCTAATCCTTTACTCTACAGTAACAGTATTCGAATCGCCGTGATTCAGTATGGGGATAAAACAACCAATGAAATTACTAGGAGAGACATTCTACATTAGTCCTGAGGTTTGGCAACGTATTAGCAGTGATAGGATTGCAGTCTTCATGTTGTAATATTGAGAACACAAATATCTTCAGAATTTTAAATAAAACGTTTATTTCAGATCATACAGTCCATATTGTGCTACCTAGTTACAATTTGAAAAACTATAGCTTTTATGGTTCTCAGATCCCAATTACAATTGGGTGTCATATGTGCTTATTAATTTGCATTCTCCTTTCCATAAAAAAAATCTTATTCAACCTGTGTCATAGTTACGAAACAAAACACATATTAATTATTAATAGCCATTCAAGTTAAACAAGTTTATAGTACGGGTATAGTGACCGGTCAACTCCTTATAAATTAGCGGCATTTCAACAAAAAAGGAATTACATCTCGAATGTTAATTTTAATTTCGTCCTCTGTAATTTATTAAAATTTATAACATAATTACGACCGACATTATTTAAATTAAATTATTTTTGACACATCGGCATTGATTAAAATGTGTTTATGGTGTGACTTGGTTTTTATGAGTTTCTTAGAGCGGTTTTATTACGTCCATCTCTATTTTTTTACCTATAATTTAAATAACTTATCAGTTATCGACGAGAAGGATAAAAAACCGGCCAAGTGCGAGTCGGACTCGCGCACGTAGGGTTCCGTACAACTATACATCTAAATAAATGTTTTTCTTTATTCTTTATTATATTGGAGTTGATTGAATGAAAGGTAAAATGCGGTTTAGGATTTATAACGTATTAAAAAAAAACTAATTATTAGATCTCGTTCAAACCAATTTTCGGTGGAAGTTTGCATGGTAATGTACATCATATATTATTTTTACATTTATCATTCCCTTATTTTAGAAGTTACGGGGGGGGGGACACACATTTTTCCACTTTGGAAGCGTCTCTCGCGCAAACTATTCAGTTTAGAAAAAAATTATAATAGAAACCTCAATATCATTTTTGAATACCTATCCATAGATACCCCACACGTATGAGTTTGATGAAAAAAAAATTTTTGAGTTTCAGTTCTAAGTATGGGGAACCCCAAAAATTTATTGTTTTTTTCTATTTTTGTATGAAAATCTTAATGCGGTTCACCGAATACATCTACTTACCAAGTTTCCACAGTATAGCTCTTATAGTTACGGAATAAAGTGGCTGTGACATACGGACGGACAGACGGACAGACATGACGAATCTATAAGGGTTCCGTTTTTTGCCATTTGGCTACGGAACCCTAAAAACCGGGCAAGTGCATAACATCGGAAAGCCTCGGTGCATGGTTTCGACGTCGTTACTACAAACACAAAAAACATGTCTAAAAACTTCAAGTATAAACGAATTTTCAATTTAAAGTTATTTGGTGTTGTTTTAGATGATTTTTAGTTGGTACAAATACTTTAGGTGACTGTTTCAAGAACCAGTCAAGTCTTCTTAGTCATGATAGTTTTCCTTTTAAAATCGTTATATGTGCTTTCACGTAAGATATTTTACAGATTTTTATTATTTGTAGTTTTATGCTGTAGGGGGTCCCCACCCTACACGATGCTGTAAAGTAAAATGCTACTATAAAAATACTCCTTGCTTTACGCCATGTACGGAGGAACCCTGTAATATTTATTTTATTTTTATTTATTTATTTATCTCCCGCCCGTGTGGTTACCGGGATAGAATAGTGCCACTCCATTTCTTCCTGTGGATGTCGTAAGAGGCGACTAATGGAATATAGGCTTGTAGTACTGTTAGACGATGGGCTTGCAACCTGTCACTAATACACTGGTAAACATCTTAGCCTGATTTTGCAAAATGTGGTTACAGAATTATCAACAAGTTATTAGAGTTGTTGGTAATTCTGTAGCTCTGCCTACCCCACTCTGGGAATGAAGGCGTGAGTTTATGTATGTATGTATGTATTTATTTATCTTTAAAGTGACTGAAAACAGACAGATTTTCAGACACTGAAGTTTCACAGGTACGGAAGCCTAAAAACCACAAATTTTCGTCAGTCTATTCATCATATGAGAACTCTGTACGTTTATAACTTTATCGTTCTAACATAAAGCTGCATCTCTTTTGCCCTGTTAGTCCTACTGTCAATTTAGTGCATCCATGAGCTATTTACTTATTCAATCTGTGTTATGTTAGTTGCAAAAATACAAACGTGACAAACTGAAAACCTATTTTGATATCAGTAAAAAGCCATATCTCACATTTTTATCGCAAACTAGTAAGATCTTTTATTTTTCTGTTACACCTTTAAGGAAAGTATTGATACTGGACATTCAGTTCAATTTACAGGTGCTATTATATTACCTACTTCCTCACGCTGCCGCAAGTGATAAATACACAGGTAGGGCTAATTAGAGCGGTGTTATACTGCGGTCGTGATGATCGAGAAACTTTCTCTTTCACTGGTGTTATTACTACTCAGACCAGCGGCCATAGACAATATTCATGACGCTAACATTAGAGGTATTCGAAAACTAAAGGTACATATAGGATTGACGTAGCCTAACTTTCGCATCGACCACGTTACAACAATTTATCTACCTGTCTTCCTCTCCTCTATTGTGATGCCTAGCAAGGTACATGTACCTACCTATTTAATTAGTGTTGTGCGCTTGACATACCTATGTAAAGTCGCCGTCAGTAAAACTTGCAAAAGATAACTTGTTAACAAAACGAAACGAACCAATACACCATGATTACTTGATAATCACGTACTTATAAAGATCAACCGAGGTCTTTGCAGTGATTTATACCTACACTAAATTATTATTTCCATATTAAGTTTAAGATGAAATAACTATAAATTATACGTTATTTTTAATAAAAACACGCTAGGTGAATAGAGGTGATGTGTACTTATTTGTTTACCTCGTTTACAAGTTCTATTGACGGCGACTTTAATATAATCATTTAAATAATTTAATACACAAATAATTGTATTAGATAGCTACAATTATGATTGATAATGCTTTTTCTAAACTTGAACAATTGTACTACTAATAATGAAAGTGACGTAAGTCGATGCTTTAACATAGATAACATATAAACATGTTTTTTATTGTAATCATTTAAATAATTTAATAAGTACACAAATAATTGTATTAGATAGCTACAATTATGATTGATAATGCTTTTTCTAAACTTGAACAATTGTACTACTAATAATGAAAGTGACGTAAGTCGATGCTTTAACATAAACATGTTTTTATTGTTACAATCGTGAACTTTCGCTAAGTACTTGGGACCCTATACAAGATGCATAATGCTATCGTAAAAGATTTTTGAAATTTGACCAAAAAAATAGAATTGACATGAGCTCTGCTCTGAGCGACTGTCGCGACCGTCTGGCAGCTTAGGTCAATCCAATGCATCTTGACTAGCTACGTCAATTTATGGCAATTCGATCGAGTGAACTCTCTTTTACTTGTCATAGAATAACCCTGCGCACACGCACTCACTCGCGGTCTGTTATATAACAGCTTGACATATTGGAACAAGATCGTGTTGTATTTAGATTTAGTTACGGTACACTTAATCGCACCGGCCTTGCAAAAACACGTGTGTGCAAGCATGAACACAATTACAGTTAAAATCAAAAATAACGGGCCGTTTTGAAAATAATTTTAGTAAAAAGTGACTCCTTTAATTTTGCTCGCGGGTTCAATTTCATACAAGCACTTTGTAGTATGCGTTCGTTGAGTTTTACATCATTATTGTGGTTTATTTACACCACATTCTCGCACTCGTAACGTAATGTTGTTAAAATTCCACATTTGGCAACTTTCGATCACATTTTTCGGAAAGGAGCTATCTATCATTTATTACTACTGTTGACGATACGCGCTAACAGTTGACTAACCCCGATAGCTCAGAGTTCCAAAAACACTAAACAAAACGCGACTATTAGGAGAGGAAATAAAATGAAACTAGATAAAAACGTTAAATGAATTTAAATTATTAAAACAGACAAACACTTTGATATTACATTTACTTAAACACTATAGACTTTAAACAATATAAACAAAAACGATTTTACTTTAGGGCAGAGAGATTAACAAACACGCATGCACCGTATACGACGAGTGCAGTACGAAACACTACGAATACTAAGAGCTTGTAACGAGTACTAAACGAAACTAAACGAGTATTCACTGCGAAACCGAGTACTAATCCGAGTAGTAACTAACTATGAAACCGAGTACTAATCCGAGTACTTCCCCCAGTCCTGGTTCGGGGTGAGAGTACGAAACGAAACCGAGTATTAATCCGAGTAATAACAAACTGCGAAACCGAGTACAAACAATTAAAATATTGGCTCCGTATTTATAGTATTTCATACAGGTTCAAATAGTGCCTTCACGTCCGAGGAGTCCCAAGCCTCTGCACAAATTAAAAGCCTTAGCTCAATAAACTTAATTGGGACGACCAATCAGAGCGCCTGCATTTCCGGGCGCTTTCCACTCGACCTTCGGGTGGAAACATCCGAGGTTCTTCCCCGTCGCCGCTCGTAAATACCGCCTGCGTCTGATTGGCCGCACGCTTTATCAAAATTATCCTAAATTTGATTCAATATTTCCTTATAAACTAACACATAATCAATCATACTTCCTATCTCGCTGCTCGGATCTGATTCGTTTCTTCCTGGCTTAGGTCCGGCTCAGGATCTCTGACCCGATAACCTTTTCCCTTCTAATATCGGAACTAGGTTACCGGGTCAGGAGGACAATAGCCGCGTTCGGCGGTCTATTTTACCTAAATTTTTGGTAGTTATTCTAATGGGATCTAGCTGAGGGAGCAAGGATCGGTTCGGGGTTCAGTCCAGCTTGTAGTTCGGGCTGGACTTTACCTAATTTACACATAAAAAACTTAAATCTATACATCGTTCATCCACAGCTCGTAATACTAGGTGGCTCCCTAAGCTAAATCCCCATTCTAAACCTAAAACTAACTAAAAAATCTTTATTTATATACCTAAAATCTACCTAATACTATATAAAACACTTATATACTAACTTAACTATTTACAGTATCCTTATATACTAGGGTCACGTGTAAATACGTTGCTGTCAGCCAGGGTTCGGCGGTGGCTGTCGTTAACACTATCCCCCCGTCAACATGCCATGTTGACCCGGGTGCAACGGTACGACAGCCAGCTTCGTCGTCGGTCTCCGGAACACGCCGCCTCTCGTTCGGACGTCCGCGCTCCGCACGCCGCCATCTGGTCCAGGGTAGGTCGTCTCGACGACTCTTCGTGGCCACACGTTCCGTGGCAGGGTGGGGTCGACCACGATCACGTAGTCCCCAACCTGCAGTTGTCGCTCGCCCGCCGCGGATGAGCGTCGCGGGGCAAGCGTCGGCAGGTATTCCCGGACCCAGCGGGCCCAGAAATGGTCGGCGAGCGCCTGGCTGGCTCGCCAGGTTCGGCGATCGGCTTCCACACAAGGGCCAGTGAGAGGGACCCCCGTGGAGCCTCCCAGCAGAAAATGGTTCGGTGTTAAGGCTTCTTCGTCGGCTGCCTCAACCGATACGTGAGTGAGGGGCCGAGCATTCACAGTGTGCTCGGCCTCGGCGAGCAGCGTCCATAGCACCTCTTCCTTGGGCGCCCTGGACGTCAGTGTCGCCGTCAGCGCCGTCTTCACGGAGCGCACCATGCGCTCCCAGGCGCCTCCCTAGTTCGGAGCTCCCGGCGGTATAAAGCGCCACTCCATCGCGTTCCGCTGCCCGTACTGCCGCATTGCTGGCAGCCACTCGAGGTAGGCGGCGCGCAGCTCCGCGTCCGCACCCCGGAAGTTGGTTCCGTTGTCACTGTAGATGACCCGCGGCCACCCCCGTCGCGCGGCCATGCGCCTTAGCGCCATGATGGCCGAGCCGGTGGACAGCGAGTGCGCCAGCTCCAAATGGACTGCGCGGGTGGTGAGGCACGTGAATAGCGCCACCCAGCGCCTTTCGTGCCGTCGCCCGACGGTCACCATCAGTGGTCCGAAGTAATCCACCGCCGCGTTTGTGAACGGTCGGTGGAATGGCTCGATCCGTGCCAGTGGCAGATCTCCCAGCGCGGGCACCTGAGGTCGCGCCCGGCGCAGGATGCACACCTGGCACGCGTTCGCTACCGCTCGTACTGTGGGTCTTTCGTTGTTCTGGGCGCTTGTTCTTTGTTCTGTGATGCGACGCTATAGCGCGGGCTAGCCGTGCCCCGATAAGCGCCGCCTGCAGCTCCAGTCGCGGGATGCTCAGCGCCTTTGTCGGCGTGACCTTCGCCTTCGCCGCGACGAGACTCACCTCGGCGTCGGTTCGCCAATAGGCTACCGCAGCGTAAGCCTGGGCGCTCGCGTCTACAAAAACATGTAACTCACGCGGCGATCCCCCCGTGTCAAAGTAACACCGCGGCACCCGCAGCGCAGCCACGCTGTCGAGCGCTCTCAGCCAGTGTTCATCACGGCGTTCTGGTCCCTCCAACACATCATTGTTCAGGCTGCGTCCTTGGACTGTTGACGCAGCATCAAATACCAACCTTAATTTTCCCGGTTTATTGGGGTTAGTGACCCCAAAATGAGGTAAATACCACTCTATTTTCCCGTTCTGGGTGAGTTCGTGGTCTTCCACTGGTTCGGCGTAACCCTTGACCAGCAGGTTATCGACCTGTGCGGCATACTCCGTCGCAAAGGTCGGATCACGGTCCATCTTCCTTTCAATCCCCTGTAGCCGCCGAAACGCCATTGCGTACGTCGGTGGCATTCGGGGTTCATCGTCCCGCCACAGTTGTCCTACCTCGTAGCGGGGTCCGTCTATTTTCGTCACGGTTTGTGCGAAAATCCTCTCAGCTCGTTCCTCGAGGGGTCGTTTCTTATCGATCAACTTGATCCCCAACGAGTCTATATCAAAATACCTTTTCAGAGCTTCGTCCAGCTCTGGTTCACGCGCCGCTAAATGTAGCGACGTCTCGGCATGTTCGGTTCGGATGAGCCGCGGTACCGTACCGTACACGACCCATCCTAGGTCGGTTCGTAGGGCTGCGGGCTCGTTCATGCGCCCTGTCCTCAGTTCGTGAGGGATCATTATGTGCCAGTGATCGGCACCGATAAGCACATACGGCACTCCGTCCTCCAATGCCGCTTCGTTCAGGCCGGCGAGGTGCTTGTACTTACCTAGTTCTGTTTTATTTAGGCGCTGCGTTCGTAGGCCTAGGTTCGGTACGGTCCGCAGCGTCATTTCGTGTACGGGTCCATCTCGGATTCCTCGTACCTGCGTTGTCACCCTTCGGCTCCGTTGGCTCGAAGTCATGTTTCCCACACCGTGAATGTGTAACGGTGTCTCGGGTCCGGTTGCTCCGATCGCCTCCGCCAACCTTTCATCCACAAGGCTAACGGTGCTTCCCTCGTCGAGCAACGCGTGTGTCTTGACCTCGCATCGCGGTCCCGAAATAATTATAGGTACTACCTTTAACAACACTATGTTTGCGACCATGTGGGGGTTCGTGTAGGTCGCCGCGAAGCTCCGCTCTGGATCATAGAGCTCCGTCGGTTCGTTGTTCGTTGCGCACGCCGCGGCGCGCTGCGTCCTTTCTCGTGACGTCACAGCGCGTGCCGACGATGCGCGGGGCGGCGCTAGCGGCCTAGCAAAGCGTGGCGCCGGCGCTAGCGGCGCTTGCACAGGTGGCGCCTGCACAGGTGGCATCTGGTATGTATGCTGCTGGTTCAGGGGTTCGTGCAGCACGGGATGGTGGGGTCGCGGGCATCCGTTCACACCGCACCCTCTCGCCGGGCATTGCTCCCGACGATGTTTTCGATTGACACATTTAAAGCATACCCGGTTCTGTCGGGCCCAGTCCCAGCGGGCTCCGACTGGCATGTTAAGAAGTCGGCGACAGTCAGGCGTATTGTGACCGCCTCCGCAAAACAAACAACTACTCACTGTTTCTGTCGTGTAGGTTCTGTTGACTCTAAGTGGTTGTGGGCGACGGAAAGCTCCTCCGCCGGCCGGGATCGGTGCGCGTCGAGTGTCTCGCTGGATCGGTGGCGCGGGTGTCGTCCTCTTTGACGGCGCCCGTGCGTGCGAGAACTCCAACTCGGCGTCGCTCTCATCGAGTAAAAAGTTAGCCATCAGCATTAACTCACTCTGTTCTAGAGTATATCTTTCTTTCGCATATGCACACCATCGCGAGCGTAAATGCGGACTCAACCTCTCTGTTATCTCCCTTATCAGTAACGGGTTAGCTCCGTAACTCCGTTTATCTAGATTCACTAAAGTCGATGCTATGTTCATGATTTTCGTCGCGAACGCATTTAGATCCGTTGCGCTCGGACCAATTATAGGCATCCTCTTCAGTTCCTCGATCGCTCGATCAATCAGCAAATCGGTTCTACCGAAGTTCTTTTTCAACACTCTGACAATTAGTTCTGGTGATGTCGATGACGCGAGCATATGATGTACACACTGTCGCGCCTCACCTTTCAAAGTGTGTCGTAGCCTCGCAACGTTCTCGTACGGCGAGAACTTGTACCGCTGCGACGACTGTTCGTAACTATTTAAAAATGTGAGCCATTCGCTCGGATCTCCGGCAAATATAGGCAACTCATATACTTGCCTTGGTGGCGGCCTCATCATCGTCTCGAGATGATCCGTCAGTCGATCAATGGCGCGGCTCCTACCTTCTGATCGTTCCCGCTGACTGTGCGGGGTTCTTACCTCGTCACGTGTTCTCCTCGGCGATGGCGAGTCTTCACGTGACCTACGTGGTATCGGCGCTGCTCTCTCGGGCTGCACGTTGTCGAGCCAGTCGCCCACCCGGTTCGCGGGATCTGCGACCGACCCTCCAGCCCGGGACCCTTCTACCTCGATTTGTTCGATGGTTGCGGCGAGTCGTTTCTGGATCAATTCCTCTTGAATTTCCAGTTCACGACGACGCAACTCGGCGAGCTGCTCTGCCGCCTCCAGTTCTGCTCTCCGCCTTCTTACCTTAAGATCCGTGGTAGAAGCCACGGATGCAGGCCTCGACGCGAACGCAACGCGGTCACGATCCGCCGGTCGTTGCGCTCCTTGCGCGAGCCTCTCCTCCATACGCTGCTCGGGTACTCGGATCGCGGGTGGCGCGAGCGGTGACACTCCGTAGGTGTCCCGCGGCTGCGCACCCCATCCGACATTGCGACTAAACTCCCCCCTGTCCTGGTTCGGGGGTGAGACTGGTGAGTCGCCAATCGGGTTCATCCGCCGGAGGGTCGGGTTTTCCGTCCCGGTTCTGAGGGGGCCCGCTCGTTCCGCGGGTGCTCCCTCGACGTTACCTCCTCGTAGCGGAGTTTGTTCAAGTAATCTCTGCCTTTCCTCTTCTAAGCGCTGCTCCATCAGACGACGATTTTCCTCGTCCTCGAGGTTATCGCCCGCCTGGCTCCTCGTAACAACCATATTTATGGTTTTACGTGGGTTCACAACACAATCACAAATCCTAGTTCGCGGATCCGGCTCGAAGGACCATAAAACTGTTGACGACCGCAGGTTAAGATCCGGCTCGAAGGACCATAAAACTGTTGACGATACGCGCTAACAGTTGACTAACCCCGATAGCTCAGAGTTCCAAAAACACTAAACAAAACGCGACTATTAGGAGAGGAAATAAAATGAAACTAGATAAAAACGTTAAATGAATTTAAATTATTAAAACAGACAAACACTTTGATATTACATTTACGTAAACACTATAGACTTTAAACAATATAAACAAAAACGATTTTACTTTAGGGCAGAGAGATTAACAAACACGCATGCACCGTATACGACGAGTGCAGTACGAAACACTACGAATACTAAGAGCTTGTAACGAGTACTAAACGAAACTAAACGAGTATTCACTGCGAAACCGAGTACTAATCCGAGTAGTAACTAACTATGAAACCGAGTAGTAACTAACTATGAAACCGAGTACTAATCCGAGTACTTCCCCCAGTCCTGGTTCGGGGTGAGAGTACGAAACGAAACCGAGTATTAATCCGAGTAATAACAAACTGCGAAACCGAGTACAAACAATTAAAATATTGGCTCCGTATTTATAGTATTTCATACAGGTTCAAATAGTGCCTTCACGTCCGAGGAGTCCCAAGCCTCTGCACAAATTAAAAGCCTTAGCTCAATAAACTTAATCGGGACGACCAATCAGAGCGCCTGCATTTCCGGGCGCTTTCCACTCGACCTTCGGGTGGAAACATCCGAGGTTCTTCCCCGTCGCCGCCCGTAAATACCGCCTGCGTCTGATTGGCCGCACGCTTTATCAAAATTATCCTAAATTTGATTCAATATTTCCTTATAAACTAACACATAATCAATCATACTTCCTATCTCGCTGCTCGGATCTGATTCGTTTCTTCCTGGCTTAGGTCCGGCTCAGGATCTCTGACCCGATAACCTTTTCCCTTCTAATATCGGAACTAGGTTACCGGGTCAGGAGGACAATAGCCGCGTTCGGCGGTCTATTTTACCTAAATTTTTGGTAGTTATTCTAATGGGATCTAGCTGAGGGAGCAAGGATCGGTTCGGGGTTCAGTCCAGCTTGTAGTTCGGGCTGGACTTTACCTAATTTACACATAAAAAACTTAAATCTATACATCGTTCATCCACAGCTCGTAATACTAGGTGGCTCCCTAAGCTAAATCCCCATTCTAAACCTAAAACTAACTAAAAAATCTTTATTTATATACCTAAAATCTACCTAATACTATATAAAACACTTATATACTAACTTAACTATTTACAGTATCCTTATATACTAGGGTCACGTGTAAATACGTTGCTGTCAGCCAGGGTTCGGCGGTGGCTGTCGTTAACAACTACATTGCTAAACTTATTTCTTAACAATGGGTAGTTTATATTTAAACGGTAGCCAAAATACTGCACAGGGGCCCGTTTCTCAAAAAGTATTAGCCTAATAATAACTGTGTTTTGTCTATTTTTTTAGTTTTATTTACGGGACAAAACACTAATATTAAAACAGGCCCCTGGTTCTGTGTTATGTGACTTATGTGTAGAAGCCTTCAGAACAATAGTGACCTAATTCAAAATTTCGGCTTTCAAACTACGAGTTATAAATTTATTATAATTGAGACTTAGGAGGGGAGGCCTTTGACCAGCAGTGGGACACCAAAATAGGCTAAAAAAAAAAAAAAATGACACTTAGCTCGAAATAAAAAAAAACTGAATTATGTCACTATTGTTCTGAAAGTGCAATATGTCGAAACACGAAAAATTAATTATCTACTGTTACTGTTACAAATGTAATGGAAGAATATAATTAAGTAAGTACCGTAAAACTACACAACTATGGTCCTGGCCTACAACAATAATACAATTTTACTTATCATATTATTCTAAAAATATTGATAGCTTTAGCTATAGCTAGAGTTTAGAGCAATTGATTTTAGGCCAAACAGTACATATACCCAGCAATAATAGCAGTAAGGTATCACATTTTAGAATAATTTTATGAAGAAAATTGGACTATTGTTGCAGGTTAGGACCATAGTTGTGTAGTTTTACGGTACGTAACTACGTACTAATTATACATTTTATATACCTAAAGTCAAACAATTTGATACCTAGTCCACCATTTAAGTTAAAGTGACGTCATCAATCAAATCGTAAGAGACTTCCAAAGATTTGGTTTATAGCGTATTATCTATGACTTACAGAATGATGAAAAAAAGAAAGCAAACCTAACTTATATTGTGAATAACTAATGTAAAGTAATAAAACATATTATGAAAGTAAAATGAAACACTTAACAGAAAAACCGAGTCGCCTAGAAAATCTACATAATAGTGACTTACAATTTTTTACGTCAAACGCAAAACACTATGAGTAATGGTTTTCTGAAAATACCCAATACATTTGACTGAATAAATCGTAACACGATGACGGATTGCTTTTGACCAGATAAATCAAAATGAAATAACACTCAAAGTAAAAAAAGCAAAAAAATGAATACGTAGTAACTTAACTCTTAGATGCACAGATTTATACTATTAAGATATTAAGACATCATTTTTACAGTAGTTTATTATTCAACTAAAATAAGCGAAACAATAAGTAACTTATCACCTATTCTTTTCCCTATTTGTAAATGCGCTTGCTTTTTTTTATGACTGAGCGCTTGTTGCCACTGTCTACTTAAAACTTAGAACTTGTAATTGCTCCATCCTAATGCCACGTTGCAACTAGATGGTTCGGTTACCATCAAGGACACACCGACAATAGATGGTCAGGTCATCACAGGTGACCACTACGACGTAAAGAGTTAATAAGAAGCATGTGTGATGTGGAGGTGGACTCTACAAGATCGAGGGAATTGAAATGCCTTGAAAGAAGCCTATGTCCTGCAGTAGACGAATTAGGCTGAGCAAGAAGAAAAGTAAAATAACTTAATAAGAACATTCATCATCATCATCATCATGTCAGCCGAAAGACGTCCACTGCTGGACATAGGCCTCCCCCAAGGCTCTCCACTCAGACCGGTCTTGAGCTTTTCGCATCCGCCGCGTTCCCGCGATCCTTACAAGGTCGTCACTCCATCTTGTTGGAGGCCTACCTATAACAGCCAATAAGAACATTATATCGTCAAAACAAGAGTAAGTAAGTAGCTAACTCTTTGATCCAATACGAGTTCTAGTTACTTACAGAGAGAGATCACTTTTGAACTTTGCAATTGAAAAATACTTTTTGAAACTAACAAATAAAATAATTATTCATCTGTTGTAAACAAAACTTAATAGTTATTTAATTGTGTGATGTATTTGGTTTTAAGTCAAGTACTAAATTGCTTACAGTAAAACAACTAACATAGTTAATCAATTTTAGTTCCTCAGTTGATTAGGCCCGACCCTCCAAATCGTCTTATGGCAATTGCTAACAATTCCGAACTGTATTTACTTTGTTAGAAGCAAATAGTGATTAGGATTGTCAAACATCTTTCAGTGACTAATTGAAGATCAAATACATCCCCACTACAACTGACTAAAAGACAGGAAGGTTTTTCTATACTTTTTTTTTTTACGTCAGACGCAAAATGGTAAAAATGAAATAAAAACATAATCGGATAAACACGCCTTTTTCCACGCAAAGGTGGAGTCGCAACCTGATTATAATTTCCATTTTAATTATTTGTCTCTTAATCTGTTATTTAGGTTGGAAACTGAATGAATTCAAAAATAAATTCTACATCACCATCGGTACCTAGGTATATATTCCCTTGTATTTTGATAACTCAAGTTTTTAAAAAGTAGGGAACTATTTCTATCGGAATTAATCTATGACGAATAAGGAATGTATTTGTAGTAAAAGCACGATTTCTCAAACCCTGATTATCAAAGCCTCCAAAAGGATCCATGTCTGAATGGAATCTACTCCCACTACATAACGGGACGTGAGGGAACCCTCTTGTTAAGAGGGGTATATATCAACGGGCGTCATCTCCGTAATGTAGTTTTGACAGGTCGTGTATTGGGGAACGGAGGTGACGTAATTTCAACAAAATATGCATAATATTATGTAGGCTACGTCTACTCTATTTTTGAGCCATTAGCTGTATACGTATTTATAATAAAAGTAACACATGATGTAAAAAGTAATAAAACATTCCTCCTGTCCTATTTGTTAGTTACTTATTTTTTAAATTTGATATCGTCGCTAGACATGGGATTGTTCTGACATCATGTTCCAGAATTAAAGAACCACGAAGATGAAGTTGTAACAAAACTGATCCTACCAGTCAACCTGGAAAACGATCACTTTCCGAATGAGATGCAATAAAAACATTTTTAAGAAAAGAAAGTCTCGGGCAAATTTTATTGCTGGTAAACTACAACATAAATATACATTAAAGTAAAGCATAATAATAATGACATAAATCCCTTAGCGAGTCTTGCTATGAATTTACCGCTTTTAAATGTACTAGGTAACATTATTTAATGTGATATTAATATTTTTGATTTTATTTTGACTCCTAGAGACGTTATATTTTGCCAATTATTAATTACATTATTTCTATGTCATAACCAAAACTTGTTATCAAATAATAAATTGTAAGCAAATTTTATGGAGTAGGTATGTAGTTTCTTGACGACATATAAATTTCCAACCACTTTTTATCAATCTTTTACCTAAATGCGTAAAAAAACTTTGTCGTTGTTGTTGTGTTTTTAACACGCTACACTGTTCTAGTCTCAACGTTGTAGGTAAAACCATTTTAAAGGCACACCCGTAGAAATCATGCGAAGAATTTTCAAATTACGGTCGAAACAAGAAAATAGCGTCTGCGGTTTTCTCCCAAATTGATTTCTGGTACGAATCGCTGAACATTTTAATCAGAAAATGAGGAGGAACATATGGAATAAACATGCATACCTCCCTTGTATTATGTGGAGCAAAGATTTGATTACATATTCGTCAACCAGCAGGGGTTGTTAAAATAATTAGGGTTAAGTTTATAATTATTAAAGAAAAAAAAAATTGACTCTTTTATGCGTATTTCAAAATGTTTTAATGCGTAAATGGATTGAAGGAATGTCTCCCTTTTCCTCTTTTTATTCGATTTCATCGACATATTTAGTACTTAAGTACATTGATTTACCAAAATTTTTAACATTTCAATTAGGAATTTGTAAAGTCTATGGTATACTCGTAAGTTTGAAACTTTACAATGAATTAAAAACATTTACCTATATTCGTGCCTCTTCAAATATAGAATCAATTGGGAGCTAGAAACAGATGGCAGATTTATGAAGGTCCAAGCGTGTCCCTTAATCAGGTTAAATTAAAAAATAACATTAAATACCTCGCAAAAAGATTAAGATTTACTAAATAATTAAAGCTTCAACTGCAATCTAATATTATAAGGGCGTGAAGTGGAGCACTTAACTTTTGACTCGAGTGAGACACGTTCGAGTTAAACCAATGTGTTAGTTTGCATTCACGGCTGAGTTATGGTTTATCATATATCTTGGGTTGGCCAGGAACACGGCTGCAATCTCCAGACATTACGTTGTTATCCTTGTAAGGGTTTGCCAGCGATTGGGTTGGCACGCGTGGGTCATTCTAGGCCTTACCTAGGGTAGCATGTGGTGAGTTTTGAAGTGCGATCCACGCGACTCACTTCCTTTTCTTTACTTTTTATTACCAAGACCAAGAAGTGTATTTTTTAAAGAGACACTTCATCTTCATCATCGCATCAGCCTAAAGACTTACCAAAAATAAGTCATCAGTCTTGTTTTGCGCCCTTATCTATCATAGTGTAGACAAATAAATCCCGATTATAAGATTACCTGATAAGATTTTTACTTGTATAGTCATGACGCAATTAAAAGTTGAATGGAGAATGAGTCTAAGTAAGTATGACGTAAAGTGCTCGTCATGTTTTTATGATGGGTTCCAAGCTCGTATACAGGCTCGTATGCAGTAAGTTAAAAGTATATATTTTTAGCGGAACCACAAAAACAATCAGGGTTAATCAATGTGCCGACCAATCAATTCAGATTCAGATTTTAATAATCAATATAACACAGTATAAATTACATTACATGTCAAATTATATGCTGTTTCACTGAGGTCGTCAGAAATAGAATTAAATGAATAATTGGCCGATGGTTAAAATTTAACAACAAGGAGAGTCTTATATCGATGGCATTTATAACTTAATCGCTACAATGAAGTATATTTGCGCAGAAATACATACATAGACTACTTAAGTCATTGCAAGCCGTCCTTTTCATCTTGACATAGATAGGTAGAAAGACTAAGCGTACTGAATAATCAAATTTAGCGATATAATAATATACTTATTATCAGCATATACCGAAAACTTTACTCTGTACATATTTTAAACTTACAATAACCATGACACAATTCTTTCTCTCAAACAGAGTTTGAGAATATTCTCCAAGAGATCTTACAACTTAAGGACTTTGCATCTTTGAAAGTTCGGAGAAACAAGAAACGCCGCAAAAACTGTTTGAAGTCGGAGATCAAAATTATACTGAACTAAATTTGAGCTTTAATTTGAAACAGTTCCAGAGATCTTAGGGATCAAGTAAGTTTAGAAATGGAAAAGTCCATTGTGATAAATACACACTAGTTTTTGTACTATAACCACACCACAACCAAAGTATTACTACTTCCAGGTTCCTTATGGCGTTTGGCTGATTATCGCTATCACACTTGCACTCGCTACTGACTGAGAATATTTGTCACTCGTGTTTTGTAGAAAACCCAAGATTGCCGATTACTGTTAAGAAAATTTAGGCTCTGATTGCGTAGGCGAGCATATATTGACCCGCCTTCTGCTTTGTCTTCGTTATGATGCGGTAAATCTTAGTTCGTGGACCTTTTTTGTGAAGTCCCGGGTTCAATTTGCATGCAAATATTTGTATGGTGACTTGATTAGAATGAGTATTTTCTTCTGTCTTAGTTGTATGTTTATTTATCTACAGATATATGTATGTTTATCGCTATCTAGTAGTTTGGCTTAGGACTTTTTCAATTTATGTAAAAATATCCTGAAATATTTTTGTACATAATGTAAGTAGTCCCTGCTTACTAACGGCGTTGTAACGCATATCTGAAAATTGATAGAATTTACCTAACTCCGTATAAAATCTACGAGAGTGCGGATGAAGTTATAAGTGTTCAGATTAGTCCTTGGAAATCGTACCTACACTAAAAGGGGTGTCGCCTTGCAATGAATACGGTTGTTCTCGTTTTTGTTCACTAATTCTATGGTCTAGTTAGATATAAGACGACGCGGACGGCGAGGTTTCTGAGTATTAAAACAATTTCAAAATATGCCATTTTTATCATTGCTCTGTGTTTATAATTACGTCCTTTCCCCACAAGCCCACCCACCTACACGTTTGAAAGTGACAGCTTTATTTACACGATAAAAGTTGTGCGCCTGGCCCTTTGAACTCGCAAAGTTTCAGCGACGTATTTCGAAGTGACGGCGTAATTTTAAACTTCTGTATCTTATGGAAATTCTTACGGCCAAGTTTTATCAACAATTACCCCGGCGCTGCTCTGAAAAAGTGATAAGGGGTTGTTTAATAAAATTAAACAATTTAACCAATTGTAACTTTGCAATAGTGTCTTAGCTTAGCTTCTTTGCTGTTTTCTGTTCTGTTTAAGTTATCAACTGCTGGTTAAACGTTATACAGTGTGTGACATCCATAAGAACATATATTTTACGTAAAGATAGCTTTAAGTGTTGTTAGCCGTTTAAAGAAGGAGTTAAGTTATTAGCTAAATTACATTTAGTGTAATTCATTTTTAAAGGGTACAACGAGCAGCAATGTATAACATTAAGTCTAAGTTAATTGCAAGTTAATTGAGGGATAATTGAGCTATGTCTGATACATTGCGTGGCAAATTAGTTAGTATGAAAAAAAAAGTACAACTTATGTTAACAAAACACTTGTTTTTATGATAATTAGGATGCATATTAACTGTTGTCAAAATATATGTTCGTATGGATGTCACACACTGTATACTGTTTATCACGGAAGTATAATTAAAAATATTTACTATTACGTGTCTTTTGCAAAGTTAGATTTGATAATTTTGTAAAGTAGGTATAATCTCACGCTTTAATGCGGTTTAATATAATTTTTTGGCAAAACAGGACCATTTTTTGTGTCACCTCAATGTTAGTATAAAGTTTTATATTGTTTTATTGGTTAGTCTATAAGGTTTTAGTAATTATCAGGGTTCGGAGTTTTCATAGCACGGTAAGACGAAAGAGAGCTGTGGAGTCGAAGTTAGCATTAAAAGTCAACTCTTACTTATACAATTTTTTTATTTCATTTAATTAATTTTAAATTAAATTAAACACGAAATTAAGCTGTGAAGTTATATCTATTTCAAACTTAAGTACTATAACACACTTATTATTAATAAAAACCGTCCAAAAACTATGTTGTCCGGAGCCTCTTTTCTACCTCATCGTATTGTTTTAAACCCAGCCGCCATTACTGTCACGTAAATAAGAGCTATCGTCACGTTGACAATGACAATGTCAAAGGCAATATAGATTTACCGAGTGGAATAGAGATCCTGCCACAGCATTTCCAAGGCGAGACCGTGGTACGGGCTCTGACACCCATTAACTAACCTAACACTAAACGCATTAATATTTATCGTGCGATGCGCTCGCGCTGTATTTAGATTGGACGATTATTAACGATATAGGATGCTGGGCTATAGACCAAATTATATTCATAGATACTTAATGAGGTCTCGTTAGCATTGTATATCATATCATTTGATTTGATTTTGTAATGTTCGATTGCGTACCTACAATCATTATTATGTACATTTGAAAACAGTAACACCTACGCGGAATGGAGTGTTTAAAATAACTAAATAAATAAAATAAGGATATATTTTGTACTCAAATGAACTAGTTTACTGTGAAGATTTACTCGTACAGTCGGCCTTATACGTGTCTGCTCACTTTGTTACCTTGTCGCTTTAACACCTCTGAGAGATCATTGGAGCAGTTCAAAGTGTTCAAACATTACGTTAAAGTGACAAAACACTACAGTGTGCAGCTACTTAATAAGGTCCACTACTTAGTTGGTAAACTCGTCTTCATGAACAAAGACGCTTTGCAATACGCAGTAGCTTTGCTAAGTCAATAGAGTATAGAATGCCATCAGTAATGATGGTGATGTGTAAATCTATGGTCGCTAGAAAACTAGAAAGCAAAAAGAGAAAAAATTACAAATATTGAACTGCAAAGACACCGTATTTATAAAATACAGATAACATAATTTATTGGTAAATATACAATAACATAATTAACAAGTCAGTTTACAGTATCCCCACATTGGAACACAACAATGCGAACACTGCTGCTTGGTGGTACGTTAAAGGATAAAGGACATCCTTGCCACCACTAATCATGAGACACGTGACACTTTTTTTAACAATAAAAAAATATAACAAACGAATGAAGTCGCATTGACTAAAGCACACTGTAAATTTAAAACCCAATCATCACAATTAACACAATCATTTTAATCCTAGTGTGGGGTTATTATGACATAGCTATGGAGTTCAATTTACGCTGAGAGAAAAGGACAGAGCTATATAACTGCTATAGCTCTGTTCTTTACACTCGCCGTAAAATGAACTGCATGGCTATGTCATAATAACCCCACAGGAAAGGCATAATCGAAGTACTTGACTGCTAATTGCATAACTAAACGAGAAAATGGTTCGACGTCGGCCATCGTAAGTTTCTTGACTAATTAAGACTACAAAAACACAATTATCTTCAAAGGGTACGGCTGAACGACAAGCCATTTAAATTGTTAGAATGAAACACGAATACTAAGACGAATACAAACCAGCAAAGAGCAAGTTATGGGTTATTGACAGTATTATTTATTAGTATATTGTTAGTGTTCTTGAGTAAGTACCTTTATTTAAATGTAGGTAAACATAATAACACCCTTAGGTAAACATAATAACTACTAATGTCTGTATTTTAATCGTTATAAATATAGCACGCTTACAAACGTGGTGGAGGCAACTAAAAGGATTGGCACTCTAATTGAAGCCAAATCTAGCAGTCAGACGAAACAGTAAAAAAAAGGAGAAGGTTTAAGTAAAAAAAGTGCATTTTTAACTTAACACTAAACACTTAACTAAGATAATGTTCATTTTTTGAAAAAAATAACAGTCATAGAGGGGCCTTATTCTACATTGTGTTGGCAACATTTCTATTATGAAGGCTATAAAACCGGCCAAGTGCGAGTCGGACTCGCGCACGTAGGGTTCCGTACAACTTTACATCTAAATAAATGTTTTTCTTTATTCTTTATTATATTTGAGTTGATTGAATGAAAGGTAAAATGCGGTTTACGATTTATAACGTATTAAAAAAAAACTAATTATTAGATCTCGTTCAAACCAATTTTCGGTGGAAGTTTGCATGGTAATGTACATCATATATTATTTTTACATTTATCATTCCCTTATTTTAGAAGTTACGGGGGGGGGGACACACATTTTTCCACTTTGGAAGCGTCTCTCGCGCAAACTATTCAGTTTAGAAAAAAATTATAATAGAAACCTCAATATCATTTTTGAATACCTATCCATAGATACCCCACACGTATGAGTTTGATGAAAAAAAAATTTTTGAGTTTCAGTTCTAAGTATGGGGAACCCCAAAAATTTATTGTTTTTTTTCTATTTTTGTATGAAAATCTTAATGCGGTTCACCGAATACATCTACTTACCAAGTTTCCACAGTATAGCTCTTATAGTTACGGAATAAAGTGGCTGTGACATACGGACGGACAGACGGACAGACATGACGAATCTATAAGGGTTCCGTTTTTTGCCATTTGGCTACGGAACCCTAAAAATAAACTAAAGCGGTGGCGCCAACTCTCATCATGCGGTGAAGCTACACGGTGGTGATGAAATAGCGGCAAGCCCCTCCATCACTACGTCACCTGTGTCTCCTGCGTGGAGCCTCCGGATGAAGATTATAAAAGGAGCAGCCACCAGTGGCTGTAGGCCTTTTTTTCCAATCTTCAACGTCTCAAGCTTAGACAGTACCAAGTTGTTATCCAGGGTAGATAGTGAGACGCTGCGGTTTAGTATCGTTCCTATAATTTCCCTAATTACTTATCCAGTAACACTTTTCTTAAATATTTTGTGTGTATAAAGACATATTACCATGTTAAGACGGTAAAAGGTTTTAGAAATAAATGTTGTGTTTAGTGTCTCTCTCCCGGAAGGGTATAAAAGAAAGTTTAGAATTGTTCATAGAAATTTGACCATAGGATAACAATAGGAGAAAATAACTGTTATTTTTGTTAATTATTACATTTAAGAATATTTTGCGATTTAAAAAGTATAAACGAAATTAGTACATGTGTTCTATTCTATTATATCCTATTCTAAATACAATCGTCGACCTTCACAAGATGGAGTTAAGTCTGGCGAGCAAGAAGGCCAAGTACTATTTTACTTATACAAGTAACCAGATCTTTAGTTCATACAGACCCTTCAATCGCATATATTATGTAGGGTACTAGTAAATAAGGAAATTATTTAATCTTCCACACGACCGTGCCGGGATTTCATCACGGACAACACGATATGCGATAGATTGCCTTCGAACAATTTTGATCGGAGGGCAACCGGCAGGCTTCTCCATTATTTCCCCGTCAAAGTGATTAAATAAATAGTCCCTCTGCTAGTACAGGTACGGAGTTATTTCGTAATTACGGAGGTTTATTGCCCAGACAGTACCCGGGAATGTTTCGGCCTGCTGAACATAGGCAAGCCCTGGGTCGCGCTAATGTTATGTTGTGCCTATGCGCACGTTATACGGTATATATGTAAACATGTTTAAGGTGATATTGCGATTTAACGGTACTTCTAATAACTGTTGTAACCCAACATTTCACATGGTTTAAGTTAGCTTTAGGAGCTCGTTATTTATTGCCCAGAGTTTTATGAGTGCTATTAGTGAACCTTTACCTCTTTATAATGTTGTAATGCTAAAAGATCGCACTTTGGTCGTACAGCGGGCATCGTTAGAGCTTTATGGTCTAACCATTACGGAGCTAATCGGTGAAATTATACGTTATACCCAATTAGGAAGCAAATACCAGATCTACATACATGTAATACATATAAGTCAGGAGTGCGTAAGCTTTACTAAGCATGTTTGCTAATTGGGGTTTGTATGGATATTACTTAGTTGGCTCGTTCTTATCAAGAAAGCCCTATTCTCGCTTAGGTACTGCGTTCATTACTAGCCAGTTATTGCAAACAAGAGGTTGATTGTGTATTCTCATTAGAAACAAACGAACGCCGTATTAAACTTACTTCTTATACAGCATCTAAGGCACTCTTCGCTGTACTTTTATTCGCAAACATTAGGAAAAAAAAACAAACAACATGTATAATTATAGTAACTTTCTTCATCTTACTTCACTACTTAACTACATTGTCAGAGTGGTCAGTGAACGAGTTGTCATATAAATTGAATTTACAAAACACTTTGTGGTAATTTTATTTTTATTGCTACTTTTAAAAATATTTTTGCGATTTTTTGATGTTTCTTTGTTTATGTGGGTCAACCCCGGAATGAAAGGATGAATCGAACCTAATGCATTTTTATTTCAATTCCTGATTTGCCGAGGCGGTTCTTAGTCAAGTTTGATGGAATAGTTTGGCTCTGTTAAAAGTTTTGAACTTGATCTTGTCTCGGGCTCGAGTAAGAACTTAAGTACATACGTGTCGCAATGTGTCAAAATAATAATATAAATACCACATCACTAAGTTTAAGTGACTCGGTCTGTCACTGCGATAGAGTGTTGGTACACGAATCGAATATATATATTCTATACGTACCTACCTAGTACAAACGAATCGATTGAGTACCTACACATAAATGTTATTTTCACGTCATGGATTTTACTATGCGTTTCGTTTCAAACGAAAGGACTTTCGAAACAATTCTTATTCTAATTTACTATTATATCGGTGTTAAATCTTTACGAGTTATCATTGCTTGGGTTACTATTATTACTAAGTAATGCGTAGTTAACGGTTGTTTATGTTACAATTTGTAATTTCTAATCCGTACTCGGTATTACCGACCACGCGACGCGAACTCGCCCATAAGTCACGTCTGAGGCAGTAGTGACTTCAAAATACCGATAGATTTAATCGATACAGTTATATGTCAAATCTATTTAATTTTTAACTTTGTATAGTGTAAGGATACTTATTTCCCGGAAATTTGTGAGTTACCTACAAGAGTTATAATTATGTTGATTGTGTTGTAATTATATTGATTACCTACAATAGTTGATTTTGGAATAAAATAACCTTTAAATGTTTATAAGCTGCAACTAACGTGAAAAAATGGCTGCATACTCGTAATTTGCACAAAAATATTTTCAATAAAACTTAAAATAATAAACAAACTTGACATATGCCTCAGGCAAACCCTTTCTAATTGAATAACAACTTAAAAAATTGCTACTATGGGTACGACAAACGGAAGGTTGTCGATATAAAAAAGTATCGATTTCGATTTTGAGAACTCTACCACATCATTTTCTATAAAAATGTGTGAAGGCAAATGGAATAACCTAGCAGATGTAGTCATCGTTCTAGGTCAAAGGTGATCTAATGTTTTAATTTATTTGCGAGTGTCAAAATGCGTTGCATAAAATTACTGCATTTTCTATCTACGTAAAAGGTTGATTTTTGTACAACCTAAGGAAGCGTTATATAATTTTAACGTCAATAGTTAGAAATTTAAAAAGAAAATCTTAAACGATTTATTCTTATTGGTTTATTATTTCATGATGCGGATAAGATAGTAGTCATAAGCAGCGAGAAGGCTTGGTTTAAAAGTTAAATTTCATATTTACAATTTACATATCGACATCGATAATATGAAAAGCCGACGGTTGCCCTGCCCCATGCTGACGTCACCGCATAGCATGAACGAAGTAAGGGTCACCCGCGGTCGGCGGTCAACCGGCCGCCATGTTCGATCCCTATCTTTGGCGCCATAACTCCCCGCCATCGACGGACCGATTTGCACAGATTGCATTCAAATTGCTCTCGCCATTTACTTAATTAATACGGACACGCACCCATTACGGATACTTTAGGTGTTTTATGTGTTTTCTGCCGTATTTATTTAGACGTAGCGCCGGTAATTATGAGCCTTAACTGCGAGTATGAATTTATTATTAGTAATTTAGCCTGGTTGAATTGAACTTTAGGTAAATGTTTGTATTTGCAGCCTTTTCAAAAAACATTATACTTATAAAAAATATACATGGCATCTATCTATGAATAAAATGTATTAAAAACTCGAATGAAAAGTATTTAAAACGCCTGCTGAAATTTTGTCAGCAATTACATAAAAATAAGTTTGCCTTCTACGAGTTGTAATAGGCGCCCTTCTTTAAATACACCATAAAGCTTTATTTTATTTTGTCTACTACCTCGAGCGCATAGAACGCATCTATCACATTTCCCTCAGAAACAAGTAAAAAATTCTTACAAAAACGTATTTTTTTGTTATTTTTCATGGTTCAAGCCGTTTACACAACAAGTTTCATCAAGATCGGTCGGACAAATAGACGAATACTGTAAATGCGAAAAAGCTCTGTTTATAATATTTAGTATTGGAATTAAATTCAAATGGAAAAATTAAGTTTTTTTTTATTTATTCTCGAACATCTAGTGAAATCTTTTCATTTTGTGTTCTAATAATAATATGTTATAAGTCGTATTACTCCTATATAGGTACGGTACGGGTAAGTACTTATCCCAGTTAATTGCAGTGTTCATCTTCTACAACTCTGTTGGTCTAAAACTGCAATAATAACGTATCGCACACCTATTATCGGGTTTTAAAGCGACTCGTGATCAGGAAATTGCGACGCGATGGGTACTGAAGGCAGAGTAGCTCAACACACATCCTCATGTTGTGTTTGACCAATGGTGGACTGGTTTGGTATTTGCACGTAGCGTACGTGCATTTGCGTTTCGTGTTTTGCGTGAAGAATAGTGGAACACAGAAAATTGATGCCAATCATGTGTTGTATTACTCTGGTTCGAGTGAGTCGTCTAACAGACACGGAGTGGGAATTCTCATAAATACCAAAACCATTAACGCATCTCTGAACTTTATCCCGATGTCCAATAGAGCCATGATGCTTCAAATACAGGCAAAGCCAAGAAATATTAACCTTATCCAATTATATGCTCCCACCACTGACGGTTCAGATCAGGATGTAGCTAACTTCTACAAAGAGGCAGAACAACTGCTTGATGTTACAAAGAGTCATGAGATAAATACGGCATGACAGATACAACCTCTTACAACTTATAATGATGGGAAAGGTCGCTGGCAAAAGACATGTAGGCCGCCGGAAGAAATCATGGCTGAGGAATCTCCGGGAGTGGACTGGTGTCACGAGTGCTGCCCATCTGTTTCACCTCGCGAGAGACAGAGAAAAGTTTTCGGAGCTGACTGCCAACCTTCGCTAGTCGGAGAGGCACATTAAGAAGAAGAAGAAGAAGTACGTGCATTTGAATAATTTATCGAAAAAAACTTTATCTATGTGGAATTCTGGCCCCCAATATGGCTTTATCGCGTAACAAAGTGTGGATAATGCATTCGTCACCTTCTGACACGTGAATAAGTACGAGAGTGACGGAGGCTTCATCCACATTTGCCACGCGATATAAACGCAGCGATACTAGGCCCGCTAATGAAAAAAACATATATCGATAACCGTAAACACTTATAATGTTAAAAATAATTAAAAGCAAATCAATAAAGAAATCTGCATTCAGTAATAACGTTTTATGCGTTTTAAATATGTAAGACGAATACTTTGGTAAGCTACTACGATTTTGACGATTTGTGCCAGAATCGAAAAACGCCAGATTCGCGGAACGCCAGATTCGCAGAGCGCCAGATTCGCATAATGCCAGATTTTCAGATACGCAGTATACCAGATTCGCAGAATGCCAGATTCGCACGATGCCAGATTTCAGATTCGCAGAATGCCAGATTCGCATAGTACCAGATTCGCAGAACGCCAGATTCGCAGAATGCCAGATTCGCAGTGCTAGATTTATTTTTCACATAATAGTAATACAGAGAGTAAGATTAATTGGAGTTCCATACCTCAAAAGGTACAGAACCGTTATCGGATCATTTTGCCATATCAGTTGACGATCACTTTACCGGCGTTAGGGCGGGAATGATCCATATAAATCTAATTATCATGTCAGTTGCCAGACAAAGTCACGGGGCCATCCATAACGAGCAACATTACTGCCTATTATTTTATCAGGAACAATTCGTTTTAGAGCGTTGAATCATTTCATTATTGAGAAAAAGTATATTTTATTACTACTGTACCTGTACCAATGATTGCGTTGCGTAAGAGCTGGCAACGGAAATTGATTATTTCACTCTCACACCGTGCTGGCTTTACATGGGTTGCGGGTATGGAACTCTAATTAATCTTACTCTCTCTATTACTATTATGTGAAAATAAATCTGGCACTGTGCGAATCTGGCAATCTGCGAATCTGGCATTCTACGAATCTGGCGTTCTGCGAATCTGGTACTATGCGAATCTGGCATTCTGCGAATCTGAAATCTGGCATCGTGCGAATCTGGCATTCTGCGAGTCTTTTATACTGCGAATCTGAAAATCTGGCATTATGCGAATCTGGCGTTTTGCGAATCTGGCGTTCCGCGAATCTGGCGTTTATCGATTCTGGCACAAAGCGTCAAAACCGCTACTAGACTAGGGTACTCACTTACTTTATAAAATTAATTAAATGTATTGGTTTATTTCTTTCTACTGTCTTCTCAGATGAACGCCTAAACCGATCGACATAAATTTTGGTACTTTTTATCCCGGAAAATCGAACAGTTGCCGACGGCAAAACGTTTAAATGAATCTACCGCGGACGGAGTCGATGGCAAATATCTAAGATTTATACGTCATGACAGTCGACAATAGGTACTCCTACAATGGCATAATACGCTAGACGTTTTGTCTAAATATTTGCGCTCATATTAAACTGGCCACGGACTTTTTCTACGCGAACATTACCTTATTGTTTATCAACAATAGTGTAATCACAATAGTGGTCGGAGTTATATGCTGCGGTGCTATTCCGTAACGCCAGAATGCTGCATACGCATCACGTTCACTGGATACGAGTAAAACTGGCTTTTTTAGATATTGTTTTTTATGCTAGGCTATGGGAGATATATTCACTAGTGGATTACTAATGTGAACATGGATTTAAGCATGTTGAATGAAGGCTCTGAACATAAGGCCACTAGTAGAGATTGACACGTATATAAGTATGACAGTGACAGATGCTTAATCCATATTTTGTCACACGATAAACGTAACCGTACTAGGCCCGCAGCGCAGGTCTGAAAATGGCAGCACACGAAGCAATGAGAGGCACACTATACATCCCAAGCTGGACGCTGTCGCTTACGTAATGACCTGTATTTACTTGTTTTGTTGCATGTAGCGTATGCAAACAATGTAAACCTTGATTTATCTCCCAGAGAAACTCCATTATGGATCAAACACCCGTTGGGGATGAGGTGTTATGTTGAACTTCCACTGATTAAAACTTTTGGAGTGTTTCTACTCTTATCGTATTGCCATACGCTTACTCGTTGGCGTTTGCCCTCACGGGGGTTTTTCTGGTAGGACATTTTCCAAGTAACATTTTACGTAAGCCAACAGTAGCCCAGGGCTACTAGGGTTAGCTCTAGTCAGGTAAAGAACCCCGGAACACTTGGGGGCCTTCTAGCTCTTGAGTGAGTTTTGAGTGCAAGCGACAGACCACTGATCTACCACCTGCGGGTTAGGATATACTAACTTACCCGACTTTACTTGAAGACCCATTTCAATTCTCACAGTTAAGCATGTCACAGATGAGTTAATGGTGCTCGGGATTTCTTGATTCAGAGACGAGATTCGCAAAAGAAGTAAAGTTACTGACAGCTCAGCAAATTGTAAGCCTCAAGTAGCAGTAGTCCAGGCACTTTACTCGTAGAACTGAAGACGTAGAAAGCGAAGTGCATGCTGTTAGGTTTCCCAGCACCAACGATTTAGAGAAGTTCGGCCCACCGCCTACGCGGCTTCTCCAAGCTCCTTGTCCAGCATTGCAGCAGTGGACTTCATTCGGTTGATATGACAAGAAAGAAGAGTGAGCTCACCTTAACTCTAAGAAGGGTTAAGGCCAACTTCAACGAATGCCTACTGCGTATTTTATGTAATTTCCAGAAGTTACTACTAGGGCTTCCATTCCGTAATTACGGAATTACGTAATAACGTAATTACGGATGATTTTTAGGCTTCTCATAAATACGTTATTCAAATGTTAAAATCCGTAATTACGTTATTTTATACTTTCAGTATCACATTCGATTGTACATTAAAAATATTATTTTTTTAACATTATTAGTAATGTTTTTGCTAAGATACGTCCATACCATACACTTTTACCATATTTAACACTGGCGGGCACGGGATTTCCCCGCCTTCAGCCTACTTTAATTAGTTGTGTTTGGTAGAGGACTCGGTAATTCCCCGTTAGGCTCGAGTTGATAAAAAATAAATTTTGAACAATAATACATTCTTTTTCAAACGAAATAAGGATCAATATTGCCTACAGAGTACATAAGGGACTTCCTAAAGTTTCAAGAAAGTCCCTTATAGGGAAATCCCTTATTGCATTAGAAGGATGATACACTCGGCGTCAAAAAAATCGCACCTTTTGAAATTTTGACTTGAAGCGAATAAAGCTCTTAACTTATTTTTTGTACCCTACCAATATTAGTATCATTTGAAAGCACAGTTAATAAACTATAAAAACGCGAATCGTTCTTTTTCGTAAAAACAATGATCACGACACGTTAGGGTCTTTAAAAAAAAGTGATGAAAAACTCATTAGGGACTCACTACTTGTGCCACCCTGAACACGAATAAAAGGGGGGGTAAAAATGAATTATGGGTCATTTGCTATCCAGACATCACAGAAGTCACACCTAAACAGCTCCAGTAAGAGAAAACTCTGAAAAATGGATACCACGGCAGAAGAACCAGCTCAAGTGGTAGCACTACTGCAATCAGGACTACGGCAGGTTGATGTTGCTCGACAACTCAACATAAGCCGTTTCCGGGTGAAACGAGTATCCCAGCGGTTCCAGGAGACTGGAGGCTACATCAGGAAGCATGGATCTGTGAGACGACGTTGCACTTCCGACAGAGACGACCGCTATATTGTGTCGACGTGTTTGCGTAACCGATTCTCCAACGCTGTTGAGGTGCAACAGCAGCTCCGAACAGCTCGGAGGACGTCGGTGAGCGTCTCCACAGTAAGAAGAAGGCTGCGAGCGAAGAAAATCCTGCCTCTTAGGGCTGCTACGGGCCCCAAATTGACAGCAGAGCATAGGCGAGTCAGACTTCAGTTTGCCCGAGACCACGTGGATTGGACGTTCGAACAATGGAAGTCTGTCCTCTTCTCCGACGAGACGAGGGTATGCCTTTTCTGCAACGATAGGCGTAGAAGAGTGTACAGGAGGCAGGAAGAACGGTACTCACAAGCCTGCTTTGAAGAAACCGTCAGCTACGGAGGAGGATCCTGCATGTTCTGGGGCGGAATTTCAATCCCGGGCAAAACCGACCTTGTGTGCGTCTCCCGCACTGGAGGTGGACGTGGCTAGGGGTCCCTGACTGCTTATCGGTACATCACAGAGATCCTGGAGGACCACGTGGTCCCGTATGCTGGTTTTGTCGGGCCTGAATTCACATTCATGCACGACAACGCCCACTCTCATACGGCGTTGATTGTTCGGGACTACCTGGATCAGGTTGGGATCCCCGTGATGCAGTGGCCAGCGAGAAGTCCTGACCTGAACCCCATAGAGCACCTTTGGGATGATCTGAAACGCCGGGTGCGGTCTCGTGATACTGCCCCTGCCACCCTTGAACAGCTTCGGGACGCCGTCGTCGAGGAGTGGAGTGACATTCCTCAAGAACGCATCGTGACGTTGGTGAGGTCAATGAAGGATCGCATGGAGGCTGTAATTAGGGCTAGGGGAGGTAACACTAGGTTTTAAGTTTAGTTTTAAGAATTTGTTTTACTGTATTTTTTAATTTTGTTATGTTTTTAGATTGTGTAATTTTGGCGTGAATAAATGTTTTTCCTCTTTTCATGAAAAACGTTTTTTTTTAAGCTTAGTAATCAATTTAAATTAAGCTCTGCCTACCCCACTCTGGGAATGAAGGCGTGAAGGTATGTATGTATGTATGTAGTAATCATTATCAGATTTTTAATTAAAGGATTCAATAACCTTTTAAATGAGGCCCCACACTCATACCTTATCTTAGATTAAATAGGGTTTATAGCTGCTTGAAGTCAACATACCAAAAGGTGCGATTTTTTTGACGCCGAGTTTATTTGAGACAGAAAGCGTTTAGTGGTCAGTCGGCAGTCATCCGGAACACTATACTACCAACCAACAACGCGAAGTCTACCTTAATGCTGCATACAATTATTTATTATCAATACAGCCGACGACTGTTGAAGCTGAACGAGCTTTTTCTTCCGCAGGCTATTTTTGCAATAAGCTGAGAAGCTATCAGCTGATAAATCTTTGGACGCTTTATCTTTTATGAGGGCCTATTTTCAGGGGAAAAACAATAAGTAAATAAATAATAATTGAAGTTGTTCAAATAATTGTTGAATTTATGATGTTGACCTACTGAAAATATAACTCTTAACTAACGTAACTACGTAATTTTTTAAAATAAATCCGTAATTAATAACGTAATTGATATTTCCGTAATTTTGGAAGCCCTAGTTACTACGGTCTATTTACTACTGCTATTTACTGACTGGCTTACTACTATCACGGTAGAGAATACGCAGCTGCTCTGGTAAGACTCATTACGACGCTGTTTCTCTCTCGGAACGGCTTCTAATAACGCGCAGAAAGCAAGGGCTCAACGACATAATCACGCTAAAAGCATGCTCCGACTCGAGTAAGAGTCGAGTTTTAAAATATTGAAAAGTAAGTGTACGTGCGATTAGATTTGTGAGCAAAATGTAAGCAATACAAGCCTTGAATATCAAAATCTAATTATCAATTAGTGTTCGGCATTATTTAATTTAGCCAAGTTAATGTTTGGATTCGAATGGCTCAAAAATACAGAATTTTGACTCGTGAATTTGTCTCTTCAACAAAATTTAGAACAGACATATTTTTTTAATAAATGCGCAATGATGGGACAACTTTAGCTTGTAGAATAATAGTTTGTCACCGACATAACAGGTGAGATGATGTTGTTGTTGTGTGTATATACTAAAAGCTGTCAATAAATTTACATATCATCTAACTAAACGTAGTCATAATTCATGAAATTTAAGCTTCCGCTACACGGTCAGCTACTGCCTTGACAATAGACGGCTACTTGCATTGTGTACTCGCGCGACTTGGCTCTCTTGGCAAGCCTAATAAGACAGTGCGGGGTGACTTGCGAGCTACTGTTTGTGAAATGATAGAAGGCGACTGGAGTCAACAAAAAGTGCGCTTGAGAGCTGGAAGCTGACTTCCATACCTACGTCAATAACCCGCAATATGTACCTACTAGCCCGGCTGAAATTTCATGTTTAGTAGACTTGAAAAAAAAATGGAAAAATGTGTACAGAATTGTAAAAACGCATTCAGCGAACCAATTACGGAATTCGTTTTAAAAAAGCCAAGCGAACGAGCACACTGACTGAAAAAGAGACTTTGTTTTATGCTATTAATAACAGAAGCAAGTGCTTCTTTTACTGACCCCGCCACTTTACGCCGTGTGGCCTCGTCGTTTCTTTTAATTACAAGTTGTTAAATATTTTTATTAGGTTTTCATAGTAAAAAGCATTTTTATAGTTACTGTAGAGAAATAACTCCTAGCCCAGCATGACTTTTGCAACATTTTAAATGTTTTCTTTGGCCTTCTGAAAGTATTCTGGATATTTACGAGATTTCATACCCACTCATAGCATCGCAGAAGGTCTTCTTTTAGCTAAATTGATAAATTCATATTGCCTTTGACATGTATTGCATTGCCAACGTTACGATAGCGATTATGTACTTGACACTGGCGGCCGAGTTAAAGAATACGATACCATGTCAAAATCAATATGGCTTTACCAAGTAGAATCAAGCCCCTGAAAATACATGTGGGCGCCAAAACATAACCCTCCTTAGCCGAATTAAACATTACAAGTGACTCGTCACTTTCCCTCGAGTTCGGAGTCTGAGTCACGTGCTGCGAGGAATGCTTCTCATTAACGTCGCATACTGTCGCACAGGGTCAATAAACATACAGAACACATCCTGGGAATTATAATGACGTAACTATAGAGTTTATGTTACGGCGAGTGAAAAGGACAGAGCTCTAGCAGTTGGGTAGCTCTGTCCTTTTCTCTCAGCGTAAACTGAACGTAGCTATATCGTAATAACCCCGCTGATGAAATTTATTTCATGGCAAGAAGAAGCCAAACTAGCACACAAGCAAACTAATAGTAACTGGAATCTGAGGCCCATCAAGACTGCAATCAGATTGCAAATGCGTTAGCATCACTGAGGACTAGGGATTGCATCTATGCAGGTAATTTCACTGATTGTCTCAACTTCTCACTGCTGCTTGACGATAGGTTAAACGATGGGAACATCCAGACGGAGCCTACAGAAGGGCTCTAAGGGCAATAGGGCTCCTATAACCACTAAAATGCCAATGGATATTTGCTACATGAAGGAGGCAAGAGAAGGTAAAATAATTGCTGGCATAGGTGAACACGTTTGCTTATTTTCCGTTGTAAATGGTTTTTTAGTCATCGTGCTTAGCCCATGTCATACACGTTGCAGTACTGCGGTTTCTCATTATTGTGACCTCAAGGTAACATGACACTCAAACTTTAAATGAAAATATTTGTCACGATTTATGGAGAATTTAATTAAGTCTGCTCCACACGTTTGAGATGTGTTAAATTAAAAACGGTGTGAATTGAAGAACTAGTCGATTTAGTCGGAATTTTATTAAGACAGTAAATTGACAGTGCTGGGGTTTTGCTTACGCGATAACACTCGTAATTGCTTTTGACATCAGTATTATCGTATTGTCAACACGTTATGATATGATAGCTTTTATTAACTTGGCAGTAGTGGCAGCAGCCGAGTTAAAAACAATACTATAGTTATTAATATGTTTATTTGTGTGTGTCAAGTCTTTAGGAAATAAAAATCATATTGCTAATTTTAAAGTACACATACATACATAAACTCACGCCTTCATTCCCAGAGTGGGGTAGGCAGAGCTAAAGAATTACCAAGTCCTAAAACTTCTTGAAAACTCTGTAACCACACTTTGCACAAGAAGGCCAAGATGTTTCCCAGTGTATTAGTGACAGGTGGCAAGCTCATCGCCTAACAGTACTGCAAGCCTTTATTCCCTTAGTCGCCTCTTACGACATCCACGGGAAGACATGGAGTGGTACTATTCTAACCCGGCAACCACACGGGGAATTTTAAAGTGTGAACTGATATTGCTTATTTTCTCTCTAAGTAAAAAAATAGGCAGGAATAGATGTTCGGGGCAGCCCGGGCCACGCGCCTAAGACACTTACAGCCCTCAACGACCTTAAAAGGCCTATTTACTAAATTTTTATCGATACTTCAAATTCAAGATCGCCGAGGGATGTGACCTCCTCAACGATCGATTGGCCGAGGTCTAAAATGATTACGTTTTATGTTTAAATGGAATTAATTGGTACTACCTACCTAAGTTTTTTTATCAATAAAGATTTGCGTTTTGATCATTGCGTCTCACTTGATGTTAAGTGACGATGAGGTCGAAGGTTGTACACGCTTACCCAGAAAATGCCTATTTACTCTTGCCTTGAAAATACCAAGGTTATATGATTCCGGGAATACAAACGCAGGGAAAACGTTCCACTCCTTTGCAGTGCGAATAAGAAACGACGCAGTAAACCGCTGCACGCGAATCATTGGGTATTCTACTACATGTTGGTCGAAGCTCTACCGGCGTATAGAAGACCGAAAAAGTAAAAAAATAAGGTTTTTATTTTTATACAATGACTATTTCAGTAAAATTTTATTTGATTCCAAATTAGCCTTAGCTTCTGACGTCGGACGGAGTTGAGTAAAACAAATAAGTCTCTCCAAGGTCGTATTAAAAAAACTCTTACGAAATACTTATTACTCGCTGTGTCAACCCTAGCAAAGAAAAACTATTTTCCTTCCAAAGGCGGATTAGGGTCGGCACTGCATAAAATATGTAACGTGAAGTCTTGAAAATACTTGAGAATTCAGCGGGTGGCCCTTTTAACCAACAAAAATACCGTTTGACTTTTGTAATACTGGTACCTCATCACTACATAGTATAAAACAAAGTCGCTTGCGCTGTCTGTCCCTATGTATGCTTAAATCTTTAAAACTACGCAACGGATTTTGATGCGGTTTTTTTTAATAGATAGAGTGATTCTTAAGGAAGGTTTATATGTATAATACATTCCACGCGGGTGAAGCCGCGGGCGGGTCGCTAGTTATATATTAAAAAGAACGTTTGTGGTCATGATAAACTTAATAATAAGTATGTTACAAACAAGATGTTGTTAGAGAAGAAAGAGGGTATGTAGGTACCTAAGTTACGGTGAAATTATGAACACTACCGACCGAGATGACAAAGTAGGCTACTGAATACAAAAAGTGCTCTAACACCCATAGATATTTGAAATATCAAGGTTTCAATTGCATTGCTAATCCTAAATACTTGAGGCAGATACAAATACTTTATCGTTTTCACCAGCGTAAAAAAACATATCATGTGGTGTCAGGTAAGACTAACCATGAAATAAACTAATTTTGCTAAGAATTATTTTATTCCTCGCGCTTGTTTTGCGTTAAATCACTATTTTGAAAATATTGATATGTTCAACTCTAAGTAGGTAAATAAAAATCAACATGTTTAACGTAACTGAAAGTTTTCGCAATTCGCAAAACCACAGAAATTAAGTTGCTAATTTAAATAAAGTAGGTACCTAGTTTTATTATCATTGATTTGATTTGATTTGATTTGTTCTTTTTTCTTAAATAAAAAAAAATACTATTTCAAGACCGACCGAGATTTTAGGACCGGGAGACGAGCTGTAGGTAGGCGTCCAAAAAATGGAGTGACGACCTTGTAAGGAACGCGGGAACGCGGTGAATGCGAAAAGCACAAGACCGGTCTGAGACGTCTTTCGGCTGACATGATGATGATGATGATGAGTATTTCAAGTGAACCCAAATTAATTACCGATGTGCTATTAGGTAAAAAATATATTCGCCTGCATTGCAATCCCTACCGTTTATAAAACGAGTAAAGTATAACGACGAAAAACAAACTTTTAAAGCCCTTGTAAAAATATAATTAAATTTTTGGGTGCCAGTTAAGTATTGGTTATTTTAAGAAATATTTTGAATTTATTCACAAACTTTTACTGGGCCAAACCCATTGCAAAAACCTATAACAGACGGGACATATTTAAAAAATTGCGTAGACTATTTATTCTTTCAAGATCAAAAGAACCTATCTACACAAATAATGTGCCAAAAAACGTGTCAAAAAAATACATTACATAAAGCTGAATTGTATGGTATGGTATCGTTGTGGTTAAATTTCAATGCCTCTAAATGGTTTTTTTACTGACCAATGGATAGATTTGCCACGGCAAAAAATAAAACAGCATGTCTCAAAATATTTCTTAAGTATTGAAGACATTGTTCACGAGTGACAGATTGATTTTCCCGAAAGCCCGTAATGCACCATGCCTAAAGGGCCTGACCTAATTCCGGGACCCGGCAAAAGGCACGTCTTAGCGATACTGAGCGTAATATAAGCAGTTCTCGAAATAATGAGTATTGAAGGGGACACTTCTGGGACAATTTGACGAGAGACGATGTTGATAAGAGGAAAAAATCTGCTGACAGTATTATATCGATTCATGCGCTTAATATAGGTTGATCGCTCATTAATGATGAACAGTGAATATGAAAAGCTGAAAGGATTAAACGTGACGCACGTTCACCCACGCATGAATTCAATTAAAATAGTTTCAGCAATGAATTATTATGCCCATATCCGTCGTTTAGGCGTTTGAGCAATAATTTTACTAATGATCTGTTTTTAATTTGTCTTTTATTTTAGTTACTGTAAGGTTTTAAATAACTTCACCTGCAATTTCCTTATAGATATCTAAAGCTAACAAATTTATAAAGACCTTATAAATAATGTCAGTCTGAAAAAAGGAGGAGTGGTAAATGATAATGGATTTGCAATGACTATCGTAGATACTTTCTCTATTCGAGGCTTAGAAATTACCTATTTAATGACAAACATTTCGCAGTTTTTATTTTGCCACTACCACTTTTCGACTTGAATTAGATCCTATCGCATTTTCTACAAAATACTGTTAGATAGGTATTCGTTTTGTTTTTCCAAGAGAAATCAAATCCCAGTAAATAAGCACCAAGCAAACTGACAACAGATTCAAAGAGAAATAGGATGCTCGTGACAATATCAGAAATACGTCGGGACGATCTTATTGTCGCGAATAGACGTCAATCAACATGATGTACGTTTCCACCCCTTTCACTTAAGATACATAAAAGGCTACATAACCATTATACAAAGACTCCACTTTCCACATGCTCGTAAACATTCTGCGGGCTATCCTATTTTGGACTTTGAAGACCTTTTCCAAGATCAGAGGTCCAATCATACTATCGTTTTAATTTTGTAGTGTTTGGCGTGTATGAAGATAACGTTTTAGTTAAGATAATAAATAAATATACAATTTTACACAACTTTAAATAATTTGGTCAAATATTAATTTAAGTTCTACTTTATTTTATATATTTATACCATTAAAAATATTAATTAAACTGCGTTGTTGAACTTTAAAAATAGATACATATTTAACTTAACTACACACTTTTATTACACAGCTGAAACTTTACTTTCGTGAAAGAGGTGGACGCTCTTTGAATATTTAACGATTACTATAATACTGGTTCCATTTTATGAAATCGAAAAGGTCACGTTTTAACACGCCCGCCGTTGGAGACCGACATTTTCAGATGCAAGTATTAAAATATTTTATGCCCAAACTATAAGTTTAATGTGTTTAAAGGTATTTTTCAGACGCAAAATGAGCAGGTCTTAACAAGCTTTGATTAAATAATTTATTATAAGACTGCCTTAAAAGGGGAGTGATGTTTTCCGTAGTATAAAGCTAATAAGCTATCGCTAACATAGTTTCTCCGTTGTCCGTTTGTTTCTGTGTCTGTCTGTTGCAGCATAGTTCCTAAACGGATTATTTTTAAAAAGCTAGTTCATTCAGGATGTTTCTTAGCTAGGTTTGATGAAACAGTTGCGCCATTAGGACTTATCCGTTCAGAGGCCCTTCCCAAGATGCATTACGCTAACTAGCGTTTCTATACCTTTCGTTTTTTAACCAATCGCGTCACTCGTAGATGACGTGATACGAAAAGTCACGTGATCTACCAGTGACGCGATTAGTTTAAAAATGAATCGAATAGAAACGTTACTTCAGCAAGGTCCTCTAGAAGCAAGGGTCATCATTCTATAGGGGGTATTGTAGTTATTTACTAGATGTTAAAAAAAAACAAAAAGCATACTTTTTGTAATGGTTTTCATTCAATCTTTTTAGAATTATATTATTCTACCACCGATTCCCCGACCTGCCTGTTGCGGGTCACTAAATTCGAACCGTAAATTTAACAATTATATTGTAATCTACTACAACAATACATTCACGTGACGCAAATGGCTTTAGGAACAATAATTAATTTAGCCGGGGCCTCCGTCAGATTTAATATGTGTGTGGCATTAATTCAACTCGCCTTTGTAGATCCGCTATTTTGACATTTTACTTGACGCGAAGCAATCATTCAAACGATTTTTACTGTCCGCGGAGGTCTTTCAAAATGTCACGAAAACATGACTTCGAGTGATGAATTACAATAAGAACGTTTTCTATTGAATTACGATTTTTAATATTTTTGTCGACGTTATCATTATAGAAGGAAATTATTCTTTTCTTGATTTAGTTTTATTGTCAAGTGGTATTTTGCGATTATTATTTGTGTTGATTTAGGGTGATTTGCAGCAAAAATATGAAACTACTACTTTAAATTATTTTTCTTCTCTTTCTTCTTCATAATGAAGCTGAAAATTTCAATACAAATTGCGATAATGTTTCTCTGCCCTTAAACCTAGTCAAGTTTTTAGGATTTTTAAATATTTTGTAGATATTGTACGTTTTCCTTTCCAATAAAATATTATATGTAAAGAAACAAAATAAAACAAAATACGGAAACGTACAAACCTAGTTTTTACAATACCTACAACATAATATTAAAAATCGAAAAAATAGAACTAGGTTAACCGTTATCGCATTTTGCGTGGAAATTTTCAGCTTTACAATCTATTTAACGTAACTTCAAATAGTATTCTGAATAAGAAAAAGAAGAGAAAATATTGAAGACTGATTCAGGGGGTGAACGACGAACAAATTTGAAAGTTAAGCGATTTAAGCGTCGGGAACCGTCAGTTTTAAAACGAGTTTTATGACTAAATCTAGAAATGTATTTTGTTTTTGAAGTGGCTCCTAGTATTCGATTATAATTAACTTAATACCCATTATAGGCTAGCGGTGCCATTTGGCAACTTATGTCGTGGTTAGAATTTGTACTTTATTGTTCTATGCATTAAAATTCTAAATAAATTTAAATCATCAAACACTTCAGCCTATAATGGGTTAAGAGTGGTCCTTTCAATATCAATCGTTGTGCTTTCGCCTGCTAGCACCCAGCATCGCAAAAAAGTAAAAGTAATTACAATTTTGTTTTGAGTAACAAAAGTTTTTAACATGACTAGAAAAACTCCGCATTAAAAAACACCCAGCCCAGAAAATCTCCATAAAATAAAATGGATCGCCCAAGTTTTCTTGTAAAAAGTACAATTCTAAGATAGGGCTCTGAAATACAAGGCGAGGGACACGCAACAAGTGCTGACAAAGACAGCGTTCATTAAATGGGTCTCTGCTCACTTTATTAATGTCGACCTTTCTCAGTCCCGTCTTGTGATATTCGGTGATGATTCTAAGTAAAAAAGGAAATTAAAAGTGTATATATGTATACATATGTATAGTTACTATTACGTCTGTGTAAGGCATGAAACATATTTTTTACAGTGTCTTCTTATGTTAAATACTCAAATACTCAAAAGTTTATTGCATTCCACAACAGGGTATTGCATTATTTATTGGAAAAATTAAATAAACTTTGCAGGAAGAGTAAATGGCGGTACTAAGTAGGTATTGTAGAATAGCCATACATCGAGAACGGACTTTTACATTCTATCAATAAGTAACGTTAGCGTATCGTCATCGAGATGTGTATGGCGATTAGTTAAAGCGTCATCTAGTTTGTATTAAATATTTCATTTTGCTAGCAACTTGACATACTTTGACATTGACTTTGACTTTCGTATCAGTAATAAGGTGAAGTAAACGTAAAACAATGCATGAAAACTCACGTTACTTTTAGGAGTTTGTCCTACGGATTCATTACCTGTCTTTATGTGGCCAAAGTAACCACGATGCAAACACTGCAGCTAACGATTCTGTTTTCTATCGTCTCGAAATGTGTGGAGTTGACGTATATTTTGTAGATTTTCGAAAAGCGCTAACTTAGCAATGCATTTTGACTAGGGCCTCAGAACATGTTTTCGAATAGTACCTACTCGTAAAGGCGATTCGAAAACGTGACGTATTATTGAATCCTCCTTCTTAGACAGTCGGGTCGGTAGAAATAAAATAAATATTTAAAAAATAATAGTTTTTCTTTTAGTGTATCTGATATTATGACCTTCTGCTGGAGTTTCTTGCGGCGCTTCTTCTCCGCAATGATGGTCTTGTCCGAAGCGCTGGTAGATTCACTGTACATTTCCGACGTGTAAAAGAGCCCGCATGTGGCCAATTTACTGAATAAATATTTTGAATTTTGATACTTGATACTTGTAAAGATTTAAATTGGATTGCATTGTTTTTAATTAACCTTTTTACGATAGCATATTATTCAAAACTAAAATGCTCTTAACCGTCCGCGGATACCTTATTTTCCAAAGGTGTGGAAGAAATAACAGTTGCTGCACAAACGTAGCCTAACCAAATTACGTGCTCTCATAATATAGATGTGCAGTGTTCGCTAGGTGCACATCAATCAAATAAATATTATTTGCCAGTGCCTTGTGAACCAGCGCGTAATTGTGAGTGCTTTTTATTCCGCGGATACCTTTATTAACATATTTTTGAGGGTTTTTATACAAACAAATTATAAGGAATGTGTACTTTTTACGACAATGTGTATTATTTTCCAGTAAAATGGTGTGATCTTTAAAAAATAAGGTTTTCCGAGCTAGGGCAGTGAACGTTTATAGCCTAATTGTTAATCATTTGACGCTCTGTTTACTGAAATATACAATCTAATCACTCACTCTAGCAAAAAAAAAATGCTGCGAGATGCCGGAAAAAGTGTGACAGCGATAGACAGCGGCGTATTTGATACTCTGCAGAATTTGACTTAAGATTGTTAATTAGCAGTTATTGTTTATAGACAAACGGTTTTGAAACCAAACGAAATATTTTGAGAGACAACAAAATGTCGACAGACATTGACTGTTTCTTAATTTTAATGATGTTCAAATTTCCTTCACTTTGAAATGTATGAGAAGACAATTTTGTTGTTTCCAAACGAACTAAGACAGAAATAAAAAGAAGATCATGATTCTTGGTAACTTACAATAATATTGAGGTGAACTATTCTAAATTCAAATATTTGTCAATGGCTTTCACCCCTGTTAAAGTGTATTATACCAGTGTCGAGTTATTTATAGACACTCCAATGGACTTATTAGAGAAATAAGTCCATAGATACACACACAAGGAGTTTTTTTGTTTGATATTAGAATATTTTCTCTTGGACTAAACAAAAGCACATGGGCAACCACGCGTTTCTGACAAGCCCTTGTCGTACTGACGAAGATGAAAAACGGATTGAAACGTCGACTACGCGTGTTTTTTTCCATGAATGAATCCATTAAGTGTAGTAATTCAAGTATCTTCTTCGGTTGCCCACCAGGAACTGTCAGTACTGTATTTTTCTTGAGCCTTCTTGATATTAAAGGTAACAATTGTTGTGATAACAAGTCGTGCTCCAATAAACGTATAACTTACTACAAAAGTAAGTCCAACTTTTACCAGACAACGACATGAAACAACATTTTCCCTAAACATTTATATCACATTTCCTTGAGATGAAACAAAAAGGGCAAAACATTATTTTAACAGCACACCGAGAAAACGTCGTGAACTCTAACGATGTTATAAATCCACTAGCTCAGTGAATGCTGGCCTCTTGTAAAATATAGACGGAGGTTACTTTCATTTTTCACCTGTGTTTAGATTTTTTTGGACTGTTAAATTGAGTAAAAATAACAAACTTATCCTTGTTATTAATAAAACAGATCTATGTTGATGTTTTTAATATTTATAACCTATGTATCCTATGTAATAGATTTGTCAGGATCGTAGCAGGTGGAAAAAAGTGGTCTCTGCCTAACCCTAATAGAAACCCGTGTGATTTAATGTATGTATGTCTAATTTACTACAGAGTTATATGATTATGTAATAACAAGTAGTAGTACTTTTAAGGATTCCGGTAATTCTTAGTTACATGCAATGTCGCGTCATCTTCTGTGTCGCGGCCAATACTTTCTGTGATGATAAAATCCTATTCAAATTAGTTGAAATTAAAAACATTTTACCGCAGATGGTGGCTAGTTTGACCTCGATTTATAATGTAAACATGTCCGCCACTGAAATGATAAGTTTAGAGTGAACACCGAAATGACTTAAAACAAAATATATTTTTTTCTAACAAAACTCGATTATTAGGTAATTTAATGATTACTTATTTCAATACGGTTAGTTATGAAATAACTATATTTAGGTTTCTAAAAGGGTGCCAAAGGAACCTTAGTTACTAAGTCTTTGCTGTCCGTTCTTTTATCCGTCTGTCAGCGGGCTGTATCCCATAAACCGTAATATATAGATATACTTTTTCACAGAGCGTATATTTCTAGCCACTCGCTACACCCACTGGCTCATGCCGTGCACCGTTGCTTCACCCTGGGTGTCACAGTAACCAACACGATTTGACCGTCGCTTCACCTTGGATACTATAGTATCCTGAGAAGTAGGATGAGTACGAGAATGGTGCAGAACCCTTCGTGTGCAAATCGGACTCACACTAGGCCAGTTTTTACTTAAAATTTTCACAGCTGTACTTAATATAGAAGCTGAATTCCAACTTAAAAAATCTATTAAAGCAACTTAAAAAAAAATTGCTACGGAAATTACTTTTAGCAACATTTCCCTTACGACAAACTTACCCGTAAAATCTAAAGTTCGCTGGCAGCGCCACAGTCCTATTCTGCATTTTATGATTTTTGGACATTCTGAACAAATGATCATCGAATGTTTGCATGAGAGCAGTTCGATTTGATTTGTAAACGAAATGTAATGCTCGAAAAATATTATTACTCCATTTGAAACTTTTTTGTGACAAACGATCAGTATTTTAACATTGCATGCCTAATTAAGATAGAACATATTCATAATATCCCGTTCCAAGAAGATCAGAATTTTGTAAAACTACTATGTTCTGGAATAGCATAAAAAAACTTGAATCTATTGCTTTGATTTTGATAAAGTAAGTGTTATCTTTTGTGCCATGAACATTTAATAAATAATAGCGCAAAAGGTTTTATAACATTCATATTTTCCTTAAATACGATAAAATAAACAATGTAATACACAACATTCTTTAAAATTGTAATAAGATTATCATAGATTTTTACTATAATTTTACCAGTTAGAGATGGATTAACACGAAACATTTTATGTCAAACGAATGACCCATTTAAGAAAACAGTTTCTGATGTCAATCAATATGAAATATGCAACATTCGAGCAAGTAAAAAACGCCCACAAACATTTTTCATTACCTTTAACCGGTTCCCGCGAACGTTATGCAACCTATCAAACGTTCATTCGCCGAAAATTTACAATGGCATTTTAAGCTGCCCGCCTGAATGCTTACATAAAATATTAAATTCAATAAAGTGCTGTCACTCGCTAGTCTCAATTTAGTCAGTTCAGTTAGTCAGTTATTAGTTATAATAAAGTTAGCTTTTAATATGAACTTTCCAGCTCGCTCAAAATCAACGTTGTAGCTTGTACTCAACCGGGAGTTTCTGGCTAACAACAATTTTCCAACAATTTGATTTCATTGCGAACTTGTGCTGGTTGATAAAGCGAATATTTGCCGTATTTGATCGTGGGCCAAATTAGTTTACTTATAGGTCAAATTCAATATTAAAATTAGTTTGTTTCGTTTAAACGACGCATTAAAACTAACAGAGGCCCGAGCCAAGATGCAGTAAGCTAAGTAGCGTTTCTATTCGTTTGGTTTTTAAACCAATCGCGTTACTAGTAAATCACGTGACTCCTCTTCGTATCACGTCATCTACCAGGGACGCGATTTAGCGTAATGCATCGTGGCTAGAGCCTTAGGTATTTGTTGAAACCTTAGTTCAATATTTCATTTTTATTGTTAAAGCCTCTACATTTAAAAAACGCGTGTTTTTTAATTACTTTCCCTTCAAATAAATGAGATGCGTGCCCCAAATGCGGTGTATGCCCTTTTTACTCAACTGCCGACGAAAAAGGGTATGTTTACCTCATTTGATCTCTGCCCTATGCGGGGTGTATCGGTATTATATTTAAAAATTCATCGGTCACTTATGTTACGGAAATGATGCTCCGTGAACACGGTTTCAACTTTCCTGGGTTATAAGCAGAATAGGGATGGGCATCTTTGGGTATCGTCGGGTTTTAACGTGTTTGTATTAGATTGCTTCCATTTTCGTCGTCTTCCTGACTCGTCATATTCTTGTCTTGATAGTTTATTTTTGTCTTTTTCCGTTTTTAACATAATATTTTTGTTTAAACACAGTGGAACCATCAATTTATATGAATTTACTAACATTATAAAAGACTTATGACAAAAATAAAATTTACATTTCGATGAAATGAAATAATATAAAACAGGAAACTGATTTAAATGTTAAAATATATGTTAGTGACAGACTGATTTTATTATATCAAAGTCGTTGATGTCGAAAATGGATTGTGAACAAACAAGAATATGTCAAAAACGGAGAGTTACGAAAAAAGAATGTGTCAAAATAAGAGTATGTCGAATCAGGAATAAGACGAAAAACGAAGCAATCCTATAAAATTTGATATTTACACGATACCTAAAAATTTACACAGAGCCTAGATGTAAGAAGCATAAAATACTACAAAATAAATAAGATTGACGTATCTATCGCTCTACCGCGTCTACTGCTTATGTCAATTCCATATATTTGGTTAGCTATCAAAAATTCGCGGGTGGTAGGACCTTGTGCAGGGTCTGTCCGGATCGCTACCATCATCTTATCCATTAAGCTACCGCCAAACAGCAGTTCGCATTGTTGTGTTTCGGTTTGGGGATAAGACAGCCGGTGAAATGACTAGCATAGAGGCATTTCGTCTAAGTCATCAGGGTTGGCAACGCATTTGCAGTCTTAGGATTGCATTGCAGTCTTGTGAATGCGAATGTCAATGGGTCACAGTTTCCACTTACCACCAGGTGGCCTGTGTGCTCGTTTGTCTTCTCTATGCCATAAAAAAAGACTAACGTAAGGTATACCTGATATGTAATGTATTTACCCGCCGCCCATCTCTATGTAGACGCTTTCGTCATAGGGCAATTGGCGCGCCGATGGCAGCGGATATTGTTTTCACCCACGCCAGTGCAAAAGCGACGCGGACGCTTTTCAGTACCCTTACCACGAGTTACAAAACCGTACTCGCTAGCGAGTCGAATGCTCTATCCCTTGCAGACCTCGCAGTACTCTTAAAGAGAACAAGGGACAGGGCATTCAACTCGCTAGCGAGTACAGTTTTGTAACTCATGGTAAGGGTACTGCTCCCGAACACAGTGATGAAGCGTCGGGGAACAAGAGTGATATTATCCTCCTAAACCAATAGGCATTATTTCATATAAAATTCCTATAGCAATATCAACCTAATTACTTACACAAGAAACTTAAATCTGGTTTGGTTATGGAATTTGAGATGCTGTTTATTTGCTTTGGACGGCAGGGTAGTTGATTTTGATAAAAATAGAATGAAGTTGATGCGAGAGTGAAACTTCAGTGTTTATCGTTCGTGTTACTTAAAAATGACCTGAAACGATCTATTTGCATTGATTATTTTTTGATTGTATTCAAATGTAAGGACATTGGATATAACGTGGTCTCATTTTTTTGTTGTATATTTAACCAAAGTTATTTTAGTAAATTAAGCAACTTTTAAGCACCAGCAAATAGGTTTTTTTTATTATGCAATAATTAGTTGATTTGAGAATCCCCATTTTGTTTTTATTTAAATGAAATTGAGAAATACAAAGAATAATTAAGTTGACGTTATAAACAGCTCAGTGGCGTGCTATGGAAGAGTCCTACTTCATGAGATGATGAAGATGATGATAAACATTACCTAGTTGTATAGTTAGTTATTAGTCATGAGCAAAACTTAGAACTAAGCTTATAGTTTTAAAAATAAATATCTTAGATTTTGCGCAACAAACTTATAATGCTATTTTCAGGTCGTCTACCGGTGGCTGAACATTTTATATTTCCTAATTATGTTATGCTACCTTTTGGTATGTGTAAAAACTTTATTAAAAAAAATACAAAATAAAAAAAAACATTTATAAAAAGGGATGTAAAAGGTAAAGTTATCCTTTAAAGAGATCTCTTCCAGCTAAAAAATAAGTTTTTTTTACCATAAGTAAAAATAATTGTCCCTGCAAAATGATCATTATGCGTAACATTACATTAGGAACAAAAATAATTATGCGAAACAAAGGGCACCCGCAGCAGCGCTGTATAATATTATATCCTTTGTTATTTTGTCCCTCCACGGTTTAATATATCGCGAGTCAAAGAAAATGACGTATTTTCAGCGGACCTTACTTATTGTATACCTACTTAGTAGCCCCCGGCTGTTTCCCTACGTGACCGGAAAACGTCAAATTGATTACTTAAAATAACTACAGGGTGCTTGAGCCTTTGCAGGAGTTTAATTTTGTGCTCTTTATTCTTGTTTTTTTTCCAAAAAAATATTTTTGATGCATTTTTCAAAGGATGTTTTGACATTGACAGACAGTGAGTACTCAATTGAACAGTTTTATAAGTACTGATTTTCAATAACTAGCGAGCAGTGAATTTTCTGTAACACCTGTATTACATAAACCAGAATGTATTATACTTACATGAAAACTTTTCGTGAAAACAATCTATTTTATGCTCAAAACGAACATACATACAGATAGATAGACGTGGCGGGGTTCTTTGTTTTATAATATGATTATTTGATATAACATCACATAGAAGAATGGGACTCGGCTGACTTGGCTTTTACAAGAATAATGTGGCTCGTTCAAGATTGGCCGATCCGGAACTTTGTAGTAAGACATCGTATAGTCGATAAAGATTCGAGTCACAAGACCAGACCTATTTTATTAAGGAGGTAAGTAAGATATTTCTTACTGCTAGTTAGGGGTAACCCTTAGTGTTATGAGCGAAGTCATGATAAGAGGGATCAAACAGGTACTGAGCTGGTGCCAACAGAGAGGGCTCGACCTGAATCCAAATAAGACAAAAATTGTACTATTCACCAACAGGAGAAAGCTGCCTACGCTGACACCCATCAGGGTAAAAGGGTAAGAGATAGAAGTACTAAAGGAAATAAAATACCTTGGCGTAGTACTAGACAGCAAAATGATGTACAACACACATAAAAAAGCAATGCAGGAAGATGGATGAGCACATAACAATACCACTAGGGGTTACACAAGTGTCCTCCAGGCAGAAGTGTATGCCATAACGGAATGTGCACAGATCCTTAGGGAAAAAAGCGAACAAACGGGAAGAAACGTCATAGTATACTCAGAAAGTGTAGCAGTCCAAGGACTAGACAGCCCGGAAGTCAAATTCTCGTTAGTCCAAGAATGTAGAAATGTACTGAACACCCTGAGTGACACATCACAAGTCACGCTGGCGTGGTTACCAGGACACAGTGGAACAACAGGCAATAAGAAGAAGAGAGGGAGGGGAGAGGAGGGGGGAGAGGGTGGAGAAGGCTGATGACCTAGCTAGAACAGGAGCAGACCAACAGTAACTAGGCCCTCCCCATATCCGAAACTGTCACGAAAGAAATTATAGCAAGAATAATAGAGACGAAGACCAATGCAGCTTGGAGCACAACACATGGGTGCAGACAATCTAAGCTCATGATTGGTAGGATAAACAAAAACAGAACAAGGTTCCTTCTAAATCTTGGTAAGTACAATCTTAGCATACTAACAGGAGTATTGACCGGGCACTCCTAGTGCCTGGGTGGTCCAGTGCCTGACACCCATGGACATAATGCAAAAATATATTGAGAAATAGACTTAAGTATTGACTTTTGACCCGCTGTAGATACCAACGCGTCACAACTTTGCCATAATTATAATTATTACTGAGGAGAAAAAAAATATGGTAATTAAAACGTAAATTAGTTTACAAATATTTAAATCATATAAATGTTTTTTTATTGAAAACAGTGCATTATTAAATAAGAAAGTTGAATTTACGTTAGCAAAATTGGACAGCTGTTTACTTCACTGATTAACATCACTTCTGGGTAAGGGATCATATTTTGTGGGATTATTACTTTCTGGAATTTTTGAAATGAAATCAAAAAGAGTCGGGAATAACGAAATAAAAACGGCCTTACCCATTTAATATTCGCGCCTCGTGAAGACGGAAATGTATCCATACAATTAAATTAGGCCTTGAAACACGGACTACTTTATTAAGAGCTTCTTAAGAGGTGTACTTGGAAATGGGATAATTTATAACTGTATGTAATTTATTTATTTATTTATTTATTTTATGGCATAGGAAGGCAATCGAGCACACAGGCCACCTGATGGTAAGTGGAAACTGTGACCCATAGACATTCGTAAACCACAATAAGTTACATATTATGTGCCAGCTTCGACGGCATTTAAATCTTTCATTTTTGATATTCGTAAAATCTTAATATCCGAAAATACCTTATATAAAAATTTGTTTATAGAATTATCATTTGAATTATTTGAATACAGTTGTAATATGGCTCTAAATGATCACGTAGTACTACTACTGAAAATTTAGTGCTAAACAGTAAAATCAACCTATTGGCATACCATACATACCAAGAACAAAAAAATAACTCACGGTTTTTACATTCTAATTCGAAAGAATAGGTAATTTTAAGAGTCCAATTTTATAAATTTTGTATTTGAGCTAATAGTTTTGTTTGAATGTCTTTATTTATTTACCAGACATTGGATGACATGATTATTTAAAATTTGGGATTGCATTTTCTAATAAATTACAACAATTAAATTATAATATCTAAAAATGATAAAAAGTGAATATAACATACTATTCCAAGCAGTTTTCGCCTAACTCGTCGGATACTAGGGATTCAAGCCAAAAATGAAAGTCAAACATAGGTTAAATATACTTTTCTCTAAATATCCGAAATAGATAAATATTTCAAAAACTTAATAATGCAGAACGGCTTTAAAACCGTATTCCTGGAAATGCTTTTCGAATTAGAGTACCTACTTAATTGTAAAAGTATGAACAATCCCAATTTGTATATCAAGTTAAGCCATCCAAATAAAGGTTTTTATCGTATGTCCCTCTTAGTGGTTAAATTGTACAACGCACGGTGTTCCTAATACAAATAAACGTTAACCTTTTGCTTAGCTCCAAATAACTGTGAAGATAATGTTTTGAAAAGCCTCCTAAGCACATAAAACAAGCCAATAAAGGGTCGTTTTGGGTGCCGCAGAAATTCAATTTTGTGTGTTGCTTATTTAGCCTCGTTAATAAAGTTTAGTCAGTTTAGTATTACTTTTCGGTTCTTTTGGATTAGTACTAACACGCAACTAAATTATGTGAACGATTTTATGAGGAACACGCTTTATATCTCTGCGTCTATAATTTGCGTTACATTACAAAACGGATCTTATTTGTAATGTGGTACTTCTTAATTTGACAATGAATATCAATGGTCAGTTTACACTTCAAGTAACAAAATAACGTCTTTTTCCAATTTTTGATGCAAAATCGAGACGCTTTCCCCCCATAACGAAAAACCCAATCGCCCTATTTATCGCTACCACGCGTACATTTAAGTACTTACCAAGTATAATACTTTGATAAATGATGTTAATAAATACCAGTCATTTTACATTAACTAGAACACCACAATGACACAGTGATCGGTGTGTCGTTAGTAGGAAACATAAAGGGTGTTTCGCGGGAGACGGGGCAGTCTGCCGCCCGACGCCGGCCGGTGCACACGACACAGCCCCCACTGTGTCAAACACAGCTCGAAACTTCGTGAAGTGACGCTATGTGGATTTTGAAAGTGTTGCATACGTTTTGAAAGGTAATTATTTGTGATTTTTTATAAATTGGTGCATTTTGTAGCCGCGCAATTTGATATGGTTTTTTTATGTTTTTGGGCAATGAGTAAAGATTTTTGTGAAAAGCGTTCATGATAGGTTACCTTCCGGCTTTTCTTATATTAATAAAAAAGCTGCGAAAAACTAAAATTAATTGAAGGAAATTTGTGTTGAAGGTAGGTTTTATCCAATACTTTCTATATGGAAGAAAAAATTGGATAAAATATTGATGCCCAATATAGGTATAACAAAAACTTTAAAAATTAATTAATACCTGTAAAAAAAACAGGGACGTGTCCACTCAAGGTATTATTGACTTACTGTAAATAATTCTAAGAAAACGAGTGTAATTTATTCCGTACATACATAAGTGTGTCTTTTTGATCGACAAATAAAATGTTCCACCATACTGATCGCCATTAAAAGATGATTGTGCAAGCAAGATGTAGGCCGCAGGAGAATAAGCTCTAAGACAGTTCACCATTTTACATGATACATATTATACACTCTCAATAGTTTGCTAGTCAATAAGTTTTTCATCCCAAATTCCTTAACAAAATACATGCAATTGATTTTCACCTAGAACTTGTAACGGACTAGTAATGAAGAAGCTAGTAGCTGATGATCATAAACTAAACTTCAAAAATGATACTGAATTGTTATTACTACAATGTCAAACATACATATAGACGCAGACAGATGTGTCAATCTGATGACCACGCGTTACATGCTGATCCGCTAAATAAGTACTCAGTCTAACTCTGTCTTGTACCTACAACTATTTGACGGTCTATCTCGTTTTCAAACACCCTGTATGACTACTTGACGTCACATTGCTATCGGTTCAACTTTTACTTCATCTAGATTAATGTCCTCGTCATTATTGTGTCGGTACTGTGAGGTACATTAGAAATCGAAGTTACGGTATCTCCATCTCTGTCTACCGATTTTGAGTCTAAAGAGAGTCGTTTTTGGGAGCAAAGGGACAAGGCGTCCAAAATTTTCAAATTTAGTGCTTCGTCTGTCAGTAAAGATGGTCACTAAACTACCCATCTATAAGAATGATTGAGCATAGAAACATTACAGTGATAAATTCTTCCCGTTTATGGTAGAATTTGGTGGGAGGCACCACCAGAAGAGTCAAAGAATATTGCCTCTAAATTTCGGGTTTGCGTTAACGCAAAGACTTGAAAACCGCTTCGGCGGTTTAATTAGGTTGTGCGTTGTCTCACGATCAGTCAGTCATGAAAATAGCGAAATAAAACATAAATAAGTACCACTTTACTAAGAAAACAAAGCAGCACCCTAGCATCCTTATAATTGCACCATTATATCTCGGAGTATAAATGAAGGTGATACCACCCTCATCTGAAAAGGTCAGCGACACATTACCTAGCTCCGTAGTCACTCCAGCCAGGGGGGAATATAACCACTTATAATCATTACCAGGACTGCGGCTGGCCTCTTTTGTTGAAAGATTGCCCGTGAGGAAACATTATGGTAAAATGAATGAAAAAAGTATTTAGCCTCCATTTTATCATTCTGAAAGGCCCAGTGGAATAATTTATCATACCAAGGGCAGGTTGCACAGCGAATTAAAAGCTGAAGTATCAAATTTGCAGGGTTTTTGACTGAATGAAGGAAGATTTGTCAAAATATAAGACAGGGGTAGTAATTATCTATGTACAGATTAATCTGGGGCCTATTTCCACTTTATCTTTCCACGAATTGTTATCGTATTCCTTTTTTAATTCGGTCGCCATTTCTCTCAAGTAAATAAGGCCTATCAAAACATTGACAATGTCAAATCATTCGATTTATGTCAAGTCAATGTAAAATAACGCCCCCCATGTAGTTAATAAAATAATACGATATGTCTTTATTAATCATCAATAATTTAATTGAGAAAACAAGGCGAATACGAACTTATCCGACGAAAAACGAAGTTGTATGATTAAAATGATATGGAATAATACATTTCACAAAAAACCTTGTCTACAGCTGCTAACAGTTATCAATAAATAACGAAGATATTAAAAAAGGGTTTTTTCCCAAATGGTTTTTGAAATTCCAATTCCATATTTTTTTAAACCAGGTGTATTTCAATTACAAACCAACAATAGACAAATATTAGAGATAAACATTTGCCTGCCCAACTGCGATAGAAATACAACGTTACAATCTTTAGGATAAAATCTTTTTTGGAGAACTATAACCTCAAAATTCTATTTGAGATTTGTAGCACGGAAATTTCTCATTGATTTCATATCGCCCTTCGCCCCACTTTGTAACCGGGTTGTATAACCTGGGTCACAAACCATTAATTCTCAGTACGTAACTGGGTTACCAATTCGGCATTAAAAAATAATTTTTCGTATTTGGTTATTAATAGGGAAACAGTAGTTACTATGTACATGAGAAAAAAAAACTCTATACTTATCTGGATTACTAACCAAGAAAAATATTTCCCATTTCGTAACCCGTTACAAATTTGGTTACGTAGGACAAAAGCTCATGTCGTAATAATTATCGTTTTCTTCAATCATTATACCGTCAGCGTCTTAACATAACACCAACAATCATTATAGGTGTCAATATTGTAACTGACGTGACAATCCTTCCATTTCTGTGCAATATTACAGTCAGTCGAGAGTTCTGGCATCATGATTTAATCTTCGGCCTTGCTCTTGCATCACTGATTATATAGGACGGGAATTCAACACGAATAGACGGGATTTTTCTTCGGTGGATGATTTTGATCGGCTTTCTGACATACACGTATCGGCTTAATATACGTATCGTCAATGTATATGTTGCTACAGCGATAGAATAGATTAACCCCCTTATTCACAAAGCTACTTTCGTTAAAATATCCCTCGTCCCTTTTTGTCTAATTCAATGATAAGGACAAAGCATATTTTAAGTACACTTTAACTAATTGCTCGTTTATGAATAAGAGGGTTAGTAGATATAATATTTCGGTCCAGGAAGACCCTTTTAAAGACTATTATATTTGTTACATTTTATTTTGGGAAAAATGCATATCCATATTATATCCTTGATTAGCAGCTTCGGTTTAACTTAGAGATATATCCATAGGTGGTTTAGCAATAAAAACTTATAAAAATAAATACACGTTTAAACTTAGTTCTGCAATTCAGCATAGTGCGGCATAAAATTTAGCAATAATTCAAACTAAATTTGTATTAAAGTGTTCGATTTAATGATTACAGAAATCCACCCTGACTTTTTCTTTTGGAAGACAAGACTAAATGATGTTAATAAAATAATATGGTGTAATATCTGTTTCGTCGTGTAAAATACGAGTCGGGAAATCTTCGTTTCCGCTGAGGCATAAATAATGCTTTTCTCAAACAATGCGAGAAAATGATACAAATACATGATTATAACTATTTTAAAAACCTTTACAAATTCGGAGAGAATGTTTGTTTGAAAACTACGAGTATTAGTTAAGATAGTCGCACGCACAACAAGCCTCCAGCACCGCAGAGCCCTGCCGCCGCACCACACGCCCCCACCCACAAGTTGGATGTGCAGGATTTTTTTCATGGTCCTGTCGATTTTATACGCAATAGAGAGCAATTTTAAAAAGCAATACAGACATGGACGGAAAGTGTTTTCATATGGTTTTTTTACTCCTAGGAGTAAAATGAGGCCCTTTCCGTCCCTGTGTTTCAATCTGAAAACCGTTATTTTCGAGCATGTTTGAGAAAAAAAAACCTTACCTCCTCTTTTTTTCCTAACATTTAAAATCGTGTAGGTGGACTCGTGTATCACAAAATCCCAGGCGTGGGTTTACGACAATGTCTCGGACAGGCTGTAGCTATTCATCCATTAGACTCCCGACTTAGATCCCGAGGGCGTAAATATAGTGCTGGAATACGGTTATTTGCCTCTGTAACGGTATGTATTGAGTTAAATGCGTCCCTGAAGCGTCGCAAATTCTCATTTGCGTCGACGTGAGAGCACAAAGCAGTTCTTTTAAAGAAATTTAAATTAATCATCGAAGTTTGTTAAATATATTTACATGTTTGCGTTCATACTTACACGAAAATGAAAATGATTTTTTTACGCATTGAATATGATATAGACTGAGATATTCAAAATAGTTTTGACCGTTTCTTGTACTTTCAGCTAGCTAAACTATATCTGAGTACTTAGTTATTTATGTGTATTTATTGATGACTCAGACACGGTTTAAACGAAATACATAAAAATTACTGAATAGGGCTTAAAGAAAACGATGACATGTGTCATTAATGTTTATATCTTCGAGAAAATTCGGTTTCAACCCGTGGGCCTATTGCCTAACGCACTCGCAATCGCAATCCACTTCAAAGTGGAACAATTGTTTTCATTTTGTATGCAGATAAGCCTTCGATTTTCAAAATGAAAACCATTGCGATTGCGAGTGCGTAAGGCAGGTTTTCCAGGAAACTATTAAATATGCTAAAAGTTATTATTGAACTTATAATTCGTTTGTTACAAAAATTGGTTCAGGTAGGTACATATAGTATAAATATTTAAAAAAAAAAGAAAATTACTTAAGTGAGACCAGAAACTTTAATATTGCATCTTATTTCTCTAGAAACTTTAAGTTATGCATAAAATTATAAAAATAATTGAACAAAGAAAATACTCAAGCCATCTTCGAAAATGTCATCACTCATCACTCAATCACCCTGTCTATAGATTTTCATACATCTCGAAAATAACCTCCAATGCGTATGATATTGCTGCCATTACCCACAGTTTATTGATGATCCAATAAACGAATGTTATTTCGTAGTGGCATATACAGCATGTTCATTTTCCTTTTTTATTTCCATCAAAATAAATCTGCAAAAGAGCTGCGAGTAAAGCTTTTTAAATGTTTCCCGCTTTTAAGCCTTACATCGTTTCAGACGGTTCCGACTGCTGCCACGTTGCAATGAACTTAAAAGTGAAATTCGCGCTATAAATTTACAATTGTCCCTTATTCCTGGAGTATTCTTCTTTATTTTCTCGGTGTCATTAATGTCTTGTATTAATTGCTTTAACTTTTATAGGAAATCAAAGTCTTAGGTATTAGACAATGTGTAATTGTAAGTGTATTTTTTACCTGCGGTAGAAATAAAACTACTTGTTAAAAAAGGCTGTCTTAACGTTAATACCAATAAACCGATATATTAACAAAGTATTGGCCTTTAGCGGTAAATAACTTTAATAATTCTATTACCAAATTATACCTTTTAGTACAGTTTATTTTATTGCATACGAATATTATATAACTTTTGTTATAAACTTTCTAAAACTTATTGCTTCTAAGAAGGGTTTTATTAGTTACCTGTGTCAGAAGGTAGATAAGTAAGTAGTACCTATGTAAAATTAAAATGTATGAAAAAAAAAGCGAAGCTCCAAGTTCCATCTCCACTATGTACTTATACTTGTGTAAAGCAATGAATAGATATGAATTCATATTCATATATATTCATAAAGTGATTCATATTCATACATGAATCACTTATGTCGTCGTCTTTACTCGTAACTTTTGAAAGACGATGGGAAAAGCGTTTTTAATAGGGTCCAAGGATTTCTCAAGAACAAGACATGAATTTATGATACGGGTGAAAGCCAGTTAATTGAATCTGACTCGTTATCTACCAACATTCTGCCCTGGTACGGAGAAACGGCGCATATGCAATTAATTCATAGAAGCATATTAAACTCTCAAAGGCTTATAACAAGGTTGGATGTGCAATACAATTCATATACTTAGTAGATGCGTCTTTTCTCCGTAAGAGGGCAGCATACGAGTGCGTATTATTCAGGCATATGACACAAGGCGACTTAGCTTGTAGAAGAAACAGTTAAATATTAAATGTCCATATTTATTATTATTATTTTCATTTCGTCTCTGTTAGTGTTTATTATTGCTAACTTTTGCTTTTCTTAGTTTCCTCATTCACCCAAAAGGTAAGCTGGAAGAAATCCCTTAAAGTGATAAGTTCGCCTTAGTATATTCCTGTTCTGTGTTGTGAATTTCTGTGTTCTGTACCGTAAAATACTTACATACATACCTATATACATACAAAAAGTGGCTAAAAACATTGTGATTGAGAATCTATCTGACCTTTGTTCTGCCCTGGTCACTAAGCAAATAACGGCCGATTTTTCTGCTGTTTTTTTACTGAACTTTTGAAATACTAAATAATAAAAAAGTCGCATTTAAGGTCATCCTTACAGTACAAAATTGTAAAGCCAGAATTGTTGAACTACCCGATAAAGTTGAAAACTTATGACGAATACGTAAAACTTCTAACAAACCCGCGATCTGATAAAAGTTTGAAAGAAAGGGGATTCAAGTCGGGGGATTGGCAAGAGGCTGGTTTTGTAAGTAGGGTCATGGTGAATCCATCAGGCCTCCTGAAATTTCGAGTGGCATTTATAGCTGTTGACATTTACATTTCTCTGGAAAACCAATGGAACAGTAAAACCAGCGTAGGTATTAACAGTAGTAATCTGCTGTATATTACTGACAAATGTCAAGCACAGTGTGACCAATTTAAAATACTTGAGCTGGCTGGAATAATTTATTTTGTAATGCTCAACGTAAATTTATAATTTCGAATTAGAATTTGAACTTTACATTAAGATACTAACGCTGACTCGAATACCAATGAGACATTTGATAGAAGAGTAGTAATCGTATCTGTTTTGATCTTGTCTTGTAAAATAAAGTGTGAACATTAATGAATATACATTTGAGTACATTAATAATAAATAAATAATAATAAATATCAGGGGACGATGTCACACCAATTGACCTAGTCCCAATTTAAGCTCTAGGCTTGTACTATGGGTACTAGACAACGATATAGATACTTATATAGAGAAATATATACTTACATAGTAAACATCCATGACTCAGGAACAAATATTCGCGCTCATCACACAAATATCTGCCCTTACCGGGATTTGAACCCAGGACCACTAGCTTCGTAGGCAGGGTCACTACCAACTAGGCCAGCGCGTATATTGTTCCTTAAGAAGTGATGAATCTACGTAGGAATTCCGTGTCCGCCATCTTATTTTTTTAGGCCCACCACCGGCCTGGTTCAATGGACCTAATTTCGTAGATGCTCCGAGGATTTTTATGTTGCTTAATTACTATCATGCCTCACATCTTTTCATCACTTAGTGTATTTGCTACAATACTAAGCGCTGAACAAATCTTATCCTTCTTTCTAATGACATCTACGTTTACTAAAAGCCCTTTCGCCCGTACTATGAACTGTTAAAAGCTACTAAGTTCCGCACAGAAAAAAGGACAGACTTATAGCAACCATATAGCTCCGTCCCTTTTGCTGCGTGGAACTTGGCCTTTTAACAGTTCGTAATACAGGCCTTTTGTTGGCTTTACCGACCTGTATGTCAATATGCTAAGGCCGTTTCTCCACCACTGCCGTCATCGAAAACAAGATGACTAAGAGGAAGTACCGATATATAGGTACATTTATTAGGCCGCCTTTCCACTGAACTGTCATCGCAACCGCCAAAGTATCGACATAGTATTAATAAAAAAGTAGTTTGTCTCCGGCTCTTTACTAATTGTTGTTACCACTCTAGCACTAGGGTTGCATCGATGAGCGTCGCTCGATACTCAAACGTGGCGACAGCGCGGACTCGACTAAACTGGCTTGGTCCGCCCTGTTGAGTATTCTTGTGTCGGTTCGCGGCACGTATTCTCAAGGCACATATACATACTAGCCGTGTGATATACCTTAGTTTGAAGACCAACTGCTGTTTTTTACTGATGTGGTGTCGAGTAGTTCGTGCCGTCGCACCGCACACGACAGCTACAACAAACTGAACCACGGCGGACTTACACGATTGACATCACGTCATCTGGAATTCGGCCGGAATCTCGTTCTCGGTGATAGCAGTGGACAAACGGCCTAAGAAGAGCTCATTCACTCTGAGAGCTTATCTGAGTCTGACAGATTGACCACAAAGCCGCAAACAAAAGGTACACAAGCCACCTCAGCGTTCAGACCGCTGAGGGATAAGTAACTTAGTCCGCAGAAATCGGTGTGAACCCACTTTTGTACAAAAGGCTTTTCGAGTACAATATGGGTACAATCCAATTTCATATGTTTACGCCGTTCTATTTGCAAATCCTGTGTGATGTTGTAAGGAAAGGTCTACACAGAACTGATACACCTGTTTATGACCATTATTCAAAGTTAAATAAGATTTCGTGAATAAAAAATGCTACCGACCATACTAAGTATACCTGTAACGTTTGGTTTTTTGGAATATTGTTGTTTTGCATACTTGGCAAAATTACATTTCCCATAGTGTCCTGCAGCATAAAATCAATCCGCATTATTTTCTAATGGTTTTTGCTTGCTATCATTTAAATCTTATTTAACATTGCATGACCAAGGAATAATTTACCAAATTGGTTAAATTACCAACTGCATTATTGTTTCGCTGCAGGTTGGCGTGACAGAACTATGCAATCAAAAAATTATTGCAGTAAATTTTCTCCCTAGTAGATATTAGGGCTAATGACCTGACTACCATTTTCCTTTAAAAAACCAATCTAAGACTCCGCTATTAAAGTATTTAGATTAATATATTTCGGAGAAAAACTGTTTGTTGTACTAGGACAACACGAATGATACGGACAGTTCTGCGCGTTTAATATTTTCTACTTCAGGTATCCGTAAAAGCGAAATGAAGTTTCTGTAACGAACAGCCAAAAGAGTTAGGTTAGAAAATTTATAATCATAAATAATGCCTGTTAAAATTATCGATATTGTCGTTTTGAACGTAGTTTAATAAAATTATATGAATCAGTGTAATTTTTCATAAGTTTTTCGAATAATGATTTTTATTATACTTTAATGTTTCAATTAATTCACCTTGTTTATTTAAGAACCAGTAGTTGCACTCTTCTCAAAGCATTAAGCTAGTCTCAAACTTAGTTCTAGGTTTGTACTATGGGTACCTACTAGATAACGTTAAATGTACCAATAGAGTTAAAAAATGATAGATGCATAGAAAGTAAATAGAATCTATGTAGATAACTCTTCTTATTTTAAATAGCAACAATATGCAAAGCCAGGTTTTGAAACGTGTTTAATTGTGTATTTTAATGAACTGTCGTTTAATAATAAGTTGAAGATGTTATTTATATTTTATAACCAATTTCAATTTGCCTTGGTATGTTCTTCTTGGTTTCCGTCTTTTCTTATTTCCTTTCATCTTAATGCAGGTGCCGTAGCAGGTGATCAAAGAATCTTCCCTCGCCTATTTTCTATTGTCTGTAGACTTTTGCCTTCACAATGCTAAATACTTCCTCATTCACATCAGTGTATTAAAGAAAGGGCTCGGAATGAGAAATAATGGAAATTGTTCCGCAGATAACAGCATAATAGCAAAGCTCTTAAGTGAAAGAAGATACACAAATTTAATTACTGATCAATTTTACCGATACCGACGTTTAATACAGTTGCCAAGACCTGCGTTTGGCTGCGTCTATATCGCGTGTCAAACGTTGATAAAGCATCCATTACACTTTAACCTATTTACGTGTCAGAAGGTGACGGATGCCTTATCTACACTTTGTCACGCGATAAACGCGGCCATATTAGGCCCCCAGACTACGGCAAATAGGTCAATCAAGAAAAAAAAATGTGAACGGAAAGATTCAGGTTCACTGCATCGCGACATCGCCGCCAGACACGTATTTACGGCCTGGCGGACTCTATCCTCATTTTGGGAGTATATTTGGAAACGTTATTTATAACACGCAGACTTAAATATACACTTAGTTGAGAATTGAATTGCCTATTTAATATTGTTTGTAACACTGGTATTAATGTAACAGTATTGACCTGCGGGCCTAGTATGGTTGCTTTAAACGCGTGACAAAAAGTGGATAAAGCATTCTTTCCCTCCCTCATACTCTCCCTGTGGCCCGGCGCATACGGCGCGTCGAATCGTAAGCGTATCGTAACGCGCGCAGTACGAGAACGGTACGACCACGTTAATCTTTAACTTTACGATAGTCGTAGCGTGCTGGCGTAAAAAAGCAAGATGTACGTGCTCGTATCACCCTTATACTACGAGCGTTACGATACGACGCCGTGTGCGGAAGGCTTAAGTGTAAGAAAGTGACGGATGTGTTAGTTTTTATAAAAAATAATAATTAATGCAAAAATAATATTTACATCTACTGAAAAATAGCGGGTTGACAAATGAAACGGTTGGGAAACGATACATTTTGGCAAACATATTTGTGCAAAAAGGCAGAGAACCCTACGTTCACGGTTACGACAATCATTTTTGAAACAAAAAGTTTACATGATTTAAAAAAAAAACCAGTCGGTTTCAGGTCACAAAAATATTATTTTCTTTAATAAATCGTTGTAAAAACAACGACAGAGAACGTAAAATTTGGTTGTTTGCAGGTTAACCTCGTTATGTCACATTTTAAAGGTCTATTTACTGGGCTAGCCGCATGTCTACACGCGGAGTAAATTTGTTTAGAAGAGTATTTTCATTTATTTTTGCTGTTGTTTTAATACTGAAATTAAGTTGTAAGGGTGATATTTTTTAAATCGTGACATTAGATTAAGGTTATCAAATGTGTAGGTATTTATTATTGTGAAAAATATACGTACGTAGTGAAACATTTGGTTAAATATCGCAAGTTACTGGGCTTGTATTATGTCGCCTTTATTTGTCACTCTCGCACATACATACTGTTTAGAAAGTCACAGATGTTTTACTCACGTTTATCCACATTGATGAACACCACCATAATACTCGGTCTTGTAACGTTAAATTGTATCGTCGTCAATATCACTTAAACTTTGATTTAAGTACGTTCTTATAGTCCAATCTCCAGAGTCCAAGCGGAGAGGACAAAAGTGATAACTTATTTGGAAGTTGGTTGAAAAATTTTCTGTTACTATCTAGAACTATTAGTTAAAGCGCTATCCTAGAATTCCGTTACCTTTTTTTTTGTCATTACTTGGTTAATTTTTTTAGGCATTTCATTTAGGTCTTCAGGGTTAGCAATGCAGTTACGAGTACAGTAGCAGAGATGGTCATCGTAAGATTACCTTGAGATTTCAATTTTTATGTGCTTTTCGAGTTTACTTATCGGATAGCCTGTTTACTCGTTTACCTGCAACATGCCATAAAAAAAAGACGGCGTGTTATCGTAGCTTAACAATTTAAGTCTATTAACCATCCCACACGCTGTAATACGGTTACCCAAGGACATAAATTTATACCGTTTCAGATATTCAATCAATTTAAATGGTACGAGAACGATTCGAATTCCGAAAAACCAATCGGTGAAATACGAGTACGTTCCCGGTTTTCAATATTCTGACAGTCTAGAGGCTCATTTATCTTCTCGTCGGCATGGTGTATTGAAACTTGCATAGTTTCAATATGGTGTCCGTTTTTTCAGGTTTTTTTGTCTCGTATTTGTTATGTGTGTGGTTAAAATTGGACAAAGTTTAAATTTTTCTTTGTTTACTCATCAGTGAACAGTTATTATCATCAGGATCATCATTATCTTGCTTTAGAGCTAAGTTTTATAATTATTTAATTTTTTATTTCGCAACAACCTTACATGAAAGTTTTTCTCCGAAGAAATCGAGAAAATGTGGTTCATTCTCATATTTTTGCACGTGGACGATGTTTTCGTTTTCCTTGTTATTTGACGCAGTATCATTTTGACTGTTGGACTTTTTAACCTCGAAAGTTGTACTTACTCACCTTAGGAGTTCTGTTCTGTATTAACGTACCTATTGTCAACGTTAAGATAGCGCTTATTTACTTGACAGTAATAGCGGCGAAGTAAAAAAAGAAACATGTCAAAAGCAATATTGTAGATCCGAGTAGAATAGAACTACAGTAATGGTGGCAGAGTTGAAAACAATAGAGTTACATGTTAAAGCAATAAGGTTTTATTACCTAGTGGAAAATAGTCCCAGTAAAGAAGGCCGTTCAAAAAGTTTAAAAGACAAAATTTGTAGGTAGTTGTTTGTGGTTTTGTTTGTTATTTGTAGGTTGCTAGGCGGTTAACTCACGAAACTTAGAACAATACACTGACTTGGGAACTTTATGAACAATACCAGCAACTAGACAGTCAGGCAGCTAAAACTTGAATTGTGAACTTTACTGGTATATATATTTGCACGTAGACTTTGAATATGGTGCTAGATTGTTTTTTATATTCAAGAAGTCTAACAAGGATCAAGATTTATTAAGCCCGAGCACCTGCTTTTGTATATTTTGATATTTTTATTAAATTGTTCATAGGGAAACCCGAAAACGCATTATGCATGTCCTCCCACAAAACACAAATAGTTCACTTCCAAAAATAAACCATTGCAATTACAGTTTAGAGTGACCCCACGCAAATAAACCCTTAAATAACTATTTTAGACATGGTTAAAACCCCCGATATAACGGTCAACCATTCTTTTGATGAGGTGATATCTTTTAAAAAAACCTAATCTTTTTCCATTAAACCTACTATAGTGATATTTCAATTAAAAGAAGTGTCTTTAAAAAAAAACTGCGTCCTAATTGGTCCGTCATTTTCGCAGCTGAGATGCCACAAACAAACGCACAGATACACAGACAAACAGACAAACATGCACACGAAAAGCTTATAGCATCCTTATTTTTATTTTGAGGTTAATAAGAGAGTTGTAGGATCGTAAGTAAGGAACCTTAGTTTTGTACAAAATTGTCTGATATGCTCTTACGCCTCTAGCAATAGAGACGTATAAAACGTTTTAATTAAAAAGTTTAAATCAAGGCAAATAATGAAATATACATACATACATACCTTCACGCCTGTAATCCCAGAGTGGGGTAGGCAGAGCTACAGAATTATCAACAACTTTAAAACTTGTTGATAAGTCAGTAACCACATTTAGCACTAATAGGCTAAGATGTTTACCAGCGTATTAGTGACAGGTTGCAAGCCCATCGCCTAATAGTACTACAAGCCTATATTCCCTTAGTCGCCTCTTACGACATCCACGGGAAGACATGGAGTGGCACTATTCTAACCCGGCAACCACACCGCAAAAATATATTTTGCCTGAAATCGCATATTCATTTAATATTTATTAAGCTTAAAACGCTTGTATGGAACATTATTAATTCAATACTATTTCATTGTTTACGTTTCACAACACGCATTAGCGGGCCCCTGGGGATCTCGCGGAGATGTCCGACTTAATGGAAGTCGTGAATGGCAGCCACTATAACACACAGCTACCTGAGCGTGTCAGTTTAATTACATTGTAGGGGGATGGTTTTGATTTGACTATTTGTTTTCGAGGATGTGTGTTAAGTTCTTTGTAATTCGAGATCGACATGGATGACTTTTAGGATACATACATACATACATACATAAACTCACGCCTTCATTCCCAGAGTGGGGTAGGCAGAGCTAAAGAATTACCAACAAGTCTCAAAACTTCTTGATCATTCCGTAACCACATTTTGCACAAGTAGGCTAAGATGTTTCCCAGTGTATTAGTGACAGGTGGCAAGCCCATTGCCTAAAACAGTACTACAAGCCTTTATTCGCTTAGTCGCCTCTTACGACACCCACGGGAAGACATGGAGTGGCACTATTCTAACCCGGCAACCACACGGCACTTTTAGGATAGGAATGAGTTAAATCGAGTTAGACTTAAATCAGAATGACAATTGACTTACACTAAATAAGCATAAATCTACCAGAGCTGCCTATGTCTACACTGTCAAAAGCAATACCGCTTATAATGATAACTGCCAAGCAGCATTGTTCACATTTTCGTATTCAGGTGTGGGGATAAGACAACCTCTGAAATTACTAGCATAGAGGCAACTTTTCTTTACCCTGGGTTGTCAACGCTTTTGCTGTCTTAGCATTGCTGTGCAGTCTTTTTTCTGTCGAAGGGTTTAACGATTATTTGAGATGACATGAGGTTCTATTCAAATTCATTTTCTAAATAAAGCTAGCAAAGTGCTGTTTTGCTCGTCGAGGATAGTGTAATTCCGCATAACGAATGAAACGCTTTTATTTTTGCACCTTATTTGCTAGTTTCGTGGTAACGCGGTATTGCACTATGCCTGACGTAATTATAATTATAACATTTATATAGCCAGGTATGTTACCTGACCTGTATATAAGTACCTCGAATAGAAAACCCGGCTAGAGTTACCACGCGAGTGAAAGTGCTTCCGACTAACGAGGGGGGGTTAAAAGCTGACCCAGTTGAAGCCACCCGGATATTAACTTATCCAATATCGACAAATTGCGTGTAAACACTTTAAGGTCGAACAACTCACCTTAACACGTTGACCACAGTCGTCGTCATAAATATCTTATTAATTTTGTACCGTTAAGGTACATTAAGGTACATTCACATTACGATTAAAGAAAATTCATAGAAACTGGCCCTCTATTGAACTTGGGAAAACCATACACCCCTCACTTATAAACGTGGAATAAGCTTAGAGTAGTGTATGCCATGCTTTGTCACTTTCTGTCTGATGAAAATGTCACAATTACAGATAAGGACAAACATGACATAAAGAGAAAATACTCTTTTACCGAACATGTCTTAAGTGTTATTTCTCTAATAAGTGCATAGGGTAAACCATACTGTTATTGCCCGCGACCAGTGATTGCCCACTGCATTTTTTGGAGACTGCAATCACTAAAAAAGTATTTCCTACACACACGTGTAACAAGCAGTAACAAAGCTACCTATGTTTGTACGCAAGATTTTTTTTTTTTGTATTTACAGTCTCTGAAATGTAGTGGGCAATCACTGGTCGCGGGCAATAACAGTATGGTTTACCCTACATAACGTCTATAAATAACTGGACATTGGCGAAATACACCTTAACAGGAGTGAAAGCTATTGATTCAAATTAGAATTAGAATTAGAACTCTTCCAAGCTTATTCCACGTTTATAAGTAAGGGGGATAGTCTTTGCCGTGTTATGGTATTGTTTTTAACTCAGCCACCATTACTGTCAATTACATAAGAGCTATATTAAAACGTGGCAATACATGGCCGAGATTCTAGGCAGTAAAAACCAAATTGTATTCGACTTGTTATCTTATTGTGAATGTTTTGATAGCTCTTATTTACTTGCCAGTAATGACGGCGGAGTTTAAAACATTACCATAACAAGTCAAAGACGATATATGATTTTTACCGCATAAAATAGAGGCCCAGGTAGTATATAGTTAGGGAGGCGAATAGGGGAATTTTCGGTAATACTCGAGCGTGGCAGTTTAAGATATGAGAGATTCCTTAGACCTAATAGAACAACCTTGTAAAGTATTTAGCTCTATATGTAGTGACGCGCGCCTAGGATCGACGATCAGATTAGTAAAAAAAAATCGATAGTCTGAAATACTCGAGCGCGTCAGATTAAGATATTGGGGGTTGATTTTAGTGTTTTAAGACTAAATTTAACTAATCTGACGATAAGTCCTTGACGCCGCCGAGTTATAGGGTCGCGAACTTGTAAAAAAAAACGTTAATCCGGCATTCTCGAACGCGATTTTTTAATTTTTTATTTTGAAGAATATAATCTAAAACTTACTAAAAATACAAAATCTGCCGGTTTCCGCATGACCGGAAGTGTGGAGGAGCCATTTCGTCTTCCGAAAAACGCGTTACGGCATATAAGTCGCGAACGATACATTTTACAAAAAAAAAGTTTAAATAATCAAAAAAGGGAATATCTATCGCTTTATTGTCATTCTTAAATTCCCCGTTTTATCAAGGAGAAAGAAAGGAAAAAAAAAACCAAAAAACCTTTTTCGGTCAGATTAAGAGAACCCACCAACATTTTTGTCAGATTAAGAAAATATGCTTTCAGGATACCGAGATAAACCTCCCCTATGAAAATCTGACGCGCTCGAGTATTTCAAAAAAACGTTTTTTTTTTGCATTTTCAAAAATTCATCGTAACTTATCGTCACGCCGAAATCGTCAGTTTTTTTAAAGGGAGCTTCCTTAGGGCCTACTTAACACCCCTTCCGAAAATCTGACGCGCTCGAGTAAAATTTTTTTTTTTGCATTTTTGACTACTTTATATGCCTACCCACACCACGCAAACCGGCAGATTAGTATACCGTTGTTATCAGAGGCACCTGGGGCATACGTAGTATGAATATCTGACGCGCTCGAGAATGCCCAAGTAACTGTTTTTTTTTACATTTTTGAAAAACCGTACACGCCATGCCCACCGCTAAAATGGTTTTTACCATACGAGCTTTTCTTTACGAAATTATTTTATCTTTCGATTTGGATAGGTCTCGACGGCGCCGTTGAATTACGCCATTTAGCTACCTCGCCTCCCTAACTATAGGGTGCGTTCTTGTTTAGGTACATACATACATACATAAACTCACGCCTTCATTCCCAGAGTGGGGTAGGCAGAGCTAAAGAATTACCAACAAGTCTTAAAACTTCTTGATAATTGTTTAACCACATTTTGCACAAGTAGGCTAAGATGTTTCTCAGTGTATCAGTGACAGGTGGCAAGCCCATCGCCTAATTGTACTACAAGCCTTTATTCCCTTAGTCGCCTCTTACGACATCCACGGGAAGACATGGAGTGGCACTATTCTAACCAGGCAACCACACGGCCAATCTTGTTTAGGTAATATTGTAATATTAGTAGAATCAAGACAATCTAAATATTTCTTTGTATCCCCTTTAGAATTTTAAGTACATTCATTAGAAATTATGAAGCATCTAAAAGCCACGAAGTACATTTTGGTGCCCGCTTAATAGCACCCATCGTGGTGTCGTTGAATAGATCATACAAAAATAGGATCAATGGAAATAAACGTGCCGGTTTTCTTTGCTATGCATAAAAATACCATTATTTTGATAAATAATTAAAATAAATTATGTCCATTGGGACCACGATTGTACGACTTTCCGTAATTTTTTGCCCTAAGTCCTTTTTTATCGGAATAGGTAATGCAATTAATGGTGTGCTAAAATAATCAAATAAAAATACGGAACAATATCACACATTCACATTCACCTAGTCCGCCAAACTAAGCTCTAGCTCTCTATATTTTATACTTACATCAAAATACCAATAAGCATAAAATTTTAAAATTGCGGAAGTGTAAAAAAAAAACGATTTTACTTATTAGACAGTTTTTCAAGTAAAGGCCATATTTTCAAATCTTTTAAATACCCGTAATGTTATGCAATAAAGATGTCAAGATATTTGGCATTCCTTTTATCTTTCCGTATAGGTACTTAACCTTAACTTGTCGCGGCTTGGACCGTTAGTGGACGGGTAAAGATTGGCTTATTTATACCTTTTTATTTATGGAATAAAGTTTATGACCAATACTACTAAATAAAGCACATGAGTGGATTATGTCCAGCAGTGGATAGCACTGTCCTAATTGATTACGGTTTTCAATATAAATGATAATTTAAAAATTAGGTATGCCTGGTGAAAAAAAACCATTCTAATAATGGCCGCTTTAATATCTTTGAGAATTTATAAGTCCCTTAGAAATCAGATTACTTTTGTAAAAGGGTAAAGTAATTTGAATTCTGTGTAAGAAAGCTTCGGGTATCAGGAAAGGGTACTTTCTGCCTTCGTAAAGGGTGTTATACCGTCCTGAAAAAGCGAAAATCAGTATGAGTCTGAAGTCCTTACCGAATATGGCGTTTTTGCTTTCGATTGCTGTTTAAGTTTGAGGCCTATGTCATCTGTGTACCAAAAAGAAAGAATCAAAATCTCTTACAATTTATTACGTTCACTACTAAAAACTAATAATTAAATTGGTTCATGCTTTAAACAATAAACATTTTTAATTTAGTCGAGTTTTAATGAAAACCCAGACAAGTGCGAGTCGAACTCGCCCACCGAGGGTTCCGCGCATAACACGGTTCAATCAATTCAATATTTGGACCGCCGTTCCTTGCATACAGACCCTGTTTTTTTGTGATTTAATTAAAATTGTATAGATTTAATATTTTTTTCTTATATTTGTAATGTGACACGATATTACTAGCCAATTTTCATAGATTTAGGTCGACGGAAAATACCCTATAAATTTTGATTCCCTTGAGAGTGTCGAAATATACGTTTTTTGCGGCAAAAACGGCCGTATATTTTTATACGATAACTTAGAAGTTTACAACTTTACTTTACTTTTTTTACAACTTCAAGGGACAGTAGACTTGAATATATGGTTTCAATTTCAACTCGATAACTCCACGCGTTCCCAAGATAAAGGTTCTCGACAGACAGACGGACGGACAGACGGACGGATCCTATAAGATTTCCGTTTTTTTCGTTTGAAGTACGGAACCCTAAAATATACAGTGCGATAGCTCTTAGAAGGTGCATCGGTTTGGTAATTGTCTCTTACGCTCTCATACAGTCTTATTAAGAGCGAGTGAGAGAGACGTACAAATCCAAAGCACCCACTAAATGCTGACAGACTGTATTTGAAGGTATACGTATCGTTTTTCAAAGACGGAAAAGCAGTGTGAATGCAAACAGCTTTCTGACTTTGACGGTACTTCCTTAATTATTTCCTTGCTTTGCAAAGGTTTTCCCAGGCGGCAATTTTTCATATCCTCGCCTCTGACGAATAAAAGGAGCGTTTTCAGCCAATATTTTCTAACAGTACTAACAGTTATAATTTAACACCAACGCCAGGCGAGTAACAATTTAACCAACTGCTCTTACGTTGTCACAGTATTAAATATAGTAGGTATTTACGGAACGCCTGCAAATTCGTACGCGTAATTTTTTAGATTTAGGACCCTATTCATACATACATCCCTACATACAAAAACTCACGCCTTCATTCCCAGAGTGGGGTAGGCAGAGCTACAGAATTAACAACTCTAATAAGTTGTTGATAATTCTGTAACCACATTTTGCACAATCAGGCTAAGATGTTTACCAGTGTATTAGTGACAGGTTGCTGGCCCATCGCCTAACAGTACTACAAGCCTATATTCCCTTAGTCGCCTCTTACGACTTCCACGGGATGACATGGAGTGGCGCAAACGAACCAGACCCTATTCATTAACGCACAATATGCCTATTTTAGTTAAGGACGCTTTCTGTCCAATTAAAATTTCATAATAACAAATATGGACAGAGCATAATTCAAGCTCACTTTAGCTGTTTTCATTTCCCTCTTCTCCTATTATTTTCCGTTGGGTATCGATTTTTAAAAACCCTTCTTAATTTTCTCTTTATTTCATGTCCTTAGGCTCAGCGGTTTTAGGCTATGCGATATCTGTCAGTCAGTCTAGTATTGCACTTCAATTTAAAGGTAAAAATCGCATGAATGCACAATTCATTCTGACGAAAACTTTTCAAATAGAAATGCTTTCAGTTCTTTTTAAACACTATCGGCAAATCACGTGCGCCGATGATTAACTGTCAGTGAAGTTACTTTATGGTTAATAGTTTCATAGATGTTGCGTCAGAATATGACGAGCTAATGCCATCTATCGCAGTCGATAGTAATTCGTGGATTTAAAAAGGTTCAATCATTATAGAGGTGATAATGGTGGTGCTCGCGACTACATCCGTGATCGTTATATCGATTAAGCTATCTCTATTTAAAATTATACTGAAATCCAACCAGCCATTGTAGCGGCAGCGTGAAAAAGTAACAAAAAAACACATAAACATTCGCATTTATAATATTAGTAGTATTACTTTTTATCAATAAAGTAAGTTTCTAACCTGTGTTTTTTTGCTGCCTGCCTGAAACAAAATACTCCTAACTTTGAATCAAGCAACTAAGGCAAAAGTATCTGCAGTTGCTAAATTCGAATAGAAAATTAAATAGTGGTCTGAAAAGTGGAGCAGGAGTTTAATTAGAAATTCTTTAAATTTGAACCTAAGGGTTACTATTAATACAACAATTAAAAAGATTAAAAAAACCGATGTAATGGCTAGCCCTCCTTTCAGAGGCCATTTCTCTTAAACCACCCAACCGAGTTCGAAACCTAACCAAGAAACATCCCCATTAAAATGCCTTTCTTAAAAAAACCGCACGTGAATCTGCACAGATGCATACCACACACACTAAACATATTTATCACCCCTCTTTTTGTGTCAGGGGTTAATAAAACTGGTTACTTGATATATATACGCGTCCTTCATAGAAACGCGAGGCAAACATTAATATTTGTCGCTACTCGCTCGTTACGTACCCTCTCATGTTAACTTTGATAAGTAATTGCCTCGTCTTAGTTCTACCCAGTACGAACAAAATGTCTGTTCACATTTTAATAAGCACATTCTATAAATAAAACGGGAAAAACCAACGTCTATTTTTGTTTTGTTTTTATTGTAGAAGTATATACAAGTACAAGTACGTAGTATTGCATTTTCTCTTCGAATCTAGCAACTGCAGATAATTTTGTCTTAGTTGCTTGATTCAAAGATAAGACTATTGTCAACAAATTTTAAGAGTTGTTGGTAATGAAGGCGTGGTAATGTATGTACCTATTTGAAAGCCAGTCAAGTTTGTTTATTGTTCTGTTAAACGGCCTTAAGAGAAAGGTAACAAAATCAAAAAAAAAAAATCGCTATTTTTCATCGATTTCTCAATCAGCGGTAGACTTTTCTTAGTCAAGGTCGATCGCGATTTATTTCTGCTTGGATCTTAACACTTTTAAGTTTCAAAGGCTTTCTATAACTTCTTACAACTTATTAAAAAAACAACCGTTTCAGTAGGTAACCGAGTCGAGTTATAGTAAAAAATATATCGTGGCCTTTTCAATAATACTGGTCTTACATTTCTCATGATAAAAAAGAAATTGGGCTTCTTATCCAAACTAGTTGTTCGTATTATTATTATCTTTTACTGGTCCTATTTCCTTAAGAAATCCCGAATCCTTCAATATTTTTTGTACCTAGTCCTTATCACACTTATTTGACGAGATGGGCCAGGATAAAGTCACAGCGATAGTTTTGATACCGAGATGTTTTTAAAAGTCTTACTGTCCATACTTCCTCTTAAAATTAACCACTGGAAACATTCAAATCAAGAATAGCAAAACTTGCCTACCAAGTTGCCTTAATTACAACATTTGTCTTACGAGGTTTGAATCCAGTGATTTGCACTCCGTCTCCAACATGGGGCGCTTTGGCAACTAATTCTATTAAAGGGATTTAATTGAAGGCTGAATGCGAGTTCGACTAAGATCATTTGGTTTTTAATCTAGTTATTGTAAAATAGTCTTATTGAAAAAATCGTTAGACATTTATTAAGATTATATTTTACATGTATGGGCCACGGACCTAAACAAAACACGGACGTGGCATACGAAGAATTACCAACAATTCTAAAACATTGTTGTTAATTCTGTAACCACATTTTGAACAAACAGGCTAAGATGTTTAATTCTGTAGCTCTGCCTACCCCACTCTGGGAATGAAGGCGTGAGGGTATGTATACATGAATGTATGTATTTTTAATCACTATGTTCACAAAAATGTTGCTTGATATATCAACATTATTAATATTATTCAGTAACACAGCAACCGTTGAAATTTAAATAAAATTTGTCATAAAATTTTCTTCTCTTATTCCCACAATTTTTTGGGTGAAATTGGTTCAGTCTTCACTTCAATTAAATTAAACCGGTTGCATAAAGCAATCGAACCCAATGCTGAAGTAGGTAGTACATAAATGATAACATGATTTAATTGTACGAAATTTTTGCAGCGATACAATCGCGATTCAATCTTCTTCTACGTTTATACGCGATACAGAGGCGCGGCTGTCAAATGCGGATTGTATTGCTGCAAAAAGTTGCAGTGGGTAATAATGGGACCTCAAAATGGGCGAATTGACGATTTATATGGCAACCCTCAAAGCACGAACAATTGTAAACGGACGGCCATTTTGTGTGCTTCACTAATGATAAGACGAGGTTACGGCCGTATTTTTTTTTATATCCGTTTTATGAGCATAACTAGATTTGGTCGTGTTCATCAACAAGTCCTAGTTTCTCGAGATTTTTTAATTTTTCGAGATAGAAACCATCTTATTTCCTCTATGAAGGTTCAAATTATCTTAACAGGTACCAAGTTTTCATTATATCAGAAAGAATATTTACTTCACTGTTTGCAATTAAGAGAAAATTAAGAGACATCGTAGAGTCATCCAATATAAGGGGACTCACTATAAAATAAGTTTTAAGGTCTCGCTACACTTACCGTCACTGAATCGTATTTTATCTAACTGCGTGCGTAACATTCTCTATTAAAAACTATCTGCGTCGAACAGTGGTTAAGCCATAAAAAGAAACAGAACTAGATAAATCAAAATGCATTCAACGTTGTTAAGTTTGGTAAGAGCTCCATTTAAGTTGTTTGCCATCAAGATATCCTGTAGCAGAATGTTTTAATTCTGATTTATCCTCACGCTTTCTGCACACTAAGAAGCTTAATAATATTTTGTACCGTTAAGGCACTGGTCCCACCGCGAGCGAGTAAGCTATGAGCTATCGGCTATTTTCTAGCTCAAGAAACGAACAAAAGATAATCGCTTTCGTGTAAATAAAAGTGAGAGATATATATTTATAGTTTATAGCTGGCTGTTCACACCGCCGGCGAGGACACTCTCCCACCGCCCGGCGAGTAAGCGATAATCCCATAGAATTTTTACTAGCCTCCCGCCGATTGTCAACTGTTTCTAGTACATAATTTTACTAGTTGCTCGCCGAGCTCGCCGATATCTGGCGGTGGGACCGCTGTTTACTAGTTGACCGCAGCGGTAAAAGCTATCGACTATAAAACTAGCTCAGCGGTACTCAGCTTTATAGCCGAGCGTCAAAACTATCAAAACTTTACTCGCTTCTCGCCGCTCGCCCACTCTTTTGTAGTTTATAGTTCTACTAGCTTATAGTCTGTAGCCGGCGGTGGGACCAGTGCCTAACATGTAATGTTATTAAATCAACGCTTTATCTCTCAATCGGAGAAGCACCCTCTTTCTTATCTACGACGAAGAAAAGAAACGTTATATAAGAAACGTTTTCCTTGTTATTTCCGCTCCGACTATCGCCTAGAAATTGATACCCCATTTGCGAGCGTTGAATGGGTAGAGGAGTACACAAATTCGTTACACTTTTGTCTACATCTTGATGATTGATTATTATTTTTATCATATTAGTATTATAGTATTATTTTTGTTTGGATTGTTACACTATCTGTGATTGCCTAACTCAAAGATATTTTATGCCCTACATTATTTTTGTAGAATCAAAAAAAATTACAAGATCGTAGCAAATGGAAAGAAGTGGTCTCTGCCTACCCGTCTGGGAAACAGGCATGATGTAATGTATGTACCTATGTATGTATTTTTGTAGAAAATCACTTTTCACGGACTTCTAATTACTACACACGTTTACACTATTCTTTGTTTATGCAAGGCCCAAATACAAAAACAGTAAGTCAAGCAGGCGTCACGAGTTTAAAAAGAGTTATTTTTGAAGCTAATCCGTCTTTTTTATTAAAAGCTCAAGTAACAACAAAAAACTTAATATCTAATTAATTACAAACTTCGCCAAACTGCAAAACACTTCACTTCACCCTCAAACAATCTTGCAGTGGATCCTTAACTATCCCCGAAAAAATCAATGATCATAGTGACTCCGACGAAACGATCGTTAAAAGTAGAATTACTTTCAAACTTTTATCATCATATCAGCCAAATCAACATTAACCACTGCACATTAAATGTGCCCAAAGATCGCCATCACGCTCAGTCCTGTGCTACTCGGATCCAGCGGTTTTCCGCCAACCTTATCAGATCAGCTTGTAACTTGTCCACATTGCAAATGCAGGCCACCCTAGAAACTTTCCACTCTAGTGGCCATCGGTTCTAGGAGCAAAATCCAAATCATAATATTTGCTCAGCGAATGTGGCCACATGGGGGTTCTTTTACACCACGGTAATACAGAGTAAATGTACTAACGCTTTGGACGACGATCTTTGCGAATACACGACAACATGACGCGGTCTCGTCAATCACCATTACTAGAATAATTGACTGAGCTTCAAGGTACCACCCAATGCGACGAAGGGCAACACAAGACAGACAAGGGAAAAGCATGGCTTAGCTACTTTACGGATACTCCACGTTTTTAACTGAATAACGGCGGCATTAAGAGTTAATTGATGACGATTAAGTCGTTGCTTAGTGAAGTTTTTTCATTCACAAGTTTAAAAAAGGAACGAGGTATTTGCAATCAAAAATAAATGTATCTAAGTACGGCGGTAACAGTCTGCAGCCCGATATTGACTTGAGGATTTATTGTATACTTGTAAGAATACAGACTGTCAGTTTCTTAGACGATTTCTCCTTTCTCCTCGTGTGGGGCGTTTGGTCTATATCGAATTGTTTGATTGAAAATTGAATTGTGTGGTGAGTGACAATAAAGCCGGCCGTACGAATGTTGCCAGTAGGCGTAACGAACTGTCAGGCGGTCTGATAGACTCGGCACTGCAGAAAATCTGTTAGTCTGTGGGTACCCTTAGGCAGTGCTGGTAAAGTTATCGCAACTTCTGGTTCCTGACTAAATACCGCAAAATAATTCTTAGCTTTGAGCTTTCCTTTGCTCATAGCTCATTGGAAAGTTCAAAGCACTTGCATGTCTGCAAACATGCCGCGCAGAATTTTTAATCGCAATTTTCAGCATGTAGCCTTTTTGAACTATGTAATTATACAAACATGATTCGGAATGCGTAACCAGCGTGGTCACAACCTATTACGTTTAATTTTACGTAAAGGTTCAATGGAGTGCTATATTAAAATGCCTTTGTCCCGAGGTTCAACATGAATGTATGTATTTTTAATCACTATGTTCACAAAAATGTTGCTTGATATATCAACATTATTAATATTATTCAGTAACACAGCAACCGTTGAAATTTAAATAAAATTGGTCATAAAATTTTCTTCTCTTATTCCCACAATTTTTTGGTTGAAATTGGTTCAGTCTTCACTTCAATTAAATTAAACCGGTTGCATAAAGCAATCGAACCCAATGCTGAAGTAGGTAGTACATAAATGATAACATGATTTAATTGTACGAAATTTTTGCAGCGATACAATCGCGATTCAATCTTCTTCTACGTTTATACGCGATACAGAGGCGCGGCTGTCAAATGCGGATTGTATTGCTGCAAAAAGTTGCAGTGGGTAATAATGGGACCTCAAAATGGGCGAATTGACGATTTATATGGCAACCCTCAAAGCACGAACAATTGTAAACGGACGGCCATTTTGTGTGCTTCACTAATGATAAGACGAGGTTACGGCCGTATTTTTTTTTATATCCGTTTTATGAGCATAACTAGATTTGGTCGTGTTCATCAACAAGTCCTAGTTTCTCGAGATTTTTTAATTTTTCGAGATAGAAACCATCTTATTTCCTCTATGAAGGTTCAAATTATCTTAACAGGTACCAAGTTTTCATTATATCAGAAAGAATATTTACTTCACTGTTTGCAATTAAGAGAAAATTAAGAGACATCGTAGAGTCATCCAATATAAGGGGACTCACTATAAAATAAGTTTTAAGGTCTCGCTACACTTACCGTCACTGAATCGTATTTTATCTAACTGCGTGCGTAACATTCTCTATTAAAAACTATCTGCGTCGAACAGTGGTTAAGCCATAAAAAGAAACAGAACTAGATAAATCAAAATGCATTCAACGTTGTTAAGTTTGGTAAGAGCTCCATTTAAGTTGTTTGCCATCAAGATATCCTGTAGCAGAATGTTTTAATTCTGATTTATCCTCACGCTTTCTGCACACTAAGAAGCTTAATAATATTTTGTACCGTTAAGGCACTGGTCCCACCGCGAGCGAGTAAGCTATGAGCTATCGGCTATTTTCTAGCTCAAGAAACGAACAAAAGATAATCGCTTTCGTGTAAATAAAAGTGAGAGATATATATTTATAGTTTATAGCTGGCTGTTCACACCGCCGGCGAGGACACTCTCCCACCGCCCGGCGAGTAAGCGATAATCCCATAGAATTTTTACTAGCCTCCCGCCGATTGTCAACTGTTTCTAGTACATAATTTTACTAGTTGCTCGCCGAGCTCGCCGATATCTGGCGGTGGGACCGCTGTTTACTAGTTGACCGCAGCGGTAAAAGCTATCGACTATAAAACTAGCTCAGCGGTACTCAGCTTTATAGCCGAGCGTCAAAACTATCAAAACTTTACTCGCTTCTCGCCGCTCGCCCACTCTTTTGTAGTTTATAGTTCTACTAGCTTATAGTCTGTAGCCGGCGGTGGGACCAGTGCCTAACATGTAATGTTATTAAATCAACGCTTTATCTCTCAATCGGAGAAGCACCCTCTTTCTTATCTACGACGAAGAAAAGAAACGTTATATAAGAAACGTTTTCCTTGTTATTTCCGCTCCGACTATCGCCTAGAAATTGATACCCCATTTGCGAGCGTTGAATGGGTAGAGGAGTACACAAATTCGTTACACTTTTGTCTACATCTTGATGATTGATTATTATTTTTATCATATTAGTATTATAGTATTATTTTTGTTTGGATTGTTACACTATCTGTGATTGCGTAACTCAAAGATATTTTATGCCCTACATTATTTTTGTAGAATCAAAAAAAATGACAAGATCGTAGCAAATGGAAAGAAGTGGTCTCTGCCTACCCGTCTGGGAAACAGGCATGATGTAATGTATGTACCTATGTATGTATTTTTGTAGAAAATCACTTTTCACGGACTTCTAATTACTACACACGTTTACACTATTCTTTGTTTATGCAAGGCCCAAATACAAAAACAGTAAGTCAAGCAGGCGTCACGAGTTTAAAAAGAGTTATTTTTGAAGCTAATCCGTCTTTTTTATTAAAAGCTCAAGTAACAACAAAAAACTTAATATCTAATTAATTACAAACTTCGCCAAACTGCAAAACACTTCACTTCACCCTCAAACAATCTTGCAGTGGATCCTTAACTATCCCCGAAAAAATCAATGATCATAGTGACTCCGACGAAACGATCGTTAAAAGTAGAATTACTTTCAAACTTTTATCATCATATCAGCCAAATCAACATTAACCACTGCACATTAAATGTGCCCAAAGATCGCCATCACGCTCAGTCCTGTGCTACTCGGATCCAGCGGTTTTCCGCCAACCTTATCAGATCAGCTTGTAACTTGTCCACATTGCAAATGCAGGCCACCCTAGAAACTTTCCACTCTAGTGGCCATCGGTTCTAGGAGCAAAATCCAAATCATAATATTTGCTCAGCGAATGTGGCCACATGGGGGTTCTTTTACACCACGGTAATACAGAGTAAATGTACTAACGCTTTGGACGACGATCTTTGCGAATACACGACAACATGACGCGGTCTCGTCAATCACCATTACTAGAATAATTGACTGAGCTTCAAGGTACCACCCAATGCGACGAAGGGCAACACAAGACAGACAAGGGAAAAGCATGGCTTAGCTACTTTACGGATACTCCACGTTTTTAACTGAATAACGGCGGCATTAAGAGTTAATTGATGACGATTAAGTCGTTGCTTAGTGAAGTTTTTTCATTCACAAGTTTAAAAAAGGAACGAGGTATTTGCAATCAAAAATAAATGTATCTAAGTACGGCGGTAACAGTCTGCAGCCCGATATTGACTTGAGGATTTATTGTATACTTGTAAGAATACAGACTGTCAGTTTCTTAGACGATTTCTCCTTTCTCCTCGTGTGGGGCGTTTGGTCTATATCGAATTGTTTGATTGAAAATTGAATTGTGTGGTGAGTGACAATAAAGCCGGCCGTACGAATGTTGCCAGTAGGCGTAACGAACTGTCAGGCGGTCTGATAGACTCGGCACTGCAGAAAATCTGTTAGTCTGTGGGTACCCTTAGGCAGTGCTGGTAAAGTTATCGCAACTTCTGGTTCCTGACTAAATACCGCAAAATAATTCTTAGCTTTGAGCTTTCCTTTGCTCATAGCTCATTGGAAAGTTCAAAGCACTTGCATGTCTGCAAACATGCCGCGCAGAATTTTTAATCGCAATTTTCAGCATGTACCCTTTTTGAACTATGTAATTATACAAACATGATTCGGAATGCGTAACCAGCGTGGTCACAACCTATTACGTTTAATTTTACGTAAAGGTTCAATGGAGTGCTATATTAAAATGCCTTTGTCCCGAGGTTCAACATGAATGTATGTATTTTTAATCACTATGTTCACAAAAATGTTGCTTGATATATCAACATTATTAATATTATTCAGTAACACAGCAACCGTTGAAATTTAAATAAAATTGGTCATAAAATTTTCTTCTCTTATTCCCACAATTTTTTGGTTGAAATTGGTTCAGTCTTCACTTCAATTAAATTAAACCGGTTGCATAAAGCAATCGAACCCAATGCTGAAGTAGGTAGTACATAAATGATAACATGATTTAATTGTACGAAATTTTTGCAGCGATACAATCGCGATTCAATCTTCTTCTACGTTTATACGCGATACAGAGGCGCGGCTGTCAAATGCGGATTGTATTGCTGCAAAAAGTTGCAGTGGGTAATAATGGGACCTCAAAATGGGCGAATTGACGATTTATATGGCAACCCTCAAAGCACGAACAATTGTAAACGGACGGCCATTTTGTGTGCTTCACTAATGATAAGACGAGGTTACGGCCGTATTTTTTTTTATATCCGTTTTATGAGCATAACTAGATTTGGTCGTGTTCATCAACAAGTCCTAGTTTCTCGAGATTTTTTAATTTTTCGAGATAGAAACCATCTTATTTCCTCTATGAAGGTTCAAATTATCTTAACAGGTACCAAGTTTTCATTATATCAGAAAGAATATTTACTTCACTGTTTGCAATTAAGAGAAAATTAAGAGACATCGTAGAGTCATCCAATATAAGGGGACTCACTATAAAATAAGTTTTAAGGTCTCGCTACACTTACCGTCACTGAATCGTATTTTATCTAACTGCGTGCGTAACATTCTCTATTAAAAACTATCTGCGTCGAACAGTGGTTAAGCCATAAAAAGAAACAGAACTAGATAAATCAAAATGCATTCAACGTTGTTAAGTTTGGTAAGAGCTCCATTTAAGTTGTTTGCCATCAAGATATCCTGTAGCAGAATGTTTTAATTCTGATTTATCCTCACGCTTTCTGCACACTAAGAAGCTTAATAATATTTTGTACCGTTAAGGCACTGGTCCCACCGCGAGCGAGTAAGCTATGAGCTATCGGCTATTTTCTAGCTCAAGAAACGAACAAAAGATAATCGCTTTCGTGTAAATAAAAGTGAGAGATATATATTTATAGTTTATAGCTGGCTGTTCACACCGCCGGCGAGGACACTCTCCCACCGCCCGGCGAGTAAGCGATAATCCCATAGAATTTTTACTAGCCTCCCGCCGATTGTCAACTGTTTCTAGTACATAATTTTAATAGTTGCTCGCCGAGCTCGCCGATATCTGGCGGTGGGACCGCTGTTTACTAGTTGACCGCAGCGGTAAAAGCTATCGACTATAAAACTAGCTCAGCGGTACTCAGCTTTATAGCCGAGCGTCAAAACTATCAAAACTTTACTCGCTTCTCGCCGCTCGCCCACTCTTTTGTAGTTTATAGTTCTACTAGCTTATAGTCTGTAGCCGGCGGTGGGACCAGTGCCTAACATGTAATGTTATTAAATCAACGCTTTATCTCTCAATCGGAGAAGCACCCTCTTTCTTATCTACGACGAAGAAAAGAAACGTTATATAAGAAACGTTTTCCTTGTTATTTCCGCTCCGACTATCGCCTAGAAATTGATACCCCATTTGCGAGCGTTGAATGGGTAGAGGAGTACACAAATTCGTTACACTTTTGTCTACATCTTGATGATTGATTATTATTTTTATCATATTAGTATTATAGTATTATTTTTGTTTGGATTGTTACACTATCTGTGATTGCGTAACTCAAAGATATTTTATGCCCTACATTATTTTTGTAGAATCAAAAAAAATGACAAGATCGTAGCAAATGGAAAGAAGTGGTCTCTACCTACCCGTCTGGGAAACAGGCATGATGTAATGTATGTACCTATGTATGTATTTTTGTAGAAAATCACTTTTCACGGACTTCTAATTACTACACACGTTTACACTATTCTTTGTTTATGCAAGGCCCAAATTCAAAAACAGTAAGTCAAGCAGGCGTCACGAGTTTAAAAAGAGTTCTTTTTGAAGCTAATCCGTCTTTTTTATTAAAAGCTCAGTAACAACAAAAAACTTAATATCTAATTAATTACAAACTTCGCCAAACTGCAAAACACTTCACTTCACCCTCAAACAATCTTGCAGTGGATCCTTAACTATCCCCGAAAAAATCAATGACCATAGTGACTCCGACGAAACGATCGTTAAAAGTAGAATTACTTTCAAACTTTTATCATCATACTAGCGATCCGCCCGCGGCTTCGCCCGCGTGGAATGTATTATACATATAAACCTTCCTAAAGAATCACTCTATCTATTAAAAAAAACTGCATCAAAATCCGTTGCGTAGTTTTAAAGATTTAAGCATACATAGGGACAGACAGCGCAAGCGACTTTGTTTTATACTATGTAGTGATCAGCCAAATCAACATTAACCACTGCACATTAAATGTGCCCAAAGATCGCCATCACGCTCAGTACTGTGCTACTCGGATCCAGCGGTTTTCCGCCAACCTTATCAGATCAGCTTGCAACTTGTCCACATTGCAAATGCACATGAGGGTTTTTTTACACCACGGTAATACAGAGTAAATGTAGGTACTAACGCTTTGGACGACGATCTTTGCGAATACACGACATGACGCGGTCTCGTCAATCACCAGTACTAGAATAATTGACTGAGCATCAAGGTACCACCCAATGCGACGAAGGGCAACACAAGACAGACAAGGGAAAAGCATGGCTTAGCCACTTTACGGATACTCCACGTTTTTAACTGTATAGCGGCGGCATTAAGAGTTAGTTGATGACGATTAATGTCGGGTTCCTATATTCAATCCGAGGATAGATAAGGCTTACCTCGGGTTAAAATTTGACATTTGCCCATACAAAATGTGTCAAATTTTAATCCGAAGTAAGCCTATCTGTCCGCGGATTGAATATAGGACCGGTTGCTTAGTGAAGTTTTTTCATTCACAAGTTTAAAAAAGGAACGAGGTATTTGCAATCAAAAATAAATGTATCTAAGTACGGCGGTAACAGTCTGCAGCCCGATATTGACTTGAGGATTTATTGTATACTTGTAAGAATACAGACTGTCAGTTTCTTAGACGATTTCTCCTTTCTCCTCGTGTGGGGCGTTTGGTATATATATCGAATTGTTTGATTGAAAATTGAATTGTGTGGTGAGGGACAATAAAGCCGGCCGTACGAATGTTGCCAGTAGGCGTAAAGAACTGTCAGGCGGTCTGATAGACTTGGCACTGCAGAAAATCTGTTAGTCTGTGGGTACCCTTAGGCAGTGCTGGTAAAGTTATCGCAACTTCTGGTTCCTGATTAAATACCGCAAAATAATTCTTAGCTTTGAGCTTTCCTTTGCTCATAGCTCATTGGAAAGTTCAAAGCACTTGCATGTCTGCAAACATGCCGCGCAGAATTTTTAATCGCAATTTTCAGCACGTAGCCTTTTTGAACTATGTAATTAAAACGTTATACAAACATGATTCGGAATGCGTAACCAGCGTGGTCACAACCTATTACGTTTGATTTTACGTAAAGGTTCAATGGAGTGCTTGCTATATTAAAATGCCTTTGTCCCGAGGTTCAACTGAAAATCACACACAATTTCGTTCGACATGAAATCAATAATTGGACTTCAATTATGGTTTTACCGAGATGTAATTGGTTTTATACAATTTTCTTTGATATATTAATTCAAATCAGTGTTGGCCCCATTATGCACGTAAATTGGATAACACTTGTGTTTACTTTACACAGACGCTGCTATTTTTATGCATGGTTAATGTAGAGATTAATAAGCAAAATCTTAAACTGACTTGTTTTAAGTTTAATAAGTAGTCGGTAAAATTGAACGTATACTTACGAGTATAGTTTAAAAAGGATCAAATTACAAATCTCACTTCTCGCGGTCAAATAATACGAGTCAGAATGCGTTTTTCATACTAAAGAGGCTATTGGAAGCCTTGGTTCCTCGCCAAGAGATGCTTTTAGTGAAATCTGATGATGGATACCCCGAGCATCGATACAGGACTTCCAGATTGCCTAAGATACCCAACGGATTGAATCTGCGGTTAACGCCGGAATTGTGCATGTTCAGAAAAACATATAAAATGGCAATAAAATGTAAGGAAATCCAAATGCTGACCCATGCTCTCTCGCTTTGGTGTTAATTGATTGTGCGATCTGTTAGGTATCTTAAGCACTTTTGACCTCCACTGTTTAACCTCGGAGTATCCACCATTAAACCTCACTCAAAACATGCCTGTGTCCAGGAACCAAGGCTTCGAAATAGCCTCGTTTGTATGAAAAACGCACTCTGACACGTATTATTTGACCGAGAGTGTAGAATAAAAACAAAGTGACAATCTGATTTTTTATCAGGAAGAAAGTATCATCATCATCATCTCCTTGTCCTTATATTAATTACCACGCAGCACGTCTTTAACCATGCTGCTACAATTTTGGCATAGTTTGAAATCAGGATAAAATCATGTTTTTATAGGGTTTTTAAAGTATATATTTAAATAGTCGGCCTCAACAATTCTTGAAATAAGAACCCAGTCAAGTGCGAGTCTGACTTGAGCACCAAGAGTTTTTTACAAGTACATTACAGATTTCAATTGTACTGAGCAAATGTGGCACCATAATAAATATATTATATAATCACACAAATTGACCTACTCCCAAACTAGGGTCTCAGATTGTACTAATAGGAACTAAACATCAATAAACTTAATTGTATAAAGAAAAACATACTTAAATAAATGTACCCATTGGGGTTTACTAAAAAAAAACACACAGTTTTTACATTCTTATTCGGAAGATTAGGTAATTTTAAGACACCAATTTCATCAATTTTGTGTTTGACCTAATAGTTTGGTTTTCTTGTCTTCATTTATTTAGCAGACATTTTATGAATGACATGATTATTTTATAATTTGGGTTGGCATTTTCTAACAAATTACAATAATTAAATTATATGTAATGATGAAAAGTTATTGTAATAAGTAGTGCATTAAAAGTATTAAAGCATACTATTTCAAGCGGTTTTCGCCTAACCCGTAAGATAAGTACACCTAGGAGACCTCAAGCCAAAAACGAAAGAACGTTTAATCGACTTTTCTCAAAATATCCGAAATAGATAAATATTTCAAAAACTGGGATTTAAATATCTATGCCTCGAAATGGTTTTCAAATTAGAGTAATTGTAAAAAATATGAACAAGGCTAATTACGCTAACGTGTCGTCAACGGATAAGGGATGAGAGTTTATTTACCTTTTTCAAAATGATATTTTAGCACCTATACCAGCACAGGATAAAGTACCAATCGTGTTAAAGGTAAAATAAAAAGATTAAACGTAATTAATATCATAGACTTACATCAGCGTTATTTCAATTACATTTTCAGGCGGCGCCATCTTATCCATAGTTTAAACGGTTTAAATAAACCCACGAATGCCAGCGTCTCTTGTATTAAGCCCAATTGTTTACACTCGTCTAATTACGAGCTCGTGAGCGTGGGTAGATAAACAACTCCCAAATTACTTTGTCTAACTATTCTTAAGCCGTACCTGTAATTTAATATACGTCTACACCATCCTCAACTTATATTACATTGAAGGTTTAAGGTCTAAGCCGTGGTGAGTGTAACCCATGTAACTACACAAACTGTAGTTAATGACTTGGCCGATCGGACGGCCTAAAGGCGATTTATCACGCAGTGTATGGACGAGTCTCGTGACTCGACAGAATCGTGAATACCCGGATTTAGGGCAATTTTGCCTAAATATTTATTAGGCAAATAGCATAGCAGCCCTCCTTGGGCTGCTCCAATTTCGTAATCGATATTTCGTTACGAGGTCTAAGTGGTGAGATAGATATTAGAAACCTTTAAGACGTGTGGGCATATTGTGTTATTTTAATGCGTAAACTGTGTGATGTTAAATAAATTAATGTTGTTATCTGTTATGTAATATATAAAATGCCTCATAAGATTTTTTTATAATTAAGTCTCACAAGTAAAAATAAAACATTAAAAATATAAGACTATCAGAAAGTACCAACTTCTAGTATAAGTTCGATTCTTTTAAAGAATATTATTTATGTATATTTTTTTGTGTCTACCTCTCTTAATTTAAGAGCTTTGCTCATGTCTGTGGAGTAATTTCCAATCTTCTCTCTTCTCTGCCAGCTCCTTGAGTTCTTTATGCCTACCTACTAGTAATTAATAAATTAATTTCAAGAGTTTTTTTTACTAAAATAATAAGCTAAAATTCAAATAATTTCTATAAAATACTTTGTCAATTTAATTTCGCAAAAAAATTGAGCACATTACCAAATAGGGTCCGTGTCTCCGAGTAAAGTTTCGAAATACATTACACATTATACCTGCCACGATATGTACCAATTCACTCCCCCGAGGCGAAACAATTTACAACCCCCCGAAAAATTGAGGCCCTCCAAAATTGTGCCTCATTTCGTTTGTCCCCGCGGATATATCTGCTAGCTAGGGTGCTAGCAGGAAAATAATAACCGTTTTTTATGGTTCCGAAGTCAAACCCTTATTATTTAGCTATATCCGTCGGTCTGTCTGTCTGTCGCACTCTCAATGATGAAAGTACTTGTAAGTTATTCGATAGCTATCGAAAAATCAGTGTCGTATGTTATTATACATTTTAAGATATTAAAATTTAAGATTTACTGACCCCCAACGGCCAAAACTACGACACAATACTTACTAAGTACGAAGAATCTAAAAAAAAACTTAAATAAAAGCACATAAAACGAATAGAAAAGGAGAACTACCATGATTGAGTAAACTTGATTGGTTATTGAGAATACAGGCGACTATAAATATACCCACTAAAAATCTTAACCAAATAACTCTTATTACATAGTTAGTTAAATACTTGTTGTTTTTAGAGATAGTTTTTTTTGTGTTTGTAGGTAGTAACGGAACGTCCGAACCCTAAACTCAGTCTGACCTAAATATACTAAGTTTCTAACAGGATTCCTCGAAGGTTTATGGTTTTTGTCATCTTATAACTTTGTTTTTTTGTAACACACCGAGTGGGTTAGTGATAAAGTATTTCTGTATTTCTGTTTTTCTGTCTTTACTGCTAATTATCAACTTTAAAATATATCAAAAAACGAATTTGGTACTAAGTTGACCACATTAACTTTCAAAATTAGATTAGAAAGCAACTGATCCATTGTTTTGATCAAACGCCGTCTCCGGATATTAGCAAGCCGAACAAATGCAGATTCCAACAAAATGGAACCTCGCAGGGAACTGCGCCGTTGAACAAGGAAATATGATAATAATATGTTTCATTTGATTTGACTTGAGGCGGCAGGGTGTCTTCAAATTTGATAATTGATAAAAAGCTTTGATTACAAATATAAATACTCATATTTTCGTGAATTATTTATAACCTATTAAACACTTTCAAAATTATACAAGGCTTTGAACGTTTAAATTTGAATATAATTAATATTAATACTAAAACATATATTTCCTCCTTATTTCACAGAAAATTATACTACAGCAAATATGTATATACCTACTATTGCAAAATGATCAAAAACATTCGTATACAATTGTGAAATATCATCAATTGTTTATTTTATTGCCACATATTGAGTGAAGTAACACGAAATATCTACCAAAACAAAGGGAACAATAAATTATTATAGCCTCGGGATAAAAGAGTTCCCCAATTTATCAATTTTTGTAAATCACAAGGAAAGTTTGTTTTAGGGATATAATATTTTTACAAAAAAAAAGGGAGCGTCCTTACAAATCATTTTAATGGATAATTAACTTTAAAGGGTTAATGTTAATGACTTTTTCCAGAATTCACGAGACAATTGTGACTATTATTTCATTAAGTTGACTTTGACGATGTTTTTTGCCTAAAATTTTAATATCATTCTCTGAAAACGTAAATTAAACGAGAATATCTTTCTTTGTTCCAGATATTTCGTTCCCGTTACATCCAACGTAGATAAAGATCTTTTTAAGACGATGTTGAAAAGATGCTTGAAGATGCACAAGTTGTTTTTGTGAAGGGAAGCAAAGATTCGCTTGTGAACGTCCTCGCAGAATGCGACCCGAGCGTACCGGACTAACGTGATGCAACTTGTAATGCTAAACTTTTTAATCATGTTCGACATAGTGTTCATATTCTTTCTGTTCCTGATTGCGGTGACGTGCGCGATGAACTACATGCCGGCGAAGAGTAAGAGACAAGAGGTGATAGAGGAGGAAGTGGACGATGACGTCATTCCTCCGCCTCCTCTGTTCGACGACGACTGCCTGCCGTGTTCCAGCCGGGACACGTACGTCGTCATCCCGCCACCGCTGGACCACGTCGTGAACGCTAAAGACGGGTGTCCCATACACGTGGTGTAGAATAAGCACTGAATAATATGTAAGGCACTTTCTTTATTTATGATGTTAGACCTTTGTATTGTTCACCCTTGAAGCTGTCAATGCAGTAACTGATCACAGGGTCATATTTTCATTTCCAACTGAATAATTTGCCCAAAAATTCATAAATTAGAAAAACATTTTAGTATGTCCTAATAAATAATCAAAATGTGAAGAGAATCATATATATTATATAGAACCAATAAGTTAGCATACATTTATTTTATAATAATCCTGCAAAGTAAAACGCTTTCAAAAGCAATTGAATTTCTTACTTATAAATAGTTGGACAAGTGAAACAGTTGGGAACGAAATTTCGACCATTTGGAGGTAGGTAGCCATTAATCAACCTATATTTAGCAATTCTCAGAATTTTTTAAATATTGAATATTACTGATAATATTCTCGGAAACATTCGATCGCATTGAGAATGATCTTAAGCCTTTATTTTACTGCACTTTGTCTTAAACCATAATTGTTTGTATTATTTTGTTTTTAAATGGGCCCTTTTTGATACTCTTGGTGGGTGGTGTAGGATCGTTTGTACATGACTCTTACACATCAGTTAGTGGAATGTGCACTTTTTCTTACGAAGTTTTCTCTTTCACCATAAGAGATTTGCAGCAAGCACAAAAGCTTATCTAATAATATTATGTTACTGCACACCGAACTTTACCTGTATAACTCGCGATTACGCTCAAGTTGAATCCACCGATAACCACTCTCTGGGCCGCTGACGCTTTTGTTACTAAATGATACTCCTGTAATTCACGGGATCGTATCATAATATATATATAAAGTTCAAAATACAAATGGTTCATGGGTGTGTAATGTTTAGCATAAAAACAAATGGTCTATTGATCATTTTACATAACACGCATTGCATAATTTCGATCTGTATAATAAACCATAGATATAAAAGTCATGGTGCATAAAACGAAATGCATTATTTCAACAAATATAATGTTTATAAACAAATTCAATAATATATATTTCTAACGGCTTTCATTACTATGAATGTGGTCACAATTTTAACTTAACCTAACCTAGTTAGAAGAAATTGACTTAAAATGCATAACAACACGAAAATTATAGTTATACTAAATGTGTGTTATGTTATTCGATCGTATACCAGATAAAATGCTTTTCGTGATTAGTTTTATGAAATTATACAGAATGTTTTATACTAATTGAACATAATACCCATGGTTCATAATATAAAATGGTTTTATTTCAGAAGCTGTAAACTTTATAGGATTATTTAATTGGTAAAGGTTATAACACCATTTTCTTTCTTTTTTCAGATCAACGTAGGAGTTTATTACGAAGAAGCCTTATGAGAATGTAGAAGTCGAAAACAAAATGTAGGCATTTTTTACCAATTTGTCATGTATAAGTAAAAAATCTTGTTACGTAAGACTAAGAGGTGGAATTTGGGACTCAAGTGAATGGTATGTAACAGGCAATTCGGTCATAAAAATGTAGAAAAGGTACCAAATGTTAAAGTGCGTCTCTCGCTACACTGATTTCTCTTCCTTCAGCTTAAGTGCGTTAGGTATTATCGAAACTAAACAATAATTATGTCAACAGTCGAGCGAGACGCCCAATAAATCATAAATGAAGCATGAACGATATTCGGAATATATGCGTCTAACTTTATTTTCACGAGTGACAGAATATGTAAGTAGAAAGGAACTTGGAACCCTTTTAAAGACTAGGCGTTGCTTCCAGAAGTTTTATTATATTCTATAATTGAGTTAGAAATCTACAGACTTTTAGAAACGTTCGGAAACAAAGTTCAGTACGATAGAAAATGGACAGTCAAAAGAGCCAGTTGTTATTGCAGATTAACGCGCTGCTTAAATACAAAAGCGCCACAAATCAAAAACAGATACAGTTTGATTTAAAACTTTAAATGCAATACAAACACATTTTGATTTGTGTCGTTTTTGTAGTAAAGCAACGCGAACGTATACGAGCGAGATAAACGACTTTAATATACTTAAAATACTGTCACATAAATATAATAATATTTAATTTTGCTTGAAAATGCAAACAGGTTGGTTAGGATTCAGTGTAGCGTGGGTCATACTTAACTTTATTTGTAGAATCGCTCTTCAACATAAAGAAACGTGCGATATTTACTCGTTGTTTTTGATCGATATAAGTAGGCACATAGGAAGTAAGAATTCAATTGTGTAGTTTTTAACACGTAATGCCTAATGGCTGGTATAACCCAGAAACTCATTGCGAAATATTATAATTCACGAAAAAGAGAATATCTTAATTTCAATTTGGAAAAGATTAATTGGCAGGTTTTGTTGTTTGTTTGGGCACTTGAGCAGATTTAAAAACTCATACTAGTAGGTTTTTATTGGTGTTATGGTTGTTGTATTTCGTTTTTTGCTAGCGTTTTCTAATAATATTGACTTCTGTTAGTCCAGTGCACTTGCTAAGAACTTTGGTTCAATCTGTACAGAGACTATTCAGTTCGCCACATAGAGGTTTTTTACAAGACTATAGAATACACAGAACCTCAATTTACTTGTGACAATTGTGGACGAAAGTGCTATTCCGGATTTAGATAACTTTACGAGTACTGTGACCAGTGCCACCCTTTTAATATAAAATTGGTCTTATAATGATAAAAGGCTTGAAAAGAAGTGCCTCTCAGCAACATTGCATCTTTTAAGACACAATTATAGCAGAGTACAAAATTTATGTTTCCTTTTTCATGAACTAAAATATTTTGCGTGAGATTGGGCATATAATCTTAATATTAGTTAGCAAATTGATCTCCATCGTGTTTATCTTGAGTTCTGTAGTGTCCATGCTCCATCAGATGTTGCTGGTAAAGCGAGTTTAGTGTGTTTTAGTTGGCTCTTGTACCAAAGGTACTTTACGGCAAGGTGTTCACATTCCGTGTTCTGCACGTGCTTTTTAAGATAAATGTGACTGAATAATAGATAACATAGATAAGATTTATATGTTATAGTAAATATTAACCCTATGCTATTTAAGCTTGCAATCTTAATGGGTTTATAATTGTATGATTTTTCTAATCTTTTTAGTAGGTAATATGATAATTATGGATATCACTGTAAAGGCCTAAAATATCATTTATTGACTCATTACTCAGTTGCTTAAATGATCACGTTTAAGATTACTCTTATACCGAATGAAAAATAATAAATTTGTTAAATTAAGTTAAATATTTGTTGACTTTGTTGTTAGCAAAATAAATTTAATAAAATTACTTACTATTGCCCGTACCAATCACGTCTAAATTCAATTTAGTTTCATGATAGCTGTCACGAAATCCCGAACTTTTTTTGTTGACGTGGTGACGGGGTATCTCAGTGGTGTATTCTTTACAGGGTCTAGGTATTTATTTTCTCTTCAATTAGTGCGTTTGCTTGAATTTTAGATTTTGATCTGTAATTTTTATTTTGAAAAAAATATCCCTAAAAAAATACTATACTATTAAGTTTACGTACTAATTGAATCAAAATAAAGATAGGTAGTCTGGAAAACTTACTCACACAAAGTTAGTATGAAAAGACGATACCCTCCCCGTCGCTTGTTTTTAGTAATTCTTTAGATGGTAAATTTGAAGACATTACTTTAGTTTTTTTTTGTTTAAAGTAGTAGTTTGTGGTTACGAGGGAACATTCTTTAACATCATACCTACTCGAGTTACTGTTGAATTGAGACAAACATAATTTATGCATTTAATTTAAAAAGTAATTGTTGAATGATATTGTTTTTTGATATATATATAAGTAATTGTTGGGTGATTTTTTTCAATTTAAAATGAATGATGTGAACCCAAAGCTTGTAAGTAGTTGATTTTAAATTCGGTTAATTATAATATATGCCTTTATAATTGCGCAAATATCCTGTCGGTATGCCATCAAATGAAGTAAATACATTTCATTACGGATACTTCACCAAATTTGTTAGTTTTGAACTAATCACACTATTCGATTAGATATATTAGATACATATAATTTCTTCATAATAACACCAATAATAAATTTAAAATAAATAGGAACGCAACATTTAAACTTGTCGTTAGATTTTCATGGTATTTACAACAAAACCCGTTTACAATAAGCTTTATATTAGAGTTAAGACTTATCATAATAATAAAAAGACAATACATGTATTACGAAAAGTTTCTCATATCATTTGAATTAATAATGAATTAAACACATTAGAAATTAATTTTAATTTAAATGATAGTTTAAAAAAAAATGTTGTTTTTTCGTGACCGAATAAAGTGTTTGAGGTAAATAAAAATGAGGTAAAATTTATTTAAGAATTCAAATAATTTACAAAATGATTTAGTTATATTAGATAATGGATTAAATTTTTAAAACTGTTTCATTTTATAGATTTAATAAGCTTCAAGTAGTAGGACACCAGGAATCAGGAAAACATTACACTATATGTGATATATACACAATGTATAAGACGTAGTTATGGAGTTGTTTTTAATTTATTGTTATACGTGCGCGAGAGCATATTGATGTAACTAATAAAGTGCACTACAGCAGTGTCGTCATATCAAACCTGCAGTTTTATTTTAATAAAAAAATATTCCATAATTTAATGATCAAACTTAGAAGCCATTGCACATTTAAGTACCTTGTCGCAGCAAACGGAACTCAACATGTATGGGATGACATTCACATGCGTCACGATAAATCACGTGGTCAATGTCATCCCATACGTTAGAAGCGTTCTTGGCTACGGCCCCAGGCTCATTTTGCTTCGCCTTATGGTGGCACTCCACTTGGAGTAAATATATACGTTATTTTTTTTTATGGCATATGAAGGCAAACGAGCACACAGGCCACCTGATGGTAAGTGGAAACTGTGACCCATAGACATTCGCATTCACAAGACCGCAATCCTGAGACTGCTAATGCGTTGCCAACCCTGAGGACTAAGATGGAATGCCTCTATGCTAGTCATTTAACCGGCTGTCTTATCCCCAAACCGGAACACAACAATGCAAACACTGCTGCTTGGCGGTAGGTTAATGGATAAGATGTTGGTACCAACCCGGACGGACCCTGCACAAGGTCCTCCCACAAGTACAAGTAATTTATTGCATTATAAGGCCTCTCTTCTACTGGGTAAAACCATATTGCTTTTAGGAAGAAAAGTCCTTCGGGTTTGAACCTCTCTCTCACTGCTCACATAAGCTCTTATGCGAGTCTAGCCGATTTTACCCGAATCTGAAAGACTTTTAAGACCTATTGCACTGTACCTTGTTTTCCGATAAGGTTTTTTAAACAGTAAGATTATTCTAATTTTTAAGCAAGCGCCGCTCAAGTGGCTGACACAACGTTGGCACAAAGGTAAGCACTGTGTTTATTTATGAAGTACAAATAACTTGCCAAACTCCACACCTTAATAATAACGGAGCTACACTTTGTGAAAACTTATTGTATTGAACCCATGTGTGAGTTCATTAAGCGAGCTAAAGGTCGGCAATAAGGACGTGATTTAATAATAAATTTGTCTTACAAATAATATAGTTGAAAGTACTTACATTATTTTAGAGTTCCCGCGTAGATAAAAATAATAATTTTAGGAAATTATACTGCATAAGATCGTCTACTTACATACCTACAGGATGATTTTGAACCTCTAAAAACATGACATCCTCCCACTGGTTTCGAAATCGGTTAAAAAGCAATAAAAACTACTCCACCGCTATCTCACGAGTATCTCTTCGCCTGTCCATAAGATTCAAGTGGGAAAGGTCAAATTTTAAATCGAGCTAACTAAATCTATTCTCGGTTTGAATATTGGAAGCGATAATGTTCTTGTTAAAACACAGGGCGTACCTATTTTTAGACACTGTTACTTAGAGTGATCAAAGCCATCTTTTTATTACAAAGAACCTTATCGTACAGAAAAAAACAATTAGTATTCCAAGAAGCACTCATTCTGATTTATTACAATCTATTCTATTCAGCTGAGCACTTGAAATAAACGAAGGACGAATAAAACGTCTTACAAGCCACTTTAATTAATAGGCGAGCCAGCAAAGTGTCAAGATAATTTTGGGTTTCTCCGATAGCACCTGTGCCAAAAGTTTGACGGCAAATCGATAGCTCGAATGCAGCGAGCGAGGCTTTCAATTATCTTGTGTATTATACAGGTAGGTTCACTCGTATTATACGGGATGAAGAATATTACATACGACCACGTATTCCAAACGTGTTCAGACTTTATATGGAGCGCCATGATGTTTTTGGATAAACCATTATTTTTTCATAGAATGCGCGTATCTTGTCAATAATTTACTTTTCACTGCGTCCTGACAATACCAGATATATTATTTATAGAGGTAATAAAAATAGATTACCCTCGTGGAAAATACATCCAGGTTTCCTAAGGTTAGTAAGTCAGTTTTTTTGCTCGGTTTTATGACCTTATCCTTTAGTTGTTTATTTAAATACATTGCAGCAAGAATGCCTTAAAAATAAGGTGATTTTAGGATGTCCGTCAGTTTATTTAAAATTACCCTCGATTGTCTCGTAAAAGTAGGCATATTATATTTATGACATGGAGAAAGCTAACGAGTAGGTAAACAGCGCATCTGATTGTAAAGGAGCTCTAGACTGGTTGTGGTTAAAACCTGAAATTCTTATAAATATGTAATTCTTTCGATTTTTCCCACCGGATAGAACTGTCCCACTTCACTTAACTTTAAATGAGATTGTGAGCAGTGTGCTTATACTGGTACATGAACAGGTATGTACGCAACTATGTTCTAAATAAAATCTTTATGCTCTCCGGTGCGCGAACATTGTCGATTTGTTGACGACCCCGGCTCCGGTTGAAATCGCTCGTGAAATTTCACGACCTGTACGTATCGGGTTGCAAAATAACAAAATCGTTCATTGTGAAAGCCCTATTTTATAATTCTGAACAGAATACAAAGGAAATCAATTAATTAAATGAATGATTCCTTTGAACAGCTTCGTGAACCATTCTTTGATATTATTATTATTTTTCATATTTATTATGCTTTTGGACTTGACGCGCACATATTAATGTTTTAGCGTCATGTAACCATTTATTCTGACATTTACACAGCGTGACCCTATTTAAAGAAATAAATACGAAAGATGATTCACCGAATAAAAGTGCATAGAAGAAATTTGTACGATTCAAACTCGTATTCATTAGCCCACAGCAACTAAAGTTTACTAGAGTTTAAGTTAAGAAACACATTGGTTTAATGATACAATTATCAATCAAAAACAGGCGATCCTTTTATTTATTTATTGCAATTTTCAGTGGGTTTTCTGACCTTGTCAGATCGTGTGACCGTCTCTTCGATCCTCGCAATGTGTCCACATTGCGAGGATGGAAGAGAGTCGCTGCCAGTCGTTAGACAAGATGAGTCGTTGAATGGAAACCCAGAGCCGATACTAGAGGGTGCGGCAGACCCGGAGCTGGATGGACGACATTCGACAGCGCGGTGGTCGGGACTGGATGAGACGAGAAGATCTCCAAGAGTGGAAGAAGAGAAAAGAGGCCTACATCCAAGATTGGATCACCACAGGCCCCCATTATGATGATGATTATGATCAAATCGTAGTCCCAAAAAAAACCTGTTTGTCCAAAAAACCCAGGCACCCATATACATAGTGTTTGACCGCGTGGACAAACATGAATATAGCACTGCGCATTTAATACTGTAGGATAACGAGTAAACAATAGAAAATAATCTACGCATATGTGGCTGTAACAATTTGCTTCGCAGAGAGATTTCAATTAAGGCCTCGAAGGAGTACGCGCGTAATGAAAGTGATAAATCAGATGAACAATTCTACTCCGACTTTATTTTTACAGCCCCCGAGTTAATATAAACAAGAGGAGTGTTCATGATTCGGCGATAAACCGAGATATAAAGGGGTTATGGTATTTTCGCAGATGGCGTCAATAATACCGAAGTGGCAGTTAAAGTTAGTATCGCTGTTACGGTAGAGATTGTAAATCGCTCGTATAAAATGGCGTTCTCTTTTCGGATTGATAGGTTAAAAAGGTTGAGGCTATTATAATAAAAACACAAAGTTTTAAGTGAGTAGACAATCCCAGTATACAAATAAAATCATGCTGTATTTGAATTTATTGGGGCTCTACATTCAACAGCAAATCAAAAATTGACCAACATTGCACTCAAAAATATACACCGTGTCCAATAAGTTTGCATACAGTTTAGATTCTCAATAAAATAAATGTACGAACAGTTAATACAATGAAAAGTATATTTTATTAATGGCACACTTATGTACAATATTTACAACAAATGTTTCGGAATAACTCCACCTTTAACTTTTTTTACTAGCTTCAAACGTTTCTCAAATGAATCACACGCGGCACGCACCGCTTCCATTGGTATTTCGTCCCAAATATGCTCGATAACCTTTTTGAAATGATCCAGGTTTGCGATTTTATAATCATGTAGTTTTGAGAGCATGTACGACCACACGAAATAATCTAATACGTTCAAGTCCGGAGAACTGGGTGGCCATTCATGTTTCGGCAGAAAATCGGTCAAATTAGCCTGACACCAAGCTTGAACAGCGTTTGCCGTGTGTGAAGGAGCTCTGTCTTGTTGGAAAACATAATATTCGTTCTCAAACATCCTTTTTAAATTTGGAGCAACAATTTTCTCCAAATCCTCGGATTTATAGTATTGAGCATTGATTTTAACGCCTTTATCGATAAATACTAGAGGTAGTTTACCCCGCTTACAAACTGCACCCCACACCATCACCGATGGTGAGCTCTGGAACCTAGGAACATTTTTCTGGTTGTCCGGAATGTCTTCTATCATTGGTGCCCACAATCGATCATTTTGGGCGTTATGAGGCTGTTCTAACACGAACAGTTTCTCGTCAGAAAATACAAACTCATCCCCTGCGTGCCAAGAAAGTATTATGTTGGATCTTTGTACTCTCTTTTTCTTGGTCGCTTCGGAAATGCCATGAACTTTCCGTTTTTTGTAGGCATGGCATCCAAGATCCACCCTCAAAATATTGTGTACCGATCCTTTTGAAATTTTCAGCTCAGCAGCCAATTTTCGGATAGAACGGTGTTTTTTCCGCCGAAGTCGCTCTCTCACAATCTTTACTACTCTATCGGTTCTAGCTGAACGTGGCCGACCGGATCTTTTCCTGTCTTCTACTGAGGAGGTCTCTTTATACCTTTTGATTGTGGTGTAAACTAGATTGCGTTTAATTCCAAGGGGTTTTAAGGCCTTAAAGATAGCACCTGGCCTGTCGCCATTGCTATTTTTTTTTATAATGTTTCACGAAACTGTTTCATCGTGGATTAAAAGCAAACTACAAATGCTTGACGTTTGAAACGATTGTATTTTGTTAACGACAACATTCTTTATAAATTAAAATAAGAATTTAATACAGAGAAACATCCAAGCTACAAAATGTTTGCCCAAACCGAGAATCAAACCCGGGGCCGCTTGTTCGTAGGCAGGGTCACTCCCACTAGGCTAACGCGTTTTTATGGCTTTAATTAATAAGCTTTTGGGATACTTTTGAGCACAATGTTGTTTAATATATCGTTGCCGGGTGACTTATATTTGTACCTAGTTAAAAACATACCAAAAGTGCAATTATATATGGAATAGGGTAAATAGTAAAAGAGAATACTTTAAGTACATGAAAAATGCGCACACTATACATAATATCAATTATGTAGGTAAGTATTGTTTATCCTTTGTAGCTCAGAGTCTATGTTCTACTTGGTTAAACCTATATGCTTTTGAAATGCTATCGTATTGTCAACGTTATGATAGCTGTTATTTACTTGACGTCATGGCAGCCGAATTAAAAACAATAAGATACCATGACAAAAGAAATAAAGTATTACCAAGTAAAATAGAGCCCCAATTAAATAGATAAATTCGCTAAATATTACAGGGAACCCTTTCTTTAATATCTCTTAGACTGTCCAGTCCAACAGATTTTCATGAAACCTAGCTAAAAACATTACCGATTAAACGAGTTTTTTTTTTTTTTAAAACCCTCTCACGTGTTTTAAAAATATTATACATCCATCTCGTCAACGTGTTGCAATCAGCCTTTTCGGTTACACGCAAATCAAATTTCACGGGCTCGTCCCTTCCGTTTGTTGTACAATTCCAGAGCGAAATATTGGACACTAATCACGCGCGCGGCTGAAAAACGAAATACAGCTTGGGTTTAGGATTTTATTGCTGTTATGATAGCCAACTGAGGCACGGTTTGCATGATACAATGAAATTTTGTAGCTTTGTACGTTTGAAGCATTCATATTGTAGGTACTTACTGAGATTGAATGCTGCTGGATGCTGCTGCTGGTGGTGCTGTTAAGACATTTCTATTATTAGAAAGCACACTAAATTTGCATACGTTTATATTCATTATACAGGGTTATTGGTAAGTCGACCTATTCCCCTCTAGGGGTTATGGGGGAGGTCATTTGCAATCATTTTGGTCACATAATACCCTACGCAAAAGTTATTATTTTTTTCTGTTTTTGTGTCATTTATGTTGGAAAAACTGATCAAAAAAAATTTTTTTTTTTCTTTTTGGTCTCGCATTCTTAAACGTGTACAGATAATTCTACTTATAATATTGCATAAGAACAGCAATTTTACCTTGCACAATAGCTATTAAAAAATTAATGATTTTAAGAGCTATTATTATTTTTTGTAATTTGCTTTAGCAAAAAACTTCAATTTAAATTATCTCAGAAATGGTATCACGTCGATCCGTTGAGGCTTGAACTGCAAAGGCGGGACCAACAAACAAACACAATCTCACCTTTTTAATATACGTGATGATAATACTGTATGTAATACACAAATCTAGCCATCTATTGTACTAGATAAAACAATATGGTACAAACAATATTGTTTTCAACTTGGCGGCCATTACCATCACATAACGAAGATTAGAGCTATCGTTACATGGACAATACGATAACATGTCAAAAGCAAGAAGGTTTTACCGTGTACAATCTCAGCCCTGACTGTGTGCCTTCGTCCGACTCCGTGGAGTGGACAGGCTTTTATACGTGTAAATAATGTACCGATAAATCTCGGTTCTTGTATTTCTGGTTCATATTTGCTTATACTCTTTTAGTAGGGTGTATATCGGTTGATCTTAAATTGTTTGGCCTATTTTTGTTTCGCTACATATTTCGTTGCATACCAAAGTTTCGTCTAATGATTTCAATGTCGAAAATTGTTTCATCGAAATTGTTTTGCAGAATATTGTTTGGTGGAAAAATTGTTTAGTATAACATTTGTTTGGAATAACTTTTTTTGTCGAATGATTTTTGAAACAACCGGTGACAGTGAGGCGAAGTCGACATCGCGAAGCGGAGCTCCTATTTCGCGTAGTTGTGGCGTTTCGCGCCTTAACACAATTTTAACCTAACCTATAGATTAGTTGAGACCTATATATTATTTGAGGCATAGGTAGAGGACTAAAATTGTTTTTTCTTAGACCAACAATATTATAGATATTGCGTTTTAGCAATTTAAATTTGAGACGAAACCATTTTATATATATTTATGCTAATAAAGAAGTATGCCATTCAATAGTATAGGAAATATTTTCCTAAATAAAAAATAAAAAATTGCACATAAAATATTAGGTTATTCGAAGGGCACCCCTTCTATTATCGTCTATTCTCGCACTATTTTGACTTCTTTGACATGTTAACTAATAATTAAATACAAGTCAAAAATTAAGACATAATTAAATGGCTAAAAATACTTTTAAATACTTTTTTATCAGGGGATGTACAAATATAGTACTTAAATAGTATTTTTTCCCTAGCAAGATCCTTAAAACCATAGCCTAAGTAATTCTCATTAATAACTGTCCTTATAGGGCTGAAATAGCCGCTAAAAGCGACTCCAAGTCCCTAAAATATAATAAAAAATAAAAACTGTCCTTATCCTTACAGAATTATAGTTTTTTTCGATTGGCTTCGTTATTTTACGTGTTGTATTAACCTAGTAATAATATCGACAATAATAAAATCTCAGGGTTTTTTGTTAACATAAAATATTAGATGTGTAACTTACTGACCTACTAAGAAACACAAATGACAAATATATAGTCCATCCAAAAGCAACAGTAATAGGTGTACAAAACGCGATTAAAAAACGCTACGCTTACCTTTGCCACCCTTTACTAAAACCAGCTTTGATGTATGATTCCAAATACAATATTTACGTCGTTCTGAGACAACCTGTACCTATAAAACAGATGGCTTTAAAGTAAATGAAAACTGTAGTTATTTGCATTTATAATATTTTTAAACTACAATTCGTGCCCGTCTATTTTAATTTACGCAATTGTACGGTCTTGAATTAAATACTATTAATGTACAATTGTACAGGTAACTTTGCCTGTATGCTTGTTTTGCTTGCACTGCTAAACCGCAGAACCAATTTCGGTATTTGAAACCAAGATAGTTTCGGTCCTGGAGAAGGACATAAAATACTTTTCATCCCGGGAAAAAAGAAAGTTCCCGAGGGTAAAACGATAAATGATTTCTTTTCGAACGGAGTCGCGGGCAACAGTAGTTTGTTATAATATGACGTATTCGATGTAAACACTTAGATAACGTAATTTTCGACACAGAAACTTTTCGCTGACGATCATTATGGTCCCAAATTGCTCTTTTACTGAAAATAATTAACCCTTGACATAATTTGCTGGTAGGCGCTGCATTCAAACAATTACTCGGTCTAATAAAGTACGCATAATTTTGTTTAGTTTAATTTTAACGAGCGGTTTGAACATTAATTACTAAAACTGTTCAGAAATTCTCGAGTTTATTATAAAGCTTTCGATTTAAGTGGCTTTGTTTAAAGTTGAGTTTGTAGTTGTAAGAAAAACAGGACCATTTAATAACGATTTTAACAAAACGTGTCGATATTCTAACACACCAGCGTTGACACAGCGTTTTTGCTGCTAGTCGGCAGTTATTAGCATCAACATGTATAAATCTGAATATTAATACTAGATTTTACCCGTGCTCGTTTATCGCTTTTCTCTCGGAAACTGACCTAAAGTACTTATCTCAAAAAAGCTTGCGTTTCTCCTTGTCATAAAAATAAAGGCGGCAAAGAGTCATGTTATTTCACGTGAAGTTTCTGTTTATGTGCGATTTGTATCTTTCGATTTATTGCGGGCCTCGTATTTTTAAACGGACTCGCAAGCTCGTCCTTTTAAACCAATTCTCCTAGGCAATAATGTACTATTGCGTCCGTTTCCGGCCTAAAAGCATCTCTGTTACAAATACAACTTTCATGGGTTGATGGAGTAAACAGACTTCCGCATTAATAATATTAGTAAGAATCTGTACAGGTAAGTAAGAATTCGTCATGCGCAATCAGTTCCCGTTAATGTTTAAAATAAGATGCGGCATTTTATGTTGCGCCTCTATGAGATAAAAGTATTGATTAAACTTTATCTGTTGATATGGCAATGACCTCACGCTACTACCAACCTTTGCTACGAGCTTTACTTCGTAGCATCCGCTACGATCAAAAGCCATTTAACAAAAAAGTGAGACATACGATAATGCTGGCTTTGTAGTTCTATTTGGTCTTTGCGACTAACGAATGAATGCTGCCACTTTTTGACTCTTTGTGTCGTTGATATCAGTGCAAGAGATGGTAAAGTGGGTCCATATTTGTGACATTTCACTTGAAAATGGTGACCGTGACGAAGCGACCTATCCCGAGCGCATGATAGACACTGTCCAAGTTTAACGTTATAAGTCCTGTACATTTGCCACTCCTATCCGATGGAGCTTTATAATATGGTCACCATTAATAAAAAAAACGGTTTCAGCAAATTTCGGTTAGAAGAGCGTACACGAGAGTGTAGGACGGAAGGTTGTTTTAAGTGCTATTAGCACTGTAAGTCGCTATTTAGGGTTATATCGTCCCCGTAGAGCGAAAAATCACTAAGTCGTATTTAGCTAATTTGAGATACGGAGGTTCAAAGTTATGAAATTAAAAAAAAATCTTACGTTTCTTTGGGATGACATAATTATCTTATTATAGTCTCATCGCAAGAATATTAATATTTCGGTATAAGCTCCAACTGCCAAATCGAAGCAAGTAGCTTATTTTGCAAGTGATAAGCGATAATTACTATAATCATTTAAATTATGGACCTAAATTTCAGTTAGTGATTTTTAGACTAGAGTTAGTGAATTGTCATTCATTTTTAAATTATTAATTAAGAAAATAAGATGATCGAAAGTTCACTAAAAATACTTAGTTAATTATCGATTTCATATTTTGTAGCAAGCTTAGCAATTGTCAGGTAACTAAGTTGTTTTACTGAATTTGGGAATAAAATTGTGCTCGGTCAGAAGCATAACTGAATAAGGCAAAAATAACTAAAATGACTTAAGTAACCACTTTGGCCGATTTTATTTTGGTATAAATTCATTAAGTAATTTAATTAATTTTAACTTCAATTCATGCGCAAAAACAAAGAAGTAGTGAATTTACCAACTTTCTAAAATTGGATCCATGACTGCTATTCACATAGCAATAAGACTGAAATTTGCAGAAAAAAAATGCAATATCGGTGGCATTAAAAAGTCGATTTCGACATTTTGGAACTTGGTGACTTTTCGCTCTACGGGGACGATATTAAGAATATCATAGTCTAGTGAATAGGTACCAAGGTTTGCATTGGATTACCTATTGGTAGAGTTCCCGGAGAATTAGTTACTTCTCGCTGGTAGAAATGTCAGATATATTTCGTAACTATTGAATTTACATATTCTGCTACTTTTAAAAACATTACCGAATTTTGAAACAAATAGTTACGGATGCCATTATTCACGAATACCAAATAACGGTTTACATACGCTTTAATTGCAGTGGCATAAGCTCCAAGTTAAATAACTGCTGTTTACCATAGCAAGTTAAAAGAAGTGGTCTCTGCCTACCCCTCTGGGAAACAGGCGTGATTTAATGTATGTATGTATGGAAATAGAACAGTAGTTATTAAAATGGTTAACCATAATATAAGAAATTAGTACCCAGCAATAGATTAGTTTCCGCGGACCGGGAGACAAGCTGTAGGGAGTCCTCCAACAAGATGGAGACGACCTTGTAAGGATCGTGGGAAAGCGGTGGATACGAAAAGCACAAGACCGGTCTGAGTGGAGAGCCTTGGGGGAGGCCTATGTCCAGCAGTGGACATCTTTTGGCTGACATGATGATGATGATGAATAGTTTAGTTGACTTTTATTTGCCAATCGATCCGGTTTTTGTAAGGATAAAATGTATTTTTTTAGGCATTGAGAAGGCAATCGAGCAGACAGGCCCCCTGATGGTAAGTGGGATCTGGGAACTATAGTTGTTTGCATTCTCGAGACTAGAAACTTAAGATTGCAATCCTAAGACAGCGAATGTGATGTCAACTCTCTAGACTAAAATGGAATGCCTCTATGCTACCAAAGGTATATGCATGTATGTACATATATGGGACGAACTGCAATCAATAGCAAGTAATGCAACAGAAATGAAAGTCCGACATTCCTACTAAGTGCTACCGTTCTTATACGATAGTATAACTTATTAAATGATAAACTTAAAAAAAAAATATTTTCGGAACATATTCTTAGATCAACAAGATAGTCATCATCCCAATTGAAACAATCAGAAACTTTCGTTAGGGGAAAAACGTAGCGTTTCGAGTATTCAATCAAACCCATTGATATTCAAATATATTATATTTATGAGCATTATTTTTCCTTTTCAGTGCCATAGCTGACAAGTACCATCAACGGTTTTCGAAGCCCAGCAGTCAGTTGTTTCACATTTCATACATTTACATCGTCGTAATTATGTCCTGGCGTCTGGAGCATTTAAAATTGCAGTCGACTGCGGCGGCTTTCAACAGGTTAAATGCAGATTAAAACTGTACCACTTAGCCTTTCTTTGTGTACTATTTTATTACCTGTGGTAGCCGACGAAAATTACTTTTTAAATAAAAAATAAACGCCACTTACTTGAACTGGTGAACCAGGCCCATTGTAACCTTTTCTAGCACTTCAAAAGTTTGAAAATTTTCGTTTGTAATCACTGAAAAGAGTTTGAAAGGCATTTCCGAGCATTGAGTATGTACTCCTTCCCTACACGGAAAAAAAATACTTCTTAAAATAAAGCAAAATTCTTCCATGGAAAGCAATAAAGTTTTAAATATAATCAAACGAATCATATTCTTAAATACAGAATTTTTAGTTTTCTTTTACCCAAGACAATATTTATTAAATAAAAGTAAAATTTACTCTTATTCTAATTCGTCTTTTTCTATTGTGTTAAGATATCCTATTTTCTCAGTTGAAAACAGTGTATGTGCTCATTTGAAAATCTTATTCAGTCATGTCAAGAAACGTAACGTTAAATTTAGACTTTAGAATTGTTCCGGCAAATTAATATGGGTTTAGACGAAAAACAACTTATTAGGTGAAGATCACGCTTTCATTAAATCAAGAATATTATTTGCTTTCTATTAAATAATTTCTATAATTTCAAGAGAAGCTGTGATACGATTAAAGCAAACCCCTATTGGAAGAAGAATGTTATTCCATTGGAGTAATATCAATCGTTTTAAATGAATTTAATGAACTCTTGACTTAAAACATATATTTATCTTTCATGAACATTTTATAGTTTCCACGTAAAAGCAATCCTATCTTTCAGCGATACTAAAATATCTTAGTTTTAAGTGTCCTTCATTTTAATTCAAGAGGATCATGATTTAAGTTAGTGAAATATTTCCTTAAAGTGACAAACGCATCGAATTCTTGTGAGGATATGATTCGTTCTATCTAAGAGAATGCATATTATCATTTTAAGAATACGGTCCTTTTGATCAAGAGTTTGGGTCAACTTTGCCTGAACGATTGATATCGTCATTCCAAAGAAAGATTCTTATTGTAATAACGAAGATTCTTATTGGAAGAATTTCACCTAATTAAATTAAGATAATATTTTCTCACATTGAAATTTTGAATTATGAGTGACTTTAACCGAAGCAAATGAATATCTTTAAATGAAATATTTAAGTATCTTAATTCAAAGAAGTCCTATCTTGGTTCCGGGTACAATTATCTTGGTTTAAGAGGTCATTTATTTACATATAAAATGTATCGTCTTAAAAGTCAGTAACGTGTATGCTCCTGAGAATTTCACGTTATATCCAAGAAAATGTAACCTTAAAGCAAATATGTATGTTTTGTGCCCACTACCTTATAACTCTCCAATAGGAAGCGGGTGATTTTGAAATTTACATATATAACACCATTTAAGGTTGCCTAAAAAGAGTAATATAAGCAAATTAGAGATCGCTACCACTGGTTTTAGGAGGTCATTTGATAGTGGATAACCACTTCATATTAGCCTTAGGTACTTACATGTTACTGGATACTTGTCAGGAAATATCTTTCATTCGCATAACAGGTCAAGGAGTTTTTAAAACTATAACTATAGGTTAGTAAAATTGTATGTACATGGAGAATTGTAAGAAATAAATAAAACGAAAGCTTAGGTTTTGATGTCAGTGGTGGTTTTTAATAAAACATTTTTTGAAGTAGGTTGACACAATAATATGAAGGTTACAATATAATCATATACATACCCAATCAATAGAAAAATATAAATAGTTTTTCCGGGTATTTCTAGTCGTCTGCACCGCACCCTTTTGTCCGCCTTTGTCCGCACTGCGGACAACTGGGTTTTTTTCGCAGTTGTCCGCGGTGTGAACGTCCAGCCATAATAATTCCCAGTTGTCCACACCCTCGACGTTAGGTGCGGACAACTGCACACCTTACCTTCCAAGCTCAAGTAGTTTAATGACGCAAATAAGTTTTCTTTGTAGACGTCAGCACTTATCTCAGTTTTTTTGAGTGTCGTCAGTTTATTAAAGAACGCATGCCAGTTTTTAAATAAATCTGTCTTCTCCGGGTAATCCTCTTCAATCTAAAAAAGAAACTATTATTAGCTGCTTACTATTATTAGTGTCTAATTTTGGTGTTTAATTTGACAGTTCTTATTTCCATCAACCATTAACAATTTAGTTCCTACACATCAAACTTATTAGGGTGCATCCTATATTTAACAAAAAGCATGAAATGTGACAAAAAGTTGTTAAATCCCACAGTATTAGTAAAGGACAAAAATCATGCTAAGACTTAAAACCTGACAGATTTTTATAATGTAAACCATTAAATATGTTTTTTAAGTCCCTCAAATTCACACAACACATTTTTTTTTATTATATACTGACCACCAGTTCCACTGCCCTTCGGTTATTGTAGATGCTCCAATGGGCAATCATATCCTCTATGTTTCTATACTCCTGAGCATGGCGTGCCTCAGCAGTTGCTTTCCACTTTTCTATAACCTCTGGCCATGGTTCATTGTGGGTGCATAGCCATTCTCGGTCTTCTCTGTGTAATTCTAAAAAAAAGTTTAATGAAATATTGCCTTTTATATATTATATAAAGTCAAATTGACCTAGTCTCAAATTGGCTTAGTATGCAATGAACTTGTGTTATTAATATAATTATAATTTTGCATGAAGTTGTTCGTGACGAAACAGCAAACTTCCGCGCATTCCTTTTGCTACCGAGGCGCTCGAAAGCAAGTTGGTACAGGATTCTATTTGACGAAACCCGGGCGCTAGGATCGGATCAAAGCCCTCCGCTCTTTCTTTTTAGCTTTAGATAGGTACCTACGCAGTGCCCGGAGCGCGCGCCTGGGCGCTTGCTACGGTTAGTCCCTAAAAATGGACGGATGGTCCGAAGTTAAGTTTGATACCCGGTATTTAAGCTCGGACTACAATTAATGGGGCTGGGCAGGAATCGACGTAGCTAGGTAACTAGGGCCTTCGCTAAAACACGTGCGGATGCACGGAGCGGGCGCCCGCTACGGACGTTTACATTCAAAACTCACAGAACGCGCGCGGCCAGTTTGAGCTGTACGTACCTACTATTTTTCAATATAGACGCCCTTAAGAAACAACTCTCGGAAGCCTACCCTCATAAATTCTATTCGCGGGTGCATGTACTCCGTAAGAATGGCGACGAAACAGGCATAATAAGAAGTTCTTAGTTTGCCACAATTCAACCGACGCCGCCTTTTTTAACATAAAATGTATGGGCTTAACGTTCAACTTATGCTACTTCCGACGTCGTGAAACGATACATTTACAATATAATTAGTTTACTAGGGTATTAGCAACAACAAATCCAGACTCGAGCGTGAAATTACATTAATGTGTAGGTACTTACTTTGAAACGCTTCAATTACATCCCCTGGTGTACTCCATAATTTTAATAACTCCTCCATTTTAATAATTAGGAGCCGCCGATTAATCCGATTACCAACACTTATTTTATTGTATTTTATACCTAACTTATGCTTGCCAAGGAAGCGCGTCGCGACACTTCGGCTTCGGCTTTCAGTCTGGCGGGAGTGGCGGGGCGGCGCGGCACAGTGCGCAATAATAAAACAAGATGGCGTACGCGTCGCGAAGAGTAGTGTTGTACCATGGATGTAAAACCAAAACCATAATTAACATCGGAAAATTACACAATATTTAGCTGGCAGTATCGAAGGATGAGTTTTAAAGCACTGGACACGTATGCATGAGACATCGTGTCCGCTGTTTAAATAGTTTGTTTTTATTTCTACCTCTGTTTTAGTAATGTAACTAACGGGGTTTTAAGCCAGACTGGAAACCATTGCAAGGGTGTTCAGCCGGAATTTAACGACTAGTTTTTAGATACTATTACATTTTACAAAAAGACATGTTGCGCCGACCCCAAATAAGTTGGGAAAAGGGGAAGAAAATGATGAATGATTACATTTTGTCAAGAATTTCAATGGCTGAACGGCTAACCCATTCGATTAAATCATTTCGACTTAGCCCCAAACCATAACCTATTAAAGGCGTTTTAAAATTGAGAGGTTCCGATTGCGTTTTAACTAAATTGGTCTGTAACCTAATGTAAATACCTACATTCGATTTATTATTGAATGCGTGATAAATCAAAATGTGTAAGTACTTAACTAGGGACTTCCCGATGACTTAGAACTGGGGCCTGTTTTATAAAGCTACAAATTACAATTTACAGGTAACAAAACCAGTTTCAATTTGACACAACCTCGACTAATGACGACCAGCCATTTAAGCAGTGTTGTCAGTTTAGACCTGTAAATTTATAAAAGGTGCCCCTGTTTTCAAAAAAATATTTTGGAAATTTAAAAATTAGGCCAAGCTCGTTGAAAAATGTTTTTACAAAAATATACTTATTAAGTATGGGGTATGGGGTATCGATGACATAGGAAAAAGTAATGATATCCCATCAAACCATAAATGTTAAAAATAAGCCAAGGTCCATATATTCTACCAAAAGTATATAGTAATATATTAAAAGGCGCCAAGTCTGTCACTAGATTGTTAACAGTTAAACTAATTTATTGCCAACTAAATCTGGCAACACTGGTGTCAGATTCCATACATTGTAGGTAACTTATAGTTTTATAAAATACGCCCTTGCTGTTTGGAGCGCTACATAGGTTTTTTTTCGGTCCACGGACCATAAATAAGAAGTTATACCGAAGTCGATACCTACCAGTAAGATCACACCACTATCGAATGATTAATTCTTGACCAGTTAAAAAATTGCATCTCTCATGTGAAGCAATTTATGTTCTCTAACTGATGATTTAGTCGAAAATATAAAAAAAATATCGCTTTATATTAACAAAATATTTTTTGAGCGAAGAAAATGGAACTCTTGCGTAAAATATAACAATTCTCTTGAGCAGAGAAAGTACAGGTTGAAACAGTCAAGAAATGTTCTTTCAATTAAAGAACAAAACTATTGATTTAAGAAACCGGATATTTTACATCAAAAATCAGAAGTTCTTTAACAAAGACACTTGTCCGGGTTTGATCCATAACTTGAATCAATTATCACAAGATTTAAATGTCTTTTCCTAAAACTGTCTCAATTGATAGGAAAAAAAAATATCTTGAACTGAAATAGACATTAAATTAATATCCACGATTCAAATTCTTAAATGAAATGTACAAGTCTTTGTTGAAAAATATATTGCTTGGTTCTAAAACGATATAAACAACTGAAACCAAGAGCTTCAAAATATTACAAATCTTTACCCAAGAAATAATTTTTGAGTCAAGATTTCAATGATTTTGTATCAAGAGTTCAATAATTTTATATTAAGAATTAAAAGCGCTTTGTGCCAAAAATATACAAATCTTAACGCAAGAAAATAAGTACTTGAATCAATAATTCAATTCATTTATTTGAAAAATTAAAAGCGCTTTATGCTAAAAAATTAACTTCTTATTTTAAAATAATTACCTGGTCAATTCAAAAAAACTGATTTCCGTTTGATAAAAAACTGGTTCAAGTAAAAATACAAATTGTTTTAAAACGAAGATATCTATTTTAAACTAAAATAAAACCTATCTTGTTTATAAAAAATATTATATACATTATATTGCCCCGAAATGATTTGGATTACTCGAATGAAAATATTCATATTGTCTTTTTTTAAGAATGTACTCTTGGAACAATACATTTTTGTATTTCTAAATTAAGAAGACGCGGTCTTCTTAAGTGGAGAATCATATTTTTGATAAAGGAAATAAAAAGCTGTCAGGAGAAAATATTTTCGAGATAATATAATGTCTTAGGTTGAGAATATCCTAGAATCTTTTTTTTCCGTGTACCGATAATATTCTCTTGTATGTTAATTTACCCTTTGGTGGTATTATTTCACGAAGGCGAATGATAATTTATTTATTTATTCGTATGGCATTTGTACAATCGTTCGTCTTTAATATCATAACTTAACTACAATGCTAATTTTAGTCCTTGTATCCATTGGATTGAGTCATTTGCTAGGGTGAACAGGTCCGCCGGGTCACCGTCGTACTTGGTTAGTGGGCAATGAATGATAATAAAAATATGTAATTTATCTTCTGTTAAAATAAAATGAAGCTTATTAAAATGTCAAAGATCATCTTACGCGTGATTTTAATTTGATACATATAAAATATGAGCTCCTACCCCAATACCCCACTTTTTTTAGACGAGTAATTTTCATTTCGCGGCTAATTCCGTGCGGCCGGCGGGCAAAACGGGGCGTCGTTTTCTACTCGTTTTGGTAAAAGGTTATTTTTAATTCCCACTGGCAACACCTGCATTTAACAGGCGGAACGCGACGAGAATGGTTCGTGCGAGATTAACATTTGAAAACCGAAAATTTATTGGATGCGTAATTTTCAAGTGTCGTTACGTGTTTAGACCGTCTAGCAACGCGAATTGTATGTTTATAAGCTGCAATGTAAGATGAAAAGAACCTGGATTATTATTACCTACTGCCTTCATTGTCTAAGGTAATACAGAACGATATCCTATACTATAAGTACAGTTTGAATATGACAGATACCGTGGCTCTTGTGCCGCTAAAGGATATGTGCGTTCATCGGTTCAGATTGCCGGAGAAGATTGGCCATCTCGTAGATTTTGAGTATCTAATTTTAGCCTTTTAGTTTTTTTCATGTAAGTTTTTAGACGTAAGTTAGTTTAACTTATGTTGATGAAACGTTAGAGAACCCAATCAAACACTAACTGCCGCACTCAGAGACGTCAATTTTTAATGCTCAATTAAAGTTGCTGCCGTCACTTACTTTACTACAGCAATAGAATAAGACAACACGTCACTAAACCAGCCTTAAATTTAATTGACGTTTCTGAGTGCAGCAGTAAAACACTGTTATTTATAGTCCTAAATTTAATCTAAACTAACTAAAACTGTCTATGTAACGACATATGTATGTAAAATAACAGCTTATAAAATTAAACATTTTCTAAACGTGCTTTTAAAATTAGCGAACCATCGTTTAATGTAAATTTATTCTTTCTGTGTATAAATTGACCCTAGATACAATAAGTAATTCCAGTTCAGGCAGATTTAAATATATCTGCCCTATTTACTTACACCCTTCATAAGACCTTATTTATTCTCCGTTATTACGGCTTTGAAGCCGTAAAGGCCACAATACAATTATAAACCCAGTACTTTGAACCCTATTGTAGACCTTGACGATGCTTAATTAATTAACTTTCTGAATGCTAAGCTTCTCGGATAAAATAGAAAATGATTATACAGACTCTGGTTCAAGCGCAAAGTCTCACGATAGATCTTTATTAGAACAATGAATATTATAAATACAAAAGTGGCTAATATCTGTCTGATTATTTTGGTATGACCTAGAAGCCTTGCGAGAATGGACAAAAAATATTTTTTATCCTAGATAATTAAATAAATAATAAATATCAGGAAACAATCTCACACAAATTGACCTAGTCCCAAACTAAGCTCTAGGCTTGTACTATGGGTACTAGACAATGACAAACATACTTATACAGAGAAATATATACTTAAATACATGGAAAAGACCCATGACTCGGGAACAAACATTCGCGCTCATCAAACAAATATCTGCTCTTACCGGTATTTGAACCCAGGACTGCTAACTTCGTAGGCAGGGTCACTACCAACTAGGCCAACGCGTCGTCAATTTGACAGTGTCTGAGGGAAAATTGAAGAATGGGTTCCTTTTAAAACGAAGTCGTGGATAAAAAAGCAAGTTTTCAATCATACCTTTGTTAATAATTATCTTTGTTGATATTTGCCGCGGTCATAACTCCAGACTGAAGTATTCCCAAAGATTAATCGTAGCCCCAACTTGTCTCTAACAGTTTCTGGAATTTTTCGACGTATCCGCCTTGTATTTTTTTTTAAACTACTACGTAATACAAGGATATTGTCAGCTATGTTGTGAAGTCATACATTCCAAAAAAGAGTTTGTCTTATTATAATATAAAGTATATTACCTTAAGTAAACTACTTGTTCCTGTAATAGGTTACAAGAACTGCGTGTTATATACTGTATCGTCAGAGAAACTGCAATACACCTCGGGTCCAGCTGGGCACTCTAAGGGCACGGAAGCCTAAAAATTAAAATGCCCAGGAGTAGAAAGCAAACACAAAATCTACTTACCAGATAAAGTAAATAATATTAAATTCACGGCATATACCAACAACAAAATGCTCTAATCAATTTACTTACTAACAGTATAGACGGACGGGTTGCACCAAATATGGGCTGCAGCACTATCCGTCCATTGGACTGTTAAAAATAGGCGATATTACTAACCGCGAGAATTATTTAGCTACTTCTCTGGAAACTTTGCCTGAGGTGAACCTACTACGAGCGTAGTCTCTCGGTCTAGTTTGAACTATCCCATCACTCTTGTGTGACTGAAGGGGGGAGGGGGCAAATATGCCATAGAACGGCGTAACTAACTCATTTAATAATTAGTAAAACGCACCTTACCAGTTAAGACAGTAATATGCATTTTACTCCATATTAAATTAGTTGGATACGCCGTTTAGCAGTATAACCGACGATATCGAAACAGAGTACTTAGGTACTCTAAATAGTTGATACTTAAAATACAGATTTGGGATTTATTCATGTTTCTAAGGGGTGTGTAATGATCGATATACGTATTTTTGATATACTTTTACTAGATATAACAACGTTTGATATATATATATATATATAATCATGGAATATAATCACTCAAGGGATATAATAAACTTTTTATATAACAACAAAGGAGATATTTTCATGGTGTATAATGTTCACGCTTATACTTCGCTACGCTTCGCTCCCTCCCGCCTTAGCCTTCTAACCTAACCTATCCGAGTAGCTTCTGCCCTGACCCATCTTGCTCGCTCGCTTCGCTCGCTCGCCAGAACATGTTATTATTCCCAAAGTTCCTATTTTTGTCTTTATACTTTTTGTCATATCAATTCATTTGAATTATGCATTCCAGATTATACCACTACTACATTATACCCACTGAACGTTTTATTTTTTTATTTATTTATTTATTTATTTAGTTTTCATCAACTTATTCTATCATTACAGGTTAAATACCTAATGCGACAGAAAAGGCCAACCAAACCCCCTTAATTATTAAAACATATAACATGTAAGGCTGCTTTTTTGAATTCGCTCAGAGTACAATGGAACAAGTCAATTATTATGGCTATTCGGTTGAGAGTAGCGAGTGCGCGCGTGAACGGCGCTCGGGCCAGCAGCTTGGTGCGGCTGCGCGGCAGCGCCAGCAGCGGCGGCCGCCGCCTGCGCTCCACGTACCTATCGGGGGCGCACAGCGCGACGTGTCGCAATACGTCTGGATTGCTATGCTTGCCTCGCAACAGCTCCAAAATATAGACGACCAACGTTAGGTCCCGCCTTGTCTCTAATTTATTATACCCGACCATACCTAAGACAAATCACGTTATATCATATTATGACTGTTCGATAAATAGTTGTTATATGTATTATATTATAAGTTCATTATACATGATAATAGTTAGATCATATCAGAATTTTATTATTATATCCCTTAATCGTTATATCTAGTGAAAATATATCAAAAATACGTATACCGACCGTTACTTACCCGTTTCTAAGTAACACGCATATGAAACTAACTTTTTCATTATTATTCTAAAACAACAATAAACCCAGATTTCCCTTAAAAATATTTCGGTAAATTCAATGAGAGTGGTGAAAATAATAGTCCTTTCGCTCTTTGTTTCGGTAAGGGAATTTATCTCGTCCAATTTGCGACAGCGATCAACGTCGGCCCAACGCGTCGGGAAAAAATTGCATCAATAATAAATTACCCGGGAAAATTTCCCTATTAAGAATTTAGGGCGAAATTCTTCGGGGTACTTACCTACTTAAAAATTTACGCTCGACCCATAAAAGGTTGATGTAAAACATAGAAATTAATTAAGTGTTTCGTGAATGTTGACAAGTAACTTTAAATTTCAAGTTCATTATTGACTAAGGAAAATGAATTTTAGTTGAATGGCTCAGATTGATAAAACTTACTTGCATCTTTTACTTTGACAGCGCAGTGAAGAAAAAGTTACACATGCTAACCTACCTAGCAGCCGTAGACAAGATGCGTTCTGAGAAAGTTATGGTTGTAGAAAAAAACGTAGGATTGACGTAAGCTGTTGTCGAGCGCCTACGTCCTTTCTATATACTTACATACATACACATACATACCATCACGCCTTCATTCCCAGGGTGGGGTAGGCAGAGCTAAAGAATTACCAACAACTCTAAAAACTTGTTGTTAATTCTGTAACCACAATTTGCAAAAACAGGCTAAGGTTTTTATTAGTTTATGTTAGTGACAGGTTGCAAGCCCATCGCCTATCAATACTACAAGCCTTTATACCCTTAGTCGCCTTTTACGACTTCCACGGGAAGACATGGAGTGGCACTATTCTAAGCCGGCAACCACCCGGCAATATACACACGTATTTCTTTATACTTTTTCTTCCGAAAATAGTTTAATTGTGTGTTACGCATCTTGTCTAGGGCCTCAGAACTGAAATAGATTTTAAAGCGCTTCTTGAAATAGGAGTCAACAGTCTACTTTAATTATCTATAATCCAAATAAAAATACTAAACAGATTTTCCGAAACCTACATGTAAAACGATCGTCAAATAAATAACCGTAAATCGTTCCTTTTATGACCGAAAATATGGTTCCTTTTGTCGTGTGAAACTCATTCGTTTTCCAACAATGCATTGTTGGGGCAAACACCCGGTCGGCCGCATTCTCTGTGCAGATTTTGGCTTGAAGCAATTTGGCACTGTGCCCGTTCTTGCTGCGAGTGAGAGCGCGTGTATGTCTGAACGACCCCTGATTACTAGCAACAGTTGTGGTATAAGGCTATTATTTGAATAGCTGTCTGGATTAGCGGTTTGGTCTAGAGTGTGGCCCTGTTTAACCAAACAGTCCAGTCAAAATATGATTTTACGACGCATTAAAGAAATATTAATTTAAACGGATTTTCTCTTCGTTTACACATAATTAATACAATATTTATTAACTTAGTTATATTAACCAACGCTGGTAACTAGTAACAACAAAAAGTTTTTTAATGATCGATCTATCAAGGTCCTGTTAGGCTCGTATGGAAACAAGACCCTTATGCGCAACAATTACAATCACAATTACAATTGTAAGAAACAAACAATATTTTTATTCAGTGAGTTTTAAAATGATCATGTAGTTATTACTTACCTAAACGAATAGAATCAAAAGGAAAGTTCGTTAAAAATAATAGTTTACAACGTGGTTCCTAATTTTACTGTACTTTTTCAGATTGATGTGGTCTTGACGTTGACACTGTGGCCTATAGATCCTTTTGTCAAGGATTTGATTAATGGAAAGGAATGATTTAAAAACAATATTAAAAAAAAAACTATTTTGTTTCGTAATAAAAAAAGGTCCTCAGTTCTTCACCAAGGATTCGAACCCGGAATCACATATGTAGTTGTTTAACAAGTTAGGATGCCACGAAATAAGGCGACATATTTTATCAGTATTGATTATAATATCTTCAAAGGACATCATCGAGTTGTCATACATTTTTGGTCCAACTGTGTAGGTGCCGGCCAAAGAGAAATAATTCTTTAATACGTTAAAAAATGTCCATCTGAGGAGTTATTATGACATAGCAATGCAGATCAGAGATCAGTTTACGCTGGGAGAGCTTTATATCATGTGCATTGTATGGTATTAGTGTATAGTAGCCACGCGATACATTTTGCAGCTTATAAATAGCTTGGGAATATTATTGTTGTTCTAGACGATGGTGATTCCTTATTGAATTGAACGAAGATACACCTACACATACGAGTATACTTTTTATTATCATAACAAATCCCTAAATCACAAGGTTCTCATAAAACCATGGATATTGGTACAATAATAGCAGCTTTGGTGCAATAATAATTTCGTTTTGGTCAGCATTGTCATATTTGGACCAAAAAAAGGCGATGTCCTTACTGAAATTATAAAAAATTATAAACCAGTAGGTCATCATTTTTAAAAATTCACCCACTTTGTGCCACTGTTGTCAAATCTCCGATCAAATTGTAAATTTCTCTGATCACTAAGACTAAAATAACAACGGCGCCCACAAAAAATATAAGTATCATAATTATAACCTCACTATGATTTTTTTATTTCTTGTTCAATTAATATTTTAAAATTAATTATCGCCTTACTCAGAGACATTCGAGAGGCAATTGACACGTTCCATTTTCAAAATTGTGTGTGTAAAATTGTCATTAAGGAACGACTTAATTATCATTAACTAACTGAGGGTGGCCGTAAGAGTTCTAAGTATACGCTTTTGAAGCGTCAGCTAAAACACTGTGACTTCGTTATGTTGTGTCGTGTAAAATGCCGGCCAAACAAATGTTATTTTTAATGGACATTTCTCAGAGCCTGCGTTAATTCTAGCGTTGCGCCTTATTTGCCAGTCCGCCGTCTAATTGCTTCCTGACCGCTCGAGGTTTAACTTTTCCCAGATTGCTACTGGATTTATAGCCTGGAAAGTTTGCCGAGCAACCGGTTATCAATTAGGGAACAACATTTTTCAAGAGTTTGTGCAATTATGCTGCTCAGATTTTCTAGGGTCTATTAAATGATATCTTCTTAAATTTTAAAGCTTGGCTCTTTTCGGTGGAGCAATGGCCATGACTCTCTTTCAAGAGCCTTATCTTTTAGGCCCTGATACGTCTCAAAGTCTAGTTTTTCTAGCTAGAATATCAGGCAAGGCGCTGAAAACGTGGACAATGACACAACGGAATAGACAACGACTAGAAGCATTTGAAATGTGGTGTTGGCGGCGGATGGAGAGGATTAGCTGGACTCAAAAAATTACCAACGAAGAAATACTTGATTAAAGAGAAGAGGGCTTATTGGAAACCGCTGGAAATAGAAGAGGGAAGATGCTAGGACACCTTTTATGACACGCAAATACGGAGAGAGGAAGGCCAAGGAGATCGTTCATGGATCTGACAAAAGAAAAACCAGACGCCGAGTCGTATCAGGCCCTAAATATATAATAGGTAACTGTAAAAGAAAAACACAGTAGTTTATTTTTTCTCAGTACCTCAGGACTTTTTAAATTTACTGGCACATGCAACACGAGGAGAAGTTTAAGCAGATTATTTCAAAACTTATTTTATTACATTTGTCAAAGTGACTTTTGAAGTTAGTTGACGAACCCAACATTATTTTTGGAACTAATGAAATGTAACATGCCTATGCCTATGTTATATGTACTATGTTGTAACAATTGTAATATTTCTTACCTACTGATAAAATGCGCTGAAAAAATAATAATATGAGAATATGACAGGTTATGCGTAACATTTTTTATATTAGTCTCAAAGAGCAGTTGACGATTTCACGACATGAGAATTTGTATAATCAGTTTGCCAAAATAAAATAAAATAAAGGGAACCGCAAAAAAAACATGTACGTTACAGATAAAGAGCAAATTGCTTCATGGCTACCTACTCGTAACTTACGTCTAACCCGATGAGCAAATTAAATAAGTTACCTTCTCTATGTCCGCAGTGTCCCTTGCTAACCTTGTCCGCCATGTTGTTATTATTAGGTTATGATATCGGTTTTTCGCATGTAAGAAATATAAATCAAAACATACTTGATGTTATTTATTCGCATCTTATTAGAAGTATTGATATTTAAAACATTTTGCTCATTTACGTAGACGTTTATAATTTTACTTATACAAAACATTTCGGTGTACAGGTACTTATAGAAAACAAAAGACTAAAGGTCTCATTACTCGTTTCAAAAGCATTTGCGAAACATGACCCGCGAAAATATAAGACAGTGTCGCTTCCAATGCCCCCTCGGCGGGGCGACACGTTTCAACCTTTTCATCGTAATGCCTATACTAATTAAAACTCGTTCCCCTCACGTTTCCCCTTTTCACACTTTCGGTACCTACCCACAACTCGATTTCCGTTTCTTTTTGGAGGTATATCGGGAGACTCGGTCCTGAATATGTTATGGCAAGAAAATGTGAAAGAAATTTCGTTACGCCCAAAACAAGGGTCGCGCTCGTAATAAGATGGGAATGCGCTCGCTCGTGTCTAATATTTACTCTTTTGCTTCGAGTATCGACTTCGTGTTCTGGTAAACTTTGAACCAGTTCCCTGTATTGGAATGAGCTGAAATTTTGATGAGCCCATGTACACTTAAAAACATTATAATATTAAAATATCTGTGTTCTAATCTGATGATAGAACTAAATAAAGGCTATAGGGTCAACTATCTATCTATCACGGTTTGTGAGATATAGCCTGGTGACTGACAGATGGACAGACAGACAGACGGACAGTGGAGTCTTAGTAATAGGGTTCCCTTTCTTACCCTTTGGGTACGGAACCTTAAAAAGTAACCTTACTTCGAACATTGTAATTATCGGCGAGAACCTGTAATTAGCTCTTAGTATCTACTTTTAAGTTATTTATTTTGTTTTAAGGCTGTTGGTTTTTTATAAATAAATAAATGTTTTTTTTAAAGATTTATCCTATGTATATTTATTGCAGCTCGCTGCTTTATTTTTACAAATACGCCAAACAAAGATAATAGACAAAAATATACAACTTAACAAAACACTCGTTGTAACATTAGTAAAACTAATGGGATATCATTAAACGGGTGAGTAACGGCCACATTGTTGTTTGCTAGTTTAGCAAGTTATCCCTTTCGCCTTATTTACCCAGCCCTTTCCTACTAACAATAATAACGCATCGTCATTAATCCGATAATGGGCACTCCCAAAATTGCCCGGCAATTTATCATTTTGATGGCCATTTGTTGTAATGTCATTATTCATTTCGATTCTAGAAAGCAGAGCGTTGTGGTTATCATCGCATTGCGATTGGGTATACTCGTAACTATAGTTATAACCCAACCTAACCTAACCTAAAACGCCTGATTCAATTTGTTTCTCTTCCTTTAGGTAGCTGTTTCAAAAATAAGATTGATACAAACTTTATTTTCGTTAGACAAGAATCTAGATATATCTAAATTTCGACAGCAGTTTTTAACAAGAAAGAAAGTGTCGAAGTAAAAACGAAAGACTGAGAGTTAAATTTCCCAAAGAATTTTCAAATCGGTGCAATAGTTTTTGATAATGATCGTGAAGATACAAAAATGCATTATCTTGATCTTCTTAAAATCAAACCTCTTTCGCGAAGCGAAAACACCTGCGAACGGGCCTAAGAATATACTTAAGTAATATTTTCATTATTTAGTCGGAACAAGAGCTCGATTACACGCTCTATGCCCTGAATTATTCAACTCTGCTAAGTAAACGCACCTGAACCTAATCCTTTTAAGCGTACAAATCAATCTGCTTTACGTTTTATAAATATAACTTGGCGTTTTCATAAAACCCTTCCAAGCGTAATTTTACGTGGCGTTTTGAACCTTTTATATAGGTCTCTTAAATTTGCTTTTAAGAGTATAAACGTTCAATTTCAAAACATTTAAAAATAATTTGTGCTGGAAAATGTATTTTTGCATTTCAGATTTTAAAGATGGTGGCGTCGTTTATTTTGATTTCGAAATTCAAATTAGTTTTAAAATAGATTTTTGAATTTTCGTGCTCACAGGTAACGTATTAAAACCGTGGATGGGCAGACTAGAACTGTCTCTTAACATTCTGGTTTATTTTAGTCTCTTGTTATATATTTATTTGTTATATCAATTATATATACAAAATAAGAATTTAAAAAAACCTTATACCTTTATGACGGTTTGAGCCCATTACATAATATTATATGTTAATACTATCCTATACGAAAAGCTAAAGAACGAAATCCTTTTAATTGATATAGATTCCTAAAAACATTGTACTGATTTTCTAATTGACTTACATTCCAAATTGTCAGACAACCCTCAGATTTTTCTATTAGAGGTGGTGATATCAACATTATTTGCTAATAACTTGCTGGTACAACGTAATAAATATCGCATTTTTTTGCACTGAACGCTAATAAAAATGAGTTCAAAATGGCGTGTTGTCACTAAACGACGAGCCGGGAAACGGTAAGCTCAGTTTATTGAAACTTTACAAGTGCCAAGCTCAAGGGGGTAATGGGTACTGTCGCTTATAGTACCTCAAGCAAAATCGTTTGCATGACTTTGTTTCTCTGCCGTTTAATAATTAATAACTTGTCAGTTAAGAACTTTGCTACTGTAGTTATATCGACGCTGGAAAAGATATTTGACTAACGCTCATTTGACAAACTTTACAGTAAAGCGATTTAATGTTTGTTTTTTTCGGAAAAAATCATATCTTATTATTATTGTTTAATCGAAATATGTTGTACTACCAACTTGATCATAATTTTAATATCTACTGATTGATTTTTATTGTTATACTTGAAAAGTGCTTGTTCACGAAATAAATGTCCCGTTAGATGATGGTCGAATGGCTACTTTTGACCGGCGAGGAAGAACGGTGAACAGCCACCTGTCGACATATTATTCGTATGACTACAGCTAACAAACCTTCAATCAGTTTTGATGAATCCTATTCAAAGGTATAAAAAACCCTTTAAAGTCTTATGGGACGTAGTAAAAACGGCAAACAAGCCTTTGGGTTAATAACTAAAAAATATCTAAATGTAAAAAACTCATATTAACGATGGATTAAGGGACAATTTATAAAAAAACGTTGAAAATTTGGTCTGTACGACCCTGCGTTTTACAAAAAGCTTTAACATCATAACGGCTAACGTGATAAAAACCATTGTAACCCGGTTCGTTAGACGTAAAAAAATTCGTTGATCCTAACGATATACATAAGTCAATATGCCCCAAAATGTCCCGTTTGTCAATTTATTTACCTTTCCAGCGTCGAATAATGAATTAATTAATGTGTGTAATATAGTTCGTAGTTGACCGTCAAGATGAATCGAGGATCGTTTGTTACAGATCTCATCGATTAAGACCACATAAGCTCATTTCAGTTGTTACATCCTGAAACTAAAGTAATAAAAGACATACACATACATACATACATAAACTCACGCCTTCATTCCCAGAGTGGGGTAGGCAGAGCTACAGAATTACCAACCACTCTTAAAAACTTCTTGATAATTCTGTAACCACAATTTGCACAATTAGGCTAAAAAAACATATCTTTGGACCACCTTTCAAACACGCTTTCTAGAATCAATTCACCCGTTGAAGCTTAAAACGATATAAGATGATAGATGGTAGATGGTAGATGCTTAAAACACAAAGACACGTTTTTTTTGTTAAGGCGCTCAAAAACACAACGTTTATGTTTTATCTCTTCACCATTAAAGATAAAGATAAAAACATTTATTTAGTAAGTATGCCGCACGGGCACGTTTACACGTCCAAAATCTACCCGCGCTTCACAAGAGGAGACCACTGCTGCAAAAAAACGCCGCAAGAAACTCAGCAGTCAGTATTTTTTTAAATATGTTTAATATTACAATGGTAATACTTAGTCAAGCATTATATAAAACACACCAAAATCTTACGACAGAGATAGAGGGAGAAAAGGAAAAAAAAGGAAAGAAGAAGATTTTCATATAAGACGGTGCAAGACGACCACATAAGATTGATATGTTTTCCTACATCAACGGTGTCTCCTAGACAAGATAAAGCTTTTGACTAAGTTTCGGGCTTAGGCTAAGCATTTTTGTCTATTAAATAGTCCTTGATCCTATAATACGCTTTAGACATTAACGACTTTTTTAAATAATTTTAAGTGCTGTATGATTATTTTAAAATACTACCAGAAATATCACAATTTCCGTCAGTATTATTGACAATGATGTCAATATAATCCGAGACACGATAGAACAATCACATCAACATAAATTCAATTCACGTCCATTCGGTTATGAGCGCTTGTGTTTATGGACTTCAGTTACAATTTTGTCAATAACAATAAGAGCATTACGAGTATGTCCCATTAACAGGTTAAACAACAGTGATCCAACTTCCATTTTCAAACCGTTAATTCTCACAGACATGGCGGACTTGTATAATTAAACCTTTTAAAACGTTTTTTCTCGTGCCGGGTAAGCCTTATTTGTGGAACTATTTGTCTTAGTCGCTGTGACACAGAGCCATTGTTCTGCGGTCCTTGTCCACCGCAACATTGACTCGTTTTTCCTTCCCGGCCGTTATTAATAGATTTTGAAAACGTTCTGCAACGTTCATTATGTTGAAGTTGAAATATTCGAGGCGAGTAACCGTTAAATTTGAAAGTTCGTTCAGGGGAATGTTTGGGGCAGTGAAATCATTGGGCGAGCAGGAATTGATTGTTTAGCAACAGAAGCTAAGGCGAAAAAGCCATGAAGAGCACTCTGTTTTGTACTGAAATTAGCAACCTGGCGCTGAATTTGTTAGTAAAGTTTATATAAAGATAGTAATAATGTAGGGTAGTGGTTTCACATACGGTGGGAGTGTTGTTAATAGGCGGTATTTTACTTACTATTTTTTTTATGTTTGGTCAACCAAATTATCACACAGAAACTAAAAAAAGTGGTGCACAGAAAAATAGACAGAAAACAAAGCAAAGTATAAATATATTTACAAAATAATTATACTTTACGCAAAAGTACTAATACATGTCATTGTACATGATATACATATTTAAAAATAATACTTTACATACTTAAATAAATACATATCCCATAGTTTTTGGTGCAAGGAGATTATAATTTAATTTACACCGCAAAGCTTAGTGTTAATACATGCAGTCCGTTAGGATGAATCCATGCAACATGGTAGGCGTAAATGAGTTTCAGCGGTTTCTGATGACGAAGTTAGCGTCAGTCGTCATGTCATGTTGGCGGGGATTGGCGTGAAAATCACTATCAAAGTGAAATCAAAAAACGGGCGTTACTGATGTTACGTGATTAATGATGCAGTGAGAGCTGCTTTGTTTTCATATTTTATTGGTGGCATAATAATTGATAAAATACTAAACCTTGGAGCAAAGTTTAGATATTTTTTAAGAAAAAAACACTTTTCAATTCTCATGCTCTTAAAATGTTACTTTAGTCTCTGAATATCGGGTCTAAAGGTCCTTATTAGTCACTAATTTTTTTTTAATCTTCTTTGACAATCCCTTAACAACCAATAAAGGTGTTTCTGAATGGAGGATTATTGCCATTTTCAGTGATTGTGTGTACAGGTTTTTATGGCGTGAAAATAACCTCAAAATGACAAATCTACAAAAATATACTAAAAAAAAGATTTTATTTCGTGAAATGATTAATGGCTACGAATATGAATCTTTTTCATTATATGAAGGATAAATTTATTTTATTATGCATGGTCCAAATAGTTTTATAATAGTTGTTAAGTTTGAATCTGTTTGCTAAATATGCAATCATAAAAAGCCTCACTTAAAAAAAAATGCGAAACTAATTTGTAAGAAACTTTATTATAAAAAATATTGTAAAGAACGTCGTTTTTTTTCCTCGCGTTCAAAGTGAAAAGTAGGGTGTTTAACGCGAGACTATACAACCATAATGACACTCGAACTAAACATCTCGGTGTCATAGTGGTTTGTTTTAGGCCCTTGTTAAAAAATCAACTATTCTATCTAGAATTTGTATACTTTTTTGCAGCATTAGCGTTTTGCCTTGACCTAAAATTTATATTTTACCGTTCAACTTTTTCACTGACAAAACCCGTTATCACGTTTTAAAAAAAATTGCTGCTCCCTCTAATCCGTTTTATATAACAAGGTTTGGGCAGGGATTTAATACCGGAGGTAGATTTAATTACTCGTTATATCATGTGGGCCCCTTATAACAGTTGCGAAAATTACGTTAATTAAAAATGGCTAGCTTTGCCCGTGATAACTTCCGCGCACAAGTTATTTATCACCGTTTTCTCTTGAACTATTCTATTTTCCGTTATATAAATATTTACTCGTGTGTACTTTCAGCATTATTATCTTTGTACGAGATATCAGGTTGACTCGTCATTTTACTCATTGAACAAAAAACCAGCACATTTTCATATTCAAGAAGAAAAATAATAAATCAAATAAATAAATATTTAGTATGAACACGTAAGAGACACAAATACAACAAAGACAAAGAAATAACAACAATAAAACATGGAATATAGAAACAACTGTGTTAGGGGTTAGCTAGATATGATATGCTGTCGCTACATTACTTAACCGAACGTTCTGAATTTAATGATGTAATAAAAACATTAGGGAAATAAGTAATTTTACTCCCAGCTTCACTAAAGGCTTATACGAGTATAATTGGAGTGTCGGTCTCTCTGTGATTACAAATGAAAAAATGAAAAAATGAAAAAACGTTTATTCTTTAGCACATTAAATATTACAATAACCGTGGTTGATGCCTCTTTTTAAGTAATCAAGTTACCTGTGCTAAGGGGCACCGCTCTTCTTAAATTAAAACATATCTGTCTTATGCTTAAAAGTTTATAGACACTTATTCATTTTATAAATTAAACTAATAAAAGAAATAATGTCATAAAAATAAAGAAATTGGGTTTACATTTACAAGACATAATAAAAACTAATTAAAAATGTTTATGTGTGTGTGTGTGTGTGTATGTGTGTGTGTGTGTGTGTGTGTGTGTGTGTGTGTGTGTGTGTGTGTGTGTGTGTGTGTGTGTGTGTGTGTGTGTGTGTGTGTGTGTGTGTGTGTGTGTGTGCGTGTGTGTGTGTGTGTGTGTGTGTGTGTGTGAATAGCCCTGGCATTTAAGCCAACTTGTAAGGAGAAGCTTAAAGTTATGACGTGACGTACTATGGAAATTTATTATATTATTGATGTGGTTATACAGTTTTGCGGAGTTCACGGCATACTGTCTCCTGGCATAGGTAGTGTTGAATGAATTTATTTGGATTACATCCCGTTTCCTCCTTCTATTAAGTGTAGTGATAGGTACATATTTTGTACATCTATGTCTTCTTAGGATTACGAGTAATACATACAATTTTCTTACAGTAAGGAGTGAGCACAATTCATATAATTCAGAGATAGGAGTTCGGTATGGCTTAGATTAGAGTACATAACTTTTATTAGGGATCTCTGGGCTCTCTCTAATTCCAGAAACTTTAGTTTAGTAGCACCACCCCAAACAGGAATGCAGTATGCAAGGACAGCTTGTGCTAAAGATAGGTAGATTTGATTAAGTACTTTCCTAGTGGCGACATGTCTTAAGTTCATAAAAATCCAAACAAGTTTCCTGATTCTGACCATAAGCAAATCCAAGTGTTTATGCCACGTGAGACGTTGGTCAACCGTTACACCTTAGTACTTGGTACTCTCCACCTTAGTGATAGTCGCACAAGAACAATTAAAGTTTGTAGTACACTGCCCTGCGGGACACCATAAGTTATAGAGCAATCTTGACTTATGTGGTCTCCTATTTTAACTCTTTGCTTCCTATGTTTGAGATAATCACTAATCAGGGCCAGCGGTATACCCCTTATGCCAATAGTTTCCAAAGTGTTCACAAGAATGGGAACAGAGACCGTGTCGAATGCCTTCCTAAGGTCTAAGAAGACACTCAGACACTTTTTCCTCTTATCTACATTGTGAACTATTAGAGAGGTAAGCTGTATCACTGCATCGTCAGTTGAGAGACCCTGACGAAATCTATACTGAGAGTCCGAAATAATGTTAAATTTTTGTAAGTATTTAATTAGTCTAGTGTTTATTATTTTTTCCAGAATCTTTGAAATAACCGGCAGTACCGATATAGGTCGATAATCAGACCCATTTTCTCTGTCTCCACCCTTGAACACCGGAGTAATAATTGCCTTTTTCAATACACGTGGAAATATCCCTTGACTGAAACATAGGTTAACTAGATGAGTAATGATAGGTACTACTGCCCCACAGGCCATTTTTAAGAAATTAGTGGTTATACCATCCCAGCCAGGAGCGCTAGTGGATTTCGAATGCCGAAATTTAAATGAAAACAGCTTATAAAATTATAATATAATATTTTTTTTATAATAAATAAAGGTTTCAATGGCTGAGGAATCTCTGGGAGTGGACTGGTGTCACGAGTGCTGCCCATCTGTTTCGCCTCGCGAGAGACGGACAAAAGTTTTCGGAGCTGACTGCCAACCTTCGCGAGTCGGAGAGTCACATTAAGAAGAAGAAGAAAAGGTTTCAAAAGAAAAAAGTGAATAACCGATGTAGAATTTTGGTCTATATCGAAATTGGTCTCGAATAGGCTCCAAAACGGCTCCGCAAGATTGCAGGGATTCAATCGGAAAAAAAAAAGGATGTAACTACGATATTTTGTAGGATGCAAAATACGAATATAAATATTTATAAATTACTGCATTACCGGAGCAAAGCGAAAATGGATCAATGGTAGTGTGTGATAATGTAGAATATAATACAATATAATAAGTTTATATCAGGCAAAATGTATATCCAACGGTTATAGTATTAAACGAAGCAAAAAAATAAAACTTCTTCTGTTTTTAACGTCAGTTAAATTCAGATTAAGGAAGCCTGCGCTCGTCAGAGCGGAAGGGTAGATATTAGACATTATCTATCTGCATTGTGACTGCACTTGGCGGCACGGACGTGTCGGGAAAGATAATCGGTATGGAAATAGGAAATCTGCTTTAAGTTTGAATGGTAGCATAAATTCTAGGAACTAGATGTTCCACTGTTGTTACCATTAAAATGTTTTGTCAAAAGTCCAATGGGATCGACTGAAACCAGTACCTAGTTAGTTTCCTTAACACTCTGAGCGCCAGCTCGGCGAGTTTTCTGTTCGAAGGCAGGTTTTGCTACAAAGCGGAAAAATGCTGGAATCGGCTACGTATGTGTTAACTTCTACAAGATATATTTTCTGGGATCTTTTCCACAAGTTCTATATTTCAGCGTAGCTTTAACGTTAATAGTCTAGAAAGGATAACGCTACTAGTTTATCAATATCTAAAACATTATGACTAAATAATTTAAAACACGCATATTTCCTACCTAAACATTAACAGTTCTAAAGCATTGTACTTATACCACTTTGGAAATAATCTAAATGCGTGACGAAAAGGAATCAGATGCTATCGCAATTTTCAAAGGGTGTGGTAGCCTACGACACATCCAGGGCAATGTCAATGTTCACGCAATCCTCTTGGTTCAAATACGAGTATAAGTTATGCCTACAATAAATACGTTGTATGTTGTCAACATTTCCAAATATACGTTTTTATTTCTAATCATTTGTCAAAGCAAGTCTAACAAAAGGCATACTTTGAAACCCGATTACCCCTACAGCACCCTTGAGTGGATTTTCACAGTCCTTGGGTGGATACCAATCTAACGATACAGACTTCCGTCACACCACACATTTTAGAATCCGTCAAAGCAGGAGGACCTGCTTTATTCTTTTACGAGTAAAAATAGATCTAAAGTTGTACCTGCCACCATCTTGTAATTAAAATACTTATTATAATAGGTATCTTTAAGCTAAGATGGCACATTCAGCAGGAGCATCTTTCATTGAAATACATATTTTCGAAAAATCAAGTATTTATTAAGTAACAGTACAGTACCAGAAAAACTGGTAACATCATTCAGCATTTGCTCGTTCTTTCCGGGGGATAACTGCCGGAGGCGTTTTTATCTCCTACTACTTTTCTTTACTTTTATTCTGTGTTTTCTTTCAACTTACAAATGTCTTATATTGCAAGCATACTTACATCGGTTGCTAATCAAATCATTGCTTACCATCAAAATTATTGTCACACCCTTGCTTGTTATGGTGGCACTTTATTTGGTGTTGTTTTTACCCGACTGCGGCAAAGCCCACAAGGAGGGTTATGTGTATGTGAAATATTTGAAAGATAATCGCAATGTGTAGTCGGGATACTCATCAAAATATTAGTGGTATTTTTCTAATCAACAAAAAAAGCTAATAGCAAATACTCGTTACAGCGGTCATTGCCGGCTTATTGACTTGCATTAGCCGTCTTAACGTGGCTCTATTCATAATCATTTTGAATGACAGTCTTTTGTCATTTGTTTTTGGATCCACGTAAAGTTGGTTCTGTTGTTTATTTGCACCAACGTTGAACTTTTGTCACACTGAAGCAGATTCACATGAAAAATACGCAACGCCAATTGAAGTGCAACCATTAAAATTAAATCCAGCATAACATTATAATATTAACATATTACAAATTACGCACACCTACATTTAAACGTTTTAGCGTGGAATCGATTACTTGGTTCAACACACCCTTCCCGAGCATGTTCAACTGTGATGATGAGGGTCGAAAATCCGCCTTGACACGTATCATTTGTAAATGAAACCGTTCCCTTTTACACATCTAAGGGACGCATAAACACATTATCATAATATAAATATAAAATGGTGAAAACTACAATAGTCATAAGTATTTTTCACGCCTGAAGAATCAGCCTTGGATTTACACTGGTTTTTCTTATACCCACAAAGTCCAATTGAATTTCACAAAGGCACAGACTGAACGAACATAGAGATACTATAGGATGGTCGCGTTGGTTTCATTTTCAAATTTTGCTACTCTTCTTCCTAACAGGGGTTTGAATTTAAAAAAAACTTATTTCAGCTCTAGTAAGTTGGTAATTAAATTCATTCCTTATTTTATATTTCTTGTTTTAGTAGTTTAGATTGCACTGTGACTGCACCTCTGTCAGTCAATCGGTCAGTAACGGAAGTTTTATGAATTAGTTTGATAAAAGTAAGTAAGTATAATAATATAGATTGATAGATATGGTAATAATTTAATTTCAGCCTCGAGCAGCATGGTTTGTTGTTTGATTCCACTGTGAACATTCGAACGTACCTACCATCAATAACTTTGAATGTTTAACAGTTTGACATAATACGTAGGTAAATTAGCCGTGTTAACAACTTCCGGCGTGACACGACTATGACACATGGGAAATGTATAATACGGCAAATTTACGTATGTTTCCAATCATTCCCGGATAGTACATAACAGTCTTTGGAGTCTGTATAGTTAATCGCTTCTCTCCGTTGTTGTTGTTGTATTATATTATATAAGATACCATAGACCAAGGAATCCTTTATCCTAAAATCACTTTTATGTTTTCGGCAACAGACATTGCCGATTAAACACAAAGAAGTAATTAGGAAGACTGGTTATGCCATAGATTTAAAATAATTGATTAAACCGTTCATTTGCAAAGCTTGCGTTGCTTACAAAGCACTTAATTATAAACATGCATTCACGCTTCTTGCTGAATTACATTATTCCGGTCAAGTGCGAGTCGGACTCGCTCACTAAGAGATTCGTACCATCGCATAGTAAGTATTATAATATTCTAATTTGAATTATTTAATCCTGTCGTGAGTAAGTTGTGCAGATAATTCTAGTTTATAATTATCAATTAAGCTTGTAATAGATACACGATTATTTGGTATACGATTTGATTTTGCTACTTTGCCTTAATTCAATTATTATGCTGTGCTTGCACTTGTCCCACCAAGAGCGAGTAAGCGATTAGCTATCGGCGATTTTCTCGCCCAAGAAACGAACAATATATAAGGATCCTGTGTTAGTAAAAGAGACACGTATACTAATCGTTCATCGCTGGCTGTTCACACTGCCGGCGAGAACACTCGCTCTACTAGTTTGTCGCCACGATAAGATAAAACTAGCTCAGCGATACTCGCTCGGCGATACTCACTTGGTAGTTAGAACTCAAGCTGCGATACCAAAGCGGTGATTTTACGACGTGGATTTCAGTGCAGATATTAGCTATGAATTTGAGCAAAGCATTTGAGCTGTCATTGTTGTCTAGTTCAGACGACGATGATAATGAATTGTAATTGCACTCGAACACTCGCCTATAGCCGAGCGACAAAATTATTGGAGCTAACACTCGCTTCTCGTCGCTCGCCCACTCGTTTCTAGTTTATCGTTCTACTCGTTTATCGCTCATCGTCGGCGGTGGGACAAGTGCCTTAAGCATGATATACTTGGTGTTTTAAAATGTTAGTTAATAGATACAATTTAAGGGAGTAATTGAATCAATATATTGACATTTTAATTTAGTTTGTAATAGGTCATATCTTTGTTCCTAGACTGCCACAACGCTTCGGAGTAGCTTAATAATTATTATGGTACCTACAAAACGGTACCAAACTTATTATAAGTAAATAATCGACGGTAGTAAGTGATAGTCTGATGCTTTGGCCTAATAGGTTACAGCTTCCGGCCTAACCTCGCGGTCGATGCTTTCCTCGCAGATTGGTTGATTGTCCCAATCCCGAAGACGCTTCGCTTAATTTGGCCTCCGAAGATTCTAAAGATAGTGTGGTACCGTAATTAACTAAGCAGACCACTGATTAGCATTGAACCTAGCCCCAAATTAAATAAAAAATAATATAGCTTATTTTATCTAGTTAATAAATAAGCGTGACAGTGGCGAATCTAGTCAGCACAAGCCTCGCGAGATCATACAAATGCCGCTCGGGTGTTTTACCGTTTCTACGATAAAACAAAAAAAAATACGTTAAAAAGCGTTCCTTGTACAGGGCCCATAATTATTTCATTTTATTTTAAAATAAAACGTAAATAAATAACGTTCAGAAGATACAGCTCTTTAGAGTTGGGTCGAACGGACAGCGTAAGCATATTAATAGTCCCCTTGTGCTCCCGTACTGGCACAGAACCCAAATAAAATCAAGCTTTGAAACTCATTCAGTCCTTTAAGAATACAGATATTAACCCCTACAGCGGCAAGAACCACGGAGGTGTAACTTAAATATTTGTGGAATACTCATGATATCTGCAAAATTAATTTAAAACTAGTAAACACCTCGACGTTTTTACCTCCCGACGAAAAGATTGGGGGCGTTATAACTAAATTATAAGCGTGTGTAGACGATTCAGACGCATCTACATTAATATTTTAAAGAGGAAATATTTGATTTTGGGCTCCAAAACTACTGTACCGATTTGAAAAATTGTTTCACCAGTAGAATCTACATTATCCTAGAATAACAGATGGGGGGGCTATGTTTTATTTTTATGCGCAGGCGGAGTCGCGAGCCGCAGATTTTTTAAAATAAAAAGTTAGATTAACTGGCCTGGGTCTTAAGCTGATGGAAATCGGTTGGCTCATGAATTATCAGCTCTGATAGTAGGGTCGCAATGTTTTCAAAGATTTTTGCCCGAAATAGTCCGCCATGTCGTGTTGAAGGCATCAAAAGGCCCACATACGCATATAGAGGTACATCCGAAACTCATGACCGTCTTTCTCAGGCAATCGGGTAATACTATCAACAGGTTTTCATCTCTAAATGCCCATGTTGCCACATTCGAATCACGTTGCGCATAAATCAGATTACGCCCAACCCCGAGCTCAAATCTGAAATTGAGTTCCCAATTACGGTTTTCATTCGCAATGGAAAATATAATTACGCGCAGTCCGGTGAAACTCCACTATTTCTTCCGTACGCCATCTATTTCGAATGTCCGACGCAATTCTGCGCTCTTTGGAACTCTCCCAGTTACAAGAACTGAATTTATGGGATGGTTCAGAGATTTTGTGTATTTTAAACTATAAAACTGGTTAGTTTTAATCTTATGTAAGGTTACAGTCCTTCTATTTAGAGAGAAAGAAACAAAATAATTCTTTGTTTACAGAATTATACTTTTGACTAAATTGTTATTGTATTGTTAACGTTATAATAACTCATTAAAAAATATCAATAAATATATAAATAAATATGAGGGGACAAAAAAAATTACATCAATAAAATTGGCCTAGTCCCAAACTAAGCAATTGGGACTAGGTCAATTGGTGTGATATTGTCCCCTGATATTTATTTGATATTTATTTAATTACTTTAATTTCATTTCAATAAACAGAAATACCTAAGTTTGAAAGTATTTACCCTAAAAGCCGAAACTCTGAAACCACATCATCGATTGAAGTAGCAAGAAGCAATTAATTTATAACAACGAAGCTATCTGCATCACTAGTTCTAAACAATCCCTCTGAAAATTGTGTGTTATATGAAGCCCGACAATATGGGACAATTGTTGAACCGCTATTAAAGTACAGTGGTTGGGGAATGCGGGAATTGTCGGCGCAACCGGCACAGGAATGCCAATAGCGAAAATTTGGGGTATAATCCCGCATTCTTACAATAGGAACATATTTGAATCGATTAAATACGGTATTTTTATAACAACTTTTCGGCGGTTTTTGTAGATCGAAATGCTACCATTGAAAAGTGCTTTAGTAGATTAAACGTTGATTTTACCTTTGAGTTATTTTGCAAAAATAGATGCGTAAAAAATTCCACTAGTCCAGTAAAAATGATTCGTTAATATATCAAAATAATTATACTTTTTTATACAGCTGACTGTAATTTTTGTGTAACCGAGTGGGAGCCTACTTTTTCCCTGTTACTTACATCATTATTAAGTCGGACTGAAATCCTTCGTCAAATCTGTCAAGGGTCTTTCAGTCTTTAAAAAATACATCAAATATATCGAAAGTCGAATGCATCATGTGGCCGGTGTGCTCGGTTGCATCATCTATGCAATAAAAAAAAAAGATTAGGTAACAAAGGTATAGTAGTACTTACGGACCTTATTGTAAAGTAGCAAAAAGGCGTATGGATATTTTTGATATAGTTAGATATGTTTGTTTCTATTAAATATAGCTAAGTTTTTATTAAGCACGTGAAATATTCATAAATACCTACTATAAAATCATTTTTTTTGAAGCCATTTAGTTGAAATTCAAATATTTGCTTACTTTCTAATTATATTATTTCCATTGGCAAATTGTTACACAAGCGTATACACATATAGATGATTTAGATGATCGCTCAGGTCGCTCTTGTTCGCACTGTTCGCTTTCCAAGTAAAGACTGAATGTACTTGCAACCGGTCCGCTCTTTTATAGTCCCCGTGTCCGATCGTTCCAAAATGCTTTCTGCAATGATTGATGTACTTTGCCCCGCCAAGGGACGTTCGAGACTATTCGTTGCTTGAATGTTCTACGCCTTGCTACCATGTTTTGTGTACAGTCGAGACGTGCTTGGCTCACGGGTCTGGAATATTCTGCGAATTTCTGTCTCATTTCGAATTGTGTTATCTCTCTCACACGCTTCTCGAAGGTTCTCAGTATAGCTGTCTCTGTAATCATGCTATCTCTTTCACTCTTAGTGAAAAATTGAAATATACTGAAATGTACTTCAAAGGCGCATAAGGGGAGTGTTGCGATGACTTGCCGAAAATAGACTCTTACTGCAAGTGATATTTCCATTCGCAAAATTTACCAGTCTTTATTTTTTTCAGTAGCTTATTTTGAAAAAGATTTTTATCTCAGCAGAAATGATTCCATTATCATTATTTCCCAATCTGTATTTATCTTAATAGATTCATTTTCACAGAGTCGACGGAGCTGGTATAAAACTAACATTACCCTAAACCTACCTACCTCTTTGGGCCTAATTACATTGGTGAAATTTGCGACTGGAAAAAAATCTAGAATGGTAAATATGCGACCAGGAAAAATTAAGAATGGGAAAAAAGGCATTCGGTAAAATCACGAATAGGAAAAAGTGCAACCAAATTGGAATAATATCGCCACCCTCTTGAAAACATGTTTCAGGCGCCTGAAAACAGCGGCAAGTTGGTCGAAATTTTGATAATCTGTTATGTAATAGAGCTACCTCTGAAACCAACTGAAACGATATTTCAGCCTGCTGAAAACGCATCTAAATCACCAAAATTCACGATTGAAAATTAGACGCCTTATCTCATTGGCGTAACAGTATTTCCATCCACGTATACAGTAAAAAAACTAGTTCCTTTCACGAAAAATACATAGTAAGACGCTCGTATGGCCAGTCCACAGCTGGCAGCTGGCATTTTCTTTTTATTAAATAAGTTAGGCTGCACGATTAGTTTCCACAACAAACTGTAAAATATTGACGTTGCTCAAGAAAAACTCTGACCAGTGTATTTATTACTAGTAATCTCCGTCGACAGTGGGCCTAATGAGAAAGTTCAAGGTCTCTTACATACATATAGAAAGGATTGCCCTGAGTGATCGAATCTTGATGATGACTAATAACATCCACAGTACACCAAAGTCTCATTTACAAAGATCAAGTCACATAGAACGAATGGGCCGAAGAAATCTTGAATGGTATCTGTGTTCTGAAAAACACAACATGCATACCAACCAACTGGCAACCACAATATCTGCCCTACTACGGAGAAAAGGGACAAGTGAAATTAATTCAAAGAAGCATATTGAACTCTCGGGGGTTATAATAAGGTTGGAAGTGCAATACAGTTATTATTGGAGATGTGCCTTTTTTCCGTAGGAGGGCAGAATTTACAGGACCAATCATTGAAGTATTTCTTGGGGGAGGCTTATGTCTATCAGTGGATGTCTGATACAATACAATAAGAAAACTCTTTATTGAATAGTACAAAAACAAAAACAAGGCTACAGCGGTCTAACGGTTTGCATGATGATGATGATGATGAGTCCTTAATATGTTGCTGTTTAAGGCGACAAAAAATCCAAAAAGTCCTAGTCCTAAATTAACCTAGACCTTGAATTAAGTATGTACACTTAAATAAAACCACCTTGTAATATTTTAAGCATCAAGTGTACCAAGCTTGTATAAAGTATCGAAGCTGTTTGAACACCTTTATTACCAGGGAATCTCAGCAGGAGCAACAAATTACAGTAAATTGATGGAACTTTGTTAGAACCTTTAATCCAACGGCGCATTGGCTGATGGTTTTCCGATTCTATTAACCGCTAACTGATAGATCATGCACTTTGCAGATACGAAACAAGAGCTATGGATGTAAAATTGATTAATTAGTCATTTTGCGGCATGTTTGATATTCTTGACACGTCTGGTATCACAACAGTCATTAGAACGTAATTCGGATAGTATAGAGTTCAAAGTTGGATAGAAACGTTTAATTAGTAGAGATAGTACATCTAGGAGTATTAAATAATGGCTGTTTCAAACCACGGATACAGTTACTTCAGATTTAAATTTGTCATTTACCACAAAATAATTTATCAAATTTACGAGTAAATATACCGTAAGTAGTTACCAAATCTATCTAGGGTTAGAATTATCAGACTGCTACACACAAGACTGTTGAACTTTTATATTCAACAGATTCTATTAATCAAGTCAGGTCAGAACATTCTTGTAACTTAACCTTTACCTAGTGTCCCTTAGCTTCCCGGTTATATAGGTAAGTACCTAAGTACCGAAATTATTCTTGAATACGGAAATTCCACTCCACATCCGAGTTCGAGTGAATCTTCATACATCGTAATGGATTTTCCGAGACGTACTCGTATGGCTAAACATTACGTGGCAGTGTGAGATGCATACACTCTGTGTTAAAATGAATGAAACTATTTTTTAGGCACTTCGCTTGACTGTTAATATCCCGACTGAAAAAAACAACACTGTTAGGTGAAAAACCGCCATTATGCAAAGACTGCTCCACTGTCATTATGTTAATTTACTTGCTTACTGTCAAATCAACAGCATTGCATAAAAAAAGTAAAAATGGCAAATTGAATGCCTAAAGGCATTCTCTACCAGTCAACCAAATGATTATACAGAAACCAAAAAAAGTGGTGCACAAAAAAAAGACAGAAAACAAAGCAAAGAAGAAACCCATGATACCCATTATATGATCCAAAGTACATAGTCTCTACTAGAGGCATAAAACCGAGTCAGATATTTTTGTGCGCAAATTAGCATAATATAATATATTATTGTTGTACAGGCGGATCATAGGCTCGTATATATTTTCGAAGCAAACGAAATACGCCTTTGTACGTGGTCAAATAGATTTAACTGGTAAGCCGATGCTTCAAGGCAGGCAAGCTCTTCGAGTAAGCTTGCCTTGCATTTCGTAAAGCACAAACCTCTGGCACCTATTTGAGCTCCGGAGGTACCTTGAGGCAAACTTAGCTCTCTTTTTCAAGCGACTTCGGAACCAGTGCAATCTACCAAAGCCCTAGAAAAATTCAGAACATTTGAAATTCATTCTAAAGCTTGTCATTTTCGAAAACGGATAAAATATATATAGAGTTGACACAGACGACGCGATAGAATGTCAGCTTACATCGATCCTATATATTTTAACAGTCCACCACCAAAACCTGGTGCAAAACTGAATAGTATAATTTGGTACTGGACTCGACACAAAACTAAGTCACATATACCTGCCTACTTAAAATATCTAAAATTTGAGGTGTGTTGATGACGAATATTTATTTATTCGTTGAGTTTTGTGAGCTGTCGAGTCTACAAATTTCGTTTGTTGCATATTCTTATTCTGTGGTAAACGCTTATTAAGGGGCGAGTGAAGGGAACGACCTACTTACTTAGATCTTGGTCTTACCGACACCCCATCTTCGCTTAAGTACGCGGGGAAACATCGCGATAGGCTGTATTAGGTCAATTGAGTGTATGGATTGAACCTTTTAAAGGGGAACCGGCAAATTGGCTCGAACGATACGCTTGTTCATTTGCCTTTTGTATCTGTGTTCATAGCACAGCTGTAGCTCTAGAACGACTATTTTAGATCAGTAGCATGAAACGAAAACAAATTGATGTTTCCATATTATTTAAGTATACCTTTACTACTCGATGACGATACGAATGTCAAGAATGTTACTACTAAACACGGATACGAGGGTGCTACAAATGTTCTCAATGACGTTATGTTAACGTTCCTTACTCGTCAGAAGGAAAAAGTTCATGCTCAAAAGGCCGTTGTGAAGATGCTGAACGCTAACGTAAACGATTTTCGGAAACCATCAAATTACTCAGCGCTCGACGGAACCGTCCGCAGCCTACGTCACTCCTTAACATTTTCGATAACGATAACGTTCGAATTTTGTCTAGGGCCACTGGGCCTATTAGCTTTTATAACTTTAACGCAGCTCTTGTTCATTTGAGTACTTTGGATAGCAAAGCCCACCCAGAAACAAACAATCAGCGATATCGTTTAAGGAAATGTTTTATTCGATATTGCCATAGACTATTATGCCTCTGATGTTCTTGGCATGAATCGCTGAAATTTATTCAACAAATGCTTTATACCGAAATTAAACGGATGAATACAATTTACGTACTTTGTTAGATACGTACTGTAACGCTCCTAATGGAAAATGGAGCACTAACTGATCCTAGGACTGTGCCTAGGATAAACGTAGAAATTTTATACCAATAAAAAATAAATTGAAACCTAAAGATTGTTTATTTAGTTAATAATAGGTGTCAAAAATAGATAAAACCAAGTCGCGACAAAGATTAGTAAGTATAAAAAATATTTTGGGTGAAGTGACGGCCATAAAAGATTAACGCACAAATGTAGAGGTTAGAAGTGACGACAATAAAAGATTAACGCACAAATTTAGAAGTTAGAGTATTTTAAGAATGATTTAAGATTTTGTTGCCGAATATTGGCCGGAAAAGAACAAACGTTCATGGAGCTCGCGGGCTCTTTTAGAATTTGGAGATGAATCCCTACCAAATTATTATTCACAGTGGCCCTAAAAAATATTGCTCTGTGTGGTTACCGGGTTAGAATAGTGCCACTCCATGTCTTCCCGTGGATGTCGTAAGAGGCGACTAAGGGAATAAGGGCTTGTAGTACTGTTAGGCGATGGGCTTGCAACCTGTCACTAATGCGCTGTGAAACACCTTAGCCTAATTATGCAAAATGTGGTTACGGAATTATCAACAAGGTTTTGGAGTTGCTGGTAATTCCGTAGCTCTGCCTACCCCACTTTGGGAATGAAGGCGTGAGTTTATGTATGTATGTATCTTCTAGTGTGGCTTATCTTGAAAAAGGGTGAAGGTAAAGTCTCGCAGCCGAAGTCTCCGGAGTCACACGCGTTGGTACGACGCGTGTAAGTACATGCGTTTCGCTATACGCGTGTGATAGCCCAATATATCGTCCGAAGCTGTTAAGTGGACTACTTCTTCAGAGGGTAGGTGGACTAGAATGAAAATATCCAATAAGAAACGAACGACAAGACAAACAGAACGGGGCGTCGCGAGGAAAGATCTTTACTGCTTAAGATATAAATAGTAACTTACCCGGATCAAGCCGGTATTATATGGTGCGAATACCATAAGGAAGCTCCTTCTGTTGGAAACCCAACACTACCGAAATGTGAACGTAGCCCTTAATATTAGTCTATGTCGTCGATAGTCTATGACTACGGCAATCCGCGCCTATGTTCGATCTCTTCTACGATCAACCACCGAGTGGTGTGGTTAAGATGCAATAAATGTCGTACACTTAACAATTAAACAAGTTTGTTCAATCTTTCGTTTACTTTATGTACCAGCCAACCCAAACTACAACATGGTCCTTCGAACAACAATAATCATAAAGTAAGCAGATCATTAGGATTAAAGAATCAAACTTAAGTGCTACGACATCGACTTATTGCATGGAAGCAGCGACCGAAAAAGAACAAAAGTAGTACGTACAATTACGATTTTTACGAAGTGCAATATTTAGCAAATATAAACTGAAAAAAGAAAAAAGGAGTGCCAGAAAAAAGTTGAGTTTGTCAGGCCGTGGCACGGAGCTATTGACGCATATACCTGACGAACCACGTGGCTTACGCCGCGCACATCTCTGCGCGTGTTCCCGCGCAGCAAAGGATCGTCGGGTTTCATCGAGCAGCTTCGTAATTTGTCGGCAGTGTCAAAAATCACCAATCGGACGCCTTCCTATGACCCTTCGACAAATAGGAAGTCACGCGCGCTCCACTTCGCTGCTCGTTTCGTCGATTCGGGTGGTTTCACCGAGCGACGGGACTACACGCCATTGACGCCATTTTAACTTACTTTGTTCACTAGTTCATTTCTCGAGTAAGCGCATACTAAGTCCAATAATAGACAGTTTTTATTAGCATTTAGTGTTTAAATACGTGTATATTGAGTTATTTATAAGTGCATTGTGAAGTGGTTGGATAATGGAGAAATCGGAGTTGATTGCGGCGAGAGGTTACACTAAAGGTACTATCACGAGACTTTACAATTTTATCTCACGGCCTGAGGATGTAACAGCATCTCAGACTGATGCCTTACTTACAAAAAAAAATAGGATAACAGAAGTGTTTTCGCAATACGAATCCTACAATATTCAAATCTTGTCATTAGATCCAGATGATAATGAAGAAGTCGAGGAGGTTGAAAACCGCTATTATGCGATTTTGAGCGCGCTCAACGAAGAATTAAAAAAGCGCCACACTCGGCAATCATGCACTTCTCCAGCTCCAATATCCAAACTCAGATTACCACCTATCGATGTACCGATATTCGACGGTAAGTTTAGTGAATTTATACCATTTATAAATTTATTTAATTCCGTCATAAATGACAACAAGTCGATAGACCTTGTGCAAAAATTATACTATTTAAGGTCGTACCTTAAAGACGAGCCCTTAAACTTAATTAAGAATTTACCTCTCGTACCAGAGAGTTACGAAAAGGCGCTCAAATTGTTAAACGATAGGTACAATAATAAATTTAAAATTGTGAATGAACACATTTGTACCATTTTAGATTTAAATCCTTTGTCTAAAACGACAACAAGCAGCTTAAGAGAATTTGTATCTACAATCAAGCAAGAACTCGCAGCATTGTCAAATTTAGACCAAAATGGGAATTGGGATGCTATAATGATATGTATTTTATCCCGCAAACTAGATTTGTACACTTCTCGAGCATACCAACTCGAGCGAGACACCAAGGAGGAGCCGACATTAGAAGCTTTTCTAGCCTTCCTTGAGAAGCGAGCATTAGCGCTGGAGAATGCAGAACAGGCAACTCGCGGGTCGCAACAGCAGCAGTTTGATCAGCAGCAGCGCTACGAGCCGTCTCAACGCTTCGAGCGGCATCACACTCAGCAGTACAACAAAAAGCCTACATCTGCGGCTAATTTAGCTGCAATTTCTTCATGCTTATACTGTAAGTCAGAACACAAATTATTTACTTGTGATAAATTTAAGTTGTTACATGCCAATCAACGTCTTAAGTTTGCTGCAGATAGCAATCTGTGCACAATTTGTTTAAATAACCACAAAAATAAGTGCCGATTCCATTTTAAATGTAGCACTTGTAAGGGAAACCACAATACGCTCTTGCACAGCGAGCAACAGCCAATGCCATCTGTCACTATGGTTTCTAAACATTCTTCTACACAGGTCCTCTTACCAACTGTCCGAGTCAAGTTAATCATGTCCAACGGTATTTGCAAAGGCGCTTCTGGATAGTGGCTCACAATCTTCCTTTGCCACAACAGAACTAGTAAGGCTCCTGGATTTATAACGTAAGAATGTAAATACAGGTATCATTGGTATAGGTAATGCCCACAGCACCATAAGGCAGTATGTGCAATTAGAAGTACACTCAGCTGTGTCAAAATTCAAAATGCCGATCACATGCTATGTCTTAGATCAAATAACATCAAGGCTTCCACAACAACGAGTTGACAGGGAGAAATTTGCACTGCCCACAAATATTAAACTTGCTGATGCAGAATTTGATGTGCCAAGTAATATACACATACTAATGGCTGCCGATGTGTTTTTCCAGGTGCTGCTACCCCAGCCTGAGGGAGTATGCAGTCAACCTAGCAGCCAGCAGTCAGCGGAGTCAACATCCAGTGCATGCAGTCAACAGCCATATTTACTGAACACCCTATTTGGCTATGTTGTGGCAGGTACCCTTCCAAACCAGTGTCATTCTAAACAAAATCAAGTAAATTTATTTTGTCAGCAATGTGACTCAGATATCAACGATACTGTTTCTAAATTTTGGGAAACTGAATGTGTGCCTGAAATCTTCCCAGAGAAAGGTCCTGAAGTTGATCTAAGCGAACAAATCTTTCAAGAATCTGTAGTTTTGAAAGACAAAAAGTTTCAAGTAGCTTTGCCATTAAAGGTGCCACTAAATCAAGTTAATGAAACCATAGGTGATTCATTTAACCAAGCACTGCAAAGATTTTACAACTTGGAAAAACGATTTAAAAAAGAACCAGAGTTGTTTGAACAATATAAAGATTTCATTCACCAATATGTGGCATTAGGCCATGGTTCATTCATAAACATAGACCAATACGACCTCACTAAAGATCCAGTCTTCTTTCTGCCACACCATGCTGTGGTACGACTCGATAAAAAGACCACTAAGTGTAGAGTAGTTTTTGACGGGTCTATGTTGACGAGGTTACATCGCTCACTTAACGATATTTTATTGAATGGCGCAGTAACGCAAAATGAGCTGTTCGACATACTGTTATTATTCCGCACAGGCGGATATGTCTTCAGCACCGATTTAAAAAACATGTTTCGGGCTATAAGTCTTGATCCTAAATACAGGTCATTGCAACTCATCTTGTGGACAGACTCTACAGATGAAGACATTAAATGCATACAATTAAATACCGTCACATATGGACTCAAATGCTCCACTTTCTTGGCAACCCGTTGTTTAACGGAGTTAGCAATAAGATTTCAATATGAGTTTCCTGCTGCAGCATTCATTCTCCGCAATCAAGCTTACTGTGATGACATATTAGTCTCAAGCAACTCTTTAGAATCACTTAATGAAATGAAGACACAGCTGATTCAACTTCTTGAACTGGGAGGATTTGAAGCACACAAGTGGTCTTCAAATTGCACTGAAGTATTACAGGATATACCGATTGACAAACAACACTTTGACGAAGTAGACTTACAAAAGCAAAACTACTGTCTCAAGACACTGGGTGTGTCATACAACACAAAGACAGACACAATTAATATAACTAGTCCTAGTTCAACACTGAGCATCCCCAGAACAAAACGCGAGATACTGAGTCACATAGCTAAATTCTACGACCCTTTAGGTCTAGTCGGACCAATCATTGTGTCTGCGAAATTAATAATTCAAAAACTATGGTCGAGCAAAATGGGATGGGACTCTTGTTTGACTACTGAGTTAGAAAGGCTCTGGTTGGAATTTTACGAAAGCTTGTCTATAATGCGACCAATAAACATTAATAGAAATGTCATGCCAGACTCTGATTTCAACCGATCTGTGCAACTAGTAGGTTTTGCAGATGCTGCTGGTTCAGCCGCGTACGGGTGCTGCGTATATCTACGCGTCGTCGACAAGGTAGGTTATGTAAAGCAAACCTTACTCTGTTCAAAATCTAGAGTAAATCCTTTACATCAAAAGCTTACTGTGCCCAGGCTAGAGCTCAATGCCGCCCTACTATTGGCCAAATTAGTCACAAAAGTACATTCGACTATGAGTCTTAAGATTAAAATCAATCATGTACTTCTATTCTCAGACTCACAAATAGTTTTAGCATGGCTTAAAACAGAACCAACTAAACTCAACGTCTATGTTGCGAACAGAGTAAAGGTTGTTTTACAACACACTGATAAATTTATTTGGTCGTACGTCAACACTAGTGACAATCCCGCTGACTGCCTCACCAGAGGTGTAAAGCCGCACGAACTTCATGAGCATTCCTTATGGTGGGAGGGTCCCAGCTTCCTGCATGATGGGACGTATGCACTGCCCGATGGTAACAACATTAATGTCTCTACAGACTACTTACCAGAGCTGAAAGCTGGTTACGATGGTTCTGCTTTCTCCAGTGCTATGGTGTGTTCAGGTTCAGTTGCCAATTCTTCTCTATGCTTAGACTTCCTTGACAAATACTCTGATATAAATAGAATGCAGCGAGTTCTTGCTTACATTTTGCGTTTTTGCAGCAATTTAAAATCGCTAGAGCGTAACAAAAATAATTATTTGCTCACTGAGGAGTTAAATAATTCGATAATGTTAATTGTCAAGCATGAGCAACAAAACTTTTATAAATCGGAAATTGAATTGTTAAAACAAAATAAACCCATTAAGGGCGATATTGTATCTCTCAATCCATTTATTGATGATAAAGGGCTCTTACGAATTGGCGGGCGTTTGGATTGCGCTACGATTCCTTATTCACAAAAACATCCGGCTATTATACCTAATAAATCACGAGTAACACAATTGATTATTAAGAGTGAGCACATTAAAAACTTACATGCGGGGCCCAAGATAACTTTGTCATCAATAAATCAAAGGTTTTGGATCATAAATGGTATTAGTGAGATCAAGAAAATAACAAACAAATGTATAACCTGTTTCAGATTAAAGGCTCAAGTAGCCCAGCAGCTAATGGGTTCTTTGCCACACGATCGAGTCTATGCGTGCAGAGTCTTTCAAAAAGTTGGCGTAGATTTCGCTGGGCCTATTCCCGTCAAGCAGTCGAGGGTTAGGCGCGCCGTGCTTTCAAAGGGTTATATCTGCGTGTTCGTGTGTTTTGTAACCAAGGCAATTCATCTCGAATTGACCTCAGATTTAACAACACCAGCCTTCTTAGCTTGCTTGAAACGTTTTATTGCACGAAGAGGCATGCCTAGCGACATCTATTGCGATAATGCATCAACATTTAAGGGCGCAAAGAACCAATTATCTGAATTTTACAAGCTGCAGACCTCTAGAGACCATCAAAGGCAGGTGCAATCATTTACAGCTCAACAAGGAATCAATTTTCACTTCATTCCTAGCTATTCGCCTGTCTTCGGTGGGCTCTGGGAGGCTGCCGTCAAAAGTACAAAATATCACCTTAAACGTGTTATCTTAAAGGCTGTACTTACTTACGAAGAGCTAAGCACTGTACTTGCGCAAATAGAATCTATTTTGAACAGTAGGCCACTAACTCCTTTGTCTACTAACATCAACGATTATACATACCTGACGCCCGGTCACTTTTTAGTAGGGACTGCTTTGAACGCTTATCCTGAAAAGGACCTTACGGATGTATCTATCAACAGACTAAAGTTCTGGAACATTTGCTGTAACATATATCAACAATATTGGAAAGTTTGGCGTAAGAGCTATTTAAATGTACTACAATCCAGACCTAAATGGCAAACTTCATTGCCTAACATTAAAGTAGGTTCTCTTGTAATTCTAGTAGACAATGATACGCAGCCTCTCCATTGGCCGATGGCTAGAGTCACCAACCTGTTCCCTGGTCTAGATAATAAGGTGAGAGCTGTAGAAGTCAAGTTACCCAATGGGAAAACTCACAGACGGTCTATAACTAAGATATGTTTACTTCCAATCGATGATAATTAAACTTTGTTACAGTTAAGTTTTTAGCACTATATTATGTATAAGTTATAATTAAGTATCTGTTGTGCCTTGCATTACACGATGTTATATACTTGATTTCACTCAAAATAAAAATAATGATTATATAGTTCTTAAGCTGGCCATCAGATGGCGTTAATAAGCACACTTAGTATTGTGTGATTGATATAATGATCAGTAGGATCAGTAGTTATAAGGTTTGCCAATAGATGGCGTTGTTTAAGTTCCAGTGTTGATGAGAACACAATATTTAATATTGCTTCAATAAGTAATTAAGTCTTAAATATCTTCTGTTTTAACATTTTTATTTAACAGTATTATTTAAATTAATGTTTCTGTTAGACAGTCCTTTGTCGTAATATTTACTTTCTTACTTAATGTTTATCTTGCCTAGTCGGCAGCATGTTGGAAACCCAACACTACCGAAATGTGAACGTAGCCCTTAATATTAGTCTATGTCGTCGATAGTCTATGACTACGGCAATCCGCGCCTATGTTCGATCTCTTCTACGATCAACCACCGAGTGGTGTGGTTAAGATGCAATAAATGTCGTACACTTAACAATTAAACAAGTTTGTTCAATCTTTCGTTTACTTTATGTACCAGCCAACCCAAACTACAACACCTTCCTTTCGCTCAACAGATAAAGTGTTTATAGTGACCGTGCACCCAACTATGCGAACTAGATCACTGTTAAAACTGCAATTGATTAAATGTACAAAGTCAAGAACAAAAATAAAATCCTTTCGGTTACGAGACTGAAGCACCAATGTTAAAAAAACACTCTTACATCAATGCCGAACAATCTGACAACACATTCAAAATTTTAAAATAATAATCAAAACCATCAACAACGCAGGCCAGCAACTCTAACACAAAAGAGTTCGATCACCTAAAAAATAAACAAAATAATCGCGCGAATTTGACGCGATTTTGTAGCGGTAACGCTACAGTACGTATAATCCGTGCGGACAGCTAAAAAGATGATTCGTTACTTCGTACTTTGTGATTTTGAGACTTAGTTTAATGTATTTACGTGACCGCTAAAGGAAAGTTATGTTTTTGACCTTTATGAATGGTTCTTTGTGCACTTGTAAAGGCCAAAAGCATGGTCCAATTTCCAATTGGTCATAATGCTAAGTTAGCAATTTTTGTAAATCGACAAAATGTATAGGATTGACGAAAGCTGATGACAGATCGGTTGAATAACTTATTAGCCTTAGTTTCAAACCGATAGCAAAAAGAAACGTTAGAAGCGTTTGCATCTTGGCAAGGCTGGGGTCGTAAAATTCGTAGTAACGTTGCAAGTGTCACTGGGTACTTAACTTAAAAAACAAATAATGGCGGATTAAATAATACGACATTAACGTCGCAAAAGTTGGTATCGTAAGGGAATAAAAGCTTGTAATACTGTTACTCGATGGGCTTGCAACGTGTCACTAATACACTGGTAAACATAATATCTTATCCTGATTGTGTAAAATGTGGTTAGAGAATTATTGTGAAAAATGTGGTCATAGGTTAATTATGTGGTTAATATTAATATAAATCCTAAAAATGGATATAGCAGCTTTACACTTTAGGCCAACGACATAAAGGTTCGTATCCATCTTGCTTTCTCGGTCAGTTTTAGTCCCGGTACGGACGAATTTGAACTTTTTATGATTACGTACTTCACCTGTATTAACATACATACATAAACGACAATATCTAAACTGCAGTATGTTTTTTTTAAAGCTTGCTTTTTTATTTCTAAATGCATTAGACAGTTTATAAGCAGTTTAAAGGGGGCGCGAAGTTAGGTTCGCCAGCAAATCAAAGATGAAGTGAGGAACGATATTTTTAAGAGAACTCCCTCAACTGGCCTGTTGTACCTATTTGTTTGCCTTCTCCTTCATCATGTCATCCGAAAAACGTCCACTGCTGGACATAGACCTCCCCCAAGGCTCTCCACTCAGACCGGTCTTGTGCTTTTCGCATCCACAGCTTTCCCGCGATCCTTACAAGGACGTCACTCCATCTTGTTGGAGGCCTACCCACAGCTCGTGTCCCGGTCCGCGGACGCCACTCAAGAACCTTCTGACCCCATCGACCATCAGTCCTGCGTGCGATGTGGCACTGCCACTTCAGTTTAGCTATTCTTCTCCTTACTATATACTAAAGTTAGTAATGCGAATAAAGCTACTTCTCGGGAAGACGCTAATCCCTCTTCAAAGGTTACGTTTCCATGGTCGGTTCCTGGAACCTGAACGAACGCCCACTGCCTGGCTTCTCCTGATATAAACAAACTTAATTAATATGCTACTCTCGCCTACACCAACTTTTGACATTTAACGGGCTTAACAAAACAAAATAAGTTTTAAATGTCAGGGACCACTTTTTAACAAATTGGTCTTGTTTCAAACTAAGCTCTAGGTTAGTACTATTTGGGTAGGTACTTGACAACGAAACACATTATTTTATACTCGTACATACATATATATGAATAAATCCGCAGAAAACATTCAAGACTCAGTAGTAAATAAATACCCTTGTCACTTGTATATTCGCCCTTACTTCTTTCGTGTCTTAAAATAGAAAGAGGGTTTTTCAGACTTACTTCTTCCACCACAGAAACTACCAACATTTATAACAGTAATAGTATATCAAGTCAAATGAAATAAGACAAGAAAAAAAAAACAAGTCAAGCAAATAATTACATCCCTTTCCCCTCTTAAATTTAGATCGTCAAGCAACACGTACTCCAATACTCGTATTCAGTTAACTTAACCTAACACGCTTAATGTCAACAACCTACGAGATTGAGAAGCTCAATCGGTTATAAATAAACACGTACAATGCCTAATACGGCTATAGAGGCTAAGTATTGGGAGCTGTCAGCGGCACCAGTTCTCATAACTCAACGCTTTGTACACCCGAATTACGAATGTGGGGGGTGCGGGAAATCCAAACCGTGTACATTCTAGTGCAGGCGGTCTGCGTGAGTCTATGAACGTCACCGGGGCTATTGATTATGTAGTCAGTCTGGTCGATGAAGTGACTTTGCCTACGAAGCAAATGGTTCCACGCACTATCAAGGTCAAAGCTTCTCTATTTATTAACTTATTTATTTTACATCATTGTCTGTACCAAAATCGTAAATCGTGTCTAACTTGAAATTATGCCATGCATTTACTTCATTTACATAATATTAATACTACGAAGTATTTATACAATTACCGGAGGAAGAACTCGTCAAAAACCGCTATCGCTGGGTTGGGCCTCTGAAACTCTCACTAACTGGACGCAACGGCAACATTAGATGCTATTATTTCACGCCGATATTCTGTATAATAATATTACAAATATTAAGCACTTTCATGCTCATCCAAAAGCTGATCGAAACGAGACTCTAAAAATACCATCATTTTGTTTTTCTAGACTAAAAAATGTTTAACGTACATGTACAGTTGTACCTAATGTTTAAAATCCATATCTTACGACCTCATCGTTTTGGCGTCCACTGCTCAGCCTATACATGTAGATCACCGGGTACGAGCACGCTGAACCCTGATCCTTTACATCGTAGCGTATTGCAGATCGCACAATACTGCTGTAATAGCAAAGAAGGGGGCTAAGTGCAATGATGTAGTTGAAACATTGTATACTCTATTACTAGCCACATAAAATTTAAAATGCTTAAAATATTACGATGCAGTTCGCCGCCTTATTTGGTATTACGACAGTATTACGGTCCAATCAGACAACAGGCATGTAGTAAAAGTTTGGATATAAGCTGTATTTGTTTATGAAGAACGGCCGGTGCTTAAGCCCACGTGTATTGAAACATTTGGGCCAGGAGTGAATGTATTTGGTCGAAGATTCATTTATAGGTCAAAAGAAACTTCAAACGTTTCCGTCCGTCAATCAGTCCGTCTAAGTACGTCTGTCACAGCGGTACATTAATGGTTTTAGAATAGTCTATAGTAGTAGTTTATAGTTGTCCACCAAAACCAAACCTGAATACTATAAAAACCTGATTATGCATGTTTTGATAATTGTCGTCCATATACGATAATATACCTTATCTAATCTAATGATATGAGCTATTCTTGAATATATTTTATGTTTTATATTATATATATAATCTGAATCTCGGAAACGGCTCCAACGACTTTAATGAAATTTAGTATGCCGGGGGTTCCGGGGGCGATAAATCTAGGTTTCATTTTTAGAAAATTTACCAAAAAAAAAACCAGGTCATCCAGGTACTAAGGTTAAATTTTCATTTCCCAAATTTTCGAACCTGAGAGAAATGTAACGACACCTCATTTGTCGAGATCAAGCCATGCGTTCAAACTGATGTCGTAGGTATCATCACGCAAGGCAAAATCATTACGTCCTTTTTCGACAGACGGTAGAAACCTTTTTATTTTCTGTGCAAAAGGACCTTCATTTGTATATCACAAACAAATGTAAAAAACGCAGAAACTTTGTAATATAACAACAATTATGATAAAAGTACTGCTTAAACTATGATGAACTATGTTTGCCGGGTTAGAATAGCGCCACTCCATGTCTTCCCGTGGAAGTCGTAAGAGGCGACTAACGGAATAAAGGCTTGTAGTACTGTTAGGCGATGGGCTTGCAACCTGTCACTAATACACTGGTAAACAATAGTAAACATCTTAGCCTATTGGTGCAAAATGTGGTTACAGAATTATCTTTTTTTTTATATTGTTGGTAATTCTGTAGGTCTGCCTACCCCACTCTGGGATTATAGGCGTGAAGGTATGTAAACTATGATTTTTAACTTTTGTATTTGGTATAATGCTTCCTGAATTATATCCAGTAAAAAATCTATTAGGAGAAAAATATTTTTTGCATAAGCCAGAATGCTGTAGTTTAGTGTTTTGTGTAAAATGCTATGCAGTTGTGACGTTTTATTAAGATTTTTTGCGCTCTACAACGTATCGAAATACCGCAGCGCAAACCTCAACCATTTTTACTTTTATTACAAAAGGCAATAAAATAAATAAGAAGGTAAGTATTTCAAAAGTTTTACTGAAAACCAAACATAAACGTTTGCCATCCGAACGTAATACTTTCAAAGTTATTAAAATTGACGACCATACCATGAAACTCCAGCGGAATTTGCCCGGCGTTTCTCGACTAATTACGAATACTTCCAACAAATTCAGCTTGAAATAAAAATGTGAAACAAAAAGTTGAGGTTCGTGCGTAAAGTTTGTTATGTGACAGTTTAAAGTTAAATGTATTTTTTGTGATTCAGTTCAGCATTATAACGCCAATGAAATGAATTTTATTTTTTAATTTCATACCCATTGCGTTTTTTTTTGGCTGAGTTTTTTTGACTTAGCAATAATAAGTGATACCTTCACAAATACGATGTGAACGAGCGCCGAACAGCGACAGATAAACCGTACGCGGTTTTCGCTCGCTGTAATACTCAATGTATTAGATTTAAGTTATATTGGATAATAAAAAAAAAATAATAAAAAAAAGTAGCAAGTTTAAGTAAAAATATGCGTCATGGTTAGCGTGTTTCTTTCTGTTTTAAAAAACCTGCGGACAAATCGCTCTTCTCGTTTGAAAGCTAAAATGCTATAGAAAAGGTTAAAAATTGTCGAAAAGTTGTTGTATAATAAGCGAGTAAATGGCGCGTTACACCGGCTGCACCGTCACGGTTCGAACCACACACGGTCCACGGGGAATAAAACCAAACAACCAACAACTTTTTTCAAACGATTCACTCCTGAAATATTTATCCGCTCGTTCAACCATTTCATGGGTTATCGTTACACTGTCACCAGTTTTTTAATTATAATTAGATACTTTTATACTATAAACCTAGAGGACACTCCTGACTTCACATGCGTAGAATTAGTTCCCCGCTACTCCCCATATGATAACCCTATAGGGGATGAATTTTCAAAAAACCTATAGCGACCCTACGATATCCAAGGAATATTCCGTCCAAATTTCAAGTCCGTAGGTTCAGACTGCTGCGGCAGCGGGCCAAACCCCCATCACATCCTTTATAACCTCAAAATTACGTACGATGGTAAAATGGTAGGTACTTGAAGGTTATTTTTGCTAGTGATGATCATTATTTAGTATTTACTTACGGCTTAAATTGGTTGATTGGCGATGAAACGAGTTTCAAATTGTGGTAACAGAGTTATCAACAAGTTTTTGGAGTTGTTGGTAATTTTCTAGCTCTGCCTACCCCGCTCTGGGAATGAAGGCGTGAAGGTAAGTATGTATGTATGAAACGAATTTCAGTCAAAGTAAAGGTTTTTTCTTCAAAGTAAACGTTCAGTCTCTTTTATCCAAAATCAATTCAATTGATTTACTTTCGCGGTCTTAAGTAGGATTAATAATCGTTTAACAAAAGAAAAATTGGCCCGACTTATTTGAAAAGAGCAGGTGGAACGAAAATATATTTTATATTTGAAGAATTCCAATATTCTTAATTAAAATCTGGTTATTAGGGGCTCGTAATCAAACAAGAAACCATTGGATATTTAAATTACGAGTACAATGCAAACGCTCTTACGAGTATAAGTGTACCAAGAGTGTAAAAAATCAAGTGCGAGGTGGACTAGCAGTACTAGCACACACCCGTAGCGCCCGTCAGCGGCTTCGCCCGCGCTGCATATGTCAGACTTTCGCGGTATTTTTTTTTCGCTGATATTAATATCTTGACAATAACGAACACAAAAAGAACTATTCAATTTGGTGCAGTGCTTTACAACTTATGCGCGTACATACATACATTTTTGCGATTCATTCTTATATATATAACTAGCGACCCGCCCTCGTCCGCTTCGGTTTATGTGAATGTCTGTATAACCCGTACAATAACTGAAAATGTGATAATTTAAACTCTCTATCTATTACGGTCCATGTCTCTAGCTATACTTGTTGCTTACTGACGGACGGACAGCGGAGGCTTATAGTAATAGTCCTGTTGCGTTGGTAGAACACTGCGGAAAAAAAACATGGCAGCGCACGTAAGATTAATGCCCTGACTGAAGTTTTTATTTTCTTTTAGGTTATAGTTTGAGTTTATTTATTCAACGGATACGTTTATAAGGATTATTCGACGCTTATGCCATTATTGTTTCTTCCTAGTCGCGATTCTGCACAATATGAATTCCACACATATGTATTTCATCACATTCGTTATTCTTCACAGTCATTATTTTTGTACAATCCGGTTTCTTCCTAGTCGCGATTCTGCACAAAATGAATTCCACACATATGCATTTCATCACATTCTTTATTCTTCACAGTTATTATTTTTGTACAATCCGGTTTCTTCCTAGTCGCGATTCTGCACAAAATGAATTCCACACATTTGCATTTGATCACATTCCTTATTCTTTACAGTCGTTATTTTTATACAATCCGGTTTCTTCCTAGTCGCGATTCTGCACCAAATGAATTCCACACATTTGCATTTCATCACATTCGTTATACTTTTACACAATCGCGTTTCTTCCTAACTGTTAGCTCGACATACCTATACTCGCCTTTAACATTATACCCGCGGCTGTCCAAAATCAAACAGGAGAGGCAAATTAAACATTTTGTAAAAACAAACAAAGAGACCTTTTTCACACAAGACTTGTTTACATATAACGTAATATAACTTGCTTTACAAGAAAACATTTATGTGTATTTTTACTTGTTATATGTGCATTATTACTAACGATTACTAAGTGAGTTGGGCATTAAGTGTTATTTCATTTTCAACATAAAAACCTAGCAAGGGACCACGTGAACTTTAATCTTTAATTTTTTCCATCTTAAGGAGATGATTTCCGGGATAAAAAACTGTATTGTATATGTTGTATATGTTGATATTTATATATATATATTAAAGTACCAGCTCCGATTATCCGTTTTAGCGTGAATGAGTATCAAACATACAAACATCCAAATTAAAAACCTAGTGAGTTTCGTTTACAAATTCAAAAACCTAGCATGTGGCACATTTAATAGGTTTTTGGTCTTGAAAATGTCACTTGCTAGTTTTTTGAATTAGTTATTTGCAAGTATGAAGTGAACTTGCTAGGTTTGGTAGGTTCCTTAAATCTGATTCTATTTGCAGGTGTTTTTGCATTCGACGCAGCTCAAAATTTAAGGTAGGTTTCATTAGACAAACGTATATAAAATAAATCCCTTACTCGACTTTTATTTTGGACAGCCGCGGGTATAATGTTAAAGGCGAGTATATATCGAGCTAACAGTTAGGAAGAAACGCGATTGTGTAAAAGTATAACGAATGTGATGAAATGCAAATGTGTGGAATTCATTTGGTGCAGAATCGCGACTAGGAAGAAACCGGATTGTATAAAAATAACGACTGTAAAGAATAAGGAATGTGATCAAATGCAAATGTGTGGAATTCATTTTGTGCAGAATCGCGACTAGGAAGAAACCGGATTGTACAAAAATAATGACTGTGAAGAATAACGAATGTGATGAAATGCATATGTGTGGAATTCATATTGTGCAGAATCGCGACTAGGAAGAAACAATAATGGCATAAGCGTCGAATAATCCGTTTATAACATTATGAAAAACGAATTAAAGCAGGAAACCCCATTTACCTCCACCCTCCTCTCTCTTGTATCTTTTCTTATTTTACAGCTGATCAGCCCTTTCGGATACACTTCGACGCCTTTAGGATCTTTTGTGCAATTATCCCTACTACCCACTCAGTTGTTCGAACGTGCAGGTTTCCTCACGATTGTTTTTCCTTCACGGTAAGAGCTTGGGTAATTAAGCTAGACGAAGCCATTGGTACATGGTAAGCGATTGGATGATTCGCGGGGGTTCCAACTCGGTGCCTTACGATAACGAGTCGACTCCTAGGTTCGACTACAAGGTCACCGAAAAATCTAGCAGTTAAAATTTGTACCATTTTAGGAAATGAACTTTATTCAAATACATTATGATTTCGTTTTCTTTTCTTTTCCTATACGTAATGCGTACCTACATGCTTTAATCATTCATGAATCTAAAAGTATCCCTATATAAATAAAAGTCTCCTTCGAGCTTGTTAACAGCGGGTTTTACAACCCCTAGCTAGTGGAACCATCACCTTTACTGCTAAAAGGTACATTGCGTTTATTTCCCTTTAGAAGGTACAGGCGGCCTTATAAATAGCTGCACACTTTTCTACTTTGTCCTTTTAACACCTTTGGCAGATTAGTGCAGCATTTCAAACGTAACGTTAAAGTGACAACCGCTGACTATGATGCAGACCGTACCTTGCACATGAAGTTATTCCTTGTAACAAGTAAGAAACGTTAACATATTGTGATCGACTTTTTTATGGCGATTGTAACAGCACCCTTTGAAGTAATGACTCGTATCTTCAGAGAAGTAGTAAAAATGAAGTTAACGTACGTAAGTTAACCTACGAAAACGTGAGAATGTTTTACGGGCTCGTGATACGGATAGATTAGTATTAGAATAGTGAAGGCGATTCGCAAACGTAAAGTTTGGAATTGAATAATTTATTTCAGGCAATGAGACCCAAATTTACAAATACTTTACAAACTAACATACATACAATATATAACTTAGTGTCAGCTAGCCGGCGGCCACAAAATCGTCGAAATATGATACCCCTTCGCCAGAATTTCTCCTTTAAGAAGGTTGACAGATGTAAAACCTTGTGGCGGGGCTCCAACTACTCGACCTCAGGGTAACTCCGGTCTTTTTACTTACAAATACTATACAAGCTCCTTCACCTCAGTAGAGTAATGTTATCGGGACACTTACAGCTGCCAGTGGTTCGGTCCGGTCGGTGCAATGCCGCACAGGTTCCTCGGGCCGAGATTCTTATTCCTGTCCAACAACTCTGAGATATCCCGCGTTTCTGTTTCACCTCAGTAGGAAGCTGTACTAGTTGCCTAGTGATTGGTATTGGTTGGTATGTTTTTGTTATGTGATTGATAATTATCTTCGTGCTCGAGCTAGGTTATTCTTTGGAGTTTTAACCGCCGTCATTATTGTCTTCGTATATTATTCCAGATAAAAAATAACAACTTTTTTGTTCTTATAAATGGAATGGAAACTACCACCGCTGTCTTTTTTCATGAAAATTAGCAGGTAGTTATCATAATTTTCGTCAATTAGAATTGTCAAAGACGACAATGACTGCGGTTGAAACAGCTAGGTACCGTTTTAGTGTACTAAAATCAAATCTTCCATCACATCCTTACTTCCTAACTAATATATAAATGCGTATAAAATTTGTCTCATCTTAGCGAATTAATGCATTTGTATTAATCCATTGTGAATTGTGGTACGAGTGCAGAGTACTACAGAGATAGGTTATAAGCCGAAGAAGGAAACGGCGACATTCTACCTATGTCGTGTGGTTACCGGCTTAGAATAGTACCAATCCATGCCTTCCCGTAGAAGTCATAATAGGTGACTAAGGGAGTAAAGCCTTGTAGTATTGTTAGGCGATGCGCTTGCAACCTGTCACTAATATACACTGGTAAACAGCGTAGCCTGTTTGTGCAAAATGTGGTTACAGAATGCACTACAAGTTTTTAGAGTTGTTGGTTATTTTGTAGCTCTGCCTATTCCATTCTGAGATCGAAGGCGTTGAAGGTATGTATATAATGTATGCGTATGTACGGAAAAATAATAAACGAAATGTTTTATCCCAAAAAGCTAGTTAACGCAAGCGTACCTACTTAAATGCACTAGCAATTATAATGATGACACGTCCATATAATTGAGATAATTTAACACAAACAACAACGCACTAGTATATATTTGGCTGCAGGCGGATGGTATGTTAACTCTAACTAACCATTGTGGGCAGGACAATAGCGCGAGATGCAACGTCGTTGGGATTAAATCATTCAACACCGGGAACCGAGTCCAGGAACGGTGTTGAGTCTAATTTGCATAGACTTCTGAAAGATGGGCACTTGATATGTTGATAGTATCCCTGTTCAGTTAATACTAGAATCTGTTTTGATATGATACGAGTTCACAGTTTAGGAACAGCATAAGTTTAGTCCAGTAACTTTATACATCGGTAGTATGCGTCAAATCCGGTAGTTCTGAATTTTTGCAGACTTGTTTATGATGTTGGGCTAATGAATAATCCAAGTTCGTGCCCTCGAGCACCGAACGCAACTTTCTCAAAAATCGAAAAAAAATGATAAAAAACGTTTTTAAAGAAGACTAAATTTTAGACAAAGATTTGATTAGATTTTTGATTTTTGAAAAAGTGGCGTTTGGAGCTCGAGGTCACAAACTTGGATTATTCATTAGGCCAACATCATAAACAAGTCTGCAAAAATTCAGAACTACCGGATTTGACTCATAATGCCCCATACTTTCAGACGACAAAGTTACTGGATTAGTTATAATATAACTAAAGATGACATAAATTAATAACGTATGTGGAAATGAATAAGGGGTGTCATATAAAAGGTACGATACAAAAACGCGTAATTTCAGAGGCATAATGTCATCAAAACTTTAATAGATACAAAAACGAACGGTATACTGCCATAAATACCTATTTAGCGACTGTCAAAATTCAAAATTCAAAATATTTATTCAGTAATTTGGCCACATGAGGGCTCTTTTACACGTCAGTAACATGGGAGTGAATCTACTAGCGCTTCGGACAAGACCATCATTGCGGAGAAGAAGCGCCGCAAGAAACTCCAGCAGAAGGTCATTTTTTCAATTATTAAATACAATAATACTTAAAAGTAAGTTACATTACAAGGTATAATAGTAATAAAATATTATTATTTTAAACTAACACAAATAAAATCATTACAAATGTAAGGTCAATAAAAATAAAAGGTAAAATGACTAGGAGAACAACATGACGAGGTCTAAACGAAAGGAACGATAATTAAAAAAACTAAATTGGAAAATAGGTCCTTGCAAGCGTGAACAGACCGGACTCCACAGACAGCACCCGTTCACGAGTATGACGCGTATCTCAGCCATCGCCTCCCTCAACCATGTGTTCGGGAAGGTGGCGACCCGATCAACGACGCCGCCGCGCCGTAAGCAAAGACCTTAAAGTGAGCATGACATGCTCATGCTGCCGGACAAAGATAACAGTAAAAAAGTATCTGTCCGGTGAGAAACATCATAATGTGTTCTCAATTCTAGAATGTCTTGTGCACACAAGAATCAATAACAAAAAAAAAAAAGACACAAAGTAAATTTAAATTTTAAAGTGTACATCATTGGCTTAAAGGCATTTTGCAATAAGCGCTGCCCAGTTCTCAGCTATAATTACAAAAAAAAAGACAAAATAACCCTAATTTAAGTAGGCTAGTAGTAACTACTTAAAAACGTCTTGTACATGATAGTCTCAAGCCTCAACGAGACTTATTATATCCTGAATCCACCGAGAAATATATCGGCTGGCTGACATTAATCGCCAGTATTAAAAATACTTACATGTCATTTATTTGCATCATCCAAGAATGACCCAAGTTGCGCGGTCGTGGCTCCGCACGGCCCATATTTTTTTTACCCGACTGCGTCAGAAAATGGGGTATTAAATTATTTTTAATGCGTGTCAGATTTACTAGCTATAAAAACTCATATCTTACTCTATCATAATTTACGCACACATATTACAAATATTACAGTGAGAGAAAGATGAGATGTCAGTCCTAACACCTTTTATTATATTACAATTTAAATCCAACAGTAGGTTGTAAATTGTATTGCGTTGACAGGTATGAAGACTGACTTGTCATGTTCCCTTAACATTTTTATTTTTTTTATTTCCACCACATACAAGAAGACAGATGTTGTTAGAAAGTGCGTTTCATAACATAATAACAATCTTTGATATAATTTCATTTTCAAAAGTTCACAAGATATTACGAACGTTATATATAACAACAAAAACTATAATTTAACTAAGTAAATCGTTTAAGTAAATCATTTACTGTATCGTGAGGTTTAACGTTCATTTGGTCTAATATTATTTCCTATAACGTATATAAGATATATTTTTAATTATTATGTTATGTGATTTTATATCTTATCGTAACGTAAACGTACAAAATTCGTTCGTTATACTAACTGAATGTTATATCAAATTAAATTATACAAAGCGGGTTGATATCCTATGAGTAATATATATTTTGTTGTCATATGTTCTATTACTTACCCTGTAAGAAACATTTAGCGTTACTGTATCACAAGATTTTCTGCCAAAACGTCATTGATTTTCTTTTGTTTCCTACCAGCTACCATAGTTGCTGCCGTAAGCACCAATCCCGTAAGCGCTATTTCCATAGGCACCGCGACCGTTGGCGCCATCACCAAAACCACCGTAACCAGCAACGCCAAAAGAGCCATAGGTACCTTGGCTAAGTGGGCGGTTAATGCTAAATTGATAAGCGCTAGTCTCTGTACCATCAGGGCCTATATACCTGAGGTGGCATAGTTAATGTAGCCAACGTTGGAACCCAGGCCGGCACCGTAGCCGATTCCAAATCCAGCCCCGTAGCCGAGGTTGGAACCATAGCTGTGGCCAGGTCCGGCTGCCCCAAGGCCAGCACCGAAGCCACCGAATCCACCGTAGCCAAGATTAGTGCCATAGCCAAGAGCTCCTGTCCCAAGGCCTGCACCGTAGCCACCGTAGCCGAAGTTAGAGCCGTAGCCAATAGGCGAGCCGGGGCGAGCAAGCCCAAGGCCAGAGTTCCGCCCTCCAGCACGGGCAAAGCCGAATAGGCTGGCGGCGATAAGAACAATCTATAACAAAAAATAATAATTATAATATTGTAATGTGATACTATTTTCATCATTAGAATAGTTAAGTACCTATGAATTTTAGTGCTAATATTTACAAGGTGGATGGGATAATGAAGTTCGTACTGGGCTCTAGATATAGGTAACCTGCCTATTATTGACTACAACCAGCCCCGGCGAATTAGTTACAGTGTTTTAGTTAGGTTTTCAGGACAGTTTTCGAGTCTTTTTGATGAAAATTTACAGTAAAACTGGATTAAATACCCTTTAGTAATACACAAACGCCTATTATTACTGGCAGTTTACTCTTCTCTTATTATTATTTATTTATTTATGATTTATTGGGGATCCTATAGCTTACAAAACACAATAGAAAAACAGGCACCACGCCGCGCTACACCAAGAGAACTAGAGAAAAACTACATAAAGCACACGAAAAGTGATTTATAAAAACACTTGTAGTTTTTTTACTGAAAATCCGCTTATTTCCTTTTTATCTATGAAGGTGCCATAAATAAATCTTAATCAATATTCTTAGCACGAATAATGAGGCTCTTAGCCACCTGCTTGCAACGAGGAGTTCCGCCGCACCGATACTTTGTCGACACAAAGGGAATTTGAATTGGTGGGATAAAGTGCAGCGATGCTGTCACCGGGAAGCTCACTTTCTTCAAGAGATCTGGAGAATCAATTTGTCGAGAGACAATTTTAAGGTAATATGTTAGGTCAGCCATCTTGCGCCGCTTGTACAGTCGCAGGAAGTGGTGACGTTTGCAAAAATAATTATAATTTACAGACTTGTAATTTTTCCATTTCATACATACATTATTATTATTATTATTATTTATTATTATTTATTTATTATAACATACATACCTTCACGCCTTCATTCCGAGAGTGGGGTAGGCAGAGCTACAGAATTACCGACAACTCCAAAAACTTGTTGATAACTCTGTAACCACAATTTGCACAATTAGGCTAAGATGTTTAACAGTGTATATAACAGGTAGCAAGCCCATCGCCTAACAGTACTACAAGCCTTTATTATTTTCCATTTCATTATTCATGAAAATATTATTTTAGAACGGGCATAGAGGACGCCCAATTTAAATAGCTAATAAATAAAACGTTGTTACTAATATTAAGCGTGAAATGACTTTGTTACCTTACTCCGTCTCATGAAATATTTTTTTGTAGTTGTATGTTTAGCATTAAATAGGTTTTTAATATTCGTATGTTTTACCTTAGCAAACATTTTGTTGCTCCTTCCAATGTGATGACTTGAATGGTTTCAAATTAGTTTGGCTCAGCTTTTATATATTAACTTTAGAATATTAGACATTGTTATCAAGGTTGCACATTAGACTCTGTCGAATAATCAGATTACGTTGTCTAATTAAGAACTCTTTCATAAATTGTTTAGATGATACAATCTCTATACTCGTACATCACCCTCGAATTTCCTGCTAATTAACCCTCTTATTTTTGTATACGCGCAACGGCTAAAGTGTACCATATTATATGCTCTGTTCTTATATGCCATCATGATATTTGAATTGGTCAGATAGAGACAAAGACTACTTTGATTGAAGTAGGTTTATTGTGAGTTTATGAATAAGGGATAAGTCTAGATACTCCTGTAAAATGTTATAGTTTTTCTTAATTGTAAAAACTGTCGGTGGTAAAAATACCTAAGCGGGAATGGAAATATATTTAGAATCATTTCTTATCACAACAGGTTACAACGAAGAGCAAGTTGAATACGAAATAGGAGAGGTGAAGTGGCTCTTAGTGTGTGGCAGTTTGTTTTTAACGTAACATTGCTTAGAAAAAACCGGATTAGCGGTCATTTTGATTTAAGATTGAATTTACCGCATTTGTTCCCGTTAAAAATATTAGTAAAGTGACTGTGGAACTATTTGCAACGATAACCTCGTGCACAACGCTGAGCTGTGGCAAGTTGTATTCGTTGCAAGTGACTTGTTGGGTCTTTGCCGAGTGAAATAATCATTGTTTGTTTCTTTCTTTCTTTCTTTATAGTTTGGTCGAAAACAGTTTTTATTTGATTAAAATAGATGTTTACTAAATTCTGTAACATCGGCTGACAAGGATAAGGATGTTAGGCAAAAATATTTTAGACCCAATTTTCTGAGTTTCAAAGGAATACCGACTTGTTGTGAGTGGTTGCCAATAGTGAGCCAATTAAAAGAAATAATAAATATTTTACACATTATTTGTGCAATCGATCGAATGACACTAATGATTTAGGTTTAATAGATTGTCTATATCACTTTATGGTATTTTTACCGATTAAAGGATTTTGCTTCAAGAAGGAACGAAGGAATTGACGTTTCGGCGGTAAAATTACTAAAGCGAATCACTACATAGTATAAAACAAAGTCGCTTGCGCTGTCTGTCCCTATGTATGCTTAAATCTTTAAAACTACGCAACGGATTTTGACGCGGTTTTTTTTAATAGATAGAGTGATTCTTAAGGAAGGTTTATATGTATAATACATTCCACGCGGGCGAAGCCGCGGGCGGGTCGCTAGTATGTTATATTTTTTAAATATTAAAGTTAAGTTAATAAAACTATAAACTTTTTTATCATCAACTACCGCCTATTGCATTTAGACCAAGAGCCAGTGACGGCCAGACCTGCGTTATTTTACAAAAACTGAAAGTTAGGAAAAATAAACTTTATATCGTGGCAATCCCTTGCTAGACTTCATTAAACTTTAACAAATTATAATTATCATCATCATCATGTCAGCCGAAAGACGTCAACTGCTGGACATAGGCCTCCCCCAAGGCTCTCCACTCAGACCGGTCTTGTGCTTTTTACTGAAGTGGCAGTGGGCGGGGCAACATCGCACGCAGGACTGATGGCCGATGGGGTCAGAAGGTTCTTGAGTGGCGTCCGCGGACCGGGACACGAGCTATGGGTAGGCCTCCAATAAGATGGAGTGACGACCTTGTAAGGATCGCGGGAAAGCGGTGGATTATAATTATACTTACAATATTTGATGTGTTACTTAAGGAACTATTCAAAGATGTTTCTTTACTTTGCCAGACAGTTTCGATAGTTCTTACACCTTGCGCTTGCCAGACAAGTATTAAAAGTCAGCCGTAAATGCAAGCACGAGGCAATATTATATAAACACTTGTAGTATAGGTACCAATCAAACAAATGTTTGTGTGTTCAGCGCTAGTATTTACGATTGGGTACCCATAGTACAAGCTTAGAGACTAGGCCAATTGATGCGAGATCGTTTCCTGATATATATATATATATTTATTATTTAGTTACATTCGAAATGTTAAACAAGCAAAAAACAAGCAAAATAGTATTTTGATTTTAAGCGACCATTCATGAACTTAACAAAAAGCCTTTAATACTCAAACCTGTCTTTTATTTTCTCAGAAATCCGCAAAAGGAAAATCAAAATACCCCAGATTTAAAGAAAGGAAGTAAATCTTCATTATTGTCGAACCCTTATTACATTGGAACGTAGTGTGACTCAAGATGTGTTTACAAATTGATTTTGAGCTCACCTTTTCACTGAGACGGAAAAATATTCTGTAAAAGTCTTTTTACATCTTTATTTCCCGTCTGGTAATTTTAGACGTAAATAACGCTTTTAATTTAAGCATGTTAAATTAACACAACATCACTAACAATTTCCTTCAGACTTTTGGTGGAAGCGTATTACAATAAAAAAAAATACTAGTAAGTATCTTTTTCTGCCCGTGTGGTTGCCGGGTTAGAATGGTGCCATTCCATGTCTTCCCGTGGATGTCGTAAGAGACGACTTAGGGAATAAAGGCTTGTAGTACTGTTAGGCGATGGGCTTGCACCGTGTCACTAATACACTGGTATATCATATACATCTTAACCTGATTGTGCAAAATGTGGTTACTGAATTATTAACAAGTTTTTTGGAGTTGTTTAATTGGTAAGTCTATAGCTCTGCCTACCCACTCTCGGAATGAAGGCGTGAGATTACGTACGTATGCAGGTATGTACCATTTTCGTTCAGTTTTAATAATTAAGTAAACATTTCCAATTGAATACTGTACAGTTAATTAAATTCTCAATTTAATTGTGAAATTAATCAAGGCAATATTCGCGTGCCAACGTTTGTTGATTAAAAACACATTAATCACTTTTACTGTGACATTTTGAGTTACGTAACTCGTAAAATGGTGCAAGGTTTGACATTCCATAAAATGATATATTTCTTACAATACTAGCTTTTGCCTGCAACTTCGTCTGATTCGCTATTCCCTCGGAATTTATACAATTTTCCGGGAAATAAATTTGGTTGTAGATGTAGGCGTGCTAAGTCTATTGGCATTTATTAAAAGCAAGCTAAAGGATAATTTTCTATCGCAGTATCTAAGTAAGTGTATAATAATATATATCGACGCTTGAAAGGTGAAATTATCTAAGCGACATTTTTTACGACATTAAGTTAGTATATATTTCGAAACCAGTAAAGTTTACACATTCCGAAAATATATTTAACTCTAAGTCCTTAAAAAATGTCGCTTAGATGATTTCGCCTTTCAAGCGTCGATATAATGATTATGTATGTAGTACGTATTTTTGAAATTAGTTACTTTAATTATTTGTCTATTTAAATTTAGTCTATAAGTTTAAAAGTAGTTTATGTTTAAGTTTTAAAGCAGTAATTTAGTTCGTTAGTGGGCGTTCTGTGTACATAGCTATTTTTCGGGATCCCTGTGTCACTCGTAAACTTATCGTATCGAAATTCAGTCAATCGTCGTTCAATAAGATAAGGTCACTTTGTACATCATAGGGGTTATTATGACGTAGTTTTGCAGTTCAATTTACGCAGTGGAAAAAAAGACAGAGCTATGTAACTGCTATAGCTCTGTCCTTTACGCTCGCCGTAAAATAAATTGCATACATACATACACACACATACATACCTTCACGCCTGTAATCCCAGAGAGTGGGGTAGGCAGAGCTACAGAATTACAACTTCAAAAAGTTGTTGACAATTCGGTAACCACAATTTACACAAATAGGCTAAGATGTTTACCAGCGTATTAGTGATAGGTTGCAAGCCCATCGCCTAACAGTACTACAAGCCTATATTCCCTTAGTCGCCTCTTACGACATCCACGGGAAGACATGGAGTGGCACTATTCTAACCCGGCAACCACACGGATGCATAGTTAGATCATAATAACCCCCCATACCCCTTTCATCATGGATATAACTGAACCGTAAATTGTCGTCAAGTGACAACATCTACATACTCACAACTTTAAAACCATTTGTGTATCAAAATATTTCAACATTGTTTAAAACAACCCGTTTTTGCGTTGCTGTCCCAAAACACAAAGGAACATTTTACATGTAAACTTATAGGAGTTTTAGCATTAGTTCAATTTTGGCTTAAATTCAAATATGGTCAATAATTGGCTTTACGCAGTAATAATATAAAACAATAAATGTGTCACAATTTTGTATTTGTTATCTATTAAAAAAAAACTGCAGAAGACAATTTCTTGTATATTGACCTAGTCTCAAAATAAACTTTCATTTTAAACTATAATGGATGTAAGATAAGGATAAATATACTTACGTCTATAGATAATGTAATGCTAAGCACTTTAAACTTAGCACGACGGGCGGAAAGCGTAGGCATATTAATAGGACTGTGAAGGATTTGGCACAGAATCGTGTTTTATTAAAGGTTGGCGCTGGAATGCAGGCAATGACCGCTGCCGCAAGCTAAATAGCTAAATCTTTCAAAAATATAGGGAGGAGAAGAAGGATGGAAGAGGACATTGACAACGTTGCTAGAATTGCGTCAATGTAGTATTAACAAAAGTCATAGTAACTTGTGTAATACGTACTCATATATGACAGGGATGACTTATGAGAGTCCCAACTACTCGCTCGTATAAAAATCTTTCTCTTAATGCATTTGGTCTAAATTTAGACATAGACAATGTTATTTGCTCGAAGCTGTGGGGGTTGCCGTGACATCGTTTGCCACTCAATTCAGGTTCTATTCAGAGCGTGGGTAGCCTAAAATAAGCCGTACCTACTAGTTATTCACATTTTGCAATTTTGTTGGTACTATTTCCCGATTCCTTTTCACGGTTCCGTAGTCAACAATGAACCCTTATAGTTTCGATCTTTCTGTCCGTCTGTCAGCGGCGTAACTCCTGGTGCTACAAAGCTGTTAATCGGCATAGTAACACATATAAATGACGACACAAACACAAACCAATCTTAGATGAAACTGATTTGACTTACATAATTCAAGTCATGACTTACACTTAATAAAAATGTGTCTAAATAAAATAAAAACCTTTTTTACACACACGTAAAAGCTAAAGGACAGGATGCTTTATATCTCCTAAAAATATTTAACAACCTTTCTCTAATATTTATTCCATTTAAATAAGAAAACACACTGCGCCAATATAAAACACGCAGCTTGAGCCGGATTACGTGGTCAAGGATGCAAAATCACGAAGGATTTACGAGACTTGCATAGAACGTCGCCCGTGCTGGGCTAATACTCGATTTACCCCGAATATCTTCGCCCGATATTAGGAGAACGTACTGCAGCCAAGCTCTATTTTGGTTAGGATCATATAGATGTTACCTAATTTATCGTAAGGGTTCGACAATTTTTTTTTGACGGACGGACTGTACTTTATCTTATTACTAGCGACCCGCCCGCGGCTTCGCCCGCGTGGAATGTATTATACATATAAACCTTCCTTAAGAATCACTCTATCTATTAAAAAAAACCGCATCAATATCCGTTGCGTAGTTTTAAAGATTTAAGCATACATAGGGACAGACAGCGCAAGCGACTTTGTTTTATACTATGTAGTGATCATAGCCACATACCCTTGCTTCGCTTCAGTTTTCTATAAAAATGTATAAAATTTGTAATAATGTATAATACACTGGGAAACATCTTAGCCTACTTGTGCAAAATGTGGTTACAGAATTATCAAGAAGTTTTAAGACTTGTTGGTAATTATTTAGCTCTGCCTACCCCACTCTGGGAATGAAGGCGTGAGTTTATGTATGTATGTATAAAATTCAGCCTTTATTAGTCAAACACGAATTCCTGCTCCGAAATAGACCTCAGAGCTACAACGGACAGAGCGATCAGCACTGCTGCCTTCTGGGTATGAGTAATATAGTGAAACCATCGACACGAGAATAAAAAGAAGAAGTCAAGAATGATGTAACTTCCTTTTAGAGAAAGAGTTTTTAAAATCGGTTTAGTACTGACTAAGATCACCTTCAATATAACAACAAACAAAAAACAATTTAAACTGTTTATAAAATTATAAGGTATTGTAGGTAGATAGTATTACAAAACACATTAAAATAGTTGATCTCAAACAGCTCCCAGCGTCAGTCACAGCCAATCGTTTACTTAGAAGAATTGACACTGACTTATGTTGGAAAACGGACAAGACAAATCAAATGGGATTTGCTTACAACACATTTAATAGTAAATGTGGCTTTCTTATTATAAAATTGTATTCAAATAAAGCTTCAAGACTAAAATTGCATTTAAAACTATTTTTTATATATTCACCGAACGACGTGTACGTAATTCCTAAAATAACAGAGTAGAAAGTAAGAGTTCAAGGAAATTGATATGAAAATATTAGATGTCATACTTCAATTATTATAAGTGAAGACTTGTGTCTAGAAGTAGCGTGTACACATATTATCTTGTCATGTCATATTTCAATAAAAACGCTTTCTCTCTCCATTTAATAATACTAGTACCTACACACATTGCTTATAACATACATAATTCATAGCAATGCCTGGTAGAGTATCAAGGTTTTCGCGTAATGTAACATAATCTTAGCCTATTTGTGCAAAGTGTGGTTACTGAATTATCAACAAGTTTTTAAAGTTGTCGGTAATTCTGTAGCTCTGCCTACCCCATTCTGGGATCACAGGCGTGAAGGTATGTATGTATGGTACATAACGTAGGTACATAATCTTTATGTTGCTGTAAGATTTACTCAATAAACCTTCAAACAAACAGCAGATTACAGGTTGTTTCTAAGACAACATCAAACGAATACTTTTCGGATATTACATGATTTCTAAGAACATCGCGTGCGGTTACTGGATTACGAACGTAGAACTGGGTCTTGAATATATTATAACTGGCTTTTGTTCGCTAACTTGAATGAATTATCAATTATAATTCATCTTTTAGGCATTTGTTAACGAAACTAATAAGTATAATAAATTTTAAAATAATAAATTTAACAAAAGGCAATAGCTTAATGGCATTTTTTTCAATTTCCTGATAATACTTTCGATCGGATGAATTTTAATTTAATTTAATTTTTTCATTAATTTGACAACAAGTGTTAAACCCATACCTTTAAATGCCACCAAATAGTTTTATCTTTGGACTGAAAAAATCGGCACCTAGACGTAACAATTTGAAAGTCTGAAATCTCGGAAATAGTAAATACGGCCACCTCATCGTATAACTTAACTTTTTAAAATCACGTCTCAATTATCTAAACATGGATGACGAATTGGTTTAACTTCAAATTCAAAGGTTAGGTTATGTAAGAAACCTAAAAAGGTAAGATTTCATTGTGAACCTGAATGCTCTTCGAGTCTTTGAAATAGGAAATACAAAAGAGTAAATGGTTTGACGAATTGAAATTAAGATAAAGAGCGGAAAAATACCGTAGACAGAAGGGTTAAATAGTAAATACGACATATTCTGGCCAAATTTATGAACTACCGGAATAATGGTAAGCAGAGAATCGTGCCCTGAGTAACTCCAAGGTTTATTAGAAATAGCGCAGCCTTTTAAATAAAATACACACTTATTAAGAATAAACCATGTTAAATGGTGCATCGAGTCAAACCAAACAGTGGTTTAACGGTGCAGTTTTTGATATTTTGTAAAAGTTCGTTTGATTTACTTTAATTAATAATAAATAAAAAAAGTGATACCAAAGCCAGATAAACTCTGCGTAGTTGGCGCCCGCTGTCAATGTATGTCTTTTTACCATAGTAAATAATCAAAACAAATAAATAAAAAGAAATCCGATCAAGTTCGAGTTGGACTCGCGCACTGAGGGTTCCTAACCTCCTCGCAAAAGGTATTAAAATAATATGTATTTTAATTTAAAGTCAAGTCAGCGCGAGACCAACTCACGCTGGACCATTTTTTAAGTAATTGTTTTTTTTTAAGGTTTTTACTATACCTAGTCGGTTACTAAGTTCTGTTACTGAGATTAATTACAATTAAAAAAAAAAAATAAGCAGTTTTGCATAAACCTGTATATTAATCAAAACTTTGATTTATATAGAATAATAATAAAAATAATGTATTCTAAACTATTGCAATTATTTGATGTACGAGCTTGAAGTATTCCCATTTCGGACGATAAAATCATAGTTAAAATCACGCACGACGATGATACTGATAACGGCCCCAACTTTTGTAAGAGTTCCTGTAGAGAGTTCAAATTTGCGTGACATACTGAACAGACTTCAAGCTTTAAATTCTGATACGAATGTATACAAAGCAACTAAAGATCCGCTTGGACACCGGTCAATCTTGATGACTCATTAAATCGACTTTAAGATTTCACATGATTTTGCAGAAATACGAAAACACACCAAATCTCTTGCTTCATAAGTTGGAATTAAGTCATGTTGAGAAATATAATTTTGGTCTCTAAACATATACAGAGATAGGATTTTTTATAATATTATACAAAAAAAGTTCTTTGGTAAACAAAGACTAACTTTTAAGCGATTTCCAAAAACGAAATTTACAGAAAAGTCATGCTTAATTTCATCGATGCCGGCTGTGAATGTTAAAAGATCGTATCGGGAATTGCGGAAACTAAGAAAAATGATTAATTGTTTTTCAAAATGTATATTAATTAAGCTTTTAATTTTTATACATATTGAAATTAAAAAATAAACGTAAGTTAGTTTTATTTGCATCAACCTTAGTAACAGAACTTAGTAACCAACTAGGTAATCATCCCAATTTGGCGATTACACAGAAACAAAAATAAAAATAAGCTGAAAAATAACGTTCCCCTTTTATGTTCTCAAACATACCTATAATCTGACCGGTATTAACTAGCAATTTGCTTGAACAAAACTATCTACAGAAGTTAGAGGCTAATCATTTTTCAATACTTTGGAGGTCGATTTGTCTCAATAGGTTAAAATAGGGCAGCTAAAAAAATACTCAATAATTTTAGAATACTCTCTAACATAAATTAAATAAGAGCCGGACAGTTGGGTACCTACCTATTCTTGGAAGTTTACGTGTTTTCAACAAGCCATACACTACCCATAAACAATACCTTATCGAGTCTGTGGTTAAGCAAAATATCGTAATAGTCTGGAAACCAGCCGGTGCCGTGTAATAGGTAATCAAGGCGTGCCATGGCAACGGATGCTAAACATTCCTTGGGAAGTAGGTCATCGGCCGCCCTACCTAGAAGCTAAAAACCGATCGACTGCAGTTTGCAATGGTCTTACATTTCATTAGCGCTTTTGTAAATCTTTAGTGGAAAGGAGGCAAAGAAAAACTTTATAATTTGAACGCGTTATTTAGCTTGTTTTAAAATTGTTCAAACGAGTGGTTAAATAACCGATAAATAATAGATCAATAAACTTATTAAACAGGTAAAAAACAAAAGATCTGATGACTTCGCTGACGGTCTTTCCTGCAACTTTCCTGTGCAACCCAACCGAAATATTGGATTTATAAAGAGGTACGTGCATGTCCCAGCTTTTGTTCATTTTTATCACGTAAAAATCTGATTCAAGACGGTTAACTCCTTCCTATTTCAAACTTGTGTTTGAAAAATCGTCAATTAATCGTCATTAACTGATTATGAGTATGGCTAGAACCAGCAGCAACCAAATAATATATTAAAAAACAAAGGTACTGTATACATTGTTTGTGATTTCATATCTTTTAGGATACTATACTTTGTCTGCTTTGATGATTACATTTGATGCATGCTTCATTCATGACTGAAGATAAAAAAAAAACATGGTCAAGATGTTTTTAAAAAACACGTTTAATATAAATAACCTCATTTAAATAACTTACTTAAATAGCCCACCGTAAAATAAATCACATATGCATCTCAAAAACGTTAATCCTTGTTTCAATAATACCGTGCAAATACTCGTAACTGTACGTACTTCATTGCACAGATCTCGTAGGATCCGCAATGTCAATTACTGTGTCAATACGGAGCGTAATCCAAATACGACGCGCAGGATCGGGGATACGCCATTTTGCAAAAAACCTGATATTCACGTGCACGGTAAATAGGGATTTGCACAGAAATACGGGATTCAGTCAATACTATCGGTGTTTTCTATTGGAGATGTGAATAATGTATTAATTAACTTACTACCAAAAAGGGAGGATATATTTTTACCCGACTGCGGCAAAGGCCATAAGATGGATCATGTGTTTGACTTGTATGCATGTCTGACTGTATTTTTCATCGTAACTATTAAATGAAAATGGCGGATTTTTTTAAGGTATATATTACTTAGACGACAATATCATAAAATACAGTCGGGTTTTTAAAGCTTGCATTTTATTAGACTTGCTGACTCTATGTATGTTTGCTTTTTTGAGACTGAACTAGCTTCATGTCAGGTATCATTGGTCGCTAGACTAAACAATCGTGCTCCGCACGGTCTTAGTTTCGTTACGTTACTTACGTTAGGTAGAGTTAGGTACCAAGTACTTTGATGAGTTAAGCACGCCAGTTAGATATTTGTGACGAACTAATAGTAGAGGATCCCAATAGGAGACGACCTTCACCCGCTGTTTATTCGATAAAAAGTATGAATGTGGAAGAAGCGAAAGAAATTTGTCAAGATAGTAGCAAGTGGAAAGAAGTGGTCTCTGCCTACTCTAGGAAACAGGCGTGATTTAATGTATGTATGTATGTAAGTATTTTGGGATCCTGCCGTTTTGCCAAAATTATTTTGGTAAAATGTCATTACCCAAACAAATTTTCGCAACTGTTTTTTTGCCAATGCAATCTTTGGCAAATAATAATACACTAATTTTCATTTCGTCAAATTTTCATTAAGCAGAGTTTAACTTCGGATACAGACATTTAGGCATTTGGTCTTATAGCAAATGCTTTGTTAAGGCAAAAAACATTACATAATAAACATTTAGGCAAATTAATTGATATGACAAAACATATAAAGACAAAAATCGGAGTTTGTTTGAGTAATATAATATTGGTAAAACGGCACGATCCCATAAATACAAAATGCACTGCTATTTTCACAAATACATTTATTTGTGTATTACAACTGGATTTGTAACATACAACTTTAAGTTTGTTGCAATGCTCATTAGCGTTTTTTGTACAAGTTTATGTGCTTGAATTTGTCTGAAAAAAGTTTTAAGTAAAGTAAAGAATTGCTGCCAGGTAAGTAGGTTAGGATAGGTTAGAACTTTGACCCCCAACAAAAACGAACTGCTACAAGAACAGTAGGTTAGGTTATGTTACAACGGCGACCATAATAGCGCGCGAGCCGAGCGAGCAAAGCGAGCGTGCCGCGGCAGCGGCCGGCGAAGCGCCAGAACGCAACTGCTGCCAGGTAAGTAGGTTATAGGTTACAAATTCTTCCAGTAAACTAGGTTAAGTTAGGTTAGAACGACCCCCAAAATAAATTCACCATTTTTATACCATACAAATCATTCGCCTTATTTTGTTTTGCGTAAAATATGTTATGCCAGCTAAAACTGGACATTTGACTAAATTTCATTTAGTCAAATGTCCAGTTGGTAAGCCAGTCAATGTGCCAAATACTAAACATTCATGTGCCAAACATTAGGTTTGCGTAACTATTATTTGTGAATAGTTAATTTGGCAAACAATTATTTGGCAAATGAAATTTTACGAAAAAAATATTGGGAAGTGATAATTTGTCAAACATAATTTGATAAAACAAAGGTGATCCATAAACAGGTACGTCGGTACTAACAATTTAAACTAAACCTAACGTTTGTATATTCTATAGGCTTCATACTATCGATTACTATGTAATTTGTCCATTAAACAAGCGGTTGCAATTTTTTTTAATACATAAGTACGTGACTGAAAATTTTCAGCCAACCTATTCACCATATGTAACTTACCATATTCAATTTGATAAAAAAATAAACAGCGGGGTGAAGGTCGTCTCCCATTCGGATCTTAGACCATAAGAGATAAGTTGATAAGAAAATATCCCTATAGGCATTGCTTATCCGCAAAGCTCCTAAATGTGAACCTGGCGAGGTCACTTTATTCTGTACTTCGAGCACGAACTTTCTCGTTCATGAAGTAAAGTTAAGGCATCGACATTGATAAATTTTGTGTGAAGATTTGGAAAAGCACCTGTGTAAGAGTTCTTGGCACTACAGTTTACTAGAACTAACTTTGAAGTTCACTTTCGTATAGATATGACAAAAGTCAAATAATATATGGGAACGGCAGCACCAATATTCAAAAGTAGCATTAAATGTTCTACTAACTTTCGTTCGGGGAAAGGAATCTCGAACTACAAAATAATTTTAGTAAAAAGAAAAAGAACAAAAGACAAAAGAGTGTATGAAAATGTTTATTTACTCACAATCACGGGGCACAAGGAAAGCGCTTACGCAAATAGAATTGCCGGGTAAATTGCTTCAATCGAGCTTGCAAAAGTAATAGAATTTCATATCCCTTGGGTTATGTGTCGTCGCGCGGTGCAGCCTTTTAAAAACTGCTTACAAATTAAGAGTCTTTATTAGAATTCAACCTTATCTCTCAGAGATTCCTTGATTCGTAAAATTTTAGGTACGAAAAATGTAGTACGTAATCATACGACATTGTATTTTGTTGGATAAATTCGTATGTGTTTTGCTTTTTCAGTTAGCTATAGATATTAATACCGACTAAAGCCGACTCGGGAAGCGGTTTACGATTTGCTGACCAAATACAATGTCGTATAAATATTAACTTGGGTGTACAGATTAAGTCCGTGTATGACCAAGGTCTCACAGGGTGACAGTTCTGCCCTCCTACTGAGAAAAGGCGCATGTGCAATTAATTCATAGATGCATATTAAACTCTCAAAGGTTGGATATGCAATACATTTCATATAGTACATGCGCCTTTTCTCCTTAGAGGGCAGAATTGTTGGCGGGGACGAGGTATTTAGGTTTACAGGATTTTCCATAAGTTGGCAGTGTGCGTTCTGAGTACACGCAGTCGCCCTGCCTCAACAAACGACCGCCACTCCGCAGAATGGTCGCGCACAAATTCGATTACAGGCATCAGTTTATTCTTTTATATCTAATCAGATATTAATTATTATTTAAAATAAAATACAAGTGTCAAAAGAATCATGCCTTCGATCAGTTTAATCACATCAGGTTGTAATATTTTATATCATTGTTAATAAATTGGCAATACCTACGATATTTAACACTGTAAAATATACTTCAAAATTTACAACGAGGTTTAGAGAAAAGCGAATTGCAGCAAGACGACTGTGTAAGTGACGACGATGGTGACCATGCGTGGCGGTAGCGTTGCGTCTACAAACGCGCCCAGGGCAGACAACTTGCGGAACCTACAGCTGTTGAATCGCAACACGTTCTTGCACATTCTACGCAGATCTGTAATAAAAAGTTGTACTTACAATAAATTCACCGGGTCTACTATACGGACTAAAGCCTCGTACATTCATCAACAACTATCCCGATCTACCCAATGATGCCCTTGAAATGCCCAAGAAAATTAAGTCTTTAAGTCAGATTTTAGACTGACCTGACAGATTCATACATTTTGATACAACTAAACTTAAAATAAATAGATCTTTTAGGTGCAAGTGCCCCTTAGTGACTGTAAGATATAACCTAAAATGAAAACACAAACCAGAAACGCCGGATGCTAAGATGCTAGTGCAGGTTATTTCTGCGGTCCTCACATTTTTGTACATCTTCTCAGCAGAAATACACAAGTTGCATAGAATTCCAATATTTTTTGCGCACCACAAAAAGGATATTGTCCATGTTATTACTTTTACTGCTCTTGACGTTTTTTTCATCTGTAATATAATTAGTTTAACACGCTTGTTACATGCATACAGTTCCCTTACTTTGCCTAGCAACGCTTGACGTCATATTGGCGCCCAACGTGGAGCCCGATTTTGGGGTGAACACGCAACTTAGTAATAGGTCGCGTAGGAGTTTTCACGTAATATCCATTAAAATATTTAAGCCTTCTTTACGAAAAAAATATTTTCATTCGCCCTTTAGTTTTTATCATATCTATCAGTTACGCGTCACTCGAGCCGGAGGGCGAGCTAGTTTTAAAAGCAACCGCACGCAACACTACACAGATCACGGAGGTCGAATGAGCGCAAATATGATATGTGGATTCTCGTATATAATTGAAACCCATTCCAATCCTTTTGTCTTTTGTGACTAAAAGCGTATGAATTTGGTAACAGAGAAAGATCATTTGCTAACAAATAATTAAAGCCAATTTTAATATTATTTAAAATTATTGCAACTTTTCGTGTAGCTACCCAACTTAATACGCCATTTTTTCAAAGATTGATTGTTTTTTTTTATTGATTGTAAATATTTCAGTAGATCTAGCGTGGATATTTCATTCATAAGAACTTATTCCGAATATCTCCTCTTGTGGTGGAGCTGAATAAACATATTTTATCTTCTTTAGATGATCATCTATTTGAGAATTGAACAACTTGTACGGAATCTCTTAGACATACATATTTAATGTGTATCTGCTTCAACTTTAACTACTATTATATCAAGTCAGTACGTTGTCTTTCGTAATTTGATAGAATAGTAGTATATTTTAGTACTTGAAATGGATACGCTAATTCCATCCACCATACACATTTTTCACATCAAGTTACTTAATCGATAGAAATAAAAAAGCTCGTACTTGAGGTAGGGCACAGTGGTCATGTTACTTTTCTACTGGATCACCGTGGTAGTAAAAAAAAACACGATAGGCTAGCTATTGACTTACCACCTCCGGTGCATCTTTCACGTTCCCATATTCTATAAAAGACTGAACAGCGATCAAGAAGTACGCAAACGTTGTGAGAGTATGGTAATATATCTGAAAAAACAATTATCATAATAATGCTAGGAAATTTCAAGTAGCGACATTGTTATGGAAGGCAATATGTATACGAGTAAGTAAAGAAATCTTACAATTATCATGCAAAATGAAAATATAAGGCAGATCTAAACATTATAATGATTGCAATTGAATTTTCCTAAATATATGATGATTAAATATTATTAGTATTTGTATGTCTTTACCAAACACGTGACTTTGGGAGTCCCGGACCTTTGGATGGCATACATGGAGCCGAAGCCAACACGCAGAAGCCCTTTAGACAAGTTTAATTTAGTAATGTGATGGGAAACCAACCGGCGATTGTCCCTGAGTTCAAACTATAGAAGTATGCTCCCATGGACATCCATTGGTTAGTGTAGGACTATTTAAGAAGGATAAGAACATTAATAATAGGCTCTATGAATGAACTGATATGGATAAACTAGGTTATTGATGAAACCACGGCGCCCTGCCTGGCCAATTCTAATTACTTTGGTTGAAATGGCAGGCGGTGACTCGCTAACTCAATAGAACGGGCTTCCCAAAATAGCCGCATATACATAGCAGCAGGGAGGCAACAGTTCCAGAGGGGCTAAATGTGGAGAGGTGCGTCTGGATTTTAAACGACCATAAGGTGCCCACTCGCCATTTATGTAACACATCCGCCCTTCGAGCATAAAGCTTTTGCGACTCCACTCTAACCGGCCAATAAAGGCAAGCCAGATGTGAGGGTCTGTTCCTCGTCATTGTACACCGTAGCCGGCCGGTGAAGGCAAGCGTGACGTAAGGAACAATACCTACCCTCGGGAACACTCAGGTCTGTGGTGTCGCCACTCACATATTATTGTTATTACACTTTTAGGACGATTACCTACTTATTATTTTGTCGTTAAAATGATAGAGTTTTACGTGCGACATGCATTATACTTACTGCAAACTGATAAACCTTTCCAGCAAGACAGAAAGCTTTGACTAAGTCTTTGTAAGCAGTCAACATAGATTCTCCAACATTTTCATGATTTTCGACATGCTCTTGAGATCGCTTAGCATTCCCGTTTTCAATATGAATCATTTTGGTATTCCACATTTCTAATCCATTACCAATTAACGTAAAAGTTCTCGATCCGTAAACAACATTAAGGTCAGAAATCATAAGAGGAAAAATTATACCTATAAAGGCAGGAATTGATTTTAGTTCGCCTACGTTGATGATTGCAATCACCACTAACGCTACGTACCCAACGAAAACTCCAATAATGTTGATCCAGTTCCAGAGCTTTGTTTTAAAGAGATACTCAGTTCTGTTCAAATTAATCAAGCGAACAGCATTTTGGATCTTTATGATAAGAAGGACGTTGTTTTCACTCTGACAGGCATTGGTGACGTAGATCATGATAGCAGTAACGTTATAATAAATAAAGTCGAACCACACAATAAAAATCAAACTAAAGCTGCTATATTCATAATTCATTGTGCTCCTACTTATTAAGAAACGATAACAATTCAAGGATATCCAAATCGCCAAGCCAATGAAAGACTTTATGTAGTAGCGTCTGTTGATAGGAGTAATGAAATTGTTGATTATTCTGAACTTTGATACTATAAATATTTTTTGAAATATAATCAAAGGCAGTAACACCGCTTGCATATCTTCATCGATTATGTTGTTCAACAAACACTCTGTTGGTATGTTTCTGTAAGCACTCATTTTATTTAACGTGACCAGTAAATTTTAAGTAAATGCTAGTAGTATAGTCTTTCTCATACAACAATTTTGACGGTGTACTGTTTTTTTTTGTTGAGTAAAATAGTAAAGTAATAATTATATATAACCCGGTCAGCTTTTGACAACTGTTAAAAGACTAATGGTCAAAATATCTACGCATCTACTTCGAGTAGAATATTTTAAGGGAGTGCCTTTTTTCAGAGCAATTTACGTAAGTGTATTTATCATTTCGAATTACAGCCCAATCACTTAGCTCGTTGGATAAAACGTGGACGTGTATCAATATCGTAACATTGTAACATTTTAAAAGCACATATAGATGGATACAAAACATACGTAATGACAACGTTAAAGGTTTTATTGTTGTTGTTTTAACAAACCCGCAATTATTTTTGAAAGACCTATCCAACGACACCCCACACTTTGGGACACACGAAAAAAAAAATGGACAGCAACAAACAAGGTTTTGGAGGTGGGAGGACCTTGTGCAGGGTCCGTCCGGGTTGGTACCACCATCTTATCCATTAACCTACCGCCAAGCAGCAGTGTTCGCATTGTTGTGTTCCGGTGACTAACCCCGATAGCTCAGAGTTCCAAAAACACTAAACAAAAACGCAACTATTAGGAGAGGAAATAAAATGAAACTAGATAAAAACGTTAAATGAATTTAAATTATTAAAACAGACAAACACTTTGATATTACATTTACTTAAACACTATAAACTTTAAACAATATAAACAAAACGATTTTACTTTAGGGCAGAGAGACTAACAAACACGCATGCACCGTATACGACGAGTGCAGTACGAAACACTACGAATACTAAGAGCTTGTAACGAGTACTAAACGAAACTAAACGAGTATTAACTATGAGACGAGTACTAATCCGAGTACTTCCCCCAGTCCTGGTTCGGGGGTGAGAGCACTATCACGAAACGAGTATTCACTGCGAAACCGAGTACAAACAATTATTATTATTATTATGGTTGACAATGTAGTTGGTATCTTTACCGTGACTACTTCACCCGGGCACGGGTAGCAATGCCCCTAGGGGGGGCATGCTGAACCCTTAGTTAGAGGTGCGGTGGTGGTCGCACCTCTGGAGGGGTGCCTCCGTCGGGTTTCAGGCCGGTCGAGCGCAGCTCGGCCGGCTGAGTATCTTGAAGGACTTCGTTTTCTTCGGTTGCTTCAAAGTGTTCGGATTCTTCGTTTTCTTGAATGTGTTCGGTTTCTTCGGTTTCTTCGATCTTCTGGATCCCTGCAGTGATGCTATGAGGCTCAGGTCCGGATCTGGGAGGGCGGCCACGACGTCCCTGGCGCCGGAGCTTCTTCCGGTCTTCAGTGCCCTCATCCACTGCGAGTTGGATGGGATCGGTGGGATCGAGCAGGATGTGCTTGGGGCGCCTGACGGGTGCCCCAAGCGCAGCGTGGACGTCGGGATCGGATGGGGTGCCCGTTTGACAACTACTTTTATACTTTTATATGACTGACTATGTAGTTGGTATGTCTCTACCATAACTACTTCACCCGGGCACGGGTAGCGATGCCCTTAGCGGGGGGCATGCTGAACCCTAAGTTAGAGGTGCGGTGGTGGTCGCACCTCTGGAGGGGTGCCTCCGTCGGGAGTCAGGCCGGTCGAGCGCAGCTCGGCCGGCTGAGTGTCTTGAAGGACTTCGTTTTCTTCGGTTGCTTCCAAGTGTTCGGTTTCTTCGGTTTCTTGAGTATGTTCGGTTTCTTCGGTTTCTTCGATCTTCTCGATCCCTGCAGTGATGCTATGAGGCTCAGGTCCGGATCTGGGGGGGGCGGCCGCGACGTCCCTGGCGCCGAAGCTTCTTGCGGTCTTCAGTGCCCTCATCCACTGCGAGTTGGATGGGATCGGTGGGATCGAGCAGGATGTGCTCAAACAATTAAAATATTGGCTCCGTATTTATACTATTTCATACAGGTTCAAATAGTGCCTTCACGTCCGAGGAGTCCCAAGCCTCTGCACAAATCAAAAGCCTTAGCTCAATAAACTTAATCGGGACGACCAATCAGAGCGCCTGCATTTCCGGGCGCTTTCCACTCGACCTTCGGGTGGAAACATCCGAGGTTCTTCCCCGTCGCCGCCCGCAAATACCGCCTGCGTCTGATTGGCCGCACGCTTTATCAAAATTATCCTAAATTTGATTCAATATTTCCTTATAAACTAACACATAATCAATCATACTTCCTATCTCGCTGCTCGGATCTGATTCGTTTCTTCCTGGCTTAGGTCCGGCTCAGGATCTCTGACCCGATAACCTTTTCCCTTCTAATATCGGAACTAGGTTACCGGGTCAGGAGGAGCCGCGTTCGGCGGTCTATTTTATACAAATTTTTCGTAGTTATTTTAATGGGATTTAGCTGAGGGAGCAAGGATCGGTTCGGGGTTCAGTCCAGCTTGTAGTTCGGGCTGGACTTTACCTAATTCACACATAAAAAACTTAAATCTATAGATCGCCTATTCACAGCTCGTAATATTAAGTACCTCCCTAAGCCAAATCCCCATTTTAAACCTAAAACTAACTAAACACCTTTATTATATATACCTAAAATCTACCTAATACTATATACAACACTTATATACTAACTTAACTATTTACAGTATCCTTATATACTAGGGTCACGTGTAAATACGTCGCTGTCAGCTAGGGTTCGGCGGTGGCTGTCGTTAACACCCACTGTAGCAGGTCTCGCCAAAGCTCAGCCCACTTACCACCTGGTCGGGAAATAACCTACTTTACGGGCCTTTGCAACAATGTACTATTTTCCCGTACACGGTTTAGTTGCATACGGAAAAGATGCCTACCCACGATGGTATTGTGTCTTTTAATATTTCCTTATATTTAACACATCTGACTCCTGAAGTGTCAGATCGAGTATCTTTTCGGTTCAGTCAATTCTCTGACAGTGATGTAAAAAAATTGTACAGTTAAAAGTTTAAATTGTATTAGGTTGATAGCGTTAGCCGTAATATCGTTACCGTTGTCGGATTAGTTCGTACTCATCTTATTTTCTAAATTTACTTATGTAAAGGTACTAAAGGTACTAAAAAAAACCCGTGTGGTTGCCGGGTTAGAATAGCGCCACTCCATGTCTTCCCGTGGATGTCGTAAGAGGCGACTAAGGGAATAAAGGCTTGTAGTACTGTTAGGCGATGGGCTTGCAACCTGTCACTAATACGCTGGTAAACATCTTAGCCTAATTGTGCAAAATGTGGTTACAGAATTATCAACAAGTTTTTAGAGTTGTAGGTAATTCTGTGGCTCTGCCTACCCCTCTCTGGGAGCGAAGGCGTGAGTTTTATGTATATGTATGTAAGGTACTAAAGCCCACTGAGAAAGCTACATTAAAACGAACATTTCCAACCAACTTCGATGTGATATTATTTTCTTCAACTGTACAAGATTGAGTTCGTGTGTAACCACCATCTCGTAAGTCGTGGACGAATTCAGGACTTCTATGTGTTAGCCTTCTTTTGGTGTCCAAAAAAAGGCAGTATAAAAGTGTTAAGTAATATTTTATATCATTGTAAGTAAAATAGTTATACTAAATGAATACAACAAAATGTTTAGAGAAAAGCGAATTGCAGCAAGACGACTGTGTAACCGACGACGATGGTGAGCATGCGAGGCGGCAGCGTTGCGTCCACAAACGCGCCCAGGGCAGACAACTTGCGGAACCTACAGCTGTTCAATCGCAACACGTTCTTGCACGTTCTACGCAGATCTGTAACAAATAATATGACTAAAACAATCAGCCAGCGACTTTAGCCTTCTAAATTTTGCACCAACTGAGTTACTCTAGACTTCAACTATCTAAAGTACCTAAAACTCGGAGCAGAATCCAGATTCATTCAATGCTTGTTACAATTTCAATATCGCCGGTCCACCCTATGCAAGACTTCTTTTGCCTGACTGTGGTATTCATTTTAACAAAATGTTTGCTACAACTTTATTGCAAATGTGTGTACCTACACTAAGGTTAAATAATAATAATATGAAATGCAAATTACTCCTCCTCCTCAGATATAAATTTCTATGTTGACACTAATTTACCTTAGAGCTACTTGCAGAAAAAAGGTTTTTCTTTTAGTCTGACAGCACCATGCAGTTGGTCACAACTAAACTGAACGTAAGACTCAAATGATCTATCTTTTTGCTGCAAGTGCCTGCCCTTATTGACTAACCAAAAGATATTTCTAAAAGAAAAACACAAACCAGAGTCGCCAGATGCCAAGATGCTAGCACAGGTCATTTCAGCGATCCTCACGTGGTTGTACATATTTTCAGCAGAAATACACAAGTTGCATAGAATACCTAGATTTTTGGCGCACCACAAACAGGATAATGTCCATGTCATTAGTTTTACCTAAAAGAAAGGAAATTGATTTGTAGAGCCAGGAAAACAGCTAAGTGACAGAAATAAAGAAGAGTATAAAAAATCATAGGAAAGAGTGAAATAAGTTGTGGCTAGAAATAAAGATTTACAAAATAAAAAGTATGACAGGAGCTTCTCTGACCACTTCCGGTCGAATATTAAACTCTTTTGGAGCTTGATTAAATCGGCTCGGGGGGGAGAACAGGGAAAAATCAATTAAGTTCGGTGAGTCTCTAGAGACTTAATATATGAGGAAGAATAAATGCTTGATAGATGAAAAACTTATTATGAAAGCTTGTTTGAATGCGAAGATGTTTGTCTTGAGCAAAGAATCAGTAAAGATGCAAGTAGCGAAGATGAAAGTGTGATTAGTATAAGTGAAATCGTGAAAGCTTTAAATAGTATGAAAGTGGGAAAGTCGGCAGGTTGAGTGTCGATAGAAATGCTGAGGAGAGGAGATGGCGTGGTGGGTAGTCTGTTGTACCACCTTTTCAATGCATGTTGGAGTAGTGGTCGAGTCCCGGAAAATTGGGTCAAGGCCGTTATTGTCCCTCTGTATAAACGAAAGGGGTATCAGCCTCCTTAGTGTTGTCGGCAAAGTATATGCGAAGATTTTAATTAAAAGGGTATAGAGCAAAAGGGGGTGAAAATAAATGTTGCCAAGACCAAGGTCATAGTGGTAGAGATTGACGAGGAGATGACTGACTGCGTGATATATATAAATGGTGAATTAGTAGAGCAAGTGTCTGAATTTGTATACCTGGGAAGTATGTTTACAAGTGATGGTAAATATGAAAAGGATGTCAAGAGGAGGGCGAATGCGGGGAATCAAATAATTAATGGGGCCATGTAACCCTTTGTGAGCAGACGGGGCGATTAAAAAAAAAACCCGACTAGCTGTTCACAATGGAGTGCCCCTACTCTGATGTATGGTAGTGAGTGTTTGGTATGGAAGGATAAGCATGAAAGTCGCATAAATGCAGTTGAAATGCGCTAGATATAGTAAGGAATGAAAAAGTCAGAAAGACATGTGCACTAAAAGAAGATGAAGAGATTAAGATTGATAAGGACAGGCTTCGATGGTTCGGTCAGTGAAAGGGTCGGAAGGGGCCGCCCTAGTACTTAAGTACTCGAAACCGACGTGCGTGCATGACTGTGGAAGAATTTAAAGAGATTTATCAGGATCGTAGCAAGTGGAAAGAAGTGGTCTCTGCCTACGCCTCTGGGAATCAGGTGATTTAACACGTTGTGTGCGGTACGGCTACCTACTATTTTCCCGTGTTTGGCTTTCGCTGGGTGCGGCGATCAAAAATAGTGTTCTCCCCTCGGTGCGGGAAGGAGTTAACAAGGTTCCTATGAAGGTATGAAAGAGACAACTACTGATTTTTGAATACCACATTTATTTTGAATTTATAGTAACAAAACCTCGTAAGGGGAAATAGTTCCCGTAACGCACCACCGTGTCAAATTTGCTCTCTGGTGCCATACGGGAAGTATTTTCCCGTATTTGTGACCCCGTACCGCACCCAAGAGAAGGTAAAAATACTCTTATTTGGCCATAGGAAGGAGTAGCACCTATGCATGTTATCGACAAATTTTGAAGCAATCGCGAATAAAAATTCTATAACATTTATCCTGGACCCTCTACAAGCAAAGACGACCGAAATTTCATTTTAACTAGTAAAAAATGAGGTGTAACGTTAATGAAAACATACAGTACCAAAAATAATAGGACCATATCATCATAATATGGTATTCAAAAGCGTACCTATAGGAAAAAAATCGGATGTTGGAAGTTGAGATGACAATGCTATTTTTGTATTTTTTATAAATAACATTATGTATAAGATGGTGATTGCTATATCTTATGTTTTTTTATTAAGTATTATGTTGATTATCGACGTTTGTTTTAATACAACACTGTCACATCCTTAACGTATATCCTTTTCGGTGCGGTACGGGAAATAATTTCCCGTAAATTGAAGTTTTCGTAAAAAGGTCATATCTTTAAAACGATAACTCTAAGCCGGGTACTATTTCAGCTCAACAAAATTAACAATATAATCTAACACATCCATAAATTAGCTTTGTAATGTGATTTTTGATAAAGTTACAGCCATTCAAACTACATACACACTATGAACGGGAAAATACTGGCCTTAACGCACCACGGCAAACTTCGATACGACCTACCAATTTCATAGCCGCAGTCAACGTGTTAATGCATGTTTATATATTTAAAACACATTACAAACAAATGTGTCCATCGTTTGTAACCAAAAGGGTATGAATTTCGATTCCAGTAAATTAACTAACATACGAATATTTGCTACTTTAAATTATTATAACAAACTATTGCATAGTTTTATGTAGCCTACTTACAGAAATGTTTTGTAACGCTGTCACTAACAGTGACCAAAACTTTTCAGTAGCTCTAGCACAAATTTGTTTATGAATTTATTTAATGTCTCCTTTTGGGAGGATATCATAAAGCTATTTTTATTAGGCATACCAATATTTGATATTATTTTCATCAGCCCTAATGTCATGACAGCTAAACGTGTATGGCCTAATTGATTAATAGACCTAAAATGATGTACCCTAATATTTACTTGTACTAAACATGAATGCTCTAATATTACTAAACTAATAACGATTATTCCTAATGATTAATAGACCTAATAGTCATAAGTTCTAATGACTGCCAGAACTAATCAGTTTTGAACGAAATATAAAATTAAAAACAGATACTCAATTGTGTCAACTTGACCAACATAGGTTAGGTTAGGTTAGAGTTGTAACAAGGCACGAAACGCCTCACCTACACGGGTTAGGATATCCGCTGCGCGGAGCTCCGTCGAGCTAAATGAAGGCTTCAGGAACAAATAAAATAAGGTTTCATAAACAGGTTTTAAACATAAAATAGTAATATTCGGTGTACAAAGCATTCGGTAAAGTAAAATCAAGACCATTAAAAATCGGGCATAAAAGAGAAGTATAACGTGAATTTTATTGGGGCTAGTAAATAGCTAGGAAAAATATAAATCGCGATTTGGATCTTAGGGCTAAATAAAGTTAGTGGTAGTAAAACTAGGGTAAAAAAATCGGGCTACAAATAGGAGAACCGGATAAACAATTCACATCACATCATTGTAAAACTTTCCTTAATTATTTATCTGTAGCACGAACCCCTAAAACTAACTCACATTTCCTTACTTTATTGTATGTATTGTATACTTCACACGCACATGTCAACGTGCTTTCAAATTTTATTACTCATTACGGACACGGTGCGTTGATCCTATTTATCATACCAGTACCTTTTTATCATATGAGTTACAATTAGGTACCTTCTCGCTAGCGAGTCGAAAGCTCTGTCCCTCGCACTCTATAAGAATACTCCGAGGGACAAAGCATTAGATCACACTATCAAGGACGCGTCTAGGCGCTTCTTTGATAAAGGCCCACACCACCCTAACCCGCTCATCGTCCGTGCCACCTCCTACACTCCCAAACTCACCCCATCCGATCCCGACGTCCTTGCTGCGCTTGGGGCACCCGTCAGGCGCCCCAAGCACATCCTGCTCGATCCCACCGATCCCATCCAACTCGCAGTGGATGAGGGCACTGAAGACCGGAAGAAGCTCCGGCGCCAGGGACGTCGTGGCCGCCCTCCCAGATCCGGACCTGAGCCTCATAGCATCACTGCAGGGATCGAGAAGACCGAAGAAACCGAAGAATCCGAACACACTGAAGAAACCGAAGAAACCGAACATATTCAAGAAACCGAAGAATCCGAACACTTTGAAGAAACCGAAGAAACCGAACATATTCAAGAAACCGAAGAATCCGAACACTTTGAAGAAAACGAAGACCATCAAGATACTCAGCCGGCCGAGCTGAGCTCGACCGGCCTGAAACCCGACGGAGGCACCCCTCCAGAGGTGCGACCACCACCGCACCTCTAACTTAGGGTTCAGCATGCCCCCCCGTGGGGCATAGCTACCCATGCCCGGGTGAAGTAGTTACGGTGTGGACACCAACTACGTTATCAATCACAAAAAAAAAAAAAAAGCATTAGACTCGCTAGCGAGAAGGTAATTGTTACTCATGCTAAGGGTTTATCTTTCTCTAAAACGTCAGATTAACGTTACTCGTCGTTAGAATGAAAAAATCCCTTTTAGAGGTATTGTGGTCATTTCACTTTCCTAGGTATCTTCTGGATCACCGAGTAACTACAATAAAACACAATACCGCATGCTATTGACTTACTATCTCCGGTGTATCTTTCATCTTCCCAAATTCTATAAAAGATTGAGCAGTGAGCAAGAAGTTTAAAAAAGTTGAGAGTGTGTGGTAGGATATCTGAAAAAAAAATATTATTGCAATGCTAGAAAGTCTTAAGTTGTGATATTACAGAAATAGCCAAAATTAGCACTTATTAAAGTCGTACTTAATAATTCAAATACAAGACAGGTGACAACGTATTTTTGGTTCCCTAACCTACAACATTTATTATACTTACTGCAAACTGATACACCTTTCCGGCAAGACAGAAAGCTTTGACTAAGTCTTTATATGCATTCAACATAGATTTTCCAACATTTTCATGATTTTCAGCACGCTTTTGAAAACGATTAGCATTCCCATTGTCAATATGAATCATTTTGGTATTCCACATTTCTAATACGTTACTAATAAACGTAATAGTTCTCGACCCATAAATAATGTTAAGGTCAAAAATCATTAGAGGTAAAATTATACTCATGAACATAACAGCTGAGCTTAGGTTGCCAATATAGACGACTGCAATCAACACTAACGCTACGTACCCAACGAAAACTCCAATGATATTGATCCAGTTCCAGAGCTTTGTTTTAAAGAGATACTCAGTTCTGTTCATATTAATCAAGCGAACAGCATTTTGGACCTTCATGATAAGAAGAACGGTGTTTTCACTCTGACGGGCACTGGTGACATAGAGCATGAGAGCGGTTATGTTAAAATATATGAAAACTAACCACTCCATCAATATCAAGTAAATGCTTTTATGTGCGTTTTTCCTAATGGTTAACGAAAATCGATAAAAATTTGATGATATCGAGATCGAAAAACCAATAAAAGACTTTATGTAGTAGCGCCTATTGATAGGAGTAATGAAACTGTTGAATATTATGAATCTGGATACAAGAAACATTTTTTGAAATACGACCAAAGGTCTTAACACGGCTTGCATATCTTCATCGATTATGTTGTTCAACAAACACTCTGTTGGAAAGTTTCTGTAAACACTCATTATATTTGTTATTTCCTTGACTTTAAGTAAATTTCGGATCAAAACTAATAACTATAGTGTTAGTAGTTCCAATAAAACTTTTCTAAAATCTACTTGGAATACATTAAATAGTTTAATAGCTAACCCGGTCAGCTTTTTACAACTGTCAAAAGCCTAGTGGCCAAAATACCTACGTATCTTACGCAAGTAGGTAGGTACATTGTTTATAAAGAAGTGCCTTTTTTAATTTAGAAAAATTATAGTAATTGGATTTATCAAATTGGACAGTCTAATCACTTAGCGCACTGTGTATGGGATATGGATGTATATTAATGTTGGGCCACGTACTTGCCGACCGCGTTCGTTACCCGTTTACTTACGCCTACGCGATCTCAAGGAGGTCGTATGGCATCGTACTATGGGGACAGTTCCGACGTACAAAAACAGTGTTTAAGAAGTTTCGCCCCCACTTTATTCAATATCGAATGTTCATCCTTAAGTACTTCAATCTAAAATATATTAGAAACATATAAATTTGTTAAAAATTATATAAAAGTCAAAACATTCAGTATATAGAGGATGCAACTGAAATCAGACGGAAATACCGAAACCTAAATGAATTACGATAGCAACAATCTCATTCAAATATAGAACCATCAACCTAATTTCATTAAAAATGTAGAGGCACCAAATTTCTTTCTTAAACCATTAAAAGTAACCTAAACGATTTTTATAACGATAAGTAGAACTTAATTAATATTTTGTTAACCCTATTTGTAATTGGTATAATAATAATTTGTATACCTAAATGTGGAATACGGAAGATTTAATTTGAGAGTTTAAGTCGGCTTGACACGTGGCAATTTTGGTATTTTCAATGACAAGTCAATCGCTTGCATTCGGAAAGTATCATTTCGTAAAGAGCAACTGACGAAGAAGACCACTGATGAACGCCAGAACTACTCAATGGTATATCAAGGGTAGCAATGAGATATCTCGATTATGGTGGCTAAACGACTGCGACGAAACAAATTTAAATTGTTTAAACAAGTACATAAATAATACACAGCTTTGCCTATGGCGAGCTTGAAACATTATGTCCGAACATAACAGCATATTATGATCACTAAATATTATTATATAAAACTGAAATGTTTTTGGAAGAATGAACCGCCTTCAAAGCCTACATTGATTGAATTAGAACGATTGTAGAAAACAGCCAAAAAACAGAGTGTATACAAATGTTTACCTATTCACATCAATGCTCAATTGACTGTGTGTGTGTGTGTTTCGTCACTCTGGAATATTAGTTTAAATAATTATACTATTCAAAAAACATTTTAGAGGATTAGTTTAGAAACCCTTTGTTATCTATTTGCACTTTGAAATACCTTACCTTCGGTACTTTCTCAATATTTACACTTTTTTTTATGCTTATTCCATTTGACTCACAAGTTTTTCTTTAAGGTTATACGAACACCGTTTATATTATCACTTCTTACCATTCAAATTTTCATTGTAATCAGGACATATCAAAAATTGTACAGGTATCATCGCTAAAATGCACGCTAAATAAATAAAGCTACTGTTACACATGCTCTATAATAGCATGCTAAAAAGCGTGCTATTGAGTATGCTCAATATGAGCATGCTTATGAGCAGTTTACATTTGCTAGCAATAGGCAAGCTAGTTTTAAGTATGCTCCTGAATAAGCATGCTCAAAGCAAACACTCCAATACACATGCCATTTTATAGCGTGCTCTCTCGCTCTTTGTCAGTTCAAACAAAACATTGCAGGCGATGCAATGCATCCAGAAGCTTATATCAGCTCGGCAAAAAAAGAAAAGAAAGAGAACGATTTGGTTCGTGATTGGATATCTAGAAGACAGGACTTAGGAGCAAGTGCGCAATTGCTTACAGAAATGCGAGTAGAAGATGCTGCGGGTTACAAAAACTATTTGAGGATGCTGCTGCATCAATTTGATTTTTAATTTTGGTTTTAATGATTTTCACAGTCAAGGACGGATCCTCCATGTTCGTTAATAAGTCTTGGTACGCATTATTTCTATCAACATTATTTTTATACTGCGGTATGCGGGGATTCCACAAGCACTCGTGATTTCGGTATAAATTTACAAATTTGAGCGTTTTTTCGTCGCCCCAGCGAGACATTTTGCGTGAAAATGGTGCACACGCACCTGTTGCGAACGACTGATCGATACTAGCATGCTCAATAGGCAAACCTGTTCACACGCGCTAAAAGCACGCCCCCCTCCACCCGCGCTGCAGGTAGCATGCCCAAAAATCGCACGACCGTTGATTTTTGAGCAAACTCAAAATGAGCATGCTCATTATTAGCAATGTTTCGACACACATACTACTAAGTAGCAATTGCTCAATAGTGGCATGCTTTCGTGCTAGTAATCAGCATGTGTAACTGTAGCTTAAAGCTTTAAAAAATTAAACCACTCAATCAAATACAAAATTTCTGGGACGGGTATCTCGACATTTCTAACGATTAAAATTATAAAAAATACATTTTTTTCCGTCTTTATCAAATGTTAAATTTGTTTTAGCTGTACGCTCGATAGTACCCGAGTAAGATAATATATCCCCAGGTTGATGAGTGAGGGTAATAAACGATTTCCACCCGCGGAGTGAAAAGTGATTTAATTATTATTTCAATCAATTTGGGTGACGACGCGTGGGCGGGTGTCGTACTGATGATATTAGACTTTTAAAGGGCACTTTCAAATTGGAATTCCGTCGCTTCCGTTGTAACACGTTACGGGTAATTTAAATTTGGTTACAATTTCATGAATATTATGATAGAGTGTTGAAGAGTGGTGTAAATAAAATCTAAAAGGATTTTTTGTGTTCCTTTTACGTAAGAATCTTGAGGTTCTTTTAAATAAGAATAGGTAGACAGAGAGAGATAATATTTTTCATAGGCTTTTAATATTTTAACCTAAAATGAATTACCTTGAGAATCACAACGGGTATCTTTAGTCCGTATTTTCGTTTCCGAACGTTTTATTACTCATACTAATTTGCCAAATTTTCATAAATTAGAAATACGCTTATTCCTTAAACCCTTTTACTATTTAGCATTTTTCTAAAACAAACCTAACCTAAAATAGGTGACCATTATAAAAAATCTTTCTTAACCTATCAAATTGTTGTAGTTTACGTAATTAGAACAACAAGTTACTCAATAGTTATTGTCATAACTATTGTTCTAAGGTACATTTGACCGAAAAAAGGTAGAGGAATGAATTCAGGGTACTGATGTTCAAAATTTACCAAAATATTGTATATCTTCGTCGTGTATCGACTGTAAAACGATTAGAATGTTTATTAACCAATTAAAAAAAAAGTTTATGGTGTCTCTACTGTGTCAATATAATTATATTTAGAGTCGTTGAAGCATCGCTACTCTTTGAAAACAGCAAAATAGAATCATAAACCACTGTACAAAATATTATTAACTTATCTTTTCTTCAGTTTTTTTTTGGAGGTGGGAGGACCTTGTGCAGGGTCCGTCCGGGTTGGTACCACCATCTTATCCATTAACCTACCGCCAAGCAGCAGTGTTCGCATTGTTGTGTTCCGGTTTGGGGATAAGACAGCCGGTGAAATGACTAGCATAGAGGCATTCCATCTTCGGCCTCAGGGTTGGCAACGCATTTGCAGTCTTAGGATTGCGGTCTTGTGAATGCGAATGTCTATGGGTCACAGTTTCCACTTACCATCAGGTGGCCTGTGTGCTCGTTTGCCTTCCTATGATATAAAAAAAAAAAAAAAAAAAAGTTTGACTTTACTTTAATTATTACTTACATGAGTTTGACTTTACACGTTTGCAAATCGTTTAAACACTGAATAATAACCACACATTTTTGACCATGATAAAATTTGGTATCCTGAATGCCATTTTTATAACTGAATAATTGGTTAAATGGGCGTATCGGCTTTCCACGGATTTTTCACGTCATTTTTAAAAAACAAATGTTAACCGGACGGAGAGATAGGGTGTGAACATTTTTGCTATTCAAATTTGTTTAAACGTGGCATACTCAAACCGACATTATTTTTTTTTAGTCTACAAAAAGAAGAAAGAAAAGGAGTAGTGCGGAATTCATTCTACCATTACAGTACCGTGAGCATCATTTATTAAAGCAAGCATTAAAAACCCTCGTACTTTGATATTTTCGTGTAACTATTCATGTTAATACTTCAAAGTAATCGATAATTACAACGATTATTTTGTAATTGTCGTTTGAGCCCTCTAATGTCGGTGGCAACGGCACAGAATAAATAATAGTACAAGGGCATTAATGCCGTACGCTTCATACTATACGAGTATGTATGAAGACTAAAATAGCTTTGCCGTGTGGTTGCCGGCTTAGAATTGTGCCACTCCATGTCTTCCCGTGGAAGTCTTAAGAGGCGACTAAGGGAATAAAGGCTTCTAGTACTGTTAGGCGATGGGCTTGCTACCTGTCACTAATATACACTGTTAAACATCTTAGCCTGATTGTGCAAATTGTGGTTACAGAGTTATCAACAAGTTTTTATAGTTGTTGGTAATTCTGTTGCTCTGCCTACCCCACTCTGGGAATGAAGGCGTGAAGGTATGTATGTATGTATGTAAAATAGCTGACGCTCTAGTGGTTAATGCCCTTTATTATCACCGCATACAATGGGATAAGGCGTTTTTTTTTAAACATTAGGTTTTAAATCCTTCACTGAAGTTATTTAGATATCCAATAACATTTACAACGCTATGTCGATTGCACGTTTCAAAATCGGGACGTTAGTCCAGCCTCTAACACATACATACATGCAGGCAATAACGTTACTTATATTATATTTACTGACACTCTACACACTTGACACTGTCGAAATCACTGCGAGATACCGCGGTGGACTGCCATTATTAAAAAACCGGCCAAGTGCATTAAAATACGTAAGTTTTGACAAAAAAAAATACGGACTTGTTATAGGTTTTCCTGTAATCTGCAAGCAATGAACTACATATTGTATTTTTTTCAAAATTTTAGGTTCAGTAGTTTCGGAGATCAGGGGGGGAATGGTCAACTTTCGTCTTCTTTCATGAATAAAATTAAAACTATTTATTTACACTAGGTAATAACAAAAAATATTTGAGATTCTCATAACGAGCCCTGTCATTTGATATATGACACAGTAAGGTTTGCAAAACTTTTTTTTAAATTTCCTAATTGGTCTTCCGGAAATGACCATTATTTAAAAAAATATGTTATTTACTTTGCACATCTGTGTTTGCGTCACCAATTTACATAATTATGTGTACCAAATTCCAACTCAATCGGTCCAGTAGTTTTGGAACAATTTGGCTATGACAGACGGACAGACAGACAGAAGCACGAGTGATCCTATAATAAGGGTTCCGTTTTTTATTTTTTGTGCGGAATCCTAAAAAGAAGAAGAAATACCTTACCTATCTTAATAGTTGTAAATTAAGGTACCCTCGAAAAATTCAAACCAAATAGAGCATTTAAACATTTTTTTTTTTTTAAACGTACATAAAACAACAATCACGCCTCAAGTAATTATACAGTAGCTAGGTATCTAGTGCACGATGCAGGGCAAAACAGAAACTTGGCATCGGGCTATGTCTGCGGTTAGCAAGGTATTTAACAGCCCTGGCAGTGGCAAATATGGGGATAGTAAGGTTTATAATATAGATGCACTGAGGCTCTATTCTAATTGGCAAAACCATGTTGTTTTTGACATGTCATCGTATTGTTTTTAACTCGGTCGTCATTACTGGGTCTTGTAAAGTGGGTTGGCTGGCTTAGTGGATTAAGAATTCGGACATCAGATTGTAATTGGTATTGGTAAAAAATTAGGTTACCTACTTCAATAGTACACATACACACACACACACATTAAATCACGCCTTCATTCCCAGAGCCCCACTCAAGTCTTAAAACTTGTTGATAATTCTGTAACCACACTTTGCACAAGTAGGCTAAGATGTTTCCCAGTGTATTAGTGACAGGTGGCAAGCCCATCGCCTAACAGTACTACAAGCCTTCATTCCCTTAGTCGCCTCTTACGACATCCACGGGAAGACATGGAGTGGCACTATTCTAACCCGGCAACCACACGGGTACTTCAATAGTAGGTATATAAATAGTTAGCCCTTGTGTTCTACAACAAAGCCTTCTTATCTAGAGGACGGGACAGTATCTAGTAGGTACACATACATGTAGAATACACAGACAAAAATAATGTGGGGACATTTTTCAGTTTCGCTTTTTTTCACTGAAAATAACAAATTCAAATTTTAAATTTATATTAGTATCTGATCACGAAAAGAAAGTTAAGACAGAAAGAAAGAACAATCATTTATTGGTGACAAACTGACGATAAAACTCAACAAAAATACTGACAGACAAAAATACCTGCTGTCACGACATGGTTCCAACTCAGCGTTATGCTGGCGTTAAAACCAGCGCTGGTCTTCCGTTGGAAACATCATCAAGTATCACCGAGTTCTTGAAAAATAATAAAAGACAAATCATTCTCGTTTACTGACTGAAAATAACTATTTACTTAATTCATCATCATCATCATTATGTCAGCCGAAAGACGTCCACTGCTGGACATAGGCCTCCCCCAAGGCTCTCCACTCAGACCGGTCTTGTGCTCTTCGCATCCACCGCTTTCCCGCGATCCTTACAAGGTTCTTGAGTGGCGTCCGCGCGCCGGGACACGAGCTGTGGGTAGGCCTCCAACAAGATGGAGTGACGACCTTACTTAATTAGTTAACAATATTTACAATACTTTACACATGTAAGTATATGTATGTATTTACTGTCAAGACAGTAAAATTTGACCGCAAGCTTTAACTGCCTTTGGACATACAGTTATGCTCGTGTTACGATCATGTTTTTCGGTTAAACATACTGCTTTTTTCAGTGTTATGTGTATAATTTCCATCGCCTTGATTTCAATCATAATTCAAGCAGTCAGTAACGATGAATCTTTCGTGCTTCCCATCAGAATTAAGATACACGCACAATTATACATTTATATATTTACCAAATAATTTAAAGTAACGTCCGGCTGGTCGTTGATCAAAGGGCGAATCTGACAACTTCCTCCTGCCAATGAAACATGCTTCAGATTTTGGCAGGCTCAATATTTGTTTGACCCGCAGCGCTTCGGTAAACCATTTTAACCTGTTATGCTTTGAAACAAAATTACATGGTGTTAGAAGGGTAAATATTATGTAGGCATGTAAATATTGTTTTTAAAGGTATCTGTGCAAAAAACACAGTTAAAAAATAGGGATGATCAAAAACGAACATAAATCTTGAAGCCTTTTTAGACACGATGCATTCGGGGTTCGTTTATCGTTATCGAAATTGTATATGATTGACGTAAGCTATGTCAGGTGGTTGTGTTCAGGCCTACGTTAATTCCATACATTTTGTCATTTTTAGAATATTTTAACGTTAGCTTGAAGCAACTTGTCTAGCCTCACTGTGCGCATTTTCGATAACAATAACGTTGTTTGGCACTCTCTGATTACTACATATTTTTACTTTGCAAACACCCTATTTTCCTAATTTTGAATGTCTAATACCAGTAAACCTAAACCTACCTCGACCGCCATTACTGTCACGTAAATAAAAGCTTAAGTATAATAATTATTAGGCAGGACTTGACAGAAGCGCGTGTAGCATGTGTCATATCCATGGGCTTATTTGTCTAATAACTCCATGGGAGTGTCTATAAATAAATTGTCATTGGCGAAATACACCTTAACAGGAGTGAAAGCCTTTAATTAAAATAAGAATTAGAATCATTAGGCAAAAAGGTTTTGCCGAGTAAGGTACCTAATGCCGTAGATGGTATATCACTCTTAATTTCCGTCTCCTAACTAAGTATGTACTCGCAATCTTTACAAGTGGAACGTTTCTAATATTTTGGTTAAGTGATCGTAATATTTTAGGAATTCCAAAGTCATGTTATAAACCTTGTCCTGAAAAACCGAGGTTAGGATATAGATATATATCAACTTTCTGTATACCTATGAAATCAGGCGTACCCATCCAACTTAGCCTTTGTTGTTCCATAATAGACCACGTTTCCCTGCATGGGTTACCACGATTGTGATCCGAGTGAGTTTGCCCAGTAACCCAGGCCCAAAGTTTGCCCCACTTAGATGCGCATTAATTTACATAACACCTCTTTGCCCAACTTTGAATCCTCAAACTAATTTAATTTTCTCGCCAGCCGTCAACTGTTTGTGAGGGTAAAGATTAAGGGGTTAAGGACGGGTTTTTTCACAGCTGGCGGTTATGAAATTATTGTTAATTTATATGAATTTAAAGGTTTCACACTCGAAGTTATGATCTAGGTACTAGGTAGTGATAGGGGGTGGCTGAGATCTTGAAGGACTGGATCGCTACCATGATTTAAAGAGCAACACAAACTAAAAATCTTTCGGCTGATTTCGGCCTGTCAGATCACCGTATTGAATATAGACCATCAGTTTATCTTAATGTTTTAAAAAAATCTCCATAGATTGTGGTGTCAGACAACCTGGTAGACTTGGTACTGTAGGTAAACTGTCAGTTCGTGGGAGCCTTTACCCTGTTACAATTATGTTTCGATGTAGTTTTATAGAGGAAGCATAAAATCACAAGAGCTGAGGTAGTAGCAGTGATCTATGGCCCAAGTGTTTTTTTCTGGACATAATTATGCAATCTCAAAATGCAAATGCGTTGCCAATCCTTACTAAGATAGAGTGCCTCGATGCAATTTAATGTCACCGGGTGCCTTGTTTACCTCCTTGCCGGAAAACAACAATGAAAACTGATGTTAGAGGTAGGTAAGCGGGTGGGATTTTACTATCACTCCAGATGGACTTTTCCCACATGGCCATTAGTGTTCATATTATGACTCATAAGATTATTTTCGAATTTCACTTCCGCATAGTCATGGTAGGGTTTTGTTTGTGGTAGTTAAAGTTAATTTAATGTTTTCGAAGTACTTACTAAAACAAAATACCAATAAATAATTATCTAGACAGCTGTCTATCCATCACTAACAACTTAAACTCCGCCTGGGCCTGAATTCCGAACAATTTTACTGAAATATCCCGATTAACCGAAGCTCGAAGCGGCGGCAACGGCAGGAAACAAATTATTGCCATATTGCAGCTTCCGGCGACCGCTCCGGACAAATAAATTGCAATCTTCGAGGTTGCACCAAAGCCATGAATAACTTAACTTAAGAAGGAAGGAAGTTCAGTCCAGACTGGGGTGTTTGATTATATTTACTACCTTTGATGGTTAAGTGATGGAAATGTTTATAAACACGTTATTGTGTCAAAGATTTTCGAAATAAAAAGGTATATCAACTATTTATGTGTCCAAAGGAGATTGACCAGCTTTGTAAGGGAGTTGCTTAGGCTAACACTATATTGCTTCAAGACCTATCACGAGAGACATGAAAAAAAAGTATTTTTATGAACTAAATCATCAATGAAATCAGCGATTCGATCGAGGAATAGAGCAGGGCGCCGAACATCGTTTAGCAATGCCAATTTAGCAGCCTATGTAGAGTAGGGTAGTATATTCATCAACAACAACGTCAGCGGCGTTGTGGGCGCGAAAACTTATGACGACATTAGGCGTCGTTGGCGCTCAAACCTTAAAAAAACAAAAATTCTAATACAAAAACCAAAGCTTTTGTACAATTTTTTCGAATCAATTTTGGAAATGTGTTTTGTTTCTAATATATAGTAACGTAAAGAGGTCGCTATTTTTCAATTAACTACAAATGCTACCCTTTCCGTAGATTCTTTTATTTATCTCAGGTTCCTTCTACACTTCGAAAGAGAAAAAGAGATTACTTGCTTTTCCATTATTTGCCACGTCGTACGTTGTAGGTTGTAATTGAATCCTTTCCCTCGCCACGTCGTTTACACCTAGCAAATAGTGACTACGTACCTATCAATTCTCTGGAACCAAATAGTGATAGAAGGATGGCAACACTAATTGAATTAGACTACATTTGAAACGCTAGGACCTTGGGGCACAAATGTAGTTTGCCAGGAAGGTCTATTTCCGGAGTGAACTGCCTGGAAATTAGCTTATAACAGGCTCGTATGACCTTTAACTTTTTAGTAAATAAGTATCTCTCATTGACATCACATTATAGTCCCGTTTCCGTCCGATTCGATATGTTATCTCGTTATGTAAGTGTGAAAAATTTGAGTTCGGGTAAAGTCCGTACTTGCATAAGAGCATAGGCATATAAAAAATAAATATCAACAGTCAATATCACACACCCAAACCTCGCACCCAAACATCGGGAATATAAGACCTAGTGAGAGAGAATTACCTACCCTAAGAACGATACGTTTTAAAAGTTATCGCACTGTACTGCTTTTATCAAAAATACGTCACCACATTACTTTGGTTGGAATCCGTTTTAGCTGACAAGCCCGCATGCCGTTTCATTTGTCGCTAACGTATAGGTACTTTTGTAAATGTATCGATTCAATATATCGCGCGGGGCGCCAACATTCTCTGCCACAATACGTATGGGTTTCATCAATGTTATGATATTTATTAATAGTTATTAATATTTCGCTCTTCGGATTTTTAGATATTTAGAGATAGATTTTTGTCAGGATCAATTCTGTCTTTTGTTTCCTCAATAACTATGAAAACTGAAGTTTCCCAGTAGTCTCTAAGTATTTTTAAAGGCGACGTCTGGATAATCATGAAGGTATGTAATGGCGCGGTCCCTTGTTTAAAACATCTTGAAAAATAGATCGTCCTCAATTCTATCTGTGCAGCCGTTTATACACAATTAAATCTAATAATAACTTAAATATTGCTACACTAATCAATAACATACTAACTTCCTCCTCATAATTGACTTATACACATCTTTCTTCGTCAAGTTGATTTACCGTAAATGGCCAAACGACAACATGCCGGTAGTTTTTCGCGCGCATATAAATTGCATCTATTTGGCCATTAGCCATCCATCAAGACCTCACTAAATACCGTGTCGAAGTCAACACGTTGTCGTAGATATTTGGCACTCGACTACAAACGCCTTGGATATTCGTGTTTGATTGAGTTGGGAAGCAATGCTAACTACAATTTGTGAACTGTGTATTGGATTTTTTTAGTGGTGATAGTACCTTGTGCAGGGTCCGTCTGGATCGTTACGATCATCTTATTCTGTAACCTACCGCCAAGCAGCAGTGTTCGCACTGTTGTGATCCGATGTGGGGATAATACAACTGGTAAAATTACTAGCATAGAGGCATTTCATCTTAGCCCTCAGCGTTGCTGTTAGCGTTCTTAAGATTGCAGTCGTAACAATGTAGTCTTGAGAATACAAAATGTGTATGGGTCACTGATCCCATTTACTTACTATCAGGTGGCCTGTGTGCTCGTTTCCTTTCTCAATGCCATAAAAAAATCACAAATCGAGACAAAAATGTAAGATTTGAATACGCACCTGCCCGTATTTTGAGATTCGCATGCAACTATGATATTTGGATAAATGTGTACACACCTAAAGCCCATCTTCTTGGGCAATCGGATACATCGACCACCTAAATGACCAAAGTGGCTCAGAGTTTTCACATAAAAACTTAAACAATTATCACAAAATACACCAACAAAATTAAAGTGAAAAAAAAGATATTTTTTTACAACGAAATCCTTCATTCAAATAGATATCCATGGCAAGCAAGATAAAAGTTGTGTCCTGGAGCTTGTAAAAAATTCAGAATGGCACCGTTGAAAATGTTTTATCCATTTACTCTACATTCCCGTCGAACGGTTGACTAACTTTCTTTTTTATAACAAAAGGGCTTACTCAATTCTACCACGTTTGTTTTAAAACCATGTAAATGTGTTCTAGTGTTGGTTAGTTAATTGAGATTAAAAATTGGCAATAACTCCTTACACAAATTAAGTTTAATTCATATTTTTAGCAAACAACAATTTGTTAACCAGTATAACTTACGCAGACAGTAATTTTAAACGAATTCAAATTAAATAAAAGTTAATAAATTTGTTTTTTTTGATGGAAAAGATCATACTTTAGAAATTAAATCATAAAATTGGCGAGGTTTGATCACGGGATTCATAAGCAACGACGAAACACCTCAAACATTAGCTATTTAGATATTATCTGTGCGTCGTTTCGCATCGTTAAACTGATGATGAAAACTAGAGATGACGTTACAAGCTGTTGTACTCGGATATAACAAATAAACTTCTGAGCGCGATTTCTTCCACGTAGACTTCGTTTATTCCCTCGGAAACTTTTGAAGTTTCCGAGAAGAAAAGTAGCCTATGTGGTAACCCCGGGTACTTACAGGCTATCTCTATAATATCATCCAAATCTGTCCAGACGTTGCAGAGTAAAGGACTAACAAACTAACACGCCAACTTTCGCATTTATAATATATTTAAGTAGGATTACCATATTTTTTATAGTACTTATTGCTTTACTTATTCCCGTATGTACACTTATAAATAAAGAAATTATATTCGAAAGGCCAACAATCTGTGGCACCTCGTCAGCCAAATTACGACCATCAAGTCATTTGGGTTCGGGCCAAATGGCTATCATAGGCATTTCTAAGGGACCGACTCTAGAATGCCTAGTTGATCGGAATCATAACATTACTATCATCTTCCTTATCTACAAATCAATATGTTAGGTCTATGATGACTATGATGAGCACATGAGGTTCTATTGTTACTAAAGTACTAGGTCTTAGGATAAGTGCCTGCCTATAAAAAATGGCAGAGAATCTGTAGAAGGAGGAAGTAAGATATTAAATTGTGTAGGTATGTGCTTACATATTTAGTGTTTGAGTTGCATTACGCGTAATAGAGCAGTGTTCAGTGTATTGTAATATTTCGAATAACTAAACTCCGGAAAATACTCTTATTATTGGTGTAGTCACGGTATTAAAAAGTACGTCACTTTTAGACCTTAATACGATTGAAATAGAGTCGAAAAGTGAGGAACCTTTTCATATCGTGACTATACATAACTGATAATTTCATATTATGTGAAAGAAAAATTAAGTACCAATTAAAAGTTTGCCAACGTTAATCCGCGTTACTAAGCAAAGTATTTTTTAAGGTGTTACGTAATTTAGATAAAAGTTAGTAAAATTAATTGATAATGATATACTTTTTTAAATACTTAATTTATTGGTGATTGGTGTGGTATAGACATGTCATGAAGAGGGATAGAGGTCAACTAGAAGACTGATGAAAACGAGTAAGTCCCTCTAAAAAAGGTGTAGATGGCTTGCGTAAATGAATATACGAGTATGAGCATGAAAGATACTGAGTAGGAAGAGAACGTTATGCCGATCCAATACTTATAGTCGAGTCCGGAATTAGGCGAACTAACTTGACAGCCGAAAATGTTGCCAGACATAGGAAAAAATAAATAGTGATAGGTTTATGTCGACACAAATATGTCGATATAACCTTGTGCCTTCTATAAATCTGATTATATTTATATTTTATCAAGTAATTGTCGTCGAAACTTTCACACTCATACATACTTGCCAAATAGGGAAAAACTACAGCAATTTTTACGATATAATATGATCTGAAGGATGTTCGGTTTAAAGCGGATATTTACGATACTTACTCCTCAAATTAGGAATAAAATACAAAAATAATGCTGACATTACGAGTACAACAGGCCATTGTGATCCTTTTAGGTGGCTTCCAAATTATTGGTTAGATTTCAAACACAATAATAATGATAAATTAGACTTTTTTAATATCGATATTAACAGCACTAGCCAAACTGTGGCAACATTAGTGTACAATGAACTGTCAAGTTAGTTCGCCTAATTCCGGACTCGACTTTAGTAAAAAAGGAGGATAGTAAACATAGTCGTCGGACTTTCATCATGATGCAATTACTAGAATAGAGGCATTCCATCTATGTCCTCGAGGTTGGCAACGCAATTGCAGTTCTGAGATTGTCATCGTAAGATTGAAATCCTGAGATTGCAAATAAATATCGTAATCAGAGTCCACTTAACATCAGGTGGCTTGTGTGCACGTTTGCGATCTAAATGCAATAAAAAAATAAGTATTAAGAAGAGAATTAAGTTAACCTCCCGAAAGGGGATTATTTTACATCTGTACATAAACTCACGCCTTCATTCCCAGAGTGGAGTAGGCAGAGCTACAGACTTACCAACAGCTCCAAAAAACTTGTTGATAAACGTTTGTTCACTATGTATTGTATTATTTATAAGTTTATAAAATTATGTACAGTTGGCTCCAAAAAGATGTAACCATTTCTTCACCTTATTGCTTTGTATAGGTCCAAAAGTGGATACATCTCTGTAGTCCACTGTACATCGTTGCTTAGTAATCATAAATCAAGCCACACTCAGAATCTTATTCTGGTAGTCATAGTCAGATTCCGACAAGTTTTTTTTTTATAAATTTTAATTGACGATTAACGTTGGTAAACATTAAACTTTATTTCTCATAACAGTAACAAGACCTGACCGGTTGTGCAACCAAATCTGACTGCCTCGTTTTACGTTACCCCCGGTTGCAATTTTATATTTTCTGTGACGCCATGTCACCTCACGGCACACATAAGCTTTGCGACATATTGCAAAGTTATTAAACTAGCAACTGCCATGCAAGATTATTTTACAGTTTAAATACAAATTTTACATTTTAATGTACTTTTTAATCGTTTTTACCATCCTTACTAATATTATAAAAGCTTAGCGGAGGAATACCAATATTTGTTGGCTTTGTCGTCAAGGTTCATTGCGTCACCGATCGATGGGAAATAATTAAGAACAGTGGCCCTAGACAAGGTATAAGATTGACGTAAGCTGCCTGATGGTCGTGTCAGGCGATTATGTCAGTTCCATACACTTTTACAGTTTTCGAAAATCGTTTTCGTTAGTGTTTAGCATGTTGTCCAGGGCTCCAGACTCTTTATAGCCATCTCACGGACTAGGGATAAACAGCATGTACGCGGACTTTAAAAAAAAAACTTGAAATATAAGTATAATGCAAACAAACATTAAAATATTAGTAAGAAGGTAAGAAAGTTCCATTATTAGGGTTCAGTACTCAAAGAGTGGCTACGGGACCCTATTTCTAAGCCTCCACTGCCCATCCGTCCGTCTGTCTATCTGTCAGCGGCCTGTATCACTTTAATTGCAATAGTAGTAGACTGTAGGTATTTCTCTTGCAGCTATAATAACAAAACATATAAGCAAAATAACTATATAAGTAGTAATAGTACTATTTTAGCAAAAAAAGGTTAATTTTGATGTTATGAAGTTGTTTACTATAATATAATAGATAGTAAGAATAAACGACTGACGTGCTGTAAAACGCTGTATCGCTTTCACTCTCGCACTCGTACATAACAAGTATACTGGCAGAGAGAGTGTCAGCGATAGAGAACAGAGTACCTATTTACTATTAATATTTCCGTTTTACTGTACTTCTTAAATGGTCTAATTTTGGTAAACCGTAATTAAGCTAATTATTCATACACTTTGGAATGCATTCTTAAGATTGTAATAATATTATATGTGTGGTTTGTAAAAAAATAAGTTCTCCTTCTCGCTGGTGTATTGCTTAAAATATTGGTCCTTCGAACCGGTAGTCTTGTGCAACTGATGAACTCATTTAGGGTGGATCACTCAATGTATGGAAAATAAATATTTTGCTTCAATCCTTTTCGGCTACTATGAAAAAGCTGATACACTAACCTTAAATTCATAATATCTACATCTATATAATAAAAATTAATCGCTAAATGTGTTGCTAAGCGCAAAACTCGAGAACGGCTGAACCGATTTGGCTGATTTCTTTTTTTTGTGTTCGCTATTGTCAGGACAAGGTTTGTATATAAGAAAAAAATGAAAAATCCACCGGGGAAGTCACAAATTTGCAGCGGGGCGAAGCCGCTGGTGGGCCGCTAGTTAAATATAAAAGAAATACATTAATATGTAGTATCGCTCCAAGCTCACGGAACTTTAAAAAAATGATCTTATTCCCTAATTCGTCAAAGTTCCGTTAGCTTGGAGTCTAAGCTTAAAATAGTACTTATATTAATCTATTAGTAAACACGTAAATCAAATGATAGGTTGAGCCTTTTCGTAGTACGAGTAATTGAGAAGGGCCGACGTCGCCTTTAATCCGATGGGAAATTGTTAACAGACGTGGATAGAGGAGTGGAGGTAAGTAATTTGATTTATTTAGGACCATGCTGGATGGGAATCTGGGAGAAATAAATTCGAAGTATATTTATATTTACAATTGAACATAACGGTTTCGATTCGTTTTAGAATTAATTAGCGTAAGTGTGGTTGCCAGGTTAGAATAGTGCCACTCCATGTCATCCCGTGGATGTCGTAAGAGGCGACTAAGGGAATAAAGGCTTGTAGTACTATTAGGCGATGGGCTTGAAACCTGTCACTAATACGCTGGTAAACATCTTAGCCTATTTGTGCAGAATGTGGTTACAGAATTATCAACAAGTTTTTAAAGTTGTAGGTAATTCTGTAGCTCTGCCTACCCCACTCTGGGATTACAGGAGTGAAGGTATGTATGTATTGTTAACTCACGTGGACCCCGTCGAAATCAAACTTGAAATATTCTTTGCAACAACTTTTAATCACTTAACATCAACATCATAATAGCAGAGTAATTCTTACACATAAAAATGTTACACTATATTAACGGACAACACTTTTAGACGACTGTTGTCTTCTATAGTTTTAAAGCAAGTGCCGTACCAAAGTCTTCCTATTACCGTTCCATTCCTTTCTCCCCCATCTACCCTCACAATTATGTTTTAGTATTGAGATGTTAACCTGTTATTGACAATCAACTACAAATATTATACCATTGAAGTTAACAGTCGGCCTTCCTGCAAACCCACGTCCTCGTGGCATATTTTTTTTTTTACTAAATTTTATCAACACACTAATTTGTCAGCGAATACATTAGATATTACAATAATGCTATGAATCAAAATCACATAAATTGAAATATTAACTTAGACTAAAAATACTCTGAGTGATGCTCCTTCATGTCACACTCAATCGCTTTAACTTTACAGTAACTACAGGATTACTAAACAAATATTATTCATAATAGTAAACATTATACAAGTATGAAAGGTTATTAATTGCAAACAAATACACCGAATATTATATACCATATCACCAAACTGTACATGATTCCTTATTATCTTATATAATTATTACATAATGTGAGTGGAACTCCTGCATGTTTCCCTCACAACCATTTATCATTTGCAAGCAATGGGAAATCCTTCCCGTTTCCATTACTTGTTGATAGAACTCCTTCCTGTTTCTATCAAATGATATATTTTTTTAATGTATCCTATCAATTAGGCGCTTACAACTGTTTATCTACTGTTATTAAACTCCTGCCTGTTTTAATAACAGTACTACTAATTAATAAGTAATAATTAATAATGTTAATTAAATTATCTAAACTAAACAGTGAACAAGTAAACCAGGGCTTGTGGTTAATCAAATATTATAACTAAATATTTCTAAATAGATCATCATAGATTACTATTCTGACTGAGTATCATTTTGATCGCTGCTCTCATCACAATTGCGGTTAAATACTAACCAAGGACCTAGTTTTTCAACAGAAACTATACTTTTAAAAGGTCGATTGTTTTTTCTAGATAATGGAGTGTCTCGAATTTCATAACGGTCATTATTAAGAACCTGAGTTATGCGATAGGGGCCCTGAAATTTAGGTACTAACTTTCGACTCTGACCGCTTGCAGGGACTTCCCTTTCGACTCTTACTAACTCTCCTAAATTGTATGTCACCCTCTTCCTACGCTTGTCATATCTTATCTTTTGTTTTTCTTGATTTTTGTGTACATAATCTGAAACTTCATTACGTATAGTCTGAAGGTTCGGACTCAATCTAACATCATTACGATCTAACCTGGATTGTAAGTATGCATCTCCGGTACCAGTGAAATTCATTCCGAACAAAACCTGTGATGGGGTTTTTCCGGTGCCCTGATTCAGTGTATTATTCAACCCCCACTGAACTTTAGAGACATTTTCATCCCAAACGTTTTCTGGCCTACTATGGTTTGCAGCGGTTAAAGCTCCCAATATGGTCCTGTTGTAGCGCTCCACCTGGCCATTGGCACGAGGTGTAGCGACAGCATTTAATGTATGTTTAACGCCTAGTGATGTTAGGAATGACTGAAAACGTTTAGACGTAAACCCACTACCCCTATCTGAAACAATCCTCCTCGGAACACTAAACAAGTAAACATAATTTTGGAGAGCCTTTATTGATGTAGATGCTCTAGTGTTTTTAACCGGTACCAGCACAATGAATTTTGTAAAAGCATCGATTATAACAAACAAATACATATTTTTCTTCCGGCTTTTTACAAAAGGCCCCAAATGATCGCAGTGTAGTGTATGAAACGGACATTCGATCTTAGGGATAGGGTGCAGTTCACCAGCCTTTTTGCCTCCTTGTCCCTTTGAATGTGCACACTCCAGACAACTTTGTACGTATTTCTTAATAAAACGATTCATCTTAGGCCACCAGTAATCGGACTTAATCTTGTGCAAAGTTTTGTCATAACTAAAATGACCTATATCGTCGTGACTAAACTTAAGGACTTGCCATCGCACGCCTTTCGGGACAACCCAACGGTCACCAGCGTCAGTCTTCCGATATAGCAATCCCCTTTTCATAACAAAGTTGTTTTTAATTTCTGGCACATTGTCCAATTTAGAGTCATTTAAAATGTCTATGGTGCGTTTAATTTCAGAATCATTCTGTTGAACTGTAGTGATCCAATCTACTGATATTACCCTAACGTCACAAATCTCGTCAGAATCAATAATTGGGGCTGGGAATGAAACAGGGTTACGGCTGAGCGCATCTACATGCTGCATACTGGTGCCTGGTCTATATTCCATTTCAAAATCATACTCCTGCATGATATTCCACCAACGAGCCACTCTGGGTATCATGTCTCTTTTTCCCATAGTTGCTCTTAGTGAATTACAATCAGTAATAATTTTGAAATGCAATCCTAGCAGATAAACACGGAAACGTTGCAAAGAACAAACAACAGCCAACGTTTCAAGATCGTAAGAGGTAAAGTGCTGCTCTTCCGGGGACGTTTGGCGGCTATAATACGCAACCGCTTTAAATGCAGAATTTGAGTTTTGGCGTTGTAGTAATATACCAGCAAGTCCGTTTTTACTAGCATCAGTATGTAGCTGTGTTTCAAATGTCGGATTATAAAATGCCAAAACTGGACGTTCAACTAATACTTTCCGCAATGTAACAAACGCGTTTTCTTCATCTATACCCCATTGCCATTTTGTATCTTTCCTCAATAATTTTGTTAAAGGTCTTGCAATTATAGAAAAATCTTTAACAAACCTTCTAAAAAAACTAGAGAGCCCTATAAACTGCCTCACGGTATGCTGATCAACCGGCCTTGGAAAGTTTTGAACCGCATCTATTTTGCGAGTGCCAGGCTTAACCCCTTCAGAATTAATGTCAAAACCGAGATATTCAATATTTTTCTTAAAAAAATTACATTTTGAGAGGTTTAAAGTTAAACCTGCATTTTTGAATAATTCCAGAACATTAATCAGACTTTCTAAACCACTGTTAAAGTCTGCAGATGGAATCACAATATCGTCCATGTACGCAAACGCATTCTTAAATCTAGTTGAACCCAGGATCTTGTTAATGGTGCGCTGAAAAGTTGACGGTGCATTAGCAAGCCCAAAAGGCATCCGATTAAATTCGTAATGCCCGTCAGGCGTCACAAATGCAGTCAGTGGCTTCGATTTCTCTGACATTGGGATCTGGTAATAACCAGATGCCAAGTCAAGAGTAGTGTAGTACTGAAACCCAGCTAAATTATCAATTTGGTCTTCGATCCGGGGCATAGGGTAGTGTTCTTTAATTGTTTTCTTATTAAGAGCCCTGAAATCTACACACATACGACTATCGCCAGATTTCTTTTTCACCAAAACAATTGGTGATGCGTATTCCGAGCAGGACTCTCTAACAATGCCACATTTTTCTAAATCACTAACAATTTCCCTTACAGACTCCCTTTCAGTATGAGATAGTCTGTACGGTCGATAAACGACCGGGGTCGAATCATTAAGACGGATATCCATTTCGGTAACATTTGTACAACCAATTTCGCTTGTACAAAATGCAAAACATTCCCTAAATTCATTTAATGTTGAAACTAATATATCTAAATCGTGTGTATTTAAATCCTCATCAATCTTTAAATCATCTGAACAAATATTTACTTTGTTTGACTCCGTACCATAACTTTCTGTCAAGTTAACATTAATTATATTTGCAGGAGAGGACCGGATTAATAGAGTACCTTTTGGCAAAACAAATTCTCTAGATGGAAAGCCCCTTATAGTAATATAACCTCGACCCTCCTCTATCCTACAATAGTCGCGACATATCTCATATTCTTTACGCGGTTCTTGTCTTAGCTGCTGCTCAATGACAATATCACCAGAATACATAGGGGACGTATAAACCTCCACAGTAGATAAACCGCTAATTTTTATATCTTCCTTAGTATAAACTAATATTTTTCCTACTTCTACCTCACGATTAGTAATATTTAGTGACTCGTTTGTTTTCACTACAGCCACATGATTTTGTTCCGTAAAGGTTTGCCCTATCAGTAATGGTACAGACAAAGACTCATCTGGTACTATTATTATTGGAACATCAGCATAAACCGAATCGATTTGTATTTTTGCAACACATTTGCCTAGTGATTTTACAGTTCCATTTCCGAAACCTCTTAAGAGGGGAAGGTCATCCAAGCTCCAAGTTAAAAAGTTATTTGCATTTGTTAACCGCATCATAGTGCATTGGCTGCCGAAATCAATATAACAGGAAAATTCTTTATTATTAACCAACGCAGTTTTGTAATATTTACTTTCACTCTTATCGGTAATTTTCACTAATTTAACAGATTTTTCGGTAGGTAGTGTGATTTTAGCAGGATTAGTTTTATTAGGACAATTTGAAACTAAATGCCCAAGTTTAAAACATCCTTCGCACTTCTTGAATGGTTGTTTACATCTAAAACTTGGATGGCCTTCTTCTCCACAGTTATAACATTTTAGAACTCTAACATCTCTATTATTATTAATTCTAGTCAAAGATTTTGTTCTTAAAGTTTGATCAGGGCCAGATGGTTTGTGAAATAATCTATCAGGTTTTTTAATTGACTTCACACTTCTTAAATAAACTAACAACTTATCCGGTTCTGTAAATTGTGCTGCCTCTGCTCCTGTTCGAACAGACCTATCGTCAATGCCCAGCAAAATACAATCCACAGCATCCTTTCCTGATAATCTATACCTATGTAGCAGTATCATTTTCTCATAAAAGTAATTTTCAAGTGAGTCTCCGTATTTAGCGTGTAAATTTAACATCTCTGTTAATAAAACCCCATAATTTTCAGTGCTAGGAAATGCAGTTTTCAGTTTAACCTGCCACTCTTCCCAAGTATACTTAATAGTTGGTAGCGACTGATACCATCGTTGTGCCACACCAGCCAACTTAGGAAGAGCGTAGTGCAAAATTTCAGGCTCTGACCAATTATAAATACTGGAACATTCATTTACTTTAGAAATCCACATATCAATCGTTTGATTGTTTTTATTCGGGTCAAACTCGGAAACTGCACTGCCTGCAATGGGATACCTAACGGACGGTTTCGGATTATTTTCAGATTTCATTATCTTTATAAATTCTTTAAACAAATCTGTTACTTCCTGAGTCCCTGCCCTAGGTACAGAATCATTTCTAACATTGTCGGTATTAGAAGTAGTTTCGACATCAGTATTATTTACAATTGCTCGACTCACACCCTTCACTGAGGTAGGCTGTACTGTCATATTTACATCACTAATCTGAGATACATTATTATTGATAAGCGTTGTGGCAATTTCCAGAGGATTAAGATGGTGTAATTTATGTATCTGATCAGAACAGGTTTGAGACAGTTGCTGTTGCCTATAAACATTGTGTTGAGGGCTGCGAGACCTAACATTATTGGGAAAGCTATTTTCCCTTCTGTCAACACTACGAGACCTTCGTCCTCCACTGCGGCTACCCCGTGATCTCGGACAATGCCTACTCCTAGATCTACGATAACTCCTACGAGAGCTGCGCGAATACCGAGTACCTCTTGAGTGACTTCGGGACTTCCGTTCTTCGTTGCGGTGACTCCGCGAAATCCGATGGCTGCCGCGATGATTGCAGCCCTTGTCGAACCGCCCGGGGCTGCGCTGTCGGCTGCGTGACGACCCGGAACTGCGGTCGCGCTGGCTATCACGCTGGCGGCTCCGCTGGCGGCTCCGCTGGCGGCTCCGCCTCTGGCCACTTGGAGTTGCTAATCGCCGCGAAGACGATTTGTGAAGTTCTTCATTCATTACTGAAACTGACATATTTTACGAACAGATAATCTTGAAAGTAGGAAAATCTAACAATTACTTACTACAAAAGCAACAACGTTTTGAAATATCGAAATATTGAAGTAGTGGTGGACCTAAACTTCAATCTCACTTATTTGCACTGTTTGAATTCAGTTATGTACAAGGATCGCTCTGATAGCACGGGATTTAAAACACATACCTAATATAACTAACCTGTATACACTGAAATATTTACATAATCATAATTCTGGAACATTCTTTAGTATATTAGCAATACTTGCACATCGTTTAAAATCGTGATCGATGTAATAATCCTGGATTAACATGTGCCAACAGGAATTAATTCACCTTTTAAGTTAACGCCATTTGTCAGATAGGTTATTCAAGTACAATTCGACTTCATTGCATATCCGTTGAAGTATGCACTCATTAATTATGGGCTAATTTAAGCAGATAAAACTAAAATTCTTAACACCAGTAACAACAGATCAAAAAGGTTTTCAATTACGTTACACTACAAAAGAACGTGTTATTTTAATTTAGATGAGTACCCAAATACTTCTTGTGACCAGTTTTATGCTGCTATCGAGCTTGCCTTTTATAACACAATAAATATGCAAACGAAAATCAATTGTGATAATGAAAATAAAAGCAAAGATAGCATAAAAAAAATATATACCTTCGATTTTTGAGTTCCTATCGCCACTTCTGAAGCTGTTAACTCACGTGGACCCCGTCGAAATCAAACTTGAAATATTCTTTGCAACAACTTTTAATCACTTAACATCAACATCATAATAGCAGAGTAATTCTTACACATAAAAATGTTACACTATATTAACGGACAACACTTTTAGACGACTGTTGACTTCTATAGTTTTAAAGCAAGTGCCGTACCAAAGTCTTCCTATTACCGTTCCATTCCTTTCTCCCCCATCTACCCTCACAATTATGTTTTAGTATTGAGATGTTAACCTGTTATTGACAATCAACTACAAATATTATACCATTGAAGTTAACAGTATGTAGCTTAAGTTATTTCATAAAAGTCGGTTAGGAATAAAAACCTAGTGTCAGTTTTTGCGCATAAATCACAATACGATTTGTGATACTTTTTTTACTCTTCTTAATCAGGGCCCGAATGATGGTCATTTATATCGAGGTGGAAAAAGCATTGGTCACAGTCGCACTTAGGTACGTAGGCACTGCTCAGAAATTGACAGATGTTTAATCCACGAGTAACCATAATCTACAAACTACGTGTGATGTGCGCGAGTATTTTATAGTATGTTTCCTGTGTATAAAGTTTATAAGTATGTTTATCATTGTCAGTCAGTACCCACAGTAAAAGCCTAGTGCTGTTCCGTGATATACTTGTTATATTATTTACTAGCGAATCGCCCTTGCTTCGCATCAGCTTATACGAGTATTTTACACCCGTACGTAAACCAGGTACCTTTATATAAATATATGTATATCTATTGGTGAAAACCGCATTAAAATCTGTTAAGTAGTTTGAAAGACCTAAACGTACATAGGGACAGACGGCGGGAAGCGACATCTAGACACGCGGGAGCGTGTCAAGCCAAGTTCAAGAAACAGAACTGGCGAGGCGCACCGTGTGTAATATTACACGAACCATTTGGAGCCACTTTTGACCCCCTCATAAATCAAAAACTATTTTACATAAACGTATCAAATTTTGCTCATATATTGAGACTTGCGAGATACATATGTGTTCTAAATTTCATAAGCTTATCTCAAACGGTTATTTAGATATTAATGTCCAAAATTCCTCATTTTTATCATTGACTGACCTATAGACCAAAACTCTAACCCAGTTCCAGATGACCTAGAGAGTTAAAATTTGGTATGCAGATAGGTAATTAGATGAATACAAAGGAATAAATAAAAAACTGTCAATTTTTAAATAATTAGATTCTATTATGAACGCTTAACATAAATACCTAATATTACTTAGGTTACCTACGTTATTAACTGGGATTAATTATTATTTTTATATTTAGCGCACATCAATAGTGTAAAATCATTACCTACTCATAAATAATGATAAAATAATAGGCATTTAGATTTTCGGTATATACACGACGCGCGCGCGCCGAGTGACGCCGGAGCGGCGCGGGCGCTGTGACGATCGAATCGAACCGTTGACGCGAACGTGGCCGAGCGAGCGGCAGCCGCGCTCACAAGCGCGAGCGCCGGCTTGCTGTCCGTCCGGTTGTCTCTCGATATCTGACCTATAAGGTTGCAATTTATGCTGCGAAATTGCTAAGTTTTATTATTATTACAATTTCTTTAATAAGTTGGTACCTACGTACGTATAGTATTATAGTATAGGCTATAGTTTAAATAAATAATAATTTTATAGTTATAAGTAGGGAGGTGTATATACTTATTATTATTACAATTCCTATAATAAGTGGGTACGTAGGTTTAGTATAGTATAGGCAATAGTTTAAATAAATAATAATTGTATTTTTTAGTAAGTAGGTAAGTTAAGTATAGTTAAAAGTAAGTAGGTGTATATACCTACTTAACTCTGAGTTTGAGAACTTGTTGATAGTAGCAAATAGTTTTATCTTTTTATTACGTAGGTAGGTACCCACCAAAAACATAAATGTAAAAAAGGAGAGCCAAGTTCAATACAAAAATTATTCTCTGCTGTGGGCTTGGCAATGCAATTGTTTTATATTTATAAAGTCTACTTTTAGTTTTGAATTTGTCCTTTTAAAAGGACCCACGGCGTTACGAGGATATGTACTTACCTACAAAAAGTAATGATATCCCACCAAAAACATAAATGTAAAAAAGGAGAGCCAAGTTCAATACAAAAATTATTCTCTGCTGTGGGCTTCGCCGCAAAAAGAATGGAGATCTGAGATTGAGTGCCAAGTTCTATGCAAAATCCAAATATGTAGTCTAAGGGCTCACTTGGCTGGTTTTCCCATACTAATTATATAGCCTTCGCATGTTCTAAACCTGTTACCTTTCGGTTCTTATTTTATTATTCCGAAAATTTGGCTTGCTGGTAGAAACTACCCATCGAACATAAGGCTCTCCCATGACTGTGTAAAAGTAGGTACTTAATAATAATTCGTATGGAAAAACCAGCCAAGTCAGCCCTTAGACTACATATTTGGATTTTGCATAGAACTTGGCACTCAATCTCAGATCTCCATTCTTTTTGCGGCGAAGCCCACAGCAGAGAATAATTTTTGTATTGAACTTGGCTCTCCTTTTTTACATTTATGTTTTTGGTGGGATTGTTTTATCTAATACTAGCAACCCGCCCTGGCTTTGCTTCGGTTAATGTGAGTTTTCCGTAAAACCCGTTCATCCAGAACTTATTATCAGTGGGCGGCTGACGGATGCAAATTACGTCAAAATAATGTCGAACGTTATACGTAATATGGATATGACTGCAAGGGGTTTAATAAAAAGAACGAAATTGTAAAATAGTTATATAATTGAATTGTTGTAACTGTCGAAAAGCGGCACTGTTAACACGTTTCCACGGAATATTGCATAAAACTAAAAAGTTTATCAAATCAATATTAAAATCTTCTTGATTCTGTTTCGTGCAAAATTCTTGACGGCGATGCGTATTAGATTTAACATGTCTATCAATCACGCTTTTTCGTTTCGCAAATAAACTTACTTGACATTTTGTACAAAAGATCGAGCCTTTAGAAGTATCGTAAATTAGATCACGTTTATCAATTATCCACTTACGAATTGTGGTTTCCTTTGCCATCTTAAATATGAATATTGAAAACTAAGCAAATTTAATTGACAAGTCTAAGACGTAATAGACATAGGTAAACGCTCATCAGTCTCAAGAGGTGATAAAATAATAAGTGGCCAGTATCTTCTTAGTATACAATCTACGTACAATAGAGGATAGCTTATTATGTATTTACTAATAATGTATGATAAAGATAAAAACTGCATAATTTTGTATTCATAAATATTTCTCGAAGTCTCCACCATCGAGTCTTATCCATGTTCTGTTTACGTCCCTATTTTGCATCCGTCAGCCGCCCACTGCTTATTATACATACCTAACCTAACCTTCCTCTTGAATTAATCTATCTATTGAAAAAAACCGCATCAAAATCTGTCGCGTTGTTATAAAGATCTAAGCGTACGTAGGGACAGCCAGACAGCGGAAAGCGACTTTGTTTTATACTATGTATGTAGTGATGAAAAAGAAATGATGAATGATGAATGAAGTGATGAATGAGAAAGTTTGGATGTTTGGGTTTTTGTTTCTCAATGAACGGATCGGGATGAAACTTGGCACACATATAGATTAGGTCCTTAAATATGACAAAGGCTAATTTTGTATCCCGGAAAAATTAAAAGTTCCCGAGGGATTAGTGATAATCGAAATCTACGCGGATGAAGTCGCGGCCAGATGCTAGTACTACGTAAAGATTTTATTGTAATATATGTATGACGGGTGAGGATAAGGGGGCTCAGATCCCTCTGACATGCTGTGGGCGCTGCGTGGGTAGTGTTGGAGAATTTAAAAAGGTTTTGCAGATAACTCGTATAATAACGTAGGTAGGTACAACAATCAAAATAAAGACACAGTAGGAACGCGGGACGGTTTCTACCGCTAGAAGTGGTCTATGCGACGGCTCAGCAGGTAAGAAGTGCTCCGCCGCCCCAGCTCGACCTTAAGTAGACTCCGTCGAACGCCCTAGAGGGCGCTGGCGTCCCAACCGGAAGAACAAAATGGCGCGCGTCATGATTAATACGACACGGCCATCCTGCTGGCACACCTCCTGGTGTGTTACTCTGAAACAATAGCATTAACCATCTAAAGCATCAACTCTGACTCGGCCGTTCTGACCAACTACAGACGGACAGTCTTTTTTTTTAATTAAAAAAATATTTTACATGAAACCCTTTTTTTATTTTTAATCATTATTATTTATTTACATCCAGCAGAATGTACCTTAGTAGCTACGTAAAACTAAGAATTTGTACATTGAAATTCATAAAAATAAACAACAATACTAAAATACAACCGAGCCATGTACCACCATCATTGTTAATCAATTATTTTACATGATTAAAACACTCGAGTAAATACACTATTACCACAGCCACAACTGACTGAACTATCCTACTCATGGATAACCTCGCGAGGCGGCGCCACACAACGTCGTGGTCCGCACTACGGCCTCACAGGCCACGACCTCCGCCAGAGCTGATCACGCACCGCGCACCCACGGACTACTTGAGTTTCCCCAAGAGACACCGATTTCCACCGGGCTACGGCTATGAAAAAACTACTAGTACGGTCGAACTTCAATACGGCTAATAGGTTATTTACTCAACTGCGTCACACAGGCTTACTCGTCAATACTGCTTACATCATTTGACACATCAATTTCAACTGGTACATGACCTACTGGCATAAGCCTTAGCCTATCGTGTGCATACTTGTATGACCTATTGCAATTTAATGCTTTTAATGTGTAGCGGTCGCCATCTAAGGTCTCGGTCACTTTAAAGGGGCCCTTATACTTCGGGTCTAATTTAGTCTGATTACGTTCCTCATTCTGTAATAACACGAAATCATCGACGGAAAACCGTTTAATTGCTGCCTTAGTGCTGTCAAACCATGCTTTATCGTACGCTGCTGCGTGTTGAATACTACTTGACGCTATGTCTCGCAACTCTTCAAGATCTACCAGGGTATCGTCATTATCGTTACACATTAAGGACAACGGCCTAGCTACTCTGCCTATTATAAGTTCAAGTGGTGACGCTTTAGTGATGCGATTCATCGTGCAATTAATTGCGAGCTGAACCTCACCTAAAGCGTCTTGCCACGACTTATTGTCACTGACCTCGACAGCCGTCAACATGGATTTTAAAACACTCATTATCCGCTCGACTTGTCCATTCGCACGTGAGGAGCCGGTTGCTATCAAGTGCAAGTTTATATTTTTACCGTCACAAAAACTACGAAACTCTTTACTCGCGAAACACCTACCCTGATCGGCGATGATGCGTGTGGGAGCCCCAAAAAGCGCTACGCTCTGAGTTACAGCGCGTATACTATTTTTCGAGTCAATATGTTGTGTATGAAACAGCAACACATATTTAGTAAAAGCGTCTATCAAAACAAACACGTACTCTTTGTTATCATTTTTTCCGCTTTATTTACCTGTCGCATCTGTGTGCACCGTATGCCATGGTATGTTTACTTTTGGTATTGAGTGCAATTCGGCTTGAATTTTTCCTGAGTGGGACTTAGCGACCTTACACGTTACGCAATTGTCTACAAATTTCTTTACGTATTGAGACAGCCCGGGAAACCAATAATAATCAAACAGTTTTTCGCGTGTTTTGTCAGCTCCCAGGTGCACTAGAGAGTCGTGAAAGTTATTAATTACGGACCATCTTAAAGCTTGAGGCAAATAGGGTAAGGATTTGGACCGGCCGTTACGTTGGATTTTACGATGTAAAATACCGGAACGCAACACGTATGTCTTAGCCATTTGCTCACTCATTTGGTCATTTTGTAGGTCTGAAATAATCTTTGTGACTTCTTCGTCGCGTTGCTGCTCGGCTTGAAGCCAGTTGGGGGCAAGTGTCGTGACATCGACGCGCCTGTGTTCGACGTGCGGGGAGGGAGGTTTACACTCAGATGGAGCGGGATTTCGGGACAGGAAATCTACGTGGGCCATACGTTTGCCTTCTCTGTATGTAATGTCAAAGTCGAATGATTGTAAGTAAGCCCACCACCTATGCGCTCTGGGGGTCAATTCTATCTTGGTTTTGGATGACTTGAGCGAATTGCAATCTGTGTACACAGTGAAATGTCTACCGTGAAGGTATTGTCGAAAATGTCGTACCGAGTTCACTACGGCTAGTGTCTCCAGCTCGTAAGAGTGGTACTTACTCTCTGCGGGGGAAGTGCGCTTACTAAAGTAGGCTACGACATGTCGTTTGCCATTGATCAGCTGGAAAAGGATTGACCCATAGCCCAGGCTGCTTGCGTCAGCGTGGAGTTCTACTGGGTATTTTGGATCGAATATGGTCAAAATGGGGTTGCTGGTCAAAGTACCTATGATGGTCTGACGAATCGTTTCATGTTCAGCCATCCAGGATAAATCACCTTTAAGTGATGTCAGTCGATACAGGGGGGCCATAATGCGAGAGAAGTCTTTCACAAATTGGCGAAAATATGAAGCCAAGCCAATAAATTGGCGCAATTGAGACACTGTCTGTGGAGGGGGCAATGCTGTTAAAGCCTCAATCTTTTTACGATTAGGCCTGATCTGGCCAGCTTCTACCTCAAATCCCAGAAACTCAACCTTCGTTTTAAGGAAAGAACATTTCTTGAGATTCAAAGAAAAACCAGCCTTAGTCAAAGTGTCTAGCACAGTTCTAAGTCTTTCTAGTCCAGAGTCTACATCGGGGGAGACAATGAGTATGTCATCGACGTACACTACGACGTAGTCATGAGCCAAGGAGCCTAAAGCGTTAATTATAGCTCGCTGAAAAACTGAAATAGCGTTACGTAGTCCAAAAGGCATCGTCAAAAACTCGTACTGACCCTCTGATGTGACAAAAGCGGTACTCTCTATTGAAGACTCATGCACCGGGATCAAATGGAATCCGCTTGCGCAGTCCAGCTTTGTGAAGTAATTAGCGCCCTTGAGACGAGCAATTTGGTCAGAAATAAGAGGGAGCGGGTAGCGGTCAGGAAGTGTGTTGCTATTGAGCTCGCGGTAGTCAATGTACATTCGGTCCGATCCATCCTGTTTCTTAACTAAAAGCGCGGGGCTTGCAAATGGGGAACAACTAGGCCTTATAATGTTTGCGTCTAATAACTCTTGTACGCGATCGCGAATCACCCCACGTTCCTCGGCCGACATTCTATACGGTCGCCTTTGCACCGTGCGATTAGGATCAATTAACCTTATTTTTAACTCACCGGTGGTTACACGTGAAGTGGGCATACCCGTTATAAAAAAATCCGAAAACGGCTTTAAAACACGCAAAAGTTCGTCTTTATTTGTACCCACTATGTCCGTATCGACAGAATTTAAATCAAGTTTATCAAAGTTACACACTGTATTTACATTATTGACTAAAACATTCTTGACTAGAGAGAAATCAGTCGCGGTCATGTTAACCGAAAAGCCTTGATTTAAAATCTCTCGGCCTATCATTATCTCGTTTTGTAAACAATTATCCGGTAACACATGAAATAAAATTTCAAGGGGGTAGTTGTTAATCATAACATTACATAATATCTGTTCTGTACTAAATACTCGCGTCTGTCCTATTCCCACCATAGATACAACATTATGAAAATTCGGCACCAGAATCGTAATAAAAACAATACAGCTCACCGTTATATTCCAAGGTCCCCGTAGGTGGTTGCACGACGCAGATGTCCACTCGCCGCTCGGCATGCGCTGCGCCCGCGCCACCTGTGCCGCTCGCTCGGGCGACGCCGCTCATGCAGTGCTTCGCGATGTGGCCAGGCTTCCCGCACTTGAAGCATTGAAGGGGCCTCGCTGCAGACTGTTGAGCTTCGCCTGGTGATGATGAGAATGCAGGTCGACCGCGGATATCGTTATGCTTGCTTTTACATTCAGAGCGTTTGTGACCCGGCTTGCCACACAAAAAGCACTTGACGGTAGTTGCAATCCTGGGTCGCTTGCTGTCACTGGCACTCGAGGATTCGCATAATGGACTCGATTATCGTTTTAAATGCGTAAAGGCGTGTAATTCTTGCTGTAGTTTATCCCTTGTTGTGATGTCGGTAGTGAAAGCCAACCGTTGCAGCCTCGTGTCAAACTGTGATATGTGTGAAAGAACGAGCGCAACCGTCAATTGTTCCTTGGTCGCGTCCTTCCAGCGATTAGATAGTGACGTCATCAAACGACTCGCGTATGCCACCAAAGTTTCTTTTTCGTTTGGTTTGTCACTATTCAGGTTTATGAGGGTACCTGCCAAAGTCTCCGTGGGAACAAATCTGGTTGTAAATAGGGTTTTAAACTCAGGCCATGTCATGCCCTGGTATGCCACTTGCGCCAACCAGGTCGAAGCGATACCTTTTAACGCCTTGCTAATTGCCACGACAAGTTGTCCGCCGTGAAGAGGTTTTTCTGCGAAACATAAATCGGCAGTCGCGCACCATGATCTGGCATCAGTATCAGTCTTCTCAGGGTCGAACTCTGGCAACTCAACTTGAAAAGATGTCTTAGGTGCTTGAAGGGCTTGAATAAGTGCTCGCATGTTGGCGTTCTGTGCTTCAAATAGGGTACGCCAATGATCTTCATTTTGCGTCGTAACCAACAGCGATCCCGCTTCTGATGACGGGTGAGGATAAGGGGGCTCAGATCCCTCTGACATGCTGTGGGCGCTGCGTGGGTAGTGTTGGAGAATTTAAAAAGGTTTTGCAGATAACTCGTATAATAACGTAGGTAGGTACAACAATCAAAATAAAGACACAGTAGGAACGCGGGACGGTTTCTACCGCTAGAAGTGGTCTATGCGACGGCTCAGCAGGTAAGAAGTGCTCCGCCGCCCCAGCTCGACCTTAAGTAGACTCCGTCGAACGCCCTAGAGGGCGCTGGCGTCCCAACCGGAAGAACAAAATGGCGCGCGTCATGATTAATACGACATGTATTACAATGTAGTTGAAGAATTAAATTGACAGAGTAACGTATCAAGTTGTTTAATATTGTTTTAGTGAAACAATAATCGTTTGTGTCTGAGGCAGCTAGTACTAAAGATAAGTTCGCACTTACAATGAGTTAAATTAAAAAGAAGTTTGCAGACATTTTGCTCTGAGAAAACATTTTATCGAGTTTGCCAGCTTTAATGTCTTTTCAAAGTTAGTAGACACAGATACAGAATTTATCAATTTGTATACAAATGGACAGTCCTTTTAAAATGTTATTCGAATGGGTGCTTCACTTTTTGGGATTGCAAATTAGGTTTTCGTATTGTTTGTCCATGTGAAAATTGTCATTTCTATTTAATTGGTATGTCTTTGATATTTAATTTTCCTTGGTGTTACCTCTTCTCTCTGGAATTAGGCCGTAATTGAAATATTATATTCATGATTGACTGGATGAGCTAGGAGATTTGCTGAAGCAACTCACTTTTCAACGTCAAAATTATAATTATACGTCAACGAATTAACGAGCCTAACTGAATATTACCATTAATATTTTAGTGCATGTATTTTTAATTTGGTCGCGGGTTTCATCGACAAAGCAGCTCGGCCAAATGATATATACAGTATGTGAGCACTTAGAAGAGGCTTCGGTTTAGAACTTCTCTCTCACTCGCTCTTAATAAGATCGTATGAGAGCGAGTAAGAGAGAAGTACTAAACCGAAGCCTCTTCTAATGCCCGGTTCCTATATTCAAGAAACGAATCGTTTTCCTTACGGGCAGTAGCGTTATGACATTTGCTACGTACAAAATGTGTCAAATTTTAACGAGACGTCACAACTCTACCAACGGTTTTGAATATAGGAACGCACCATAAGTGCTCACAGACTGTACTTACCGATGAATACTTCGTGAACAAACGAAATAGTGATTTTTTAAGAGAATGACAATCCTGGGCCGCCCGAATCCTCAAGTTTCCCGCGACTATCACTAGATTTTCAGTCGACCTTACCACTGGCCCTAACCACGCTGCATCTTCTCGATTGCCATTCGAGAAATGTTTGAATTGTCGGGAATCCGTCCTACGAGCGAAGTGCCATAATCATAGCTGCTTATATCGAACAGTAGGGATGTTGAATTGTTGACTAAGGTTAAATCAGCTTAGCTTTTATATGGAAACTTACTGACGTTGTCTTTATTGTCTATCAATAGATACAGTTAGTTTTATGCAGTAAAATAATAATAACAAGTCAAAGTTAAAATATTCTCATTATTACCTAAAGGAAGTCTTATTTCGTAGTTAGTAAAAAGTTATCAATTTGCACTACTGTCAACATTTATATTCAAAGCGCACAGTTACTAACACCAGGATCTAGTCAACAAGCAAAGCGCAAAGTTTTCTATTTTCGAAAATTGGTAAAATGTATAGGATTAACGTAAGTTGATGACAGATCGCTTCGACCGGCAAACTGCATGCATTTACAGCCGATAGAAAACAGAAACTTTAGCAGCGTTTGCATCTTGCGTAGGCGTAATGCTTCCACTATAGACATACATATCAAAAATTCGATGATAGAAAATATCCTTTCATTATTATGTCATTTAACAATGTATCGCAACGTAGTTCAGTACAAACCATTAAAATACTGTAAGCAATGTCGTTTTATAATCTGATTTTAAACGTTAACACGGGCATAACTTCTATTATCTTGACCAATTGACAACATTTCAAAAAAAAAGCATTATTGTTTTTTCGCGTTTATAATAGCTGGTTAAAAATTAGACTACCCGTATTTCTTGGTTTTTCTTTATTTAACTTAAATTCGTCGTTAATAATTTTTTAAAGAAATAGTCATAAAAAAGACCGTATATACAAAGTTAGGAATACTGATGTCGTGATCTTAGCATGATATAAAATAAAAAAAGTAACTTTAAACATAAACAGACCTGACTGTCATGTCATGTCTCACTTGTCAATCATTCGTTCACAAATTTGTTATTTTGCGTAATTTAATTAATTACATAATTTGTAGACGCCATTAAAATAAATAAACTATTTTGCGTAGAATCGAAAGCGTGTCGTTAGAATCAAGTAATCCGTCAGACAGATAAAAAATGAACATGACAGTTGTATATTTTTTTCAATTCCTTTGGTAATAAATGGACTAAGGGCACTATAAGTGTATTCCTAACATTCACAATCCAACTTTTTTTACTGATTTTGCTAAATATAAAAAAAACTACTGCATAAAAAAATCCAAAGATATTTTTACTGTAATCAGCAGTGTAAAATCTAGAAACGGTATTTTATTTTACTACCTTAGCACATAATGAATTGTTGTCAATTAATAGCTCTCATTATTAGTTTATCTACATTAATTATTGAATTTGGTACTGCTATAACATTTTATAAATACTTGCTCTTGCCACGGCTTGTCTGGTATTTTTGTACCTGCATATTTATAGATTAACAGTTTTTTCTTGGCTGACACTGTAGTTGGAACATTCATTATAATGGTAATTTGGCAGGTCTCAGAATGACGTGATTGAGTGGGAGCCGAAGTGATTTGGTAGCTATAAAATCTGATTGTAAACGAAATATGTACTTCTATCTTTGATTTATTTTTTGATTCATATTTGTATTCTCATATGGCGCGTGTTTTAAATGTTGATACATTTTTGATTGGAAACTTGATTGTGAGGAATAATTTTGTTGTTTTATGATATTCTGGTTTTTCAATTTCGTAATCTTGGGATTATATAGTGGGCCTCTGACCTTAGGGCTTTAAATGCAACGATCGATTCTACTAGCTAAGCTGAAATCTACTTTTAGTCTGCAACATTAAACAATAACTTACATAAGAAAAACTAATTGTAAATCAGTATATATATTAAATCATGTCCATATAATCACTATCCCACGGTATGGGGGCGATATTTCCTAATGATACGAGGGCTAAAGGAAAATGGCGAATTGGATCGCGAACATTGAAAATTACATTTAACTTGTATGAAAGAATTGAAATTTAAGTAGGACATATTTTAACATCTTACAGAACAAAAGTTCTGTTTCCGGAGTAGAAAGGATGCATGCATTTTAAGTCTCAAGGTCAGAGGTACCCTGTATTGTAACAAATAGATCCTGAGAAATATCGGGATGTTGGTATAGAAATACTTTTTACACGAGTAGGTTAAATCACTAACTAAAATGAATGGCAGGTATAATTTCAATTTTTAACTTTCTAAGACGTAGTTATACTATATTAGTTAACTGTTTGGGCATAACAATAATACTCACAAGTAGTATCGTCAGCATGACAATACTACGAAACTAGTAAAAATATAACCCCAGAAACAATTACAGCCATTTTTTTAGAGCTAATAACTCTAAAAAGGCCTAACCAATTTTCATTTAACTTAACTTAGAATTAACTTAGTTTATCAGGCTTTTTAAACTAAAAAAATTACGTTCAAATCTGTCGTTCCGATTCGGAACTCCCAAATCTTTGCCACAGACAGAAGCACATTTTAAACTTATAAATTTATTTTAAGTTTGTATCGACAGTTAAAATTAAGGATCATCATCATCATCATGATTATTATCAGCCGCAAGACGTCCACTGCTGGACAAAGGCCTTCCCGAAGGTTATCCACAACGATCGGTTCTCTGCTGCTGTCATCCAGCGGTTTTTCGCGACCTTTATCAGATCGTCGATCCACCTATGGAACAAATATCTTTTAATTGTTATCTCGATTTAAAAATGTATAAATATGGATTAAATGGAAATCTATGTAATCTATGGAATGACATGGCATTCCTTTAAACGCGGCTTAAAAAGAGTATTCACTGAAAGGCAATAACTTTGCTTTGTCCCGAGCATTGCTGGTGTTTGTGGGCGAAGGTGACTGCTTAGTTACCATCAGGTGGCCGGTCTGCTCGTTTGCCTTTCACGGCAATAAAAAAAGGAATTAGTAATAATTAATAATAATAATTAATTTCATATCCTTCCTCGTTAACTAAATACAGAGGATTTGTCCAGCAAAATTAAGACTCAATAAAATTCTCGGTAATTGATGACTTTAAGTATACATTTATTACATTTTTTATAGATAACTAAAAGCAAAATTGCATCATTGTAGGTTGTATCATACATTCTTCTTTTTCTCAATATGTGAGATTTTTACTAAATCTATTATTTTTCATAAATATTTAATAAGTATTTTTTAATAAATGGTGTACATGCAGTTGCTGCCACTTCTCAAGCCTCCTTATTTTGCTATTTATTGCTTTATAATAAAAAAATATGTTCTAGATCTTAAATATTAATTGTTTTATTATAGTTACAGTCAAGTAATGATTATAGGCACATGCATTACGGTCGGTCCCAAACAAAACGACACTTAAATTGATAGAGTGGCGCAAATACCGAGCCTAAATTGAATAATAAGTTACGTAGCGGAACAAAACAGCTGTTCGCATTAGTCACTAGCGCATGTACGTACAGCCACGCTGCATGGTCAAGTGAAAAACTGTGTCAGTGCAAACAGTTGGTGCGCTACGTCAGTGCCGTCATGTTTCATACACATAGGTTCAAGGGGAGCCGGCCAGCGGCCTCTATTTATAGTTTCTCGCATCTATTCCACTGTTAGCTCCCAGTGCAGAAATGTCCGGAGCCGCGAACGTCCAAAAATCAGCGCGGAAGCCCCGAAAACCGCGCGAGAAATCGCCGGGTGCGATCCTCCAATCAATTATCGATTTATCCATTTTCATCCACCCGGCTCTGACAATCAGATCTAACCAGCTGACGCAAATTAAATCCCAGTACTCATTAGACAGTGCAATTACGCGCAATCGCGGCACGCGAGCTTATGCAACAATTTTCAACACAGTGATTGTTTGCAGTTTGTAGTGCATGTTCAGTGTTCGTTTACAGTGCGCGAAAGTGACCGAGTGTTTGTGATCCTAATGTAATAATGCCGTGATTGTGTTCGTCACATGATTGTATTTTTGGTTGAAAAACAAATATGACATTGGTACTATTTTGACGGGAATGCGGGTGAACCGCGCGTCTGGCACTGTGCCAGAATTAACGCTGAACAGCTGACTGTAAACAAACAAATCAGTACTCAGTGATACCGCGATACGAAAGTTCGGAATATGTTTAAAACAAATGAACACAAATTATAATAATGGCGGAAAAAGAAGACGGCAATTCCAGTGATAATCCTACAATTGATGATAATGTTATACGAATCCAACTGAGAAAGCCCAGCCAGCAAAAATGGGAGCTGCGAACGCGAAATCAGTCCCCTGGGATCAGATTTCCTACGATACAACTTTTTGATAGTGAAGGAAATCTCCTCGTGGAAACAAATGACGAAAATGTATCGATAAAAACTTGCGGTCCCGAGGAACATCCGATTAGAGGCAGCAAATCCCTACGAGAAAGGGACTTTAAACATTACATCGGCAAGAACTCCATTAGAAAACGTAACTCCGTTGCAGGAGACAAAATATACACACGCATATTCCGTACACCTGTCATAATTAACGATTATGTGGAAAAGAGTAATAAAAGTTACGTTATCCGCGATTCTGACAGCGCGGCAAACATTCCAAGTAAACTCACATTAAACACGAACTTTTCTAATTTGCAAATAAATAGCCTCGAAACCACCCCTTTAGAGTCTGGAGCCAGTGAAGTTAGCAGTTACAAGAGTTCCGACAATGAAAGCTGTGTGGATGACACGAAACCGATACCGAATGAATCCGAAACAAAGTCAATATCGAAAATAAATGGAATAATTCCTCTTAGTTCACCGGGTCCCATTTCTATAGACACTTCCCTCGACCGAATCGAAAATGAAGAAAGAACGGTGTTTGATAAATCCCAGTCATTCAAATTTCCTATTGAAAGCAAGGGCTTTACAAAGGAATATAAGAATGATGCTCTGGCTCGTTCAAAATCTGGAGTTATATTTAACTCGCCTCACAATAAGATATCGTTCTTGAACACTTACTTAAAAAGCTTACCCTCGCGGTCGGCCTCTAATCCGGATTGGTTTGCACATCAGGGGAAAACAATGAAACCTCTACAAAATTTGCGCGTAGCAGTGAAACATCAGGACTTACCTAAATTCTCTTTGCAAAAAATGCTCCCTCACAAAACACGGCATAACATGTCAGAGAACGAATTCATTAATATTCCTACGGACGCGGCGACGGCCTGTGAAATGAAAAAACGCCTAAAAATGTACAGACGTGGTTTATCAGAAATTGATCAGCGAGATCAGGGGGTGAGTGAGGGCATCAGGAAGCGAAGCCACTCTGTGGCGAGTGCGTTTCGGCTTGCTCATACTTCTTCCTCCGAAAGTGTTGACGAAGCAGATCTGGTGCTCAATCGTTTGAAGAGGAGGATATCCAAGAATAAGTTGAGAGAGAAAAAGCGGAGCATCGGAGCTAAGTACTTATTTGGTACGTGCTAAGTTTGATTTTATGTTGCTAAATATATGTATTACAGATCTATAAAAGGCCATGTAGGTACCTCTAGAGAAATTTTCATAAAGATTCATGACATTAAATGTGTATCCTGTTGATTTTTTTTATATTACATGCTTTACAACGTTTTCTCATTTAAGTAATAACGGCAACTATTATGCTGCTATACGCATATATTTTATATCTGAGTTGCTCATACGTAATATTCTAAGTGTATCAAAAAATTGAAATACGAACTCTAGCGAAAAAAACACTGAAATTTTGTGCGCACAGTTTTGGTTTTCTTAATGATTATAAATAAAATAATTGAGATGAAAAGGTCATGTGGCTAATAATAGAGATAATTTCTCATAAACAACAACACATATAGATTGTGGCACACAGATTTGATCTATCTCCATCTTATCTCTCGGTGCCACCTTTTTTGATACTACGAGAAATAACGTAGTGTGATTTTGTCAGCTAGGGAAAAAATATCTTTTGCAGGTGTTTTAAAGGAGGTACCATTGCATGTTTGACCTCAATAGGGCCTCTCAAGTTTACCACGCCATACCACTGCGGGCTTAATATGGTTGCGTTTATTGCGTGACAAAATGTGGACAAAGCTTCCGTCACTTTCGTACTTTTATACGTGCCAAAAAGTGACGGATGTTTTATCCACAGTTTGTCACGCGAAAAACGCAGCCATAGTAGGCCCCCTGGCCTGAATGGATTTCTATTCTACGAATTAATTTCCAAACGTGACGACAGTGTCACTAGAAAATTATTTATTCAGCTTACGAACGTAGTCAAAACATTAGGTTATTCATGATTTATCAACTCAATTGAAAATAACACAGCGTTATTCAAGTAAATTATCTTCTTCCCTTAGAAACCTCCACTGAAAATATACCAATGCGTGTATAAATTATCACCTTGTTGCGGTAAAAGATTGGGGAAAAGATAGGAAATCTCGGAGAAGTGCCGAGTTATGGTAATATTACTCGTATATCTCGCTATTGTTAGGTGATTTATATAGATCTAATTTTGTTTTCATAAAATCAAAACAAAAAGATTACGTTTTATTGAAGAAGATTATTTTATTTTATAAGGGTCATGTCATAATACCAACTACTTTAATGATCGTAACAAGAACATCTTTATCTTTATCTTTATCTTTATAAAGGAAAGATACTCGTATAAGTTTGACATTAATTATTTTTTATATTGACGTACCATCTGAAATGATTTTGCAGACATTTCAAATTTTATAAATGCAATTAGTTACATACATACATACATAACTTCACGCCTGTAATCCCAGAGTGGGGTAGGCAGAGCTACAGAATTATCTACAACTTTAAAAACTTGTTGATAATTCTGTAACCACACTCTGCACAAATAGGCTAAGATGTTTACCAGCGTATTAGTGACAGGGTGCAAGCCCATCGCCTAATAGTACAAGCCTTTATTCCCTTAGTCGCCTCTTACGACATCCACGGGATGACCTGGAGTGGCACTATTCGAACCCGGCAACCACACGGGTTAATGCAATGCAATTAGTTAACATGAAATAACATGATTTAGCTCGTAAATGTACCAAGGAGCTTGTAAATTTTAACCCGTACGTAGCAATACTGTAACATCACGAACTTTACCCCTCCACAAAATACAACCCGTGTACCCACATCAACTTTGTTACTTACTCGCAGTTTATTATAAAATGAAGAAAATGTAGCTCAGAGCAATCCGGGTGCGCTGTGGGTTGCTGCTTGATTTTCAGCTTCCTATTTTGAGGACTTAGTTTGCAAAGGATTTTTCATCTCACTAGCTCGGAAAGCCCTTTTTGTTTGTTTGATATCTATTGAGAAAATCGCTTTTTATCCACAAGTGAAGAAAGAGTTTTGACATATGAAGGCAGCTTCAGTGATATTTGACAGCTAACCAAACGTAAAACCTTACAGGTGCTGAATTTTTAACATCACAATTAATGAATTGCATCGAGTAAAAAACACTAAATACAGTCTTACTACTTTATTTTAATTCATAAATATCAGCATTCAAAATTAACCTTCATTCTTGTTTTAAAAACGGATAAAATGTTCTGACAGTCCAAATAAGTCGATGTGCAAACAAAACGCATCCGAAATAATAAAAAAAACTTACGTCAAAACTTTTCTATTAAGCCGTCAACGTTAAATATTCGCATGTTTTTCTAGTTTGTTTTGTTATTAAAAATGAGTGATTCGAGTGATAAAGACGTATTAACACCCGTGGAATTACAGTAAACCGTGCAAAATGCGGAATTGAGCTTACAGTACAAACCATTTTCTTAGTTTCCTCGCTGTAGTCAACGTTAAATATTCGCATGTTTTTCTAGTTTGTTTTACATACATACATACCTTCACGCCTGTAATCCCAGAGTGGGGTAGGCAGAGCTACAGAATAACAACTTCAAAAAGTTGTTGACAATTCAGTAACCACAATTTGCACAAATAGGCTAAGATGTTTACCAGCGTATTAGTGACAGGTTGCAAGCCCATCGCCTAACAGTACTACAAGCCTATATTCCCTTAGTCGCCTCTTACGACATCCACGGGAAGACATGGAGTGGCACTATTCTAACCCGGCAACCACAGTTTGTTTTGTTTTTAAAAATGAGTGATTCGAGTGATAAAGACGTATTAACACCTGTGGAATTACAGGAAACCGTGCAAAATGCGGAACTGAGCTTACAGTACAAACCCTTTTCTTAGTTTCCTCGCTGTAGTGAGGTGAAAAGTTTTGTGTTATACACGGGTGAAAAGTTATTTTACGTCTCGTGTCTTGAAACACTTGCTACGCTCAGGATTCTATTTTTGAACCACTCGCTTCTCTCGTGGTCAATCATAGAATCCTTTCGCTAGCTCGTGTTTCAAATGAACACTCGCAGGTAAAATACAACTTTCCCCACTTGTATACCCACTTGTTTTGACGACGCGCTGGCCTAGTTGGTAGTGACCCTGCCTACGAAGCTAGCGGTCCTGGGTTCAAATCCCGGTAAGGGCAGATATTTGTGTGATGAGCGCGAATATTTGTTCCTGAGTCATGGATGTTTTCTATGTATTTAAGTATTTATTTCTCTATATAAGTATTTATATCGTTGTCTAGTACCCATAGTACAAGCCTAGAGCTTAGTTTGGGACTAGGTCAATTGGTGTGAGATTGTCCCCTGATATTTATTTATTTATTTTATTTATAACAAATAACTATTTTATTGTGTACATATCATACCACTATATACTTCAGAACTTAGTATGACTGCTTTGCTTACCCTCTTGGCAACTTATATGTAGGTATATTCCTACTTTTATGCCTTCGTGGAAACATTCTTTACGAAGTTCAAAATTGTTTGTAAAAATATGCATGGATAGGTACTGGATGCTCGTGAAAGATCTACAATTTCGTCGTTGCAGTGTAAAAAACTATAGGTACCTAATTAATACTTACATAATCGTAATAGAAGTCCTGCTATATTCAGTTTTGATAGCAGAATGTCCGAAAAATGCCTGACAAAAGTACAAAAATACATTTAATAATGAACAATAACTTCATATAGGTACTTTCTATTACAGCATGACTACATTCTCTGAATTTTACAAATGAAGAGCTCCTTTGAAATTATAATTACAACGCCATCTATGTTGAGTACAATCTAGTAACAAGCCACCGACTGCGTTGTGCACTGGCAGGGTTACCGCCGGAACAGCGCTATAGCGAGCCCTCTTACGGAAAATTTGCTGAACTACATGGTAAGCCTTCTATGGTAAGAGGTTGCCAAGAAAACCATTAAGGATGTTATTGTAGAAAACGAATACAAACTGAACTCAGCTGGCACTGGTGTCACTTGCATAGATTGGTTCGATATAAAGTTAGAACGGAAAACTTTAGTTCGTAATTTTGCCGCTTGCTTTGTGTAACTTGGTAACAAATTACAGTTGAAAAATTGAATTCGTTACAAAAAAGAAGTTTCATATTTTTCTCAGCACAAACGGGAAGCAAGGAAATTAAAACGGTGAAATTCGATTTTCTTGCGCTTCAGGAAATGAGAAAATGTTTAGGGGTGTTATTCCCTTACGGCCGAACCCTATATTCAAACCGAGGATAGATAAGGCTTACTTCGGGTTAAAATTTGACATACAAAATGTGTCAAATTTGAATCCGAAGTAAGCCTATCTGTCCGCGGATTGAATATAGGGTTTGGCCGTTAGAGAACCATCGTAGGCGATGTCTCGGACCTGCTTTACTTAACCCGTAAGTACGGGAGCACTGCGTGACATGACAGCGTGTTTTAACCTCAGTTTATCGGCGCTCATCGTGGTAAAGGTTTAGACAAATAAATATCGCCGCATAATCCCAACCCGCTCAAGGTTCAAATAAGGCTCGTCTTGAACGTCCAGTCCACTCTAGGTAGGAGTTACTATTACCCCTATTGTTGATAAATTCTCTTGAAGTTTTTGATTTAAAAATAAATCAAGAACTAAAACATTTCGAGCTTCCGCAGATCAATATTTTCTGAACTCATCACAGTGCTTTTTGAAGAATATGAAAAACATCTGCAGAAAAAAAAGATGACAATTTAGTTTAGGTCATAAAACTAGATTGGAGACTGAGAATTCCATACGCTGTGACATAATTTATATTGTATATGTACCTACTAATATTTTGCATCATTTTAATGGGAAAAAAACACGATTCACCAATCGTCTTTTGAAGTTTTGACAACCGACGGAATTAATTTTTTTGTGAGCAATACCCATGATCCCAATCTTAAAACCGTAAAGGAAGCATTCACCCCCATAAGAAAAGCACAAATAAGACAGTTAGGCTGTATACATACTATTACATGTATTGATAAGCGTTTTCTTAAAACGCCTAACGGCCAGCTACACAAAGGACTTTTTGCCTTTGATTCCATAAATCTAAAGTAATGACTTCCCCTGTTTTTAGAGTTCCTTTGTGGTATAAGAACAAGTTGATAAGTCTAGTATTTTTTTTATATAAAAAAAAGAAAGATATCGCATGAAATGGTTTAGATATTGCACAATAAAAAACAAAAAACTTAAAAATTACGATTAAGTACCTACGTGAAATTCTAAAAACTGACCAGTGACGCTAGACAACATGCATTCTGTGAAGGTTATCTTCACCGAACTATATCGAGATATATATAGTTCTATGGTTATCGTTGTCGAAAATGTATAGGATTGATGTAAATGCCGCACGGTTGCGAAGTACCTACATTCCATACAAAATGTAACTTTTCGAAAATCGTTTACGCTAGCGTTATGTATTATGTCTAGGGTCCCAAAATCAAATGTAGAATAAGATTAGGAAGATAATGCAACGTTTATTACTATTCTTAAACCATCGGACACTTGGATCAAATAGACATTTGACAAGAGAGACTTGTGACGTCACAGATCATTCGTATAATCCATACAAAATTCTCTCGAAGTGTTTGTTACGGAACCCAGTTTCAAAACTTTCAACGTGTTTTTTACTTATCGGTCTTGCCAGCCATTCGAGCCATCGAAGGCGAAAACTGAGAAAAAAGTGACATTCGCACGAAGGATCTTTGGCGTTCAGCCAACTCTGCAACTCTTCTGTGCACTTATGCCATCCTAGTATAAGGGAATAGTTTGTATTCCGTTGAAAATCTTAAGCAAGCTTTCTAATAGTTTTTTTTATATAATTCGAGTGATTTTAATGTTTTAAGTTCTGCTCAGTTCTGGTTTCTGGTGCTTTAAAATTGACAATCCATCACATCATTGCTTTTTCAATTAAGCAGAAGACATTCTGTTAAGATGAATTATTACACTCTGCGCGCGGCGGCCCTTTTAGGTAGATACTTTGTTAATTGTATATGTTGCCGAAATTGTCGGATATACAAAACTTTACTATATATTCATGATAACCTGAATATGGAGAACCATTTTACGTAACATAATATAATATGACTACCCGCTGCTGATTAGTTTCGTTTTCTTCTTTGAATCTTTTAGAAGAATCATCTTCTAATTAACTTTACTATGCGGTGCCAGAGACAAAATTTCAAAAACTTGTTCGAGCTAGTTAATCGGTAACTATTCAAACTTTCAACAAATATTATTATTAGGTACGTAAGTGGCCTGTTAACTTTTCTCCATCCTGAAATAAATTAAAGAATAGTTTTTGCACATAATTAAACGTAGTTAAATTGTCAATATAATATAATAATCTTATAATATAAATTAATTTATTAAATGTAGGTACGGGGTTGATGGTTTTGCTTTTTTAGTTTAACATCCAGACGATGGCGTCACAGACAGATGTAATTGCTTAGCGATAGTGATATAGCAATATCTCGCATATAACGCACCACTGCGCACTGCTAAAGGAAACATAACACACCTACGGAAGTAGTACTGCCCTCCTAAGCTAATACGCAGTATGCCAGATAAAATTCCCGTAGCAATATCAACCTTATTACTAAGAGAAGAGAACTAAAACTGCTTTGGTTATTGATTTTGGGATACTGCTTATGCTTAGGAGGGCAGAATAGCTCTGGGTGTTTTTTTTATATAGTATAAACTCTTAAAACAGATACGTTCCCATTCATTATTTTACTGTATGTTTTTTATTAAGGTAGTTCTATATATACTAACAGTTTTAAATTAAAATAAAACTAAGCTAGTCAAATATTCAAGATAAAAATAATAATCACCTCTATAATATTTAATATTTTACCTATACTTCACTACACTATATACTGAGTGAAAGTTAATGTCAATGTCCATTTCAGTAGGTACCCTAACCATGAGTTACAATTACCGTACTCGCTAGCGAGTCGAATGCTCTGTCCCTCGCAGACCTCGCAGTGTTCTTATAAAGTGCGACGGACAGAGCATTCGACTCGCTACCGAGTACGGTAATTGAAGTTCATGGTAATGGTACAGTACTAAATACGAACACAAGTCGCCAATGGCCATGTTTTCTCAATTACGATACTCTAGCGTTACTTACAGAAGCAAACAGTTCGTGCTCGATGTACTGTTAGCGACAGTGCTAGAATGTGCACTTTCCAACTAAATAACAGTTAACTCTCTTAATCAAATCCTACATTACATCAATTTTGATTGCTGGCTCTCTTTAGTCGTTGTAATAAAAAAATACATTCAGTTATCATCATGTTAGTGCTAGTAAACATTTTCATTCCTGAATATAGTTTTACCCAAAAGATCGCCATCGATAGATATAATATTTAACAATATGATATTACCCGTCGTTTGGTTTAAAATGGTGGAATTGCAGCTTGCCAAACTGAAACCAAATTTACTTACTTTGTTGAAATTAATCGTTTATGCATAAATAAATCTAATCTAAATGAAAAAGTTAACTAAAATTTAATTGGACCATTAGAACCGTCTAATAATCGAACTTTAAACAAAGCTCGCAAAGTATTAACGAATGCCCCTGGCACAACAAGCAATTAATACGGAAAATGCGCGATTATAATTATAAGTTTTAGCGAGTTGATAATTTTAAACGAGCATCCACACCATTCGTAACAGTATTGCATAACGAATACGAGAGTAATTGTTATTCTCCAGGTAATACAGCGGCGAAACCCTTAAAATAAAAAGTCCACGTTTAATTCGAGTCGATGTTATAAAAAGTTGCAGCAAGATGGCGCGCACAGGGTCAAGGTCGTTTACGATGCAGGCGTTAGGCGTCGCCGCGGCCAAACCGGAGTAGCCAGTGCGTAAAAAAATACTTATTAACATGGTTTGAGTGTGTTTTATTGTTTTTGGACGATATTTGAGCGTAATAAACAGTAACACATGGGTTGGTACATGCGCAGTGGCGGAGTCAATATCCCCCCTCTGGAGCGCCGCCGCCATGACGCTGTTTGAAGGCGCGGTGGTAAAAGAGCCTAACAACGAATGAGGTTCCATTTTAGACTATAAATCCAGACATTCTGATTTTATTTTGATGTTTTTGTTGTGAAGAAAATTCATTTTCACGGTTGTTTAGATTTATTAGATACCTACACTAAAAAATCAAATTGCATACTGCCATTATTTTTTTAATAATCATGTGTATGATACTCTTGTAGCGGAAGCAGGAATAAATGGTTCAATAAATTTATTTAGGTATTTATAACACACATAATTTATCTAAAACGAGCAAACCTAGTTGTTAATAACCTAGTTATGTTATGATGATAATATGATAACAAGGCAACTGGACACCTTTTGAGAATCTTGATACCTATTTATTTTACATTCTTTCAAAATCAGTCATAATATTATATCGAGTCAAGTATTACGAAGTGTAAAGTAAAGGGGACAGCGCTATAGCAGTTGAATGTCACTTTCTCGTTCACTATCTGGAACTCGTTAGCTTGTTACAGCTCATAATATGGCCTCTGATCACAATTAGTGCCTATTAAACCGAAACATAACAAAAAAGTCTGATAAGACACGAAAGAACGAGTTAGGCCCTTGTTCCTCGCGGCGTGGTTAGTTGCCAGTTCGTCCGCTAGAGTGGAAGTGGAACTACCAGCTGGCAGGTTTGACAGTCGCATTCGGCTCACGTCGACCGGTCCGAACGCCGGCAGCGCGTACCCCGCACGTGCATACATTTAAAACAATATTTAACCTAACTTTAGTTCTTATCCAAGTTACTAAACTGATTTTTTATTTTTTTTAACCAAGTGACGCTTTGCAAGTTTTAATTTTGGAACGGTTTAAGTTTGTGTTGAGTTATTTTGTAGTGAGTGTTACTTGTGAGTGTGCGGCCCGGTTTTCTGTTGTCGTTTTTTGGTTTCGTTTTGGAAGTTTTTGGACGCTGTTCGAAAAAACCATAAGACAAGTGGAGGTAAATAGTTTTCATTTTGTAATTAACTTTATGGGTGTGTTTAAAATTTGAACCTAAGCAACCCAAACCGGACCTCTCTAGTCAGGTAGTCTCATTACTCATTCACTTGGACAATCTCAAGATGTAGGCACTTATCTCTTGGAAATCGGTCGTAGTCATACTCGTTATTTGAGAAATATTTCCAGGATACCTACTCAATGTAGGTTATATTACAATTCGATCGAATGCGTTGCTTTGCGGTGACTTATCTAATTCGTCGACATCGTCTCTTAAAAATCGTTTTTCTTGACTTTTCCCAAAATTATTAAGTTGGTAAACTACCCTTTTATATTTGCCATAAAATTAACCTTAGCTTTGGTAGACAAAAATTGAGTAGCAAAACCAGCAAACGGGTACAAATTTTTCAATCAATTTTAAAGCTGGATGGAGCAGAAACACATCAAAGCCTTATCATACAAAGGAATTGACATCGTTTTAATATTATAATAATTGACATAGTTTTTTGTGACTTTGCGAATCTTCATTATGACATGGTTCTATGTCCATTTGAGTTTCGAATGTAAATCAAGTGCCCAGAAACTGGTACCGGCTCCGTTTTTACCAAAAAATTGATATAAAACCGGCTAGCTTATTGATAAGACTCGCTAATTTTAAGGGTATAGAATTTGTTATGAAAAAAACTGGTTCTGGTGGCGCGACCAGGATTAATCTTATATAACTATTAAAAACTACGACGCATTAAACGTTTTACCTAGGTATGTACGTTTAGTTATAACTTATTTAATGTTCACTTACTTCGCGAAGTTTCGAGAAGCACACGAGTACGAACTTAGTTTGACTAGATAAGGACTAACTCAATAACAACAGTTGTTATGCACCAATAAAACCTTATCATTAAGGTTTAGTAATAAAACAAATGTTATTCACTTCAGGCATTTTGATAATTCATTGTATTGATGCAGGTGTGACATCGTATCGCCGGTTTACAAATTCTTTCATTTTATTGCCATGTTTTCTTTGGACAATGAAAAGCGTTACAACGAACAGTGATATGAGTAGCAATAGTAGATTTTTTAAAGAGATGTGGAGGAGGATCTAATGAAAAATCATATCCTTCATGATGTCTACTTCATCTTATGAAAAACAATATCCTTTCTGCACTCATATCATACTATTAACTTGTGAAGAATGCTTGTAGTATCTTACCTATAAAGTTCACCTTTAGCCACTTTGTTATTTTTGTTGTTTGTATGAATAAGTCTTCAATTAATTGATAAGTAAGCAACATTTTATATGAATCACCTTATTTTAATTCCATTTCCGTGATTACTTTTCTGGTATTCTCAAGTCCACTCACCGAATAAATATTTAAAAAGGCACATTCTACTTTTTTTTATTCGATCAACTTAATTAAGTAGTTAAGTTACTTAACTCAGGCAAGACGAATGGCATTCAGTAAGTTAGTACCTATCTTTTATCTTTCAAACACTGTGACTGTATTCAGGACGGTGAAAATAGGTCCTTATCCCCCAAGTAGGTAATCAAAAGTATTTTACATTTCTAGTAATCTACTTATATACCAATATAAATTATCAATACTCATCCACATGTAATTGAACCACATGAATTCTATTAGGTCATTTATATAATTTATAAGTTATTTGACTTACCTAACTTATCGTCTTCAATATGTGATGTTTAAATAAGTCTGCATTTACTAAATAATAAGGCAAGGCATGTTACAAGACGTTCGCACTTCAGCATTGAATAAATAAATACCCTTACATCGGAAATGAAAGAAACAATATGAGAAGTTTAAAAATAGACTTTCACAAACGAAAACACCTGTACTTAAGAACAACATTAAGAAGTACAGTTACTTTTTATTTTCAGCTTTAAACATTTAAAAGCTCGCACAGTAGGGAGAGTTTTGAGAGGGAGGTTCTTTGGAGAATGTTCAAGTCGCGCTAAGAAGATAAGTAGATAGCAAAGTGGACTCAGGATCTCGGTACGCCGAGGACGGGAAAAAATCTAAGTAGTTCGCAGCTAATGATCAATTAGCAGAGAGGAACCGGTCGGAGAAAGAACATTAATTGTACTTAAGTACCTTCAGATACGAAGGGTCTCTAAACAGAATGATCGAGGTGCTAGAAATAAAGGTTCCAAGGCGTTACATCATGCAGATATCGTTACTTGTTAGGACCTTTTGCATGGTCCGTCCGATCGCAACTATCATCTTAACGCTTTTACCTGGCATTCAAGAAGTGGTGTTGGTATTATTTTCCAGTGTAGGGGTAAAATAACCGGTGAACTGAGCATTAAGGTATCTTAGGTTTCAGTATTGGCAACGTTTTTGCTGTCTTAAGTTACACGTGTCTATGGGTTTCAGAATCCACTTACCATCACGAGCTCTGTTCTACACTCGATAGTCTGAACGGTTCAGATAATAAAATACCTAATTATCCAAGAATTTAAACGACGTTAATTTTTTAACACAAGAATATTCCTCATTCGGCAATCTGATAAGTTCCGTCATCTAGAAACAGATAGTACGTAGGGAACAAATTTCCGAATGACGTTCCTCATTGAGGTATTTCGGGTCACATTCGCTAACCAAGAGTCTAGAGCTTCATACAAATGAAGCGCCAGACGTTATTTTTCCATTTACGCAGCTGTGTTAATTATAACACTAGAGTGATGACCTGACTTTGGACTGTTATCGAAGCATCAAGACCGCGAATGATTATGATTGAATTCGCTTTATATATTCTAAAACATACTAGTAGTCATCCTCCTTGGTAGATGCTGCTTGTTAGGGTTTGCTTAAATCTTACTACCCTTTGTAAAGGGGTCATGTGATGACTTTTTATTTAAATAGATTGCTCCAAAGTTATTTTCATTTAAACCGGATAAAAAAACGTGTAGCATTTTTATTGCAGTATGAGGTTTGCACTTTGTGCACGACTTGTATAAAAACATACATAATAATGGGCCTACATATCTTCCTCGGATATCCTTTTATATTTGGGTGACTATGTATTTACCTTCTTTTCTAAAAAGTCGCAACGGTACACAACACAGGTGACCCCTACTTCAATCTGTGCTAAGTAATCACAAAGACGGTCGCAAACAAACGAAATCGATCAGTCCGGACAAAAGCACTTGAACTTCGAGAGTCTATGTCATCTCAGGCTAGGATGTTTTTTTAAGAAACCTGTCCTTCAATATTCTGCCTCTAACGGTTTTTTGACCGACGCTGAAAAAAAAATTAAGTCCCCTTGTACGCCTTAATTTTGCGTTGGTCATCACAGTGAACATAGCATACTTAATATCTTTTTCCAAGTTATTTCATACCAATACATTTTTTTGTTTTATGATCTACAGGTTTGAATTTACACTTTTGTTATTTTTGTCAAAATTTTCTTGAAACGTTAAATAGTAAATTTTAAAATCATATGAACATTAAATATCCCAATCAATCGTTTATATTACCCATAAGTCTTATGTACCTGGTTAATCTTCTTTCGTCTGCAAAAAAGTCATGTCATTTCTTTTAAACAATTCATTATTGAACGGACAACGAAGCTACTTTAGCTGATGTCCCATCTGTTACCAACTAGTTCGGACGTGTTTTTGACCTTAGTTGAATTTAGACGCAGCATCAGTGAATTATTTAAGAGAAACCCTACTAACAGACGATGGGTAACGACGAGGATGACTATGAGACTGACTGATGAGAGGATTACAAACAGACGCTTAAAACGAGAAGCTGACCAAAATTTTCCAGACAAATTTAGTTCGGGCGATAACGTTTCTCACCCCCTATATCAAGTTCGATATCCACATTTTTTTAATATGATGAAGTTAGTTTAAAAAATTGGTTTGTACGTTTCCGTTTCTTTTTAAATGGAGTTTTTCCAAAAAATTTATAATATCTACAACATATTAAAAAACCGCAATAATATGGCAAGGGTAACGATTTTGCATTTTTAATTGATTTTATTATGTATGCTTGTATGGTCCACTCACAACTTCAAAGCATCCAAGTTATTTTAGATTGTCTTGGGATGGGTCATCGGGCATAAGTTTCGCTACTTAGATGTATTTTAGACGTAAAAGAGTACCTTCTTCTTCATAGGTATTGGCCTGATTACTACGATTATCATAGCTTGCACCGCCTGCCAACTCCATTTGTTTATCTTTCAACCTCTCTTATTTGTGAGGTTGTGCGGAAGAAATTGCTATTTATCAATACAACTTACTTTGGAAAATTTCTTCTGTACTTTTTTCATGCTGTAATTGTATGTGCTGTTCAATAAAAAGTATTTGCATTGTATTAGGTATATTAATTCCTCAGTGTTCGCATCTAGCATAATAATACGACAATAAGTGGTTAAAAGGTCTTCGCGCCCGGTCACCCGTTACATCCTCTTTACGTCATGCCACCCTTTTTCCTCATACTTTTAACATCGTTCGTATTATTTTGACGTAAGTTTTGGACCAAAACAACACCCCTATCTACATATTCTACATTGAGTACCAAAAGCTTTATATTGCATCAATGTTCTATAATAATTGAGTACCCTGGCCTGAAATACATTAAAATGTTCAACTTTGGCTTCTGTTTGGTTTGAACAGTGATTTATTGTACCAATGGGAGCATTCATTTTATTTTGCGGCTGTAATCTGTTCTGCAAACCACCTAGTATTAACTAACTGGTTAATTTATTAAGGGCTATGGTGTTGTTTGTGAAAAACAAATGGGCGTCTTTAACTTCTTAACATTAAATGGGGCCTTTATTCTGGTTTCGTGCTTACCTAATACCTATGTATTTAAGGAACATCTTACTTTGGGACCTTCAAGTAGCTAACCAGAGAAGTTCAGGCACCAACTGTCCAATTAAATAGATAATTTTAAAGTTTGCTCATCATTATTCTTCATCATCTTCCTCTTACCCCAATCACTTGGAGTCGGCGCAGCACGTCTTTTTCTTCCAAACATCTGTCAGCCGTCATTTCAGTATTCATCCCATTGATTTTCTTATCAGTCTTCACACATTCCGTCTATATAATATATTTTAGCCCTTCAAATTCATCTTTAAAACTCTTCTCATGACATGACTTTCATGCCTCCTTATGACATGCCCGTGCCATGACAATCTATCACCTTCCATCATTATCCTTCGACGGAGAATAAAGTTTAAATCGTGTACTGCTAAACTTGGCGGTACAAGTTTGTATGCGCCATCTCAAGCCAAAGTTTAAGAGCATGCATCCTCTACGATAAAAATCAGCCTTCAAAAGATGTACGTATTAAAATAAGAGTAAATTCTAACCGCTGGCCAGTTGCCGTTACTCTTGATTTGAATAGCCTGTTGGGAAGCCGCGCACGTTTTGAGTTTAGCAAAGTTATTAAAAGTATACTCTAACATTATATAGGATCACAGAATTCACAAGGATCGTTTATTCCTAAGTATTTGCATACGGTACTGCAGACGTCCTGCGGCAATTTCGATGCAGAATACCGATTTACTGGTATTATGTTTTGGCAAAAGTTTGGTCGCGTCATGCAATGCGATAGTTTTTGAAGGTTTTGTTAAACGTTGTAAAAAAATACAAAATGTATTCGAAAAGGAACGCTTAGACACTTAAGACCCATGAAGGAATAACTACTCTAGCATATGTTTTGTCTTGATTTTTACAAAGAAAACGTAAGAGGTACGTAGAATTCTCATTAATTTGCTTGGCCTAAACGCAGCAATACATAAATATATATATATTTTTTAAATATAATTACAGTACAATGACTTGGTAAATGAATAAAGCTTGAGCAGACTTGGCTGATTTAAAGCTTAACTGTGCTCAGTCATGGAGATTGGAGAGATTACATCAAATACTAAAGATAATATTATATTCACTATTAAGATATTATGTTTAATGTTGCTGTAGGTCTATAAAATATTGCGACGTTACGTTAAATTTAATTAAAGACGTTTTAAAGTATTAGCATGTGTTGTTTTTAATTTTATTAACTCGTCCTTTAGGCGTTTACTAGTTTTAATTCTATGAAATCCTTATGTTTATATATGCGACAATTTGTGAGATATGTTTGTTACTCTGTCACTCTGAAACGGATGGACGGATTTGGATGAAATTCGGTATTGAGATAGCTCATATCCTGAACGAACACATAGGTTACCTTTTATTCCGAAAACACTACCGAATGATAAATGCAAATGAAGTGGCCGGCGGCAGACAGTTATTAAAATATTCAAAATAGCGATACTTAACACATTTACGGGTTATAAAATAAAATCAATAAAATAAAATCAATGTCGATGTTAACACGTTTAGCATTGAAATACAACTTATTCATAATTTACATAGGCATTGTGCCAACTATAATCATGTTTACCGGCTACGAGAAGAAAAGACCCTTTCGATTTCTGTATTTAATGTATTTCTAATTTATCAAAGCGATCACGTAAAAAAATATATACAAGATTATGCCCGCGAATTTGTCGGCGAAGAAGTAATTTATCATGTTTCCCTCGGGAACTATACAGTTTTTCGAGATGAGAAGTACCTATTTAATGTCCTTTCCCAGAGTTGAAGCTGTCTTAAATACCTATCAAATTATATTAAAATTGCTTTAGCGGGTTAGATGTTAAGGCGTACGCAAAATCCAAATTGACAAACAAATCCGCATTTATAATATAACTAGAAACCTGGAAACCTTTACTTACCTACAGCTGATAGTATCATAAAATCTACATAAAATTATCCCTGTGATTTCAAATTCCAATTCGTAATTAAGTACTCGTTAAAATTCCGTTCTTGATTGCTGATGCTGAATTTCTTTTGCTTCGAATGGATTCCGCGATGTTGTTTCTATAAAGTAAGCGTTTCATTTATATGCCCGACGTTTTCCACGGAAATATACATATTCATGGAATCGGAAGCGGCCATTTTGAGGGAAATTCCGAGTAAAGTTCCGCGTTTGCTGTTCTTTCAACTATTGGGGTATTATTAGCGGAGTTAAAAGCCAATTTAATACACAATAAATAAGCATTGCATGAATATTGCCGTGTTGTTTTAGATTTCCGTTTTAAATCCAGTTCATATCATTGTACAGCGCTCATATATTTTGTTGGCTAGGATTAGGTGTTAGGGGGGATTGCTTGCGTAGCGGGGGAGGGAGGGGAACGTAAACGCCCGCCCTTGCTGCCCTCAACCCCAGCCAATAGGTAGTATGTCAGAAAAAAATCCTGTTGCAATATCAACCTCATTACTAACAAAAGAGAATTTACTCGTGTGGTTGCCGGGTTAGAATAGTGCCACTCCATGTCTTCCCGTGGATGTCGTAAGAGGCGACTAAGGGAATATAGGCTTGTAGTACTGTTAGGCGATGGGCTTGCTACTCGTACCTGTCACTAATATGCTGGTAAACATCTTAGCTTACTTGTGCAAATTGTGGTTACTGAATTATCAACAACTTTTTAAAGTTGTAATTCTGTAGCTCTGCCTAGCCCACTCTGGGATTACAGGCGTGAAGGTATGTATGTATGTATGAGAATTTAGTCTTCTTTGATTATTGGATTTGATATACCTACAGCTTATTGGCTTAGGAGGGCAGCGTGAGTCTCAGAGCGTAATTACCATCAGAAGGCCCGTGTGCTCCGTTTGACCATGGCATAAATGTTTTGCCTTCCTCATGCCAAAAAAACAACCAGTACCCTAACAGTTATTCCAACTCCAGTCGACCCTTCAAACTGAAATTAGAATTTCCTTTTCCCTGTTCATGAGTTTTTGCTCGATTCTTTAACAGAATGCTAATTTGGCTTTAGAATACCTACTGAACAAATATAGAGATACTTTACCTACCCGCGCACATAATTATTTTAATTTTAAAGTACACATAATTAATTTGAATGTAGCGAGGTCTGTGTTATTTTTACAACATAAGTACTTACGTGATTTACGTGTGAATACTTGCCAACCTCAAAATTTCGTCTTTAAAAGTCTCTTCTTGAACTTTCCAACAAATAAATCTTTTGAATAATTTGCTTGTTTTGATGCAGTGCAAGGAGGCGAAAATTTTGCAGGCGGGGAAATTTAAGTGTACGTATTTTGAATAAAAGCGAATAGAATATTTGACTGAACTTTACTCAGGGAAATTTGACGATTATTTTGCTCGTGTCTGTATGAATAATAAACGTTGAAAAATCCTATTATCGTTTTATTGCTTATAAATATATTGGAAAGCGTAGCTATACACTGTCTAATAATTTGTAACTTAGATTCGGTCAACATTTTTAATTGATAAGTCATCATGTCAGCCGAAAGACGTCCACTGCTGGACATAGGCCTCCCCCAAGGCTCTCCACTCAGACTGGTCTTGTGCTTTTCGCATCCACCGCTTTCCCGCGATCCTTACAAGGTCGTCACTCCATCTTGTTGGAGGCCTACCCACAGTTCGTGTCCCGGTCCGCGGACGCCACTCAAGAACCTTCTGACCCCATCGGCCATCAGTCCTGCGTGCGATGTGCCCCGCCCACTGCCACTTCAGTTTAGCTATTCTTCGGGCTATGTCGGTAACCGTAGTTCTCCTGCGGATATCATCATTTCTGATTCTATCACGCAGAGAAACCCCGAGCATAGCCCTCTCCATAGCCCTCTGAGTGACCTTGAGCTTTCTTATGAGGCCCATCGTTAGCGCCCACGTCTCGGATCCGTAAGTCATCACTGGCAATTGTTAAGTCATACATACAAAATATAATATATTTAAAATTATTTACATTATACTCGTAGTTTTCAACAAAATGAGGAGTCTAATTCTCTGCGTCGATCTATCGTTCCTATACTATAGGACCCTATCATATTTACAGCTCACGAGAAAGACATTGTGTAAATATAAAATCACTAGCATTCTGCGACAGGATTTTTTAGTGGCTCAAAAATACTAATATTTATGAATGTCCGTTTAGTCAGATGTAATAATGGCCATACACACGCCACGTCGCGTCGTAAGATATTACTTTGTGGTTACTGCAATTCTTTTCACAATGCACAATTACTTATATGAAATATTCTGCAAATCATTACAATGCTACTATAGGCATGAGCCGTGTACCATTTTACATGTTTTTGAAGTTCTATTTGGAGAGTTCTCCTAAATAAAATAAACGGAACTAGACGTCTATGAGATAAGAAGTGATTGTACTACGTTATTGCATATTTTCTATGATGTACCCCTGTGTTGATGTGTTTGTTGAATAAACGATTTTCTATTATATTCTATTCTATTCTATGTTACTCAAGAAAAGCACATTTTAAGGCTGTACAATTGTTAATTTTATAATATAATCAAGTGTGAAGTAACTTGACCGTAGCTAGGTATCACTTGTAAATAACAGTCGTCTGTAGTTGACGAACTCGCTCGAACACAACACTTTATACAATTGCTCTTGTATTAAGTATACCTAACAATCAAAAGTATTGGAAAGTGTTCACATTGTACATAAATTGATACCCACAGCGACCCGTTTCACTGCTCTCGAGTGTACAACTTACTTGAATGTCTTTGTAAGCCCCTAAACATGCGTATGAGTACCAAACTTCCTCATTTACTTACAAATTGGACTCGATCTTGAGTCTGGGGCGCTGAATGTGTAGCAAAACGACGATAGTTTCCGTCGCGTTTATTTCCATACATCTATGTTATTCTGTATCCTTAGAGTTGACAAAAACCACCACAAAATGACCCCACACATTCCCAGAAAAGTTCAAAACTCGAGCTCTAACAGACTGGTTATTAATACGTATCTCAGTCCAGTATAAATAAATATCCGATGGCTAATAGTACCAATGTGTCTAGAGCTCTTGTTATGCTGTTGGTGTAGAGAATAACACCACAGTTTATTATTACCCGGCCCCGTTTAGATTGCGTGCTTCCCACCGCAATAATGCAATCGCAGTCACGAGACTACGAGACTAATTTAATGAACTCTTCCGCTGTGAGGTCAACGATTCCATGCAAATTTTTACTGAGTAGAAAGTCATATTGCCTGTAAAACTTTGGCTTTGGGCTAACAAACAATTGACACTGTTTCTGTCTTTTCTTTTACTTGTTCTTTTTATTATTTGTCATTGTGTTGTGCATGAATGTTTTTATTTCACTCGTTTCTTCCATTGTTTCTATTGTCGCTTCATAATCTTAATAAAAACTAATTTGTTTTGACCTAACCGATTGGTTACATAGTACACTAATCAAAATAAATAGGGGCTACGCTTTGTTCGCATACAAAGAACTGTTTTCGGAGAAGGATTATTATAACAAATCTTAACCCTTAGTTTTTGAATTAAGTACCATTCAAAAGCTGAAATGTTCAGCTTACAAGCTATGTTTTTTGAATTTTTTGTCCCTTGTTTTTTTACCGTGCGTGTGGTTTTTGTAAAATAGAAACATTTCGCCCAAACTGAATAGACCCTCTTTAGTCATATGTGCAATACAATATTTAGAGACATACATAAACCTATGAAATAAAACATAGCTAGATACATAGTTTAACTAGACCCTAGGGACTTCACGTGCTTATTACTTTAATTAAGTTAGTTAAATTATGTCGCTAAATAGTTTGATCAAGTTTCGTGTAATGACATCATTAATTTATATGACTGGCTCTGTGGCTCTTGTATTAGTCATTTCTACTTTTGCTAAAACAAGGTAGGACGACGCCCCTTGCTATGTGCAATGAATTAATTTTCTTGTTTTTGTTGTCAAAGCCAGATTAATAATAAATAGATAAATAGGCCCATATAATGGGCCCCGGCTATACTGATTTTTATGAAGCATAGCTGAGAACTATCTCAATTACCGAATCGGTCCGTCTTTTTGGGAGCTACTACAGATACCACAGACAGACACACAGACTGATACACATGGAAAACTTATAATAAATGTGTGTTGTATTACCATCTATTAGGGACGTCCGACATATCTTTAAACACACTTGAAACTTCTATCATATAATAGCTAATCTAATTTCCCTATTGATCCGATCAAAGTTTGTTGGTAATGTAGAATTATTTTCACTAAATTACCTTTCGTTTTGCAAAATTGGGAAATATATAGTACCGGGGAGTACCTGGTACCGCTCGAGGGTGCCAGCCCCCTTCAGGCACAGCGGAGGTACGATGAAAGAATACGTAAGTAAGAATTACGTTCGCTGAGTATTTACTGTTGCCTGACGAGGATTGTTTTACTGAAATTGACTTAAAATTTAAGTTTGTCTTTAATCGTAAATTACAGTTGAAATGGGTTGTTCTTTATGCAATTATTTACGTTAAAGCTATGACTCTGTGTTGTTAAGGAGGCAATTTTTTAAGGAAAAAACACCTTATAATTCCTGAAATATAAAATTACGTAAGTATGAGTGCCCTTTATCTCTTTTGTTAAACACTCGGTTTCACCCAAATTTATTAGAAAATAAAAAGTATTATTTTGTCCTTCTAAAACTGTCTCGTAATCAAATTTCAGGCCGCGCCGATCGGTTGAGGTGTCAGATGAATGCGGAACTAACCAACACACAAATACACTTTCGAATTTATAATCACATAAGTAGGTAGACTTAAGGATTAGGTACTCTAAATAAACTTTTCTTATTTGTGATGCCCCATTGTTTTTTTCTAAAAGCCCAGGATAATGTAGATACTCAAAACGCAAAGCTTTTAAAAGATTTCTGAAGCCCAATATTTGTAACGGAATAATAATCACGAAACTCCGGAGATTTGTCAAATGTAATGAACGTCGACGGACAAAAATTGAATGATAACCCAAACGGTAAACTGTTTGCTTTAGCGATTATGTCTTCCGAAAATCTGCTTTGTCTGAAATGCGGAGAAAATTGCAAATAATAAGCCGAGCAGGGACATGGATTTTACTCCTTAGATTTTTCGCAAACATCTTTATCATACAACTTAGGGGTGTTATTTTTTAATAACGGAAACATCTTCAAAAACTTTTTAATATTTCAAATTTTTGTGGCATTATAAAGTAATCTTGCTTTGTTCGTTCTCGTAGTTAGTTTGCTAGTTTTTCTGTTTATCTTTCGGTTTCATTGTAGCTAAGCAAAGAAAACATCGAAGAATTCGATTAGGGAACCTGAAGTCGAATATTAGACAGAGAGGCAAGATAAACATCAGAAAAGGCATACTTACATAATAGTAAACTTAGTCAAGAATCATACATGATAGTCAGATGAACCGATATACAGACGTACCAAACTTATTTTGTTATGTTATAAACATTCCATGTCTCCTTTTAACACGTGTAGCTAGACTGTTAAGTGTTAGTAATGGGAACTATAAGTAAATAAACTAATAAATGAAATTTTAAACCCCAACTTAAAAAGTGGGGTGTTATGACTAATGAGTTGGTCACCTATACTTACTGTCTCTTTGTGACTTTGTGACGGTTCACAAACGGAAGGACCAATTTTAATTGGTTTTTACATTCTAAACTAGTTTATTTGCAGTGATCTCTACCTATGTAATTATGTCCGTCTGGCCGCGTATATGTCTGTCCGCGGTCTAGCTCATAGACTCTTGGCTATATATTATTTCGCCCCTTAAATTTACGTAGTTACAAGTCAATGAAGACATTATTCCTGTGAACAGTCGTATGACTGCATTGTCATTGAAAAATTGCCAGACGATGCACAAACGAACTTGACAGTGGCTGGGCCTTGCATTCCGCTGGAGCGCTATAAATACGAGCACAGCCGCGCCCCGTGCGTCGCACGCGCGGGGCTTTAGGGGAGATGCGCGCACGCCACTTGCACTTTCCGTTTGTCGCTTCGTGCGTCTTTGTTTTTATAGATTAGTTAGAAAGAAACATAGATACGGAACGTATTTTGTATCTTTACAATTAATTTGTTACCAATGCAGCTAAATAAGTATTTTTAAAGCTAATTATTATTTATAAAATGAGTATTATACAGGAAACAATTAGGCTCTCCTATTAAATACAATACTAGGTTAAACTCAACCTAGGGAGATTAATTTATTGCCCCAGTTCAACACTAATACATACATACACATACCCAAACTCACGCCTTCATTCCCAGAGTGGGGTAGGCAGAGATAAAGAATTACCAACACTTTAATAATTACCAGCATTACGGTAGGTTCCTATTTTTAATAACGATAAGTTTTTTTTATTACTAATGATGAAATTTCATTATTACTAAGAGCATTAAGTATCATTTATTTTTTCTTTTTCATACACAAGTTACAATTTTCCCATTTGTACTTTTTTGCTAATTATAGTATTAATTTAGAATTTATTTCGACAGGTTTCGGCATTGGTACCTTGACGATACACCATACTATTCAACTATTATGTATACCACTATTTTAATAATACCAACGTACGTTGTATTAAATTGAAACGAGTGCTCTTATCACAAGTCAACAGCCTGCACTATGCGCTGATAACATTCCGTGCATGTACCTGTCCTGCTAATGGAATGTGCAAACACTTCAGTATCGTAAATATAGTAATCTCTAATATGAAAGCTATTAAATCAAGTGAAGTGTCGGGTGTTTATTTGTTGAAGAGGTATTTCTGTTAGGGTAGAATAAGTAGGTGATCTACTACGATGCCGAGTCGAGTAGGTATAATGTTTTGAGTAGGAATTTATGAAACAACACAATATGCAAGATGAAATTAATTAACAATTATATAATAAACACTTCACAACAGCCTGTTTGTGACCGTCGTTATGTCTTGGCGAATTATAGGTATATAAATCATCAAATATCTGAAAAGGCACAAGAGAAGTATCGTACAATAGGAAAAATAAGAACACACGAAGAATTTCCCTAATCATTGAGGCGTAAAATTGGTGACATGGTATATTGCTCACCCTCCCCATCCTGTCTTGTGTGGATCCTGAATCGATATACAGCGTCTAAGAAATAAATAACAAATATACATTCGAATTTAGTACATTTTATATCTTTGCTTGGAAACAAAAACTTGTACAGGGTGTTTAAAAATGTGATCAAAATTGATTTGAACGGATGATCATGTTCCCTGGAGGCTTCCGGTCTGATGTACCAAATCTGCCTGACTGGGCCACACGCCAACTGTCGGCTACCGGATACGCCTTGTTACCGATACCTAGCCAATCTAACATCCTTAAGTTTTTTTTTAAATAACTATCAAATTACTTATTAAAATGAAAATTTACTAAAAATATGTTGTAAAATGTATTGATTCCTATTAAGAAGTTCTACTTTTTACTAAATGATAAACCCACATCCTTATGGTATGCTTTAACTATTATACTTAATCCTAGAGTTAGTGTCCGGTTATTGCAGTGGAGCAACTGCCATCTGACCTTCGTAATCCCTAGGACCAGAGTTAGAGTTGCAAGATACTTTATGAATAATGTGACCACAGACTCGATACAGTTCTGTGAATGTGACCACATGGGGCGCTGGTGACACGCCCACCATGTTTTAATTATATGCAATCGCTTATTGTTGGCAGTGAATGTACTTAAAAATTTAAATAGGTAACATTTGTATTTGGGGTATGTCGTTGCGTGGCCTCAGATCGTAACTCTCATATATTTTATGGTTGAACATGAGTCTCTTTCATGATTGAGCTTCAACACATTAGCTTTCAAGAATCGATAAAGGCTCCATTAAGAGTGGAAATCAATATTGGCGGTACTGAATACGGTAAGCTCTGACGAACTTAAGTCATTAGTATTACATTTCCTCGTTTCATTTCTTTTTCTCCCTTTTTTTTTAAACTTCGCTTCTTATTTCTGTTTGATTTATCCAATTGCGTTTTAGTGAAATTGTTCTTTGATATTTCTTTAATTATTCAAAATGTATTTTCAGCAATCAAATCCATTCATAGTTTCTCTGCCGCAATGTTCTCGTGACACGAAATCGCTTTATTATCAAAAATAAACCAATTACCTGTGATTATTCTGTACTATTGAATTTTAATTATAATTATTGATGGTTTAGGAAAGTGGAACCGTACCTACATAATAATGCGAAATGTTAGTGCTACATCAATTATTAAAAATCGACAAAATTACCTCGTTTGACCTTGTCGACACGGGTTTTAAAGTTGAAGGATGCATTGGATATATAACTAGGCACTAAAATATACCATAATAGTTAAAATAACGAAATGTTGTCATTTCCTCTATCCATTCTAGTCTGGTGGGATTTATTTTACGATTGTCATAAATGGCATCAGGGTCGACCTCTTAAAGACGCCAATGGATTCCAAGGAATGCTTTTTACCCTTTTTGCTATTAAAGTGCCCATCAATCGTAAAGTGACCTAAATAAACTGCGTTATTGTTATTAGCAATTCAAAGTGCTATTTTAAGGTGCTTTAAACTTGGATTAAAATTTAGTTGGTCATTCGGCGTTTTATTTGAATCGAACGGGACAGGCAACTGAAAAAAAACTGATGGCGTTGTAAAAATACACGTAGTTTTATTAAACAAATTAATAAGATTGAGATAAATATAGGACACATCTATTAGAGTTAATATATTTGTTAATTAATTAATTTAATCTAGTTCTCGCCTACTACTGAAACAGTCAGAGCGGTTTTATCATGTCCTGTAAAGTTTAAAATAATTATCTATAGTCCAATTTCTCATCATTAATTTGCATCAGTGCTCGAAACAATTTTCGGCCATACCAGGAAGGCAGATAGTGCTAAGAGGCAGAACCGGCTATACTCGTATTATTGTGAAGTAGAAGGAAGCAGTTAGCGGCGCAGTCGAGCGAACTCATTTGTGTCAGCTCTTAATTGTCTCGGCGAGATTTCATCGCGACCCAAATCGGGAAGGTCGAATTCCTCAGCCCGCAGAAAGCTTTTAAAGTATAAAAGAATGCCTGTCATTTTTGGTGCGCATTTGGGAATCTTCCACGTCAGGGAATGCTTTGCGTTTTATAAATGCAAATACCCTAATGCTATGTAAGTAGAGCATACATTGTTCCCCCTATTTGACGTGCGGGAGGGAATATGGTATGACTGTCAACGTAGCTATAATGCTTCCGTTATTTGAAATGATTTCTCAAATACCACTTAATATTATTAACTGACAAGTTGTGTCTTCCTTTGTTTTCGCTGTATATCCTTTTATCGATGCTGAAACGTAGACAGGAGTTTTTTTTACCGCAGAAATAAAACACGCACGTTAAATCCGATGGTTACTGAGCAATAATATTGTTTGTCTAATTATTTTAATGGCAGTAACGATATTATTCAATTGAACTCTGTTATAGTTTAATATGACAGATTTAAAACGTGCGACTGTTTCCACACTTTCATCTTATTGCAAATATGTATTTGCAAAGAATACCAAGATATTGGAGCGATAAGTGAACTCCTTTAGTAAAGTAGCGCGTTGACAATGTTGACATGTATGTATAGTCTGTGTCAATTGAAATTGGCAGAGATGTAAACACAACCAAACGAACCAATTTACCATTATTACTCGATAATCACGTGCTTTAAAGATCAAGTCAGATTTTAGCAATAACTATTAATTAAAGCTTATTTTAAATAAAACACGCTCCATGAATACCTATGTAAGGTTATGTTTCAAACAGTACCTAGGTACTCATTTGTTTACATCTTTGGCAATTATAATTGACACAGACTATATATATATCATAATTGTAATATCATCCGACATTATCATGACCAGTCCCTACTTTGTAATTTAATACGTCTTATCGCACATCGTAATACAATATTCCCTGCAGAGGTAGCGCAGCGCACAATCAACTCTTGCTATCACCGACTCGCCACAAGACAGTGTATTCAAGTAAGCATTGTTTAAAATAATGGGTTGTCTCTAATGGCGTCTCATGTTACATTATATTGTCACAATATCAAAACAGTGGCGTCTAAATACAAACAATTAGACCGTAAACAATGGCTGCCAAAGGACGTCTGCGCGGGCGTCACAAAAAGGTTTTTGTTACGCGTCATTTACCAATAACGCACTGCTGTCCCTTGTGATTATTCATTGAGACGACAGTCTTTGTAACTTTGAAAAAATAGTTTTTGATTAGTATTGTAGTTTATGTTTGAGTAGTTATCGCTGGTAAACATAACGGTTTAAACCTTATTATGTTCAGGTAAAGGTATAATATGTTTGTTGTGTTTAAATATGAGTATGTAGTTACATGTAATTCCTCAAAGTATTTTTTAGTTTTTTTTAAATATTCATGGCATTCTCTAGCAGTCGAAATAATAACCATTCATAGCCCAATCCCATTTTTAATCAGGGCCTTTCCATTAATTTTGCGGTGTCGTGTCATATCGGTATCATATTGTTTACGGTATTGGTAGCTCATGTTCTCTTTTTTTAGTATTGCCAGGGACAGGCAGTCAGGTAGATGGCCCACCTAATGGAAATTAACGGTCTACGAACATTAGCAACACAAGGGCGCTACTCATAAGTGGCTGGTCCCTAAGAAATGGAAAAACGCTCTTTTTAAAAATCTTCATAATGCAGAGAGATAGTTTATTCATCAGTTTTAATGTTAAAATTGCCGGTAAAAGTGGCCATATTGTAAAAAAAAAAGGAAAAGTTCGAGTCGGACTCGTCTAACTCAATTCAAAAATTGAACCGCCGTTCCTTGCATAAAGACCCTGTCTTTTTGTGATTTAGTTAAAAATGTATAGTTTTCCGATTTGGCCCTATATTGGTAGTATAAGACGGTATTACTTGCTAAATTTCATAGCTCTAGGTCAACGAAAAATACCCTAAAAATTTTGATTCCCTTTTAAGTTTTGTTACGACACCAACATTTACGTTTTCACTCGTCATTCCTCTTCCCCTTTCGCAAACAAGATTTAAAACTGAGATTTTTTCTCAAGTTTCCCACGCCATTTTTTACGCTTTTTTCTGACTACTAGTAACTTTTTACAAATGGCCATTCTCAACTCCCATGCCGTATCTACCTGTGTTTTTTGCTTCGTAACAATGCTATCTCACGTACCGTTTCCGACGGCTCCACATATTGTTCTAAGTATAAATACCTTTGGATGTAACGGAGAGGAAGTAGCATTGTATACGCTGTGATAAAAAAAAGGCATTGTTAAACAATAGGAACAGAACTAGGAATGTTATCACGAAAGTTTTAACAATTGTCACAGTCACCTTCATTGCCAAAAATCGAAGATATTAGGTGCATTTTGCATGTCATTTAGAGATCATGTTATTAAATATGTTAACATATCTACCGCAGCTCCTTTTTACACGACTGCCCAAAAAAGGAGGTGTAATGTTTTCAGGGTTCATGTATGTATGTGATTTATTCGCATATTATGGCAGAAAGTCCTAGTTTTGGGTGGTTTGGCCCTTTGGGCCAACTGAAAAACTAACATGACCTAAACCTATCTCTTATTTATGATACTAACGGGTGCCTTGGGTACGGAAATGAAATTTTTCAAGTGTACAAAATGCGAATAAAAATACTGGCAAATAATGCGTTAAGTAGAATGTTGCTAAATATATCTGTTATCCTGTCCCTTGCTGAAGCCGTTTTTGCGTTGTCAACGTCTTTACTTTACCCGATCCGATCTGCCATGACTTAGCAAAGATAGATACGCAAGAAGCGTAGAAATGGAGCTTCTCAGTGACCCTACAAACGACTACCTACGCTTAGTTACTTTGAAAAAGTACACAATCATCTACGTAGTGTTTTTTAATTTTAACAAGGTAGCGTAAACTCGGGTTACTTTAGCCCTAGGGGGGTAACATTACCCACCCTTACAACTATAACTATTTAAGTGGTTATCATATTCAATTGATTAAATAATTTTATATTTATTTAGGTAGCTTAATCCTGATGTAACATTGAATAGAATAATTGAATATAAGAGGGGTGCGCAATGTTACCCTCAAGCGCAAAAATAACCCGCGATTAGATATTATGGAATTATTGCGGCGATTCTTTTGGAAAGCCTATGACCAGCAGGCCGTCTTTCGTGTGGCATGATGATGATAATGTTACTCAACTTGCACTTGTTTAACTGCATTTTACACTATTTTACTAACCTCTAATGAATGCAATAAAAAATGCACTTTACTTTGCAAGTAGAGGCACTTATACATGTCACACGTGCCGGCGCTTCCCAAGGGGGGGCCGCTAATGAGAAACGATGCAAGTTGTTTTTTTATGGCACGGAGAAGGCGAACCAGCACACTGGGCCACCTGATGGTCAGTGGGGTCCTTGACACGTAGATATTTACATTCTCAAAGCTTCAATCTAAAGATTGCAATCTCAAGACCGTTGAGAAATGCATTGCCAACCCCGAGGACTAAGATGAGAGTAACCATATTTTTAATACTAAGTATTGCGTATGTGATATGCACACAAAGACAATTGAATCACGTAGAACGTTCTGTGTGAATTTGGATAAATGATTTCATTTTGCCATTTAAGTACCTAGTTAATCTTTACTTATAATAATAAAAAAACAAACGGATTGAGAACTTCCTCCTTTTTTAAAGTCGCTCAAAAAAGCCGCTTCCCGCAATCACAGCCCTCCTAAGCAAATTAACAGTATCCCATAATCAATAACCAAAGCAGTTTCAGTTCTCTTCTCTTAGTAATAAGGTTGATATTGCTACAGGAATTTTATCTGACATACTGCGTATTAGCTTAGGAGGGCAGATCTGTCCTCTACATGTACGCTTAGACCTTTCAAACTACGCAACGGATTTTAATGAGATTTTCTTCAATAGATAGAGCAATAGTAATATAAGAGGAAGTTTTTTTTCATTTTTTTACTTAAGAGCTATGCTCTTGTTGGTGGAGTAATTTCCATTATTGCCTGTTCCAAGCCTTCTCTTTAACACACTGATACGGCACGACTACTTCTTCTTTTAATTGGTCCAGCTAAGTTCTTCTTGGTCTCCCTCTTTTCCTTTTTCCTTCTATTTTTCCTTCTATCATCATCTTAATGTACTCGTCGTGCCGTAACAGGTGACCAAACATCGTTCCTCGTCTATTATCTATCGTTTGCAATAGGCTTCTCATTTCGAAGGAAGAATTTTATGTATGATAAATATAAATTCTGGATTATGGTACGGGAGTTACATTACAACTCATATTCGAAGCGAAGTGAATGTGGCTCGCTAGTTATTTTCGTAAACAGAACGGCCACGCCTTTACTCGTTATTCGCAGTATGCGCTAGCGCTGAAAGAGGGAATCGCTTAATTTAACGATTCCCTCTAAATTAAACACTGCCAGCCAAATACAACCTTTAAATTTTACCGCCAATTTGCTACCACTAGAGCCCCGTGTGGCCTTTTAATTAATTGGCGAGAAGCAATGGTCGACGCGGGATAATGAAACCATATCTATAAGAAGATTTTGAGGTTTAGTAAAATGTCAACCATGTTATTTATATAGATGTTTTAACCTTAGATAAAAAGAAGATTCAAATTCAAATCCAAAATGTTTATTCAGTAAATTAGCCACATAAGGGTTCTTTGACATGCCGTAATATGGAGTGAATCTACCTGCGCTTCGGACAAGACCGTCATTGTAGAGAATCGCCGCAAGAAACTCCAGCAAAGGGTTAATTTTCAATTACATAACAATCACAATAATACTTAAATAGTAGTTTATGAAATTGTTGCATAAAGAGGGGTATTAAAACACGAGTGTGTGTTTAAGAACCGAGCCGCTAGGCGAGGTTTTTAATAGTATCACACGAGTGTTTTAATACCTAGTTATGTGCAGTTTCATACACTACTTTATCTACTCTCATACATTGCGATTCAACCTACTAAATAAAATATCAAAGTTAATAAAGTAACTACAGCAAAACGTATTCAATGAATGGCGCCAAAACCTAGCACATCACCGCGCATGCGTTAAAGCGGGCGCTGTCACAGACAAGTAAAAATTGGAATGAAAACTTTTTGTAATTCTGTAAAACTGACGCGAACCGCATTTGCGTTCCATTATAAAAAAATAAAAAATATGGAACCTCGTTGGTGACATTAACTTTTTGGATTAACTTGTATCGTAATGGTAAAAAAATTACTTTATAACATTATTTTGTTAGAGAAATAATGTTATAAAGTTATTTTTTAATTTTTTTTTCGGCATTGTGTTTATAAAGTATGCCAATATAAATTCGTTTTGAATTTTATAATTCGAACTTTACGATATGAGAGTAGATAAAGTAAGTTACATTACCTACAAGGTAATAAAGTAATAAATAATAATTTTAAAGGAAAATTGTCTAACTGATAGCGAATACCGAATCAAAATCCGTTACGTGGTTTAGTAGGAAGTTCCGGATAGGTATACGAACATACAGACAGACATTTTTGAATATGTCATAGTTATTATGAAAAATTAACTTGGTACCTACGTTTCCGTCATTTTTGTATTTATTTCCTCTCCTAGAAATATTTTCTCGAAAAGGAAAACATACAAACCTCATCATGTCAGCCGAAAGACGTCCACTGCTGGACATAGGCCTCTCTCAAGGCTTTCCACTCAGACCGGTCTTGTGCTTTTCACATCCACCGCGTTCCCGCGATCCTTACAAGGTCGTCACTCCATCTTGTTGGAGGCCTACCTACAGCTCGTCTTCCGGTCCGCGGACGCCACTCAAGAACCTTCGGGTCTCATCGGCTACCAGTCCTGCGAGCGATGTCCCCCGCCCACTGCCACTTCAGTTTAGCTATTCTTCGGGCTTAACCTTAGTTCTACTGCGGATAATTATCATCATTTCTATTTCATTTCATTCTATCACGCAGAGAAACCCCGAGCATAGCCCTCCATAGCCCTCTGAGTGACTTTGAGCCTAAACCTAGTTTTTTATAATATCTACATCATATTCAAAAATCGTAAATATCGAACTAGGTTAGGTTTAAGGAGAGAGAAACGTTATCGCATTTAATGTGGAAATTTCCTGCTTTACAATCCTCTTGACCCCTTCACAATTCACACTCATTCAATTCATAGACCTTTCATTAAATTGAACTCTATCAGTGTTCAACTTAACGGGCGCGCTGCCGAGTAGCGGTTTACATCGCTAATGAAGTTGCTCCCGTCGCGGCGTCATTAATCTCGCAGCACTGGCAACACTATCATTTGATAAAGCATTCTTAATGCTGGCGAACAGGAGGTTTAGCAATTTTGTGGACGCTTATGGCCTTTATTACAACAATTTTACACATCGCACTGCTAGATCAAGACAGTATCAACTCAAAATCATTGTTAGTTTTGTTTCAAGCTCGTTCAAGTTGTATTAAAGTTGATTTTACAATACAGTTGTATTTTGAGTTAGTGCACTTTTGATCTGGCAGTGCGACATGTGAAACAAAAACGAGGTAAAATTTAATAACACTGGATTTAAAAATAAAGATCTTTATTAAGTAACGGACACGTTTATATGTCAATCATCTACAAGCCAAAGAAAGAAGCGTCGCAAGAAAATCTACATTCAACCATTATTTTACCTATATTAGCGTTGAAAAACAAGACGGTTCCAAATGGAAACCCACTCGAATGTGCCGCTTTTACGTACATTTATCTTAAAAATCTTCTGTGTGGTTGCCGGGTTAGAATAGTGCCACTCCATGTCTTCCCGTGGATGTCGTAAGAGGCGACTAAGGGAATAAAGGCTTGCAGTACTGTTAGGCGATGGGCTTGCAACCTGTCACTAATGCGCTGTGAAACACCTTAGCCTAATTATGCAAAATGTGGTTACAGAATTATCAACAAGGTTTTAGAGTTGCTGGTAATTCCGTAGCTCTGCCTACCCCACTTTGGGAATGAAGGCGTGAGTTTATGTATGTATGTGTATGTATTACTTATTTTATAAGAATAGTTTAAAGTTCGAGTACTTAAAAGTTATTGTATGATTTTAAATGAATCGCGTCCTAGAGAAGGTTTTCATTAGTAAGAACATTAATGCAACGACAATTATACTCACCAAGCCCCGTGTTGTGGTCGCCCGCATCAAGCATCCGTCACTCTCGCACTACATACGTACTCCTACTAGTCAGAGCGTGACTGATAGTTTATCCATGTTGAGAAATAAGTCGATTTACTTCAAACTCGGATATCTCCTTGAAATTTGGTATACGATTTAAAACTTAACTTGTTTCAAATAAGACGCGAATTCCGTTGTTCTTTTGAATGAATTTATCCGAGTTTGAAGTAAAGCGACTCATTTAAATGATTATAATAGTATGTACGAGTATGTATGTAAACTCTTTATTAAACAATAAAGTAAGTACGTACATAAACTTAACGTGTACAATGGTGAACTTATCCCTTTAAGGGATCTCTTCCAGTTAACCTGACTATAAATGGGGGTACTGTACGATAGTCACGTGGGATATAAAATAAAACGTAATATTATTGTGTAGGTACGTGTCAAAACTTCCGTACATAAAGCATAAACCGTGGATACATTTGAGGGCGAAACCGCCTACGCCTCCCTGGAGGCCATAATTCTTAAATAAAATATCGACGACTAGGTACCTACAAACAACAGCTCCGCCGTACGTTTACTTTGTTTGAATGTTATAAAACTTGTAAACTTGATTTAGTATGTCCCCGAGGCTACGTAGTGCCTGTAGATTTAGATACGAAGGCTTTTACAAGTCAGCCTAATGCTAAGTCACTGGCTTTTTACCAGGCTGGCCAAGAAAGATAAAGAATAATATGTTTAATGTTTATTTACAAAATAGACCGCATGAGCACTTTTACATGAGAAAATCTTTCAGATCTTCCCAAGAAGAGACCACGACTGAAGGGAAGAAGGGCCTCCGTAAGAAACTCGACAGTCAGTCATTTTCAAAAGCACTGACTTATAAGAATGTTAATGTGTGCACTAACAATACAAATATTATATTTAATTAATGACCTACTTATACAGGATTTATTGATGTTAACAATTAAAAGTTAAAACTACATACATACATACATTAAAACACGCCTGATTCCCAGAGGGGTAGGCAGAGACCACTTCTTTCCACTTGCTACGATCTTGACAAATTTCTTTCGCTTCTTCAAATTAAAACGAAACTTACTAAAATTAAAATTAAACTAAGCTACTCAAATATTAAAGTTGTGAATAATAATCACCACTGTAAAAAGAACACACCTTCCGGCAGGTCCGCTCGCGGCATGGTCCCTAAGACACTGGCTGCATTACCCTCTCTGGATAGCTAGCCCAATCCTTTGGGAGAGGTAAGCACCAGCTCTAGGATTTCCGGAAGTGTCTATGAGCCGGGATGATCTAGCCTTAATAAAGCTTTTCATATAGGCTGACCAAGGTCCCATATTATGGTCTCCACTGCAAGTGCTACAAATTCGTAATTATTTAATAATGATGAATATTTGCGGCGCTTCCTTAGTACTTTTTTTGTACACCACGATGAGTGAAAGTGGACTGAAAGTTAAAAGTTTTAGGGAAAAACTAAATTTGATTAATTTTTGTGTAAATACCACATGTATTCTGGTATTTTTAAGGGTTGTGGTGGATAGCAGTGTTACTTAGGTTGGCGATACAAAAAAATAAAGAAATATTTGAAAAATTGTACACATGGTCGTTAAAAATACCATTACGGGTTTCGTTTTTTTTTTTGTAATTCCATAATAAATCGAGATATATTTATTGTTATTTTTTTCCTCGAGTAGTCATAAGCAAGTCCATTTTCTGGTGCCAGCTTATCGTTGAATTTTGGGACACGTTGTATAAGCTCTGAAAGTAGGAGGTCGCCATTATAATGAAGGTTTTTACCTATTTAATTGAGACTACTACTAACTCTTTATGATTTAGTAAAGTAAAGACCCAGTTTCATTGGTTGATAGTTAGCGTGCTTGTAGAACTCCATTGACGAGTTGTTTTAACATTATTGCGCTGGAAGGTGTAGCAGCGACGCAATGGACCACATAAAGCATGCGGTTTGACTAATGAAACTGAGCCTTAAGTCGTGTTGTAACACATGTTAAAGCTGTCAAATTTAAATAATGTCACATTTGTTTATATAACCTTAACCGATAATAGAAGGCGGATCTATTTTCGGTCACGACCGAAACCTATTATTAAGAGTGACATTATTCTCGAATTGCGGCCATTCCTCCGCATTAGCATTGGTTGGAATACTTAAAATTATCGGAGGAAACTTTAAAAAGCTTTCCTTATTATTACTTCTTGTATTGGCTTAAAATTACCATCAATATACAAAATCAAAATTAAATACTTTGGGCAAGCAAAACGAAAATGAAATTGGTACTTATTTCAAAATAGCTTATACGTTCAAAATGAAGAATTTGTGTTCTTTTTTTGTTTTTCAAAAAGAAAACCAGGCATACCTCTACATTAGCGATTTTCTAAAGTAGACTGCCTTTATCAACTCTATCCATTTTTTGTCGATAGAAAACAGAAACGTTAGCAGGTTTAGTATTTTGGGTAGGCTTGCAGGTTATCTTCATGACAGAGACATTGGTTTAACGAATAAAATGTGCGGCCCTGTATCTATTATATAGAGGATACCAAGTTCCACATACTTATCTGCGAAATAACAAATAAAAAAAAAGTAAATAATAATTTTAAAATTAAATCTAAAAATTCCCCATGCGGCATTATACCAAAGATGCAGGCAGCATTTCGGTTTCCTCGTTGAATGACTAACCTAATTCGTTGAGCGCGGAAACTGCCAGCTCTTTGGTCTCCCTTAACTTCAATAAGCCCCCTTGAAATTTCCTCAGGCTTATCTACTTAAACATTAGTTGTGACTGAAATTTAATTCGAGTGGCCTCATGTGGAAAACTATTCCTGGGTGTTATTTTGGACTTTCAGTCCTAACGACTTAAGTTACGAATGATACTTAGTTTAAATTATTACACTCATAAACAAGTATTCTACGTAGCTGATATGTGGGTATTTATTATTATTTAAGACTGAAGAGTTCCTCTTTGTATTTGATCTATATTTATAACCACAAACAAATCCGTTGTAAGTGCATCATGAAAATAGCTATCCTATGCGCTGATGTAGAACTTATACTAGGGTATTTGCATCAGCGTGGGGAACTGTTTTTGTTTAAATCTAAATATATTTGAAGTACCTATGTTAATTAGTTATTTGTAAATCACGAGTGAACACAGCGGCAGATAAAATTGTATGGTTTTGTCCGCTGTCAAATCTTTTTTTTTTCAACTTTTAAAACAATTGTAGGCAAGTTTTTAGTGTAGAGTACCTTTGACACTTATTTATTTATTTCAATTAAACAATTACACAGTACTACAGTCAGACCTAGGCACTGTGCTGCCGTAGTAATAGTATGAGCATTTTAAATTAAATATGCCTACCAATAAAGTATATAATGGTTTGATTACTACATTGTAGTTAGCCGCCTTCTTTGGTAGGACAGCTCTGTGCAATTATTAAAATTAACAAAACGCAAACACTAAGTATAATAAGTAGCAAAGCAGATAATTTGAGCATTAGCCTCTAGGAACAATTAACTGAACCCGGAAAGTCATCCATCGCCTCATATATTCACCACATAATATTCCAGCTACTTGCAAAAATATAGCAGCCAGGTGCCGAGGCGAGAAGCGTATTCAAATATTGTAAAGCGCAAACAAATGGTGACTTCCTGTATGATACATTGCGCGCTTTCGGAACTGCTGACAGATCGCGGTTGCGCGTCCGAAACTTAAGAATGCATGTTGAATATTTCAATCTAATATCTCAGTAAACCCGACGTTTAAGCCCCATGCTTTTCATATTCAATATGAAAATATATTCAGTTCTCAGTAACTCTCGAAACATTACGATAAATCTAACAAAATACTCGTAACACCTTACCTTATTCTTGAAAACAGGGCTTCAAAAACGCAAAAAATAATCACTTTTAAAATGGTAGGTCAGACCAACTGACGTCGGCTTTTGGTTAAAAATATTCGAACAGGGTCTTTTGTTTTTTAAAACATTAATTTTATTTAATAGTTGATATGTAGTCCCACTTCTTAGATGATATGAAACTAAGACATTTCAAGATCGCCGCATACAACGCTGCAAGAAAGTCAGTCATATTTAAACAATAAATGTTCTTCGTTATACTCGTAGTTGCTCAACTATCGAGATATCATATCGCCATCCTTGTCTGTGGTTTTCATTATCGTTTTCACTTCACCAAATGATACTTTCTGAATGCAAATTAGACTTGTTACTAAAAATACTAAAATCGCTATATATGTATGCCTAATACTTGAAAAGTTCCCTCAATTCCTCGCGGACGCATTAGATTCGGATTTAGTGACCATGGGACCAACAGGAAAGTAGTTACATCGGTCCACAATTGACGGAGAAATCGGTGAACATACATTAAAAAAACACACTGTGGAACTTCTTTTTTGAAGCCGGTTAAAAAGTCAAAAACATTCTTAACTGACTTCCGAATAAGGTGAGATGTTTTATTGACCGGTATACGAGTAGCAAACTGTTTTAAGCTTCGATGACTAGTCATTCCTTTATCATGAAAAATTCACAACAGTTAATTCTTAGAAATGTAGCAAAATTTTGTTCCTGTATTCCTGGCACTCCTGTGCAGCTCTTATACAGCCTGAAAGTGACAATGCGCCGACGTTGTATAATTAGTCTGGCGGGAGATTGTAATTGTTTTTAAAGCGCCACTTCCACCGAGCTGGGAGAAACAAGTCACTTACAGCAAATTAGCAGTAGAATAAATTTTGTTATTTAATTTTCATTTCATGCTTGTCTTGGCTGTGGGCTTGCGACTTTATTATTTCGCTTCTTGCGACGTTATACACTTGGCAAAAGTTGATCGTGGTGACTGTGAATACTAAATCTGTAATATTCTTACCACAGTTTTTCGAGTAAATATTGGATCGTGTTGTCAATTTCATGTTGTAAGTAGACTAATAACCTAGGACAATTAGATATTTTAAGAATTGTTATATTTTAAAATATATAAATTTGTCACGTCGTAAAAATAAACTTATTTGACCTGACGGTCATCTAGCCCATTCATTACTGATTGTGAAATATAGTCACTTGGCATTCGATTACTAGAACTAAAACTGAAACTGTACATAAACAGCTATGTTTTTACAAACAGGAGTTATCCACACAATCTCCCACTGATCTTGAACGTGAGTTCCATATTGTCCTCGCCAGACCCGGCGAGAGTATTGTCTATTCTATTGGGCTTTCAAGCATTGTCACAACTACTCGGGTTTGCGCAAACAAACGAATGTAAACAGAGGCCTAATCACTAAATTTAAGAGTCAAATAAACATGTGTACGGTAAATATTTGGTCTCCTTAAGAAACTTTTATCGCGTGCCGAATTTGCGATACTTGCGATAGAGAAACGTGCCCAGCCGGCTTCTACTACTACTACTACTACTATGGGTACGTTTATATCGCGTGTCAAAATGTGGATAAAGCATCCGTCACTCTCGTACTTATTTACGTGTCAGAAGGTGACGGAAGCCTTATCCAAACTTTGTCACGCGATACACGCAGCCATATTAGGGCCCCTGACATCCTTCGGTTTTACGAGCAACACCGTCAATACCTAAAACTCGTTACGGAGGTTCGTTTGGTATGGTTTTCAACTAGCTGGGCACTGAAAGCCTTAAATAGGTTTCGACACAGAGGCTAACTTAGATAGCGTCTCCCCCCCGACATAACTAGATTGTCTGAGGAGGCGTATCTGGAGAATGTGTGCGCAAATTCAAATGGAAAAAAAAACACGCGATTAAATGTCATCACGCAACTTTTGAATCTCTTCACGGTTATTTGTACGCAAAAAGTTAATGACAAATCCCAGTAAAGCTATTATAAACCCGCCAAACCCTTATCAAAATTTGTTTTTGTTGGTTGATTCTGATCAGAATAAATCTGAACCGCAGACGACTCACGTCACTGGCACCAAAAAGTCAACAGAGATGTTTCAGTCTCACGCCACACCAGCGCAGCCTTGTGAATACAAACCAAATAACAAACTGCCGTAAATATAAGATTCCAGACAGTAATGGGACATTTCTTTAATTTATTAAACAAACAGGAAGCTCGTGTGTCGATTACTAATATACAGCTTTAGAGTTTTGATTAAAACGAAATGTTACATAGTAAACTTCCTTTTTTAACTTGACTAGCCGCTGCTAAGTCACATGTGGTCATTGTGGCAGCCACGTCCACTATAAAAACGTATACTACGTAGCAAAGTACTAGGATCCCACAACTCAGCAGGATTTCTTTGGCTCGGCAGTTACAAACAATTTATATGAAACTCTCGGACTTGAAATGAATCTCGTAATGCGACTTTGTAGCTGAGACTTGTTTGTTGGTTTAACTCGGGAGCTGTACAGTTGTATTATTGGATTCTTGTGTTATTTTACCAAGTAGGTTTCCTTTGTAATCAAATCAACAGCGTGCAGAAATGCACATAATATATACGTTAAATGTGAGCGCTGGAGAACCCAATTCTGGTCGCTCTCACGTAACTTTTTTTTCACGCATACTCATCTGGTTGGTACCTCTAATGAGGCCTTTTGGTACCCACAATAACCCTATCTGCTTTGTAATGTGTGTGGTCTCGAAAAGGTAATGCGGCTGGCACGGTGGTAATCTGCTTCTCAACACTTTCTGTCTTAATCTTGCTTTCTCTCTGTTTCCTGCAGTAAGGCCATAATAACAATACGTTTTCTCTTTTACAGGTACCCATAACTGCCGTCGAAGTAGCGACAAGTCACAAGAGGATTGGCGCGATGCGGGAGGCGGGGCCCTGGTAAGGTCCCGCCGCGGAATGGGCTCCAACATCAGCCAGCACTCCGCCAAGGGCTTGAAGGGTCGGCGAGCAAGATCCAGTGGTGACCTTTGCAATGGCGACACCAAGAGCCAGAGCGAGAGCTCAGTATGCGGCTCGGTGGTTGGAGATGCCATGGGATGGAACAGGTCCTTGCCAAACCATCTTGATGGTAACCGACATCTAGCGGATTACAGCAGAGTGAATAATAATTATGGGGAGTTTGGAACGTATCGAACTCATCCTAAAGGAGGACGCGGCCTGCGGTACAGGGTGTCCAAGTCTGGTGAGTTATGTTTGATTGATTTATGCAAAATTTCAGTTATTTATGTATGAAAACTCTTTATTGTCAAAAAACAACAATGTCTATATTCAACGACTACCATTTACCCGCAACATTGTCCGCTTAAAAGGCATTTAGTGTTATCAATCTTATGTGGTCATCTTGCACCGTCTTATATACACATACGTAGGAGTTCTTTTTTTCCTTTTCTCTCTTTCTATCTTAAGATTTTGGTGTGTTTTCCTGCGGAAACTACGCAGGATATTTGAAATATTTTTTAATTTGCTATTTATAGATTTATATAATGCTAGACTAAGTAGTACCATTGTAATATTAAATATATTTAAAAAAATGACTGACTGCTGAGTTTCTTGCGGCGCTTCTTCTCAGCAGTGGTCTCCTCTTGTGAAGCGCTGGTAGATTCTTGACGTGTAAAAGTGCCCGTGCGGCCTACTTACTGAATAAATGTCTTTATCTTTATCTTTTATCTTTAATATCTGAGTTTTTTAAAATAAAATTTTCTTACCCTAAGTCTGTATTAATTAACTTTTACCAATATTTACATGGATCGATTGAGGTGTTCGACCGTAAAGACGAAACAGACAAACACGCTTTTGCAATTATAATATTAAGTATATTAGTGTGATATAAGTTTTCGATTATGGGTTATTGCTAGGTAAGTCGATATCTATTCCTGTGGGAAATTTACTATTAAACGGTATAAAAGTACCATTTATCAATCTCCGGGCTATAAATTATTCCTGTACTAAACCGATTGAATAGGTGAACCGTGAAAACGGAATTTAACTAATTAATAAACGAATTAGGTCAGGCGAATTAATTTGTAATGTTTTTATGCCGTAAACAGTTTCCATAAAAATATATAAAAATACATAGTCTAAACTAAACTAAACTAGAAAATTATAAAGTATCTACAAGTTTGCTCATCCAGGTGACAAGTTAAGATGGTACATCGTAAATCTCGTCGTAAAATTCTCAGCGATGGTGTTATGAAATATCATAAAAGATCAATCATTAAAAGTAATCCATCTATAGGGACGTGGCGATAAAAATTTCGTGTGACAATGATACGTTAGCTTAATGACTGATTTAAATTGGTCCAGCAAAAGCATGCCAGTAGGTAGTACATTGACGAGTTGCTTTTTCGTTTGAGACGAGAGCTATATTGTAACGACGTAATGTACTTCTACTGGCATGATTTTGCTGGACCAATGTAAATCAGTCATTATACAATTTATCACATGTTGATAAATTTATACACGAAAAGAAACACCTGGTATAAAGATTTTTTATTGAATATTTTAACCATCCATCTATTCCATTCATTCCATCTATTCGTCGTGCGAGCATATTTGCGTTCCCCCGCCGGGTGACTTCCATTCGCAGTCACTCCGGCCATTAAAGGTTTTCTATTTTTAACCCCCTTCTTGAATAGAGGGTGTTATAAGTTTAAAGCCTTCATCTGTCTCACTCAGAACTTTCAACATCTAAGGCCATGAAAGCTCTTCTTTCTTAGCAATATGTTCTTCTTTTATGTGTACGTTTAGCCATCTTTTTCATCGCTGAATAATGTTTTTGTTTACTCACAATGTTGAGTTATGCTTAGGTTCGCGAATAAGAAATAACAAATGTGTCAAGTGAACGTAGAAATTTGGTTTGTACTATCTTGAACTAATTACATATGCCAAGGAAAAAAGTACTTTATAATATAATAAGTATAAGTATATATAATAATAAGATATTTACTGTTACTTATTTCAAGTTAATACATGGGATGAGCAAATTACTGAAGCTATAACTCCAGTAAAGTAAACAGAAACTACAGGGTGGGGTGAATTTATGTCTGCTCTGTCTTAATTAAAATCGTCTAAAGACCGAGATTAGGCTCGGCTTAATATAAACATGCTTAAGGTCCTATGAGTTAACTGCTTATACATTATACAAAATGAAGTCTTCCAAACCAAAAGAAACCTATTAGGCAACGGCGCATATGTGTTTTCTTTGGTTTACCATCGTTTCAGTCATATCGAATGAAATTTAAAAGTGACGTAACGACCGATCACAACTAGGTTCGTTTTAGTTCGACCTCTTTTGATGTTGTGGTTGGAACTCGGAAATTTCTTTTTAATGGGTTTTAGTCCCGGCTGCGGCTTGAATTCAGAACTCCTAATGCCGGCCATCGATCATCTCACCTCGCCACGCCTTTGTGCGCCAACATTGATCCAATGAAATTGTATAAAAGTTTGATTAAATCATTCAGTACCGGCCTGGTTTTTTTCGAAACAAAATAAACTACATTTCGACACTGTTTTTGGCAAGGATTGTGCTAGATAAATTGCGGGAACAAATCTCAGATGATCCGTTTTACCTTTCTAGGTAGGTAAATTGGCGTCTTGAATTTAAGACGGCAAAAACGTAGACAAGAAAGTGCTTTTTTTCTAAATAAATTGTAGTTTAAGAAATAGTTACTATAACATACTTTGGGTATGTCATGTCCATCGTAATAGGCTTATATCACAAAAAAAATATTGAGTCCGTCAGTTACATTATCAAAAGATAAAGTGCGTTAAAGTTTCGCGTGACGTCACGATGTGGCACACGTTATACCATGTTGTGACGTCGCGAACCCCCACTCCCGAACTTTGATGCGCGTTATATTTGTCAATTTTGATTGATTTGATAAAGCAAAAATACGTATTCAATATTGGAGTACTAGTAGTAGTAGATAACTAATTTTACACTATGTATCTCCTTGTATGAAAATAGAGTATAACATAATTATTGGATTTTAAAATATTAGGTATATTGTTATATAAAGGCTTATAGTACTGTTAGGCGATGGGCTTGCCACCTGTCACTAATACACTGGGAAACATCTTAGCCTACTTGTGCCTAAATGTGGTTACAGAATTATCAAGAAGTTTTAAGACTTGTTGGCAATTCTTTAGCTCTGCCTACCCCACTCCGGGAATGAAGGCGTGAGTTTATGTATGTATGTATGTAGGTATATTGTTTACGCCAATATTCATCAGACAATTTTTCTCACCTAATTTGCTTACACACTGGGCTCATGAAAACACAACATAAACATCGCAAGCGATGTGATCAAACTATATCCTTACTACGTCACGTCTCTCTAAATCTTTGGCGACATAGTTCTTACCCTATTTAATGAAAACTCGTAAGTGTATCGTCTATCCTTGAAGAAACACCAATCCATTACCACATTAAGCGCCAAACTAGCTGATTCCCAAGCAATAACGGACACGTTTCGGAGACCGTGGCGTTGAAAGCTTCGATGACGTCACTAAAAGCTTCGCCCATAAACGTCGAGCTAAATATAACTCGTGTTCGAACATCGATTTCCTGTCACTCGCTACATTTACACGGTTCATAAATTCTGCAATATCAAGTATGAACGCCGTTCCCGATTTACGACTAAATTAAAGCAATCTAGGGATTATAAGTTACGCGAATACGCCCGAAACATTTTCTAGACGTTTTAAAAATCTCTTAATCCAACTGAATCTGATTTATTTATAAATAAAACAAAGCATATTTGCTTCCAATATGAGAAAATTACTTAGTGTTTCCTTGCGAGATGAATTTGAAAGAAGAAAAGCGGAAACTACATGCTCGGTAAAAAGTGGGCAAGTGCAGTACTAACCTAACCTAATAAGAGGTGACTTGGAAAATGGGAAAAAAGGGCTGGTTCAGTCATGCTGGCTGTTATTATGGGTGGGTTCAACACGGGTTCAGCAAAAAATAGTTTTCTTGTGAAACGAAAATTCTGTGAAGTCTATGAAACGAGGGTAAACCTGTTATTATAGATGCATCGCGCACTTCTCACACTCCTGATAATACTCGTAGTGTACCCTAATATTATGATCTGTGAAAGTGTCGCTCTGATACCCGGAGACAAATCGATGGAAACCCTTACATTCATTATCGTTTTGTTCTTCTGGTGAAGGTTGCAGAAATTCGACCGATCACACAAGATTATTTGTTGTGGCAACCTTTGGGAAGGCCTACATATATCCAGTAGTAGACGCCTTACAGATATTATAATCATAGTTTCAAGGTCCTATATGTAGCGTATCAACTTTAAAGGTCCCAATTATTTTGTAAACTGAGCTTTTAACTTGTAATTTAGAATTTAGTCAGTCAAGAAAATAATTTATGTTGTAACTCGTGCTTATTAAGCACGTAGGGAAACAATCTGCAGCGACACGCAGCCGCACTGGGTTGTTTTCACTAGACGCCCAATGACGTCACACAGCCGGGTCAAGGCCGATGGGGCATTTTCATAGTGCGGCGCCCAAGACTTCGCTCGCGGCTGCAAAATGTTTAGAGGGTTTAGAATTGTGCCTTAGTAAAATTTAAGCTAATCATTAGCGCAGTATATTTTAAACGAGTCCGGAACATGTTATGCTTGTGAGTTATTTTAAAAAGTTTTGCAATAAGGACCCTCCAGGTCCTGACAAAATATGTTTACAATAAAGAACAGCGGTTTGAATCATCCAGTGTATTCCACTGTTTTATTGTGGCTATTGCATCATAAAAAATATATATTTTTTATATGGTTTACTACGAATTATTGAATTTTCAGGATGATGCTTTAATTTGGTTACTTATATTATAATATAACAGCTAACCCACAAAAAACGTGCGGTATTTGTATAAGCCCTTTGTATTTCTTTACAATCTTTCTATTTACTTCAATTTTAACTACATAAGTGACTAGTGACGTAAATCAATGTAGAGAGACGATTTTAAGTTACTTATACTTAATTATCGAATTCACTAGAAATGTGTCATGCTTATGCGATTTGGTTGACATTACAATAATATTATGGTACTATTAAGTTAGTATGATGAGGAGACCACGTTGTTCTACCGAAGGTGTGAATAAGGTGGCAATAGGAACTCCTCAACGGCATCGAGATTGGATTCATTTAACTCGTACTTACAAAAGTGTGTAATTATTTCTTTATTGATTAAAATTCATACATACATACATTAAGTCACGCCTGTTTCCCAGAGGGGTAGGCAGAGACCACTTCTTTCCACTTTCTTGATTAAAATTCAATATCGAAGTAAATCGTTTTAGCCATAATTATTATAATTCAGAGATGAAAGTAGCAAAACTTATTCACGCGAGATCTTTATTAATTCAATGTTGCTGTACCTCTGGATAAGCGACAAGTTTTTTCTATACAGCGGTGCAGCAAAATGAACTGCACCCATCCAATTGTTCACCGAGAAACTCCAATCTTGGCTTGACAAGCCTTGAATATATTATCATTTAGTCCCTAGGGACATCCTGTGGGGTGATTCTGGATTGTTCGCTCGCCCCATCCGTACCGATTTGTCTTCTGTAATCAGTTAAGAAACGGGGCGGCTGTAAGACCTTTATTAATCCCAATTGAAGCAGTCAAAGGCGTTTCCGACAGTGATGTATGGCTAATAAGAGAGCATTCAGGAAGGTCAAGCGCGTTAGCATGCTCCTTAATTATGGTTTAGTTAGGCTATTCTCTTAACCGTGAACGGATAAATTGGCAAGATTAAGTTGCCCTGCAGAGAGTATTAATAACATTTTAGCGTGCGTATTTTTAATTTGGTCGCAACTTACTTACTATTTAAATTAAGGATTAAGACGCTGTACCTCTAGAAGATAATTATTGTTGTTTTACTAATTCGAAACCATCATCTTACCTTCTAATGCTAAGCAGAGCTATTAGGAGTGAGAATCATGATAATAGCAGTGTTATTGCTAGCATAAAGGCATTCCATTTTAATTCTCAGAGTTGGCCAAGCATTTGCAAACATGAGATTCCGCTAGAATCCAAACGGTGCCCTGTGAGCTCCGTGTGGGAAAAACAAAAGAAGACATGCGATTTACAAAGTGACAGATAAACCGAGACGACTTGATGTGCAACTTATAAAACTATTTGCTTATCCTGTTGAAAATTAAAGGCCGCCAAAAAATCGTTTCAATTAATATTAGCTATTTTAGTGTGAACACTAACTTCGTCTATAAAATTCTCCTTCATGATAAAATATTCTACAGGCGTCCTTTTTAACACTAGTCAATTCAATTTGATGCCATTAATAGGTGTAGTAATACGTCTGTATTTTACCAACAAAAGCAAACAGATTTAATCAACAAGGTTCGGAATTGAACAATGGAACTCAAAGAAAGTATATTGCGCACGAGAAACCTTTTTAATCACGCTGTGTTAGCGCCGACGCCCCTGACGATATTGAAGTTACGTGTGATGAAATTGCCTGTAGGATGGAAGTGCCTCGCTGTCAAATGAAGTATTTTATTTACCGACTGTGTTTTTAATAACACGCTCTTTTAATGCCTGCAAACAAAGCATTGTAAATTTTTTGTTAGTAAGTAGAATTCTTTTAAATTCTTGCTTTCATTTCCGTAGATAAAAAAGATATTACCTGGACTTTTGTCTCCGGTTATTCCGTCCGAGGCTTCTTTATCTTCGGAGGAGTATTCTTTGTAACCTAGTAAACACACAAGTATAATACAAACTCACCGACTTTGCGATTTAAAATATTTGGTGAGATACATTATAATTATGTGCTTCATCATTCTCCATGTTTTTTTATTGCCGACAATTTCAGTAGGTATTAACTCATTATAGACTAGCAGTGCCGTTTGATAACTTTTATCGTGATTATAATTAGTGCTTTATTTAACGAAAAAAATTCAAAATAAATTTTAATCATCGAACAATTCAGCCCATAAATGTCAATGCTTCACTTTTTCGGATTTAATAACATAACTAGATTGTTGTAAACCCGTAACAGAGTCTTAACCTCGTAAACCAAAAGCGACATTCACCACAACTCTTGCAGACATTGAAGTGGAAATGTACGAAAATTTCATTCCTCGCTCTAAAATTAATTTTAATTTTGCTTTACATTTTCTGAACGGTAAATCTCGCCCGTAATGAAAATATTCGACGTCATATTGAATGCAGCGCCAGACATACGCCTCTTCGCTGCCTTTACACCCTTTGAGCACTATAATCCGAGCTCAACGTCTGCACTTCACAGTAAGTATTAATCTCAGGCAGTCTTTCAACTTCTTATATTTAAACATTTCATAATAACATCGTACTAGCACTTTTTGTAGTGTATAGATGACTAACGAGCTCATAGACGACTTGAACATTTGCGTCTTAAGGCCTTGGCGAACCTGTCAGGACAGCAAAACGGCTTACATTTTGCTGGGGATTATACCAGTTGTCTCATCGTTCAGACCGGAACACAACAATTCGACCACAGTTTCTTGGAGCACGTTAAATCTCAGGAAGTCTTTCAACTTCCTCTATTATTATTTTTTATAATGGCGCTGTTTGTGGTGTATAATAGATGGCTAACGAGCTCATAGACCATCTGAACGTTTGCATCTTAGGAGTGAAGCAATCCTAAGGGACGGTAGGAATGGGTATCATACGGGCTGGTTTATTGGACAGGGTTTGAATGTAAATTGACACTGCACAAGGTACCTGCTTTAACTACAAATATTTAATAATTTGGCAATTATTACATTGCAGTGACTGGCACACTAACTTCCGTTAGTAATGCGAAAGGGTCATCAGACTAATCAGAATATTGTCAAAATTCAGCCAAGTGTGCAAGATTCCTGATGATCAAACATGAGTTTTCACCTCATTATTTAAATTGTATTTAAGTTAGAAGATTAGAGTCATACCGAGTTCTGGAGTTCGAACTGGGTACCTTGCGGTTACCAGTCGACAGTCCCTTAGCCATTACGCCGACGCTCTCGAAATATTTGATTAACAACCATGTTAATAACAGAAAGTTTTAACACAGACATTTGATTGATGAATGGACAAAATGTTCACCAAGTTACATTTATCATAAATTTTATGACGCGGAAAGGACGCTTCGAGGTATTGAGGACACCAACAGCGATAGAAAATTTGCAAAGATTTTCACAAAATCACGGTGTTGGATTAAACCTCGTAAAATATTTACATCATAGTAATATCAAGATGCAGAACGGAAACAGCAATTCGTACGAATATATGCGAAAGCTACTTTGCAAGAATTCTTTGAAATACCTAATGGAATGAATCATATTTTGCAATGTAGGTACTCGATCTAGACTTCGCGTCACCTTGTCTATAGTCGCTCCTCGTATCGATGATTGAATAGGTATTAATATACTTTTCGGCTAATGACGGCTCAACGTCCACACCACTCGAATATTCACGCGAATGCTCTCAGTGAGGACGCCGCTTAAAAAACTACTGTGACCTTTTTATATTATTCTGTATGGGATTGATTTTGGAAAAATCCTTTTTCAGTCGGTCAGTCACAGATAAAATTAATAGGTTTTCTATTACAACAGCGTTTAAGAACAGATCTGATGATGGAGTCGGAAGATGTCAACAGGATCTCTACTGCATTTTACGCGAAGACCCACCGAATTTGGTCTTGATAAGCAAACTATGACATAGATGACGATGACTGTGCAAAATAAAGTACAATCGGGATGAAAGTATATCTCAATAATGTCATTTCTGAGTTTATTTTTTTATTTTTAGTCTCTTTTCTCTAGTGCTCTCAACGGTTCGCTTTTCCTCATCACCGTCTTCAAAGGCACATCATTACCTAATAATTCTCCATAATGAGATGCTCACTATGTTTGTTCTTATGAATAATCATAACAACCTAAACCCCCGGTGGGATGAGTTTCTTCGTCCCTTTTGTTACAACGATAAGCCTAATGTCGCTAAGAATCCTTTGAGGAATGGCGGATATAAGAATTTAACGGTAATGGCTGGAGACATAAACTGGATGGTTTGGTAGCACTAAAATTCGAGACGTCGGATGCCCTTTTCCTTTCATTTGTCATTTGGGACTAAATTGGGAGAAAGAGATGGATATTATACATCTTAGAACTTGTTATGTAGCTAGTATATTTTACCAGTATCCAATAGTGTTTTAAGAAAATATTTTGCGGCAAGACAAAAAATCAACCCTACCACGCAATTTTTTAAATAACATAAATAAAAATATTATCAAGGAACAATCATACAAAAACTGTCCTAGTCCCAGACTAAGCCCTAAGCTACAAATAAATCTATATTCCTACAAGACAACAATAATCATACTTGTATAGAGAAATACATACTTAAATACATGGAAAACATCCAACACTTGTAACAAATTATAAATGTTTATATTTTGATGATTTAATAATTAACTACATACATACATACCTTCACGCCTGTAATCCCAGAGAGGGGTAGGCAGAGCTACAGAATTACCTACAACTTTAAAAACTTGTTGATAATTCTGTAACCACACTTTGCACAAATAAAAGATAAACAGTTAATTATTATTTGTGCTAATAATTAACTGTTTATCTTTTATTACGCTTAAACAGCTCGCTCCCTTTTATTCGCGTAGGATTAGAATGACGATTAGCATCACAGGTCCTCTATCTGCCCGAAGTCTTAACCCCCTCGTCACCAGAAAAAGCCCGTGCCCTCAAAACTGGACGCATGACAGTCTGTGGTGATATTTTTTTACTTATTTTGATATTTTTTATGGCAGCACTACATAAAAAACTTCTCCATGCTTCCAAAACTAATTACGCGCGTTCAAACGCTATATTTCACCTTCCTTTTCCCCGTTTACGTTAAAATTTTCACTTTCATCCATTCATTCATCTTCTTGGTGCACATAAAACCGAGCTCTATGTTATCACGTCAAGTTTCAAAATCCCCAGAACTAAAAGCACAGGTAAACAGGGTTGTTTTTGGCGAAACGGTATTTGCTGGACATTTATTTTCTTTTGTTCTTTACATCCGAACCGTGTTTCGTGAAACCTAGTCGACCATTATTCGGCATTCGCAAAAGCGCCTGTGTAAATCAAAGCTGTAAGAAACTGGTCCCGACCATAACTATAAGATTTCATGAAAGGAAACAATGTATCGTACATAATGAATGAATCATTTATTTTCGTAAAATATCAAAATAATCTAATTTATTTATTTATTTTTGTACAATTTTCATGTATGTAGAGTACATGTAGAGGAAAAACTCGCTAAGTACATAATATAGGGGCCAATTTGGATCGTGTTCTCTGAATTGAAATATATGTAAACATAAATTTAATAACGTCATACTTGAGTCTAGATTTACAAGAACACAGTTTAACATTTATATATTATCTGTATCTAAATATGATATATTTAGGTTCACACATATTTAAAATTAGAGCGAGAACACTAATCCAATTTGGCCCCACAACTTACTAATAGTTAAGTGACCTTTTCTTCTATATAGACGATATAATATACTTTTGAAGCAATTTTAAGGTGTAATAAGAAATAATAAAAAAAATACGTCTGATAGAAAACTGTAAAAAATTACATAACAGCAGCACTTAAACTTGTACAGGCCTAACACGTATCGCAAATATCGAATGATCAATTTTGACGTACTAGTTGCTTTTTCATGACTTGAGGCTCGAGGCTGTTATTATAACAGGGTTCTATAGTCGCTTAGCAATAAAAGTTGTTTAGCTTACAATATTACTTATAACTGGTTAGGCAATAATCTTGTCCCCTTTTCGGAAATAAAGAGAGGTTAGATATATAAAGGAAAGTAATGACTTCGAACATTCGCCCTGTTTCGAACTTTTCCGTTCAGGCTTATTACTGATTGGATACCACATTGGGCAAAATAAACCTCTTTTGCAAATGTAGGCATACAACGCGAAAGTAAAAAGCAATAAAACAAATCGATATTCCTGATATTTACCTAGCCTTTGTGTCCCATTCTTGCGTAGTTGACCGTTCCACACAAAGGAAAATGAATCGGTGCTATATCATCACTTCGATAAATAGTTCTTGCTACTCGTATATAAATAGGTAGGTATCTAAGTTACTAAAGATCGATTCTTGCTGCTGAACAAACATTCTCCAGACTAGGACAGATCGAGGTTAACTTTGTTTTACTGGATCTAGTTTATAAGACAAAATGAAGTCCGTCAGTAAGTTCACCACGTCCAACTATTGAAGTGATGTTGAAAACAATAAATTTATGAGATGACAAAATTCAGAAACCAATAATTGTCGTAATAACGCAGTTGATTAATTTTTTTATGAAGTCTCAAGTAACCTAATATACGTTACAAGCGGGTACGGTATCCTATATGTAAAACAAAAATAATATAAATAGCTTTTTGGGAAATTATGCATTCGGCCAATGATATTTCGGCCAAACGGCATGCTACTCTTGGTAACATTTGTCGAATTTAACAAAAGACAAACAATACATTTATAATAGCTCTCATTTTATTTCTGCAATCTGGTGTGGCCGATTGTCGGCTAACGGTTCTTATTCGGCGCCTATTGTAGAATATCCGAAGAACACATACCATTTCTCCGATATTTGCCAGGCCGTTATCACTTTAGAAGTACTACTGATAGGCTGACTTGCATACTGGAAGATTGGCTTACGACCTAACGGCCAAAGCGGCCCTTCCTCGCTTCATCCCTTTTAACGTATAAGTAAACTTCACCATCATCATTTCAGCCGAAAGAAGTCTACTGCTATATAATACATAGGCCTACCACAAGAACCGGTCCGGCGTCGCTTGCGTCCATCATCGGTTTCCCAAAACCATAGCCACGCCGTCATTCCATTTTGTTAGAGGTCTACCCACGTTGCGTCTTCCAGTACGCGGACGCTACTCGAGAAGTCTTCAAACCCATTGGTCATCTGTTCCGCATGCGATGTGGTCCGCGCCCACTGAAGCTTAAGTCTCGCAATTGGGATAGACCAAAAAAAAAAACTCACGGTTTTTACATTCTAATTCGAAATAATAGTTAATTTTAAGAGACCAATTTCATTAATTTTGTATTTGACCCAATAGTTTTGTTTTAATATCTTTATTTATCAAGCAGACATTTTATGGATGACATACATACATACATACATACCTTCACGCCGTCATTCCCAGAGTGGGGTAGGCAGAGCTACAGAATTACCAACAACCCCAAAGACTTGTTGATAACTCTAGGAAGGATGACATGATTATGTTAAATTTAGGTTGGCATTTTCTAATAAATTATAACAATTAAATGATATCTAATGATAAAAAGTGATTGTAATAGTGACATACAACATACTATTTCAAGCGGTTTTCGCCTAACCCGTAAGATACACCTAGGAGGGTCTCAAGCCAAAAACGAAAGTCAAACAAAGGTCAAATATACTTTTGTTGAAATTTCTGAAATAGATAAATATTTCAAAAGCTTTATAATGCAGAACGGCTTTAAAACCCTATTCCTCGAAATGGTCTTCAAATTAGAGTAACTTAAAAAATATGAACAATTCCAATTCTTAGGGCTTTGTCGGTGACTTTGGTTCTCGTGTGGATCTCCTCATTTCTGGTTCGATCGTACAAAGAAATGGCAGAAAATATTGAAGACCTAAGCCAATACTAGATGACCTCAGCAGAGCCTCCGAACAAGTTGGTATAAAAATGAAGAAGATTGATAAAATTAGTAAAGTAAATTTATTTAACAACGTTGCGTACGAAGTGAAAAATAAACTAGTCTGCGTATAAACACAAAGCAAAGATAATGTTCTGCTATTCAGGATTATTCCTGCGGTCCCGAGCTAACATTAGCTGAAATGAGCGAGGTTTGTTTAGCCCATTCGATGCCAGAAACCAAGATCTGTACGTTATTAGAACACGAATGGCGTGTCGCTAGTAGAGAATGTGTCACATACGTATGTTGTGCTACATTTGCATATTTTCATGCATCTGCTCTCCTACCAAAGCACACAGTTTACCAGTATAAATCAGCAAGAGTAACGGTGTAGGTATTCTGCGAGCTAACTAAGTCGAGGCACGCAAACCGATATTTTACCTTGGTAGCATTAACATCCGTTGGTTCCTAACTTTATATTTAACAAACGAGTAAAATTTTGGCGAAAACCCACAGGTACAGTCACCAGCAATAATATGATATCCAACACTGTTTTCAAACATATCTGACACGCTCTTATAACTCTAGCAATAAAGACGTGTCAGAAACAATTGAGCCCAATGTTGGATAATAAATGATTGCTGGTGACTGTACATAGGCCAATACATTATATTTGTATACAAAATTGTAAGAGTTTCGATACTGAACCTTTCCAACAAAAAACAGGTATCTGGATAAGGTAAATTTAACAGTTTAATGATCAATAAATAATTGATTAGGAGCTTAATACCGAATATGAACTAACGTTAATCACAATCACAGCCAAGTATGTTAACACAAATTTTAGCCTTTTCTAAACCTTTTTATTTAAAATAAATATCTCGAATACTACATAAGACAAACAATTCAAGGATAGGATATATTCACATTATTTGGATAAATATTCACAGGTTCAGTGTAACTGTGTCTTAACACTACAAAATGTAATAATGGCAATTAAAAAATATGTTCCTCCGAAATATTACAATACTTTTGGGTAACTTTAAAATTTCCAGCACTAACCAAAGTTCCTTTGTGCCCAGGATCAGACGCTGAACCAGTGTGGAAGCTACAAGACCCTGGTTTCGACCAGGGTTACGGTTCAGAGCGCTCACCTGAAGACGACTTCGTACGACCCATCGGCGGCATCGTGCCTGCCGCAGTGTCTGTCGAAGAGTACGAAGCGCAGTTACGGACCGTCTACCCTTTCATCAATGATGGTAAGTCTTCGTAGTGTTATGGTTTTGATACAAGTGCGCTATCAGCAGGTAAAATTACTGACGCCAAAATAATCACCAACAGGCATATTCACTTACAAATTGGTTAGCACATTGGCCCACAACGCGAAGCCATTTGGAACCATTAATTAATATATATTGAAGGGAGCTTGTAAGTAGCTGTTTACTGAATAATATGAAATGTAGGCTCTCTCTCTCTCTCCGCAACATCCGAGAGTGGAGTGGAATAGCGAGCGCTTCTGAACTGTTTAGACTCGCTAAGGACAGACAACAATTCCAGAAGTTAGTAGCCAACCTTCACTAGTTGGAGAGGCCTTGACGAAGAAGAAGAAGAAGTAGGCTCTGTACCAAGTCAAGAAGCGTCAACTGTGGAAAATTTGCCCAACCGTGTAGTGACTTCTCGAGGGTGCGTCTCACGAGATATAACAACAAAATCTATAATTTCATGTTAATAACGTTTACAAGATATAATAAACGTTAGCTATAATAACAAAATCAATATTTTCATAAGGAATAACGGTCAATTAACATAACATTCATTTAATAGTTGTAGTGTCATAATCATAAATATTCACAATAATACTTACTTACACATCCTACATACACAAACTCACACATACACATAAACATCACTAGAAACTTATATACACACACCTGCCAACATACATACTTACATACATACTACAATCAGTTATCTCTAAAGATATATGCATTATTTTATATCTTAAAATTCACCTACTTACATTGCACCCAATTGCCGCATCCACCCGATCTTACATCAATGCACTCACGTCGTAGCCGCGCTGTTATCTACGCCGGCGCGGGCTAATACAATGTAACTCCGTGGTAACTAGCGTAAACAAACTCATTAGATTATTTTTCACTCAAATTCTACCCACCTTTATTTGATTTAATTAATTTAAATTGTAAAGATTTTATACTGTTTGCACTGCATGCTTAGATATAATTTTTTATATAAATTTAGAATATTCTCATGTAAGCGAATTTCTGTAATTCTTATGAGAATAAAGTTTCTTTAACCATAATATAATGTTTTTGTCTATAATACTCACATTGTCTAATTTCAGTTCGTATAACATACATGATATATAACGATCATTATACATAATATCTTTTAGTATAAGGATTATAAGATCTAATATCGTATATACTCAATGGGTGGGTACTGTAAGGAGCGGGTACAGTCGAGTTCATAGATATGTGTACCCTGTAGTACTTTGTCATTTTAATCGCTGTGACAATTCATATACTTATGGCAGTTTAAACATGACATAAAATAAATAGACAAGGTACTAAAGTGTACACATATTTATGAACTCGACTCTACCAGAACGGTCTTGCTTGTAATTTGTTTTAATTAACCAGAAAATGCCACGAGCATGACGAATCAGGTCAGAACCGACTCGGTTAGGTTAGGTTAGAAGGCCTAGGCGGGAGCAAAGCTCCCGCCTAGTCCTTCGAGGTTATTTTTTTTTCTGCCCAGAAAATTCAGACTGCTGCCAGTAAAGTTAGTAAGGTAAGGTTGATTGTTAATTAATTATACTATACGTGTATTATGTTTTTTGATGTTAGATAATTTGATTAATATATCTTTTAAATCTTGGGTGTTATGAACGTTATACGTTTTAATAGTTATATAAATTGATATTATATATTAATAACGTTATACTTTATGGAAATAGATATTTTGAAATTATATCTACCGTTCATTATATCCAGTGAACGTTATACTAAACGTGTTTATGCAAAGTGAGCGTATATATTATGAGTGTTATATTATCAGTTCTTATATCTCGTATTACTTACCCCTTCTCGATTACTCGTATTCCAAAATTGGAAAGATCTTAATAATTATTTCTCATTAATTCAAGTCATGTGAGTAAGAGCAGGTTATGATATTTCAAGGAAAAATACACTGTCATTTTAAATCCCGTAAAAGCTTTTTAAGTAGTAAGTTTTAGATGTTAATTAATACTAAAACATAGACGATTTTCACACTTTATGATTAATTAGATTTACGCCACTTACTTTTTACTGCCAAGGGACACTTTAAAACGATGACTATCTTGTAATTTATATTTTATTTACAAAAATTACATCTAAAAATTAAATTACTCACTCTCTTATCTGTGAAAGTACCTCTGGAATCTGCAATTAGCAAGATTTCAAACTTATAATTCCCTAACTCTACTTTATAAACTCGGAGCGTCTCTTACGTAACGCAGCGGTTCCTTACTTGTTAGACAAATTCTGGTAAATACGAGAATCTTCGCTAAATACCTTCGGCCTTGCATCTGTTAATAACTAAACGTGTGTAAAAATCATAATAATCATAGATTGCGATCAATTTTATTACAATAAAGTGGTTACTAGCCTGTGTTCTTGGTACCCTGTCAGAGCACTGTTGTTTTTTTAAGATTAAAAATGAAGAATGTGTAAAATGACGATGCTGATTGATGTTTATAATGTTCCGTCCTTCAGAGAACAACTGAGATATTGTGTACGTTGGTTTTGTTGAAAATCTTTGATCGTCTATTTGTATACAATACAATTAATAAGTAAATATCAAGCACCCGCCGGTGATACGAGCAAACCATGTCCGTTTTCTCACTTTATTCTCTACTATGAAATTATTCTTCATTGCGTTTTTAAAATATTAATTATTTTCCAATGAATCTGCAGTAAGAATATGTTGATGTTTGTTTTTTAATAATTTGCAAGAAATTATATTGACCGATATTTAAAAGTTGTTGCATGCATACCTATTAAATTGTAGTCAAATCTTTCCTCACTAAGCTTCAGACATTGTTTTAAGAGGTGGTCTGTTATTAGTGTTAGCTTTACCACTACATCCATAAACCTTATCCTACTACTGCTTTATCCACATTTATTAAGAGTCTAAAAGAAAAAAGCGGTGTAAAGAGTACTGGCCGTATGCGCATACTTACTCCCCTTTTGCTTTGAACAACAAAACAATACTTCGGCGCTGGAGTTTGTTACTAACCATGTTTTAAACACAAAGTGTATTTCCAGCGAAATATGCGTCCTATTCTAACATATTAAATACCTATCCCACTAAAGTTAGGCCAGCAGTACCTACGCTAAGCTGTCCTTAATTACACGTTATTAACAGAAACTAGGTTGGGCTAACTTGAATTTAACTACTGACCTGTATTTCTAGATATACATACACGTACTATCTATAAAGTCTAACGAGAGAACTCACATTATACAGAGTGTCTCGGTCCCACGGCTCCACGACTATCATATGCCACTAAGGCATACTACTTTATTTTTAAAAGTAAGTAATTCTGCCGTCAGTGATTTTTAAAAAGTGGCTTTGCGAAATAAATGAGTATTGCAAAATGTTTATGTTAAATTCACGATGTTCCCATAATTTGAGATATTATATTACTTAGAAGAAATTAATTATTGAACGGATCTTTCGATCGGCATTTTAAAAATAAGGATGTATTTTTCTCATATTTGGCCGACTAAATTCCCCAATTCCCTAATGAGACAAGTAATTTTCTAAGAAACTCATTGAATACAGTATTTGCTTACTTTAAACTATAATGTAACGTCTCCATTTCATTTGCCGTAACTAAATTATTAAAGTCCTTTCCCCCATGGGGCATTTAAAAAAAACTAAGCAGATAGACAGAAATTACGTTTTTATTTTATACTTACTATTAAAGGATAGCTTAGTTTCTTGTGTAATTTCATTGGCAGTATTGTACATCTTGTAATGCACACTATACTTTGCGAAGCTAAAGTAGTACATTTAGATGTAGATCATAGAGAGATTATCTCCCGTGATAAGCCATCGATCAAATTAAGTTTTAATTAAACTGTAATAACAGGTGCGAACGCATTCCATAACTAATTGTTAGTGGATTATTACCCAGAGATTAATTACAGTTTAGTTAATTATAGACGACGCATGATGTTATAAAACTACAAATCATTATAAGAGCTCAGTGTACGGAAACCTTGTGAATTTTATTCAAATATTTATTATGGGTCACAGTTTCCACTTACCATCGGGTGGCCTGTGTGCTCGTTTGCCTTCCTATGCAATAAAAAATTTAAAAAAATATTATCTGTACCTACTGTAATTATTTTCTCTTAAAGCTGTGGTTTACGTTGGGTATTTTTAATGTTAAAGTTATAACCAGAAATTTATGTAAAGTTAAACTTAATGCAAAAACAAAACAAATAAAGAGAACCTTCATAAATATTTAAAAGTAATGTGTTCAACCTTCCAACCCTTCGAAAATGAATAAAATATTAACTATTGCCAGTAAACCTTACTCCAGTAAAGGTAATTTGGAATTTGTCAATTTAGTTTGTCTAAATAACACAAATGTTATTTAAATTAACTATAACAGGAGCTCTATTCGGTTCAGTAAAACTATATTGCTCTTGATATGTTATCGTTTTATAATTATGTGTGGATTGGGTAGGCTGTTTGATTTGATAAGACAAAGGATACATTGGGTAGGCTGTTTTTTTAATACCAATTTGATAAGACATGCTTATCACGAAAAAAAAAAACTTATACCGAAGTATTTCACATTCATGAACAAAACGTAAATTCTTAATCAATTGTTAGTTAATACAAGTATCATAAAGAGCTATTGAATTTTGATCTCAATGAAATACAACTTTAAAAAATTGGTAATCTCATGTGTTTTTAATAGCGTCAATTGAAATAACGTTGATAGCAAATAAATAAGCACAACGAATTGCTAACGTACTCGTCTACCATAATTTTCACAAGAAACACATTCTGTAACGCAGAATATACCCAAAGCAAACAATTTGACGAGGTCAGGCCCTTGTAAACCCACGTCAAGATGATATGCGCTAACGAGTCCGGATTCTGAGCGACTCCACTCTGGCCTATGATTGACCGTTTCACGTTTTACTATTGCTAAAGACTTAACACTTCCTACACTAGTTTCGTCATTTGAGTATAGTGGGCTTTGTGGAGAGACTAGATACATTACGCGAACGTTATCTTTATAGAAAATGTGTAGCATTGACGTACCGAATCTGCCGGACGGTCCCCTCGAGCGCTTATGATTGTCATTTCCATACATTTTGTCAGTTTTCGAAAACTGGTTACGTTAACGTTATGCGTCTCATCTGTATAGATAAATAAAATGTATTTGCACCGATGATGTATGTCTATCTTTTGGACTAGCTTACCATTTCTATTTCAATAGATAGAGTAATAAATCCATTGAAGCTACACAATTATAGTGTTAAGATGAGTCGGTGCAAATTATATTTCGTCAAATACATCTTTAATGGGTTCTATTCTTCAGTCTTCGACGCGGCGCGAACCCCAACCTTTAGTTGGAAAAGTTTTAAATCGATGATACTTCAATTAAAAGTGGGTGAAAACTTGTTAGATAGAAAAAACAAAGTTAAGAATACAATCGGAGTCAATGAAAACTTAAAAATACCGACCATAACATTTTCCGAGAATCTTTTTGATCTTTGTCGTGGCAATGACACCATTCAAAGGCTTTTCTGCGGTGTGTTCTGCGGAGTTTGCGGGATTGGTTCGGATGTCAACTGCCGTGATAAGGGAAGGGTACGATAAGAATTACGATTCGAATAAAGACGTTTTGTTCAAATTGATTCCGTCACTTACAAGTTTACTGGATAGGGGTCCAATTTAGATGCGCTGTTAGATTTCATTTACTTTTTTTTACGTTTGTAACACAACTGCTTTTTTATGGCATGGAAATCAGGTCTCTATCCATGGACTATATAGAAAAATGAAATCATAAAATTTAAAATGTTGCCGTCCAGTATCCTCAGGAGGACTAAGATAAAATGCCTCTTGCTATCTTATTGCTGCTATATGGTAGGTTAGCTAAAGATGGAAGGTTAGGTCAACATGGAGTGCCGTAGTCCAAAGTCCAACTGTTAAGATGGAACGGATGGTCAGGTTAACATAAAGCGCTGTAGTCCAAAGTTCAACAGTTAAAGATGGAATTAAAGGTCAGGTCAATATTGAGCGCTGTATTCCAAAGTCCAACTGTAAAGTTAAATCCCATGGGCAGTATTTTCTGTTATTGATTGATTTTATCTCGGTTTTTATAATAATATTCGGAAAAACGTTTTCGTTATTTTTATACTCGGTAATATAACATTCGTCTTTATATTTATTCGAAATTGTAAAATATCTGAATTTTGAAATTCGGTATTTTCAAATTCGGAATTAAACAATTTGAGATTTCAGGGTGTTCCCTGCTATTTTATATAATGTAAAACAATTGACTTATGAACTACATGCATAATTAATTCGAAACCCTTTCGGAATCCTTTTAAAATATTCAGTAGAGTTAATTAAACAAATAGCTGTATTGATTTTTTAAAGGCTATTTAGCTTGTAAAATGACAATAAAAACAGACGTTTTCGGATAATAGTTTGTTAAATGAAAATACAACTGTACTTTTTTTATTCCATTGAGAAGGCATTCGGCACGCTATTATCGAATCGAATGATGAACGTAAAGGACAGAGCTATAGCAGTTATATAGCTCTGTCCTATTCTCTCAGCGTAAACTGAACTGCAAAGCTATGCCATAATAACCCCCTGAACCATCAGGGTAAGAAGACTCTGTAGCCCATAGACATTTCGCATTCTCAAGATTTGTTTTACTTTTCAGAATTTTCATTGAATCGACACGTGCAGGAGTTATAATTCTTTAGCGGTCTTAAATAACCTCACCTACGTATCCCGTGCTTAAGAAAACCTAAAAATAATAAGGTTTTTAACAGAGATCCGAAACATTCGATGTAACAAGTGTCGATAAAACTCAAATAAAACTCCCGTAGCAATCACAACCTCATTACTAAGAGGAGAGGATTGAATCTACTTCTGCGATTGAATTTGAGATATGGTTTATTATCTTAGAAGGGCAGCATAAACGAGTATAATTATATATACGAGTATATACATATTTATTGGTGAAAAATATAACCTTGCTTCTGCAGTATTTGTGAACACACGCTTTTTTGTGTAAAATTGTATGTCAAATACGATTGTCATGTAACTATTAAGAGATAAGTTTGCCTTTACAACATCCCTGTTATATTGTTGTCTATTTCAAAATTGCTATCTCTTTTGTTTGTACAATAATTTTTTTACATAGGTACTCGTACATACATACATACTATTTGTTTACAAAACAAACAATCGCAAGCTTAAACAATTTATCAATTCAGACGATTCAAAATTGGAACAGAAACTACAGTTTGAATAGAATATTATCGTTGTTTTCATCGATATATTCATTTCTACATTCTGTATTATTTCTGTGTTGCCAATCTCATGCAGCTATACAATTTCAGTGCAGAAAGCAAATTGTTATTAAATTATCTTTAAAAGCCTGGTTCCAGTTCTATGCATTTTATATTAAAAATTAAACGTTATAACATTAAGTATTTTAAGTGTTAGTATTTCGTCTTTTGACTGCTGCTTTGAGAATTACATCCTTATATAATCAAGCATTAAAGTACATTTTTTGCTATATAGTAATTAGCGTAACAAAATATGTCAGAGAAACTTTAAATCCAAATAAATCTTTTGCAACAAAAAAGTGGGACACCTACCATTACCTACCGCTTATATATCAAGATTCAAAAAGTCAACGCCTCAGTACGTTAGTAATAACAAAACATTTCTTGTATGTAAGTACATACGACAACACTGATGAAAGTACTCGTCTATCTAAGTATTGATAAATATTACTAAATGATGCGCCAAACTCGATTTCCTTTCAAACAACGTATGTGAAACATTTATCAAAATAATTCATCGCCCACTCCGCACTCCCGTTTTAACAAAATAATTTCCACTCATTTGAGAGAATTGGTTATTGAATTCTGGAGCCATATTTGCAATATCAATTCTGAATTGGAATCGGAGGGCGTCGAAATGCCTGGCGTTATTTTTAACAGGATATGTGCTCAACACGAGGGGTATCTGTGGACCTTTTTAATTAACTTTGTACGTTAGGAACTGCCGAATGACCATTCATTTACATAAATTGTCCCCGCATTCGTTATGCGTAATTGTAACGTAAGTGAAATAAGATGTGCGGATTTAGGCTACTGACTTAAATAATTGCTTGGATACGAAACGATTGGGATGATTCACAGAGATTCCAAAAAAAACAAGACTGCTATTTAAAGTTTCTCGTGATTTTTTCTCGGCCTGTTGGAGTGTACCCCTGCTGGGCAAAGACAAACAAATTTATGATAGAGCAAAATAAAGTTACAGTCTTATTATAAAGGTGCATTTTGCTCCTTATTTTAAATGTTACTTACGTGGTGTTGCAGTTTCACCGACTATATGTTTTTAATGATTATCAAATTATTGTAATTAAACAGGAGTGTGGTTTTTGAATAAAAATGTATGTGGCGTCACAGGTCAATATTTTATATAAATTTCCAGGTTACAGGTGTTAGAGATCAATGGCTTACTGCAAGTGTAATTTGCCTAAACAAGCCGTTATTTTGAATCTAGACTTTGTTTCATATCACTAATTACACGAAAAATCCAAGTATGTTCGAAGATTGATCAGTTTTCAAAGTCCTGCACTTTACACACACTGTAAAAACACTCATCCCTAATGAAAAACTCCCGAAGAGTCCCAAACACGTATGGAAGAAGATCCTGACAAAATCATGAGTATCTAAGTAATATTGTTTCATGTAATTACTATTTTGTACCTAGATAGTTTACTTCAGCACAATATATGCAAATACTTCAAACGTTAAACCCGCAATGCGTTGAATACCGTAACATGATAACAGGGATTATTATTGCAGCTGCGTTGCTCGATTACCCATATTATGTTACTATTTTCCAATTACCTACCGGCTAGCACAATATCTAACCATCTATAGCAACAGATAGAATACTGATATGGAACTTAATGTAGTGGAAAATTGCTTGGATGATACGAAACGTCTGGGGGTAAGCGAGTCAGTTCGACTGACCGACTTCTAGACGTTGCCTGGAAGTCGAGCGGTTAGCTACCTCTAGATGCAAGTTCCAAAATGTTGAATAATTCAATTGGTCTTAGGTACTTTTGTTTATGGAATATTATATGGGTCAACTTTTGATTCAGTTTGGTTAGCAATATACTGGGTGCTATGGATTCAGATATATAATCTTTTAGACACTAGACTTAAGTTGAGAACTATCAGATTGTATAACAGTATAATTCTACGGGTCGAACTTAAGATGACGTCAAAATGACGAAATTGTAAACACAGGGTGCTCTAATTAAGCAGGTGTTTAGGTACTGTTTAGGAAATACATAACGCAAATAAATAAATAATATGGGTTATTCTGCACTTTTATCTATGTGACGCAATAATTCAAGTTTTGTTGGATTTGATTGAATACGTTACTTTTATTGACTTACTTATAGTTGGCGCAGAAAATCATGTGGTTGACGAGTAGAGTTAGTATTCCAGATGTGCTTTATTTCTTCCTGTTAGGGGATGAATTAGTAAATAATCTTCATATATTATACTTAACTGGAGTGAAAAAAGGGGAAATCAAATTTGTGTAGTATTATTTGCTGAATGTTATTGTCGCTGATACGGCAATACATAAATAAATATTAGGGGCCAATGTCACACCAATTGACTTAGTCCCAAACTAAGCTCTAGACTTGTACTATGGGTACTAGACAACGATATAAGTACTTATATAGAGAAATATATACTTAAATAAATACATAGAAAACCTCCATGACTCTACACAAATATCTGCCCTTACCAGGATTTGAACCCAGGACCACTACATTCATAGGCAGGGTCGCTACCAACTAGGCCAACGCGTCGTCATACCTCGTAACTAACAAAGTAAACCTTAGCAAGTAAATCAATAAGGTATGTACATTTTGCAACTTATTAAATTTATTAGTTACGATAGTTACCAACATTGTTTTCATGGGTCGTATTAATTGATCTTGGTTGAGACTCCCGTCTTAAACACGTCAAAGTAAACGCTGTCATTGAAAAAACTGTAATTTGTATCGTGCTATTACGGTGCTTTAATCAGTACTTTACGGTACGTTCCCAGCTAATCCGTTGTCCGAAGTATGTTCGGCCGTCGTCGTCCGAACTCGGCCGATCAAATCAAACGTATGTAAAGGAACGACAGCGCCTACACTGCTACCGACGGGGTCGGTCGGTCGTCGTCGGTTGGTAGCAGTGTAGACAGCGACGCGTCGCGACGCCCGAACATACTTCGGCTGACAACGGATTAGGTGGACGCGTACCGTTAGACTATTCACTGTCCGCCGTGCGTAATAGAACTGATTATAAGTATAGATAAAAGTACAGGGAATCTATTCAACTTGGAAAACAATATTTCCTTTGTCCTGTTATCGTATTGTCTTACGGCCAAACCCTATATTCAATCCGCGGACAGATAGGCTTACTTCGGATTAAAATTTGACACATTTTGTATGGGCAAATGTCAAATTTTAACCCGAGGTAAGCCTTATCTATCCTCGGTTTGAATATAGGGTTCGGCCGTTAAACTCAGCCGCCATTACTGTCAAGTAAATAAGAGCTATCGCAACGTTAACAATACGATAATTTGCCAAACGCAATACGGTTTTACCGTGTAGAATAAAGCCCCAGTAGAGACCTTCTCTTTTTGTATAATCGTCATCGTTTTGAACTTAAACAAACAACCACAAAAGCAATCCCATATCGCTTACCTCTACAAAAACTCCCATTCAAGTTTTATCGGTAGCTGTGCCACCTGCGCGCGAATAGAGTGTTATCTCATTTACAAGTTCCATTTGTATGCAAGGCCTAGGGCTCCCCAGCCGCCGCTTGCCATTCGCAGGAGTCGTAGGATATAGGAATCGGGTCAGGTTACATTAGGGGGAAATACAATTATTACTTAGTTCTTAATCAAAGACTATATATATATTGTGTGTACATAAATGAACACTCGAAGACTCATACTTGGCCGGTTTTTATTATTTGTGATTTTTTATTCCTATCCTATCATACAGGATGTCTCAGAACTTGATGTTAATATTATACAGCTGTTACTTAATGATTTGCCGAAAGTAAGTAGTATCTATTACATGATTTCAAAATCTTAATTAATTGCTCAAACTTTTGAGAGGACCCTGGTACTAATTAACGTATCAAAAAGTTAAAATTTATTCCCAACCGCTACAGAAGGGACTTTTATACTGTAATATTTACTTTAAGTTCTGGGACACCTGTATTATATTATATTTTATAATGTTGCTAATTGTTTAGAGTTTGCATTATAATCTATGAAAAATAAAGTTTCTTGCATGGGGACACCGCACCGCCATGTTCTATAAAAAATAACCGACTAGCGGCTGTCTATTACGGTTAAAAAGGTAGGACAGGCGCTCCGGCAGCGCCAGCGTAGGCAGGGTTGTTTGGGAACAAAACCCTAAAAATGAGGCAAACCAAAAGAGATTTTACTCCTAGTTGACATAAATTTAGTAATATAGATGTAAAAGGTAATATAATATTTAAAAAATAAGACCCTTTTGAAATCAAGACGCTTGTTTAGAACAATAACAATCAGATTATTAGTGAATCAGGTCAAGTCTCTCCCGACGTCCATATCATATTTGCAGAGGAGATACCGCCCTAGTTCAAAACTCGGTTTTTTTGGAGAGTGCTAACTCTTTTTCCTGGGCAAGGATCACGAAAAGAATACCAACACATATGTTATGTCATCACATCATATTTATGTTTTAGTCCCTGTATTTTTTTATAGTTAGGTATATTAAATATTTATTTTTATTGACATATATTTGTTGTAGTTTAGCAATAATTTAGATAGTAATATTTTCATTTTTTAATATGTATCACCGTCTTCGTTTCTCTGCACCTGCTATGTAAACTGATCGGTTATTTGATCGTCTGGTAGGGAATGACATTGGGTATCCGATCCACCATTCGTTCTTATTTTGGTGCAATAAAGGTTAAATAAAGGTTGTATGGGAGCCCCCCTTAAATATTTATTTTATTCTGTTTTCAGTATTTGTTGTTAATGTTGTTATAGCGGCAACAGAAATACATCATCTGTGAAAATGTTACTACCTAGCTATCACGGTTCGTTAGATAGAGCCCGGTGACAGACAGACGGAAAGACGGACAGACGGATAGCGGAGTCTTAGTAATACCCGTTTTTACCCTTTGGGTACGGAACCCTAAAAAGTAAGAAGAACCAATTTTTTTTCGGCGAAGAACATTACATTTGAGCTATATGTACGATTTTGCTATTATATTCTTTTGTTTTGTCTCTATTTCTTGCCGAAACAATACGAGTATTAAGGCGATAATATATAAGTTGACTAGTTACATCGCAACAAAATAGTTATAGTACATATAATACAGGCTCTGACCTAGTTAGTTGGTTCTCTAATCGTGTTTATTTGTGTAAATTAAGTTGGTTTAGTTGGAGAACTTGATTATTATTAATTAGATACGAAGGTATTTGCTGCGGACGTGTGCATAAGATAATTATATACAACTATCAAATTGTACTCGAAATCAGATATTAGGTACTCGTAACGTCTTGCCTGGAAGTCCACAAAAGGACAAAATCACTCGAAAACACTAATTAAAGGGTTCAAAAGCAAGCTCTCCAAAGGGATTCTACGCAGTGACTAGGATCCTAACTGGCCACTGCAAAGTGAACAGACATCTGTTCCTAATGGGTAATAATGGGTATGATTCAAGACGCGACATGCAGGTTCTGTCAGGAGACGGAGGAGACAGCAATACACATCCTCTGTTCCTGTGGACTACTAATGCGCAACAGAAGTATCTACCTAGGGCGACATATAATGGACCCACAAGAGATACAACTCCTCACTTCCCAAAGCATCTGGAAATTCCTGGACGCAACGGGCCTTTGCGGTGAGCTCTAAAACAAAGGGCTGCTACAAAAGATCAGCAATGGTCGAATTGGCTCAAACCCCCAATAATAAATAAACGTCTTGCCTTATCATCATAGGTACCATAATATCAAGAAAACCTGTGGAATACCTCTTCTTGGTGGTAGGAACCTGTGCAGGATAGCTTACATCTTATTCTTTAACCTTCCTCCACACGACAGTGTCCGCGTTCTTTCGGTGTGAAAATAAGACAACCTGGGCCGAGATTCATACATACATACATTAAATCACGCCTGTTTCCCAGAGGGGTAGGCAGAGACCACTTCTTTCCACTTGCTACGATCTTGACAAATTTCTTTCGCTTCTTCAACATTCATACATCAAGTCATGCACGCACGTCGGTTTCGGGTACTTAAGATTCGGCCCTTTTCCAGTATTTCTCCGATTTGATTCGAAAAAGTACGCCTAGGGCGGCCCCTTCCGACCCTTCCACTCACTTTCGATCTGTATATCTCTTTCGTCAATCTTCTTTCATCCATCCTTTCCAAATGACCGAACCATCGAAGCATGCCCTTTTCAATCTTAGTCACTACATCTTCTTTTATTCCACATTTCTCTCTGATTTTTTCATTTCTTACTCTAGCAATCAGTTTCACACCACACATACTACGCAAAGAGCGCATTTCAACTGCTGTTACACGACTTACATGCTTGTCCTGCCACACCCAACATTCACTACCATACATCAGGGTAGGGGCCAGCACTCCATTGTGAACAGGCCGAGATTCTACGCGGTAAAAACCATATCGTCTTTGACTTGTTATCGTATTGTCAACGTTAGGATAGTTCTTATTTACTTGACTGTAATGGTTGTTTTGGCCCCCTAGAATAGAGGCCCAGTGAAGTTACTACCAGTGAGACATTCCATATTAGTCCTGGATTGGCAACGCATTTGCAGTCTTAGGATTGCAGTCTCGAGATGAGATGAGATCAGGTGGCCTGTGTGCTCATGATGTCTCTACTCATCGTAAAGTATTTAAATTCCTAGCTCATTAGCGAATACTTATTAAAACTCCTGAATGGTTTCGCTAGGTTTGTCCTAAAGTAGTATTTATGTAAAGTAAAGAGTAAGAAACAAGTGTAATGGATGAGCTGTCACAGGCAGATGGTTTTGTAAAGTAAGAACACTACATGAACGTAGTGTACTTACTGTACAAAATTACTTGTTCATTTAAGCTGCAATTTTTGTTTTAATTGTGTTTGCTCTTTGTTAGCGTACACATTCTCCTTTACTTTACTCCTTAGTCTATGGATGTTTACCCTGTTCACTTTTTATACTTAGGTAAACCAAAACATAACCTTGTAAAGCAACATTAGCGTGACCAAGAATATTTTACCGTCCACCGCAAGATTGTTGAAAAAGATACCGTTATTATTATTTTGGTCTGCGCAAATAATTTTCTTTGCCCGAATTATCGGACGTGCTAGAACTTAACGCCAAAGAAAAGAATTCTTCATTTAAAATTTCCCTTTACACGAAACTCGACCGCCGCTTATATTTTATATATTTTTTCTTTCTTAACTTAACTGCCTTCTGTTTTTAGAGTTCCTTGTGGCTTAAAAAACACTGAAAATTTCTACAAATTCAATCTCAGACACTTCATTGTTTTAAATACCTTCAATTAAACTTTATTACAGTTTTCACCAACATTAAATGCTCATGTTCTCTATAGCTGTTAAAGACGCTGATTTTTGAAATTAGGGTTTTAAAGGAAATAGATTATTAATATTTTGGCAAAGTTACCAGTACGAAGAAAAAAAACAGTGTCATTGGTACCCGTTTTTTAATGGTCGTCAGAAGTTGTCTCGCGTAGTATGAACTCTCACATTATTTTAAGTTAGTAATGTATTAAACTATTACCTAAACCTACCTACCTAAATGGAAAAAATACGAAAACAGGACTCATTTTTGATTTCACAATGTAGGGTTGACAACGCATTTGTAGTATAGGCTTGTACTACTCAATATAAAACCCTAGCTATAAGTTTTGTCAATTCTTAAAAAGTAGCTAATGTAATCTGTTAGCCAACATATCTGTTCTAATGGCGGCATTTCACTTGTGACAATATGTGAAGTGCCGCCAGATTACAAACTGCACCCTCACTCGCACTTAAATCTATATTTTTCCCGTAGCCCTAGTAAAAACACGTATAAGTATACTTAGCTCATAATAATAAAAGTATAAATCATACGCACAGTAGGGTGGTACGCTAGACTTAAACCATTTTTCACTTGAACTTCAGTACGGTGTCCCCTTGTTTTACAGACTGAAAAATTACAGAATTTTGTTTCACAGAAAATGTTTCATATACTATTTGGTCCTTGTATTTTTGCTTCATATATATATTTTTTTTAACTATTTACTTGAAAGAAACAAATTCGACAGAAAATCAATTCAATGAATTTTGTAATTTTATTTTTTCATTACACAAACTTATCAAACAATATAATTATTTTTCAACGAATATTGTTTGGTCAGTGTATTTTTTCATACTCACTCAAAACTCATTAGAAACTCATTAACGTACAACCTATAAATATGAGTGAGCGAGCAAGACCTCTCTGGGCAGAACCGACTTGAATAGGTTAGGTTAGAAGGCTATGGCGGGAGCGAAGCGAAGCAAGCTCCCGCCTTAGCCTTCGAGGTTATTTTTTTTTAATATTCCTTGAATAAGCTATGCGATATAATTTGATTATAAATCAAATAATATGAGAGCAAAGAATATTTAATTTGCTATTCTATGATATGAAAAAAGAAACATTGAATTTTATTTAAAATAAAAAACGATGATTTAAATGTCTTCAAAGTAATTATTCTACATATTGATTATTCTATGAAATGATAATACGAGAAAATTTTTCTATGAAATGAAATTCTAAACAACTTCAGTCTGTAAAATAACGTACAACCCTTCAGTACACTTATACTCTTTTTCACCAGGTCCATTTTACCCCGTTAAGTTATGTTAGTCTCCCTAATTAAACCTGTGCGTACACCATAATTAATATCGTGGACTAGCGAACACTCCTCTGTTCGTATAAACACTCGAAGGGTCACGGGAACGGCAGGGTGGGATAAGGTTGTTTGTTTAACCCTTAATTAGGGAGTTAAGATTAAAATAGAATGGAGTTATAAATTTGACTGGGAGTAGAGTTTTTCATTCCTGATTAAAAGTTACAAACAAGGTAAGTTTGTTTAAGTAGACGCAGCAAACTAAAGTAACATTTTATTGAAGTCAAACGCAAAAAGGTATAGTTATAACTGCCATGTAATGTAAAGAATCAACCATGTAAATACTTTATTGGAAGTAATTTGCAGACCCATGAAGAAAAAGGTCAGAGTTTCAGAAATCTCTCAAGCTTTGTTGTTGAAACTAAAATATTTTGTTACCTTAAAAGCAACAGATTGACTACTTACTTGCAGCTTTATATCTTAATGCGTAATGCTCTAACTTGTGAGAGTCAGATTTGGAGTTATGCTTTTGAAGTACAGAAATATAGCCCCTTTGAAACAACAAGCGCGCTCCGTTTTCCCGATAGTTATGGAACCCACGCCGCCATGTTTGCTTTGCTGAGTAAACTTACACAAGGGCGTTGATGACTATGCGCTTTGACGGTCATTTCGAGGAGCCATTTCTAACGACGGCAGCTATATTTTGCACGAGTAATAACTGGAACAAATTTCCTCTGATTTTACAACAGTAGGATGAAAGGAGAAGGGGTTATAATGGGATGCTGGGTTATTTGACGATGGTCCTACTATACCTACTAGTCGGAAGTGTCCCTAGCAGTCATGGATGGGTTCAATTCCCCGTAAGGCCAAATATTTGGGTGATCACTGCGTTCATTTTGTTCCTGAGTCATGGATGTTTTCTATGTATTGTATGTGTATGTTTATCGTTGTCTAGTATCCAAAGTACAAGCCTAGAGCTTAGTTGTTTATAATACGATAACTAGGTATGCATAATCAGGCAACAGCTTTAATATTGCCAGTTTAAAACCCTATCACAGAAAACCAATGATTAATTTAGACGTTATTTAATTATCTTACAAAGCCGTTGTTACTATGACAAGATTTTATAATTGCTCAACAATTATTGAAACCTCGAGTCACCTTTAACCTTGAACTACTAAACTTAGAGCTTATTTAGAACTAGCGACCCTCGCTTCGCTTCCGTTTATGTGAGTTTTCTTGTTACATAAACCAGAATTTATTAAAAAGAACCTTAAAAATTACCTAACTGATAGTGAAAACCGTATCAAAACCCGTTACGTGATTTAGGAGTTTAGTGGATATACAGACGGACAGAAAGCCAGAAAGATAGAAAGACGGCCGCGGAAAGCGACGTTGTTTTTTACATTCGGTGGATTTAGTGATGCAAAGTAAAGGTTACGTTCATTTTGAGTCCTTCATTGAATAAACCAAGCTCACATCACAAAGCATTTCACAATATTAATAATTATTCCACATTACTTAAGCGATTTACGCGTGAGTGATACTAAGCGTGCCACGCGTGTGGTGAGCGTGGAACACGCGTGATGGATATGTTCTCCCGCCCCTCCCCGCCATTACGGCTATCATTAGGCGTTTTATACTTAATGGCGTACAACCGAACCTAATTGCTAAAATAACGTTGAATTTTTTAATACCAGTGGCCCTAGACATGATGCATTCTTCGAACATTTACGTTATGTATAGGACTGACGTAAGCTGCCATTTTGACAATTTCGAAAATCGTTTTTGTTAGCGTTTTGCATCTTGATTAGGGCCACCCAGACATGTAAGTTTTTGTGGCAAAAATGTCACCTAGGGACTTCCTTCCACTATTAAACTTAACAATTACGATCTGATCCCTAGTTAGATATCAAAGTTAGAGATAAATTTCGTCTGTAGACCCCTACATTAAATAATATGAATGATCATAAGTATGTATGATAGCAAAGTGTTGTTAAAACGGAACCAACAAAGAACAAAAGTTTGTGTTCTATCACGTTTTGTATTTTATCTCTGGATTATTCATGACTACTCAGCAGTTGAGTGTTGTTCATGAATAATAACTGTAACTGATTTTATTAAACGCATTATCGATTCGCTGCGAACGCATTACGGAGCAAGTTCACGCGATCGCTATCGGATAGAGAAGTCGATTTACAAAAGCTGATAAATTACCGAATCGTTCGCCATAAGCGTTTCGGATCTTGTGGCGTGAGTTCGACTTATTTATGGTGGAATCCGGAACGACTGTGGGTGATGGATGCTTAGCCTATGTACCTGACAAAGTAGGCTCTGAAATTAAAGGATTTTATAAGACAGATTTCTTTTACACCTCGGACACAAAATCGAAGTGATGCGTTTGATGCTGTACTTTTCGCTGAAGTAAATTAAAATCGAGGAATTACTCGAATCTAGTACCTACTTAAAGAGTTGTAAAGGAGGAACGGCTATAAATATAAAGAAGTACGTAAAGATAGAAAAAAAAACAAGTACAATATACTTTTATCCAAAACAAACTGGTTCTAAAGAGATCAGACACATATTATTAAGACGTGGTCGGAAGGCGACCATGCCGGATTAGGCCTTGTTTAAAGCCCGGCAAGCTGCCGACTAATGGATGGATCATCCCCGGACCACGAAAAACTTTCTACGCGATAGTCTACCCTCCCCACGAACACTTACATACGAGAAAAGTAAGGTTTTTTTAAACTATATCGTTTTATAAATACAGACGCTGTTGAATTTTTTTTTGTGTATCTTGCTTTAAAACTAGAATTCAATTCCTCAGTCTATTCCATTGTAAGAAAGCTGTTTGAGCTGAGTTGAATCCAAAATGGTTTTTGAACGCTCAGTCAATGTAAGGGATATAAATTGCTTACGTGTAGTTATTCCAGCTATTTCAGCTTTAGAAAATACTGAAGCGCTTTAAAGCGCTTAGTTGCTTACATGCCAATATGTAAGACAAGAATTGCAGGAGTTAGGAGCAAAAAAGAGATTGTAAAAATGGGGATGCTGTTCTGAGTACATTATGGACAATTATCAAATTGTTGTCAAATAGCTGCAATATGTGGTGGTAGGTACTTTAAAGTACTACTTATTGTGTTGAGATTAAGACCAATGACCAGCCAAGTAGGTGTAATTATTATTTAGTTTTTTTACCGCGATACGTACTATGAATATATGACAGAAGGAAAGATAGAATAAACTTTTACTTACTTTCATCTACACAAGTCTAGAAGAATAAATTACAAAAAAAAACATAAACAAAAAATACTGAACTAGACCTAGATGGAGCGAAATGGTTCCTGCTCAGGAGGTTACAGGTTTTTGGGCGACCGGTTGTAGATATGTATCTATATATAGCTCTCCGACGAACTATTCATCGTGTGTTGTGGAAGACATCTCGATAATCGATTGGTATGTTTTGACGTAACAAAATAACAACCACTTCTACAGCAAACACGTTTTTAAACCTTAGATTACATTCGCATATAATGAAGGTTCAGAGGTTATTCATATTTTACCAGACCGATACCAAAAATCTAATAAAATCCGATTGCAAATTTTTCTCTTGATATTATTAGGGTAATGTTAAGCCATTGCGGTCTGTGGAAGGGTTGAGATATCACAATTTGGTTGCCGGTCGCTTTTGCGATATAAATTACGCATTGGGGGTGTTGTAAAGTTGATATAAGCATCGATTGCAATTCGGAGCATGTGATAGCGATAATCCGTGTAAAGCGCGCAATGGATGGTGTTAAAGTTATGGATCGGATAAACGTTCCACCAATATATGCATAGTAGAGGATTGCGTCTTAAACGGTTTATAGCTGTAGCACAATGCACGTTGATGGAGACATTGATTGCGATGACATAGCAATATTCTAGTCACCATAATTGGTGGAACGCCCTAGTAACATTTACCAAAATTGTCGACCATAATGTTGACTATTGAATTGACTTCACAAATCACGACAAACGTTTGTTGGTATCGGGAATCAAGTATATATTTCTACACATTTTATAAATAATTTTAAATTGTGAATGAAGGTTCTATTTCACTTGAAGCTGTTGTGGAGTATTTTTAATATTTATAATAGTCAATATTTTACCTCCATCTCTGCCCGTGCTGAAGTGGTTTATAGAAAGTATCTGATTTTCCGGAATTAAAAGATGCCGTTAAGTGAGCCGTTGAGATGGAATATACAAACAAACCAACACGATTTTGTATTTACCTATAATGTTAATAGTAAGGAAAATATGTAGTCAAGTCGTAGCATTTGTGGCGATTACCTACTTGACCTACCTTCTACAACTGACATCGAACTTACGTATTTTTTCTTATAAATTTGGGACAGACAAATCGTCAACGTATAAAGTGGTTTGCCCAGCTGAGTTTGAAATGTTATAATTGTTTCTAATTTTATTGGTAGAGACAATTTAAGCCTTTTCACTCCTTTGCAGACCGCAGGCACAGCCGCAGATTAGTCGCAGTAACAAGGGCGTAAATCAATGAGATTGATCGACACCTCGTGCCAGTCGTGTATTCCTGGTACTGGGGGTTTTAGTTCGTTAATTCATGTTGCTTATTAATATTTTAGACGCCTTTAAATATAAGTAGCCGTCACAGTGGTGAATTATCAGTACAACTATTTTGTAGTTATAAACATGCTCGAGAAATTATTAATGATATAAATATTTTTAACATCCATCCAGAAACACAGCGATGGGAGGTCATGTCACATTACAACCGATGGGCTTCGAATAAGAAGGAATAACTGTTGAAAATCCTATATGCCAACCTATTTCAAAATCGTAAGATTTGATAGTTTTAAATTGGTTTTAAAAATTGTCTCTTCGTAGGCATAATAACATAGGCGTTTCCCCACCAAATATGGTCCAGCTTCGGACCGTGGATTAGCCAAGCGATACGGGCGTACATCACTGAGATTGATCGACACCTCGTGCCTGTTCTGAGTCCCTGGTGCTGCTTTATAATGTTATTGATTTGTTTCTGATTTTAAAAGAGTATTCATGTAATAAGGACAAACATAAAACAAACCAATTTGCTATTTTAACCTCGTTACGTACATACCTCCTTACTTTTAAAGATTAACGATTCATACAATTCTTCTTTATTTTTTTTAATTAGTAATTAAAGTTTAACTTTTAATCATTCGCTATTTCAATGAACATATTTTAATAGTTTAGTTTACTATTACTTTATTTCGCTCATTCCCTAAATACCATAATATGAAAATACCAGATTACAACACAATAGGTTGCAACGGGCTATTTTCCGCAACTCGACGACTTAATATTTGCGCCTTTTTTGCGTGCAACAATTACAACGACATGACAATGACAGGTGGCGCCACTAGCGTTAACAGTCAAATTTAAACAGCTCATTATTTTAAATATTGTTTTATTTCATTTTGATACGTTATTTGCACTATAATAATATTATTTATACATAATTATACGCAATTTACATTGTGAAATATAATTATTAAGATGGCACCGCCAAAAAGCAGAGCCGGCGAAAAAGAGGACCTGGACAAAAGGTTAGTGGGTGTCATTTTGAGTTTAGAAGAAGAAATGAAGGAAATAAAAAGTAAACTGACCGATTGCTATGACCTGATCATATTGCAAAAGCAAGAAATGACCCTACAGAAAAACCAAATTGAGGGATTGATTAAAATTGTCAAAAATGTACCTGGTGACGAACACGACCCACCACTACACATTGCACACGCGATTCCTCACAGATTCCACTGCACAAACCACAATGTCTCCCTGAACGAGTCCGGGCCCCAAGGTCTTGAATACTTGGGCAGCACCAGCTGTGATCACACCAGCCAGCCTCAAGAACCCGTCAAGCGGGACGCGATCAGTTGCGTCGCAAAGCCGACCACATCGTCGACGCCATTAACACCGAAGGAGTCTGCTGAGCCTGTTCTGAAGCTGCGCCGTGGCCGGCCGCGCCGAGCTGCCGCACCATCAATGCCTAAAGGCGATGTTGGTGCGCAGCAAAAGCAGAGTGTGGTTGCCGCGAATGATCCTGCTGCGTCGGTGTCCGCGGAGACGCCTTCAGCAGGGACGCCAGCGCCGAGCGGAACACCCCGCGGGGCCCTCCGTGCCGCCGCGCCGCGTCATGCAAGCCTGCACGTTTTTAACCTCAGCAAAGACACCTCCGTAGACGACGTCCTCCAACATGTGCAGTCCGTGATGAACGTGAAAAACGCACAATGTGAGAAGCTAGTAGTTACCAGGGGACACTATTCGTCGTTCAGGCTTGACGTGCCGGCTGACCAGGCAAACCTGGTAAGGAACACGAAGTATTGGCTCGACGGCGTATCAATAAGGCATTTCAACTTTGTTACTCCAAAAAACTCGACAAGTCCCGTAACAAAGTTAAGACCACGCTAACCTCTGCCTTTAAAATTATCCACCAAAATGTTCGCTCCATATGTGGTAAAACTGCGTTGCTGGACTTGGTTTTGAATTCAGAAAACCCGGATGTACTGGCCTGTAGCGAGACCTGGTGCAAGCAATCTGAGATTGAGCGAGTTAGGTTATGTGGGTACGAGCTGGCGAATAGCTACTGCCGCACGCGCATCGCGCACGGCGGCGTCGCGCTATTCACACGGGCCGATATTCAATATCGCCAGCGAAACGACTTGCAAAGCCTGGCCGTTCAATTTCATTTTGAATTTTCTGCCATTGAAATAAGTCAATGTAATTTAATTATTATTGTTATGTATCGAACCGGGAATGGTGATTTTGACATTTATTTAAAAAATCTTGAAATACTGTTAGGTAAGCTTACAGATGAAAACAAAAGATTTATTTTAGTCGGTGACCAAAATGTAGATTTTCTCTCCGAAAATAGTTCACGACGACGGGTTAACGAAATTTTAAAAAGTTTTTACTGTATAAATTGTATTAATTTTCCGACTCGTGTGTCCGCGCACAGCTCGAGCTCCATAGACTGCGGAGTTGTTCCCTGCGGCCGCGGTGACGTCACGGCGGCGCCCCTGGACACCGTCGTGAGCGACCACAACGCTCAGCTGTTTACGTTAGCTATGCAGCCACTGAGCCGTGCCAAACAAAACTCTTTCATTCAAAAGAGATTATTTAAAGATGAATTTATATTTGCATTTCATACTGACATTAATAATTATGATTGGAATTTTATTTATAATAACTCAATTGACATTAATGATAGATTTACCAAATTATTTAATATACTGACTTATTACATTGACATACATTTTCCAATTAAAAATATATTATTAAAAAAGAAAAAACATCTACCGTGGATGACAAATACCCTATCAAAATGTATTATCAATTATAATGATTTAACAGATATGAAACGTCAATACCCTGACAATTCTGTATTAACGGACTCCATTTCTCGCTATTGTTCGCTTATTAAATCGGAAACGATAACTGCACGTCAGAACTATACCGAGCGGCGTATTATCGACAGCACAAACCCATCCAAGGAAATGTGGCGTGTAGTCAGCGAGGAGGTATCCACAAAGCCAAGGAATCATATTATATCTCTAAATGATACAATTGGTAACCAAATACCACATAGCAAAGTCCCTGAACACCTCAACCAGCATTTTCTTACGGTCGCGTCGAAGATTGTGGTGCAAACGGATAAACGTAGCAGTATGCGTTACCTCGAAAGTTTCCTACAGGACGCCGATGTTCCTGACTTCGAGCTGCCCGCGGTCTCGCTCGCGGACTTGGACCGCGCGCTGCGCTCCATGATGAGTGCGCGCGCCACGCTTGACGTGTACGACATGTCCTTGGACTTACTCATGTGTGTCTGGCCAGTCATGTCGGGGTTATTGGTCGAACTTATAAACTCCATGTTCAAAACCGGCGTGTATCCCGACGTACTGAAAAGCACACGGGTATGTCCAGTTTATAAGGGAAAGGGAGAAAAGTGTTCTGTGGATAATTATAGACCCATAACGATAGTGCCCAATATTTCAAAAATTATTGAATCGATTTTGTCAAACCGTTTAATGCGACATCTTGAAACAAATGACTTACTGTCTGACAACCAATATGCCTACAGACGCAATAGGTCCACTACTGCGGCAGCCCGTGAAATCTACGACTGTATTGCTACAGCTCTAGATGACAAGTACAAGGTGGCAGGGATCTTTTGCGACTTGTCAAAAGCATTTGACATTATTAATAACGATTTGCTCCTAGAGAAAATTCAAAAATACGGTATTAGAAACGAATGCTATAAATTATTTAAATCATTCTTAAGAGGCAGAAGGCAGACCGTTCAGGTTAAAATAGACGGGAAAAACTTGAAATCGATAGCAGGGAACGTAGAAGTTGGCATTCCGCAGGGATCGGCGCTAGGGAATACCCTATTTTCAATGTTTATTAATGACCTCCCATCCTCGGTCGCAGAAGGTCTGACGGTGCTGTTCGCCGATGACACCACGGTGGTCGTGAGCGCGTGCACGTACGAGCAGCTCGAACAGAGAATAGCTAGCGTGTGCGCGCACCTTCACAGTTGGTTCTCTGCGAATGGCCTCGTCGTCAACGTTACGAAGTCCAGCGTGATGCCGTTCACAGCCGGAAACACCAAAGCCATCCCGTCGTTCCAAAGCCCACTACCACATTGCGCGTCATGTACTCTTCTCGGGTTTACATTAGATGCTAAGCTAAATTGGAAAAACCACGTGTCTAATCTGTGCGGAAAACTTGGTAGTGCAGTATTTGCACTACGCAAGCTCAAACCAATAGTTTCTGATGATGCACTGCTTAAAGTATATTTTGCCTATTTTCATTCAATTTTGTCATATGGTATAATTCTATGGGGTAATTCTACGGACTCTAAACACGTTCTTACCTTGCAGAAGAGAGCTATCCGTACACTGGCAGGTGTCAAACCGAGACATTCGTGTAGGGAACTATTTAAAAAATATGGAATAATGACGCACTATTCACAGTATGTTTTTGACATTATAATGTACACTCATCACAACATTAATAAATTTAAACGTGTGAATATGCCCGGCAGGGTCACCCGGCAAACGGGCCGCCTCCAACGTGTGCCGCGGCGGCTGGCGCTGCTCGACAAAAACCCGCGCGTAATAGGGCCCGCTTTCTATGAGCGTCTACCCGCGGACATAAGAAATGAATCTTCGGATAAAAAATTTGGTCACCGACTTAAAAGTCTGTTATTAACGAAATCACTATATTCCGTTAAAGAATATAGTGACGATTAGATTATGGTTTTATTTTTATTTTTATTTTTTACACTATTATTGACATTTTATGACTGTAGCATTTGAGCTATATTTCTTTGTTTTATTACTGTTTTTATTTTGATTCATTATTATTATTACTTTTGTACACATTGACATTATTTGATTTTTACTTTTTTATATTATTACTTTTTTTGTACACTGACGATCTTATTGTGAATTTATTATAAATATGCGACATATAATAATGTAATTTCCAGTATGAAATAAATGACTACTACTACTACTACTACAACATTCCAACAATTATCAGATTCCCAAAACAGTTTTAGTTATTTACTGTTTTTAGGATTAGCACATAAATAATAACGCTGTAAGTAGGAGCAAGGTCTCTTAGAACCATCGATATGTTCTAAGTAAGGATAAACAGATAAAGGTATCTATTTCAACTTAAATAATTTCTACATATCACAATATGGGATAAGCAGTAGTTTATATTTTTTCTATTTATGTTATATCGATATCAAAGTATACCAAAATAGATCATAAATAAAAAATCAGATAAACCCTTACGTCAATCATTCAATATTTTTTCATGGAATCCTTAATTTAAAATAATATGGAAATCCCAATAAATAACTAGAACTTATTTTTAAATAGCTACCTGACAGAGAATTAAAACTTTTACAAAAAAAAATAGATTATCGTCTTGTATAATTATCATAGGCTTGTAGTACTGTTAGGCCATGGGCTTGCTATCTGTCACTAATATACACCGTTAAACATCTTAGCCTAATTTGTGCAAATTGTGGTTACAGAGTTATCAACAAGTTTTTAGAGTGTTGGTAATTCTGTAGCTCTGTCTACCACACTCTGGGAATGAAGGCGTGAAGGTAGGTATGTATGTATGTATGTTAATTATCATTAATGATACAAATTGAACCCCACATAATTATTATAGCATAATATTCACATTTTCCAGTAAAGAGGCGAGTGAACACTTTAACAATATTAATCGTTTTCATTAAAATCACTCGGTGTATTTGCTTCCCCGTGCAAACAAGGTGGAATCTGTTTTTTTAATGCCTTATTTAATAAGCCTTCCGGCCCGGTATCCCGTTCTTCAGGGAATTTCCCCCGGGAATGTTATCCGCTTACGACTAGAAGGGTTATTTGCCGGAAACTGTTAGGAAACTGTTTGTTTGAACGTGAGATTTTGTGCGAAACGCAGTCAGAACAGGAAATTGAATCGATCTGGAAATTTAATGTAATGTCATATATTCTGAATAATTCAATTTGTCACCTAAAAGAATTTAACGAATTTAAAAATTCAGTAATCAATGCACTTATATCTCTATTCTGTTTGTAATGAGGTTGATAATGCTACAGCAGTTTTGTCTTGTTTTTTTTTTTCACTGTGCGTATTGACTTATGAGGGCAGAATATTACAGGTGTCTATGAAAAAGCCGCTATTGCCGCTTACTATGAAGGTAGTGGTCTTGGGTTCAAATCCCGGCAAGGGCAGATATTTGTGTGATAAGCGCGAAATTTTTTGATCCCAAATCATGGATGTTTTCTATGTATTTTAGTATATATTTCTCTATATAAGTACTTATATCGTTGTCTAGTACCCATCATACAAGCCTAGAGCTTAGTTTGGGACTAGGTCAATTGGTGTGACATTGTCCCCTGATATTTATTTATACTGACTGGTTGCGTATGTATGAAAATTATACAAAATAATGCACTGCTTATGAATATTTATTTCTTTAAGTACCGAATTTCAGTTCAGTTTCAAGTTCATTCAACCTTCCGAAGACAAACTTCCCAGCTTAAACATTCTCACCAACTTTCACATATTTTATTAGTCATTCGTATGAACACTTGTGAAAACATTTCTAATTTCAGTCAATATTTCATCTAATATCCCGTAAACATGTCAAAATGCTGCTGTTTGTTTGCGGGCTTTATTCATTTTGTCCTATATTAATTCACCCGTGTTCTGTTGTATTTAATTTAGCGACAGCGTGAGTAATCACCTCAATTTTCCCGCGTTAGCTACTAAAGCCTCTCAAATTCGCACTTTCCTCATAGTCTAACATCACATCTGTTCTAAAGCCCGGGTCGTGCCGCCGCCATCCGAAACAAAACTTAGTTTCCTCCACATTTAATATAAGTCGGTGTACGCAAGAGATTAAAACAAGTGTGTAGCAGGTGCCTGGTATATTGAAATCTCTTTCAACTTGCGTTTGCACACGTGTGAGTAACCATGTCTTTAAATGTTGATCCACCATAGAACCTTGTCATGATGACAGCGTGAAGTGACGAGATAGAGATTATATGGTAATTAATCGTTGCTTTTATGCGACAAGGTTCTTTAGTGGTTCATCAATTAAAGTCCGTGACCGTACAGATAGGTGACACACGCTACTAACATTTAATATTCCTCAAGGTTTGTGTAATTAAAGTGTATTAACCGCAGTTTTTTTTAAAGGTGTTCTGATAAAAATCATGTTTGTCGCAAAACTAGGTATTTTTATTTATTCATACTGAAAAATAATATCATGAATTTGGACTAGTAGTGGTCGGATTTATGTAATTTTGTATGTAACCGCATTTTGAATTTTTAAGTCTAGCACTATCTGTGACATAGAAAATACCAAGTGGTGTTTAAGCTCTTAAGCCATACGCACAAATTAGATTTGTATATTTTCTCATTAAATAATTAATAAAAATAAAAATAAATAGTTAACTTTTGAGACAAATGTTGTTTTTTTTTTCTTAACACCTTTTAAAACATGTCTTGTTGTCAATTTTCACCCTTCACAAAAAATACTGATGTTTGAATGTTTAACTTTGTCTGCCCGTGCCGTCGTAGCTTCTTGACGAACGGAGTGATTCGAACGCGGTTTTTTTTAAACAGCCAGTTTAATTAGAATGATTGTGAGTTAGGTTCTATGAAAATGTATTGCGCGTTTTTAGAGATATCAGCAGCTCTAAAAGAAGAACCCGCCTTTGTAATCGCCGCCGTCAGAGGTTTTATATATTTATTACTACTAAACTCAAAAACTGCGTTCTGGGAATATGCATGAATTTTTTAAATAGTATTTCTCAACAAAGTATGAAAATACCACAAAATCATCACCGAAAGGGAAGATTTAAATTGAAATTGGCCCAGATATACGGATATTACGAGAACTTTAAAGTGCCAATTAGACAGAGAGATCCGATATGCACTGTGACGTCATGTAACAGGTCAGCCATATAAACTCCATCTTAAATTCTATTTTTCAAGAAAGAGATGAGACCAAATCTTTGTTGGCTTATATCTTGGTTATTTTTATACCTATTAAAAACTCAACTGTTTGTTACCTAAATCAGCTTTTATTCAAGTTGTGAAAAAAAGTTCCCTTTTACGGTTAAGATACTCGTGTACTTTAAACAGTAATCGTTTATTTTAGCTTGCTACGATGCAAATAGCTGCAGGCACCGTTACATTTCGTCTATTTATCTTCGTAGCGCAAAATGCTGAATTGCAGTTTTTATTTAACTTAAGAACTCCTACGTTGTGGTTAATAATTTCCTTATCTAGAAAAATCCGGTAGAATTTTTCTTTAAAATGCCGGGAATCTCCGTTAGTGTTTTTACTTACTTGTTCTGATTAAATTTCCCAAGATCCCGATATACGTACTTAAGTGAAATATGATATTGTTAAAGTTTTAGAGACCCCTGAGTTGTAGATTAACTTGTGTTTCTAGTAAATATGTATGTATCTATGTATCTGAGTGTCTTTGCGAGTGGACGCGATATTTAAATAGAGAGCTAATTCAATCGGGTTGGTTCTTAACTAGGATTCATGAAAATGGTTTGGGCCTCTTATGACATATCAATTCTCAAAGAAGGGATCGCTATTATATTTAGAATTATTACGAAAGTCTTTTAAATAATAATTCGCACCGCCATCAAAAGTGTAGTAACTCAAAATACAACTGTATTTTAAAATCAACTTTAATACAACGTCCATGAGCTTGAAATAAAACTAACAATGATTTTGAGTCGATACCGTCTTGATCTAGAAGTGCGAATTATATTGAAGCTGGAGTCAAGAGACTGAGATATGAAGTCGTTTGTATTTTATGAACTACGATTAATTTTGGGTACCATAACATTTAACATCATTATTTTTACCTCCGCATTTCCTATCGATATATCTTAACTTGAATGCAATTTCCATACGCCTAGTAATTCACATCACTGCGCGGGAACCTACTGATCCAGAACACGCAATGCATTCACCCCTATTAAATGCATTACGTCGTCTATAGCTATCAGCATAAGGTTGTTTTTGCAACAGTAATGTGTCGAAGTAATACACTGTTAGGTGCTTTAAAATTTAATAGGGCAGTGTTTGGATTCCATGATGTGATGTACTCGTATTTTACTTTCGGTCTTGGCTAAATTTCGTTATGTGAGTTATATGAAGCTACGCGTAGTTTAGTTTTTAACAAATATGGCTTCCTTGGAGAGTTACATCGAAATAAAAGCAGTATGTCTAATCCAGTGGCATAGGCTGTAATATTTTAATCGAAGTATTGAGCGGGGGGTTGCGGGTGGCAGGTGGAAAAACGAACGTCGTCGGACAGCATCTACTTTAAATATTGGAAATAGTAAATTCTAGGCAAAGGAGACTAACTTTTATTTTTAAAAACAATAAATACTATATTGACGTGTGGAAAAGACGACGATATCAAAGTCGGGTATTCAAAGCTTGCTTATATTAGACATTACTTCAGCATGTTTGGTGTATTTTATTACCTACTAAGCAATCTCGTTGGTTGGCCAGGAATCTTCGTGCAGGTACACTTGGTTGATTGCCAGGGTCCGATACACAATCGGCCCATTATTATATCGTTATTCACTTCTATTGTGTTATTGTGGTTCAGAGAACAATTAATCGTTACGCTGCGTTTCATCCGAGGGTTACATTTCCAACGATTTAGATAGGAATGCTCTTTTACTGACATCACTTGTTTATGCTATTTTAGACATAACTTGGTATGAATTCCAAAGATACTTAAGAGTAATATAATCCGCACTTATCACGTTGCTGTAAAAAAAAAACATACAATTTAGGTCCGGGCGAAAATCAGGTCAGATTTCCACGATTTTTAAATAAGTTTTAGCTGTCATGAAAAACTACGTTTTTACGTTTCCGTTTTTTTATAAGACTAAGAAATTGACGCAGTGGCTAGTTTAACTTTTTTTTAATTAGCAGCCTTCATAATAATAACACCGTATGAACAGACGTTTTTATGGACTAGATACCTACCTAGTCCACTCAGTCTTAGAATTATATTTAACTTATTCTTCAATTATCATCAAAAGTCTAAACAATTGTTAGCCAGATAGAATGTATAATTAGGTTTTAAAAACTGGACTACTACTAAGTTTCATGCATTGTAAGGAGTTTGTCTGTATTTTCTAATAATTTCTAATTATATTTATTTTGGCCAAACGTTGTTTCTTTAAGAAAGCAAATAGTACCTCTACGAAAATAAACACTTTGGTGCCTTGTTATAAGAAACTGCAAACTGAATATCAAACCAACTTGCATTACAATGACAATGACAAGGTTGTGAGTACGAGTATACTCAGAATTTTAATTGTGTGACTGTGCATACATGTTACAAACATTACCTACTCTCCTTGGGCAATCGGGTAAATATATTTCGAAAACCGCGACTGCTCTGGAGAGGTTGAGGGGGGGAGAGCAGGTCGATCGTTGAACCCATGCGCGTGCGCTACTGAGTCGCGGTGGGCAGTAGGGTTGGCAAATTTGGGGATTTTATAAAAATATTTTTTATTTTATTTTAAATAGCTTTTTCCGGCGCATTGAAATTGTGTATCGTTTTTCCCCTGGGCAACTGTCAAAAAATTCAAAAATAAAACTATTTGTATGATGTGTTTAAGTCATAACACATAAAATACAATTCAACACTAATTGTGATCTCACATTGCAATATTTACAGGATTTACTCATCTTCCTGATTTGTTGGCCTGGTATTCGTATTTTTTGCTCTGAGCCCTTACTGTTCTGATCACGCGCCTATGAGTGCCTATATTTCTATGAGGGAATATAGGCGCTTCGTAAATACGCTGTACCAAGTCGGTACAGAGGGTAAACCGCGTAACGATAACGCACCGATAATTTTCCGGCCTAAGAGCGTTAAAGTTTTTTTTGTGGAATTTACTTACCGTCTGCTTACCGTATCTAAATACTTATTGTAAGACTTTTTATTTCATAAACCCGACAGTGATACGTGACAGATGGCCACTGATGTGTACATGGCGCAAATTATTGTTGTTTTGGTCATAAGCATTAGGAACTCTTCGACTTTGCAATATATATCGTAGAAATAGGGGCCAGGTATTTTTCTTTTTTTTTGCGATCTCATTTAAGGTAGGTATGTAACATTTTTTTACTGAGGTAAGGTACTCTCTTGACATAAGATTGCTACATTAGCGCCCTCGACTTTTGTCATGCAATCATAAAAGAGCTTTATCAGACTCTGCGCACTATATCCGAAAATCAGACTGTCATTGCCACGCAAAATGCTCATCCCTATAATCTCAAATACGAATCAAACGCTGGGCGAAAACGCCTTAAAAATCCAACTGAAATGCCTATTTGGATATTAACAAAGCATTTCAACAGAGCGACAATTTCCAGAACAATGTCATTGTTCTGTACAATCCGAATATTTCTGGTCGCAGGCGACAACCCTGGCGTGCGCGCGCGACTATTGTTCCACCCGGATCTACCGTCGCTCTACATTCAACTAAACTCTATGTATGTTTCTTTTTCAAGCTTAACCGATTGGCTGATTCGGGAAATACGTTGCCAATGTTCACGTAAAAATATTATTTTAGTAAACATGGTCGCTTACTTCGTCCTTGATATTGCCTGACAATAATAACTGGACCCCCCAGCTCATATGCATTGTGCCGTTTAAGGTACCAACGATCTTTGGTTGAACTGCATTTTACTACTCAAAGATAAACTATAAACAGTACAACCTAAAATCGCAGTGACTAATTAACTGACTGCGGAATCAAGCGAGTTATTAAAGTAAGTAAAAACTACATTTCAGTGGCTCTATTCTACTCGGTATAGCCATACCTTCTGCTGACGACACGTGGGCCCAGATACCCTGCGAAACTAGTGGTTCTGGGTTCAGATCCCTTTAATGATATTTGTGTGATGAGCGCGAATATTTGTTCCTGAGTCAAGGACGTTTTCTATGTATTTAAGTATATATTTCTTTATTTTAGTATTTATAACATTGTCTAGCTAGTGCCCATAGTACAAACCTAGAGCTTAGTTTGCGACTGGGTTGATTGGTGTGACATAGTCCCCTGATATGTATTTATTTTGTTTGCTTTTGACTTGTCTTGAAATAAGAGCTATCAAAACTTTTACAGAGTAGAATGTAAAGCCCCTAAAGTAAGTAAATAAACATTTGACAATTAACAATGTCTAATTTATAACCAAAAGTTAACGACCTCCGTTTTAATTGTATTATTCTGTGATAAAGACGAAAACTGTGCCAAAGCCGTTCAACCGAATACATATCGAACCAAAAAGTTTGGTTCTCAATCCTTAACTTTTGGGTACGGAAGAGACATTGTTAAGCAATGTTGAACTCCATTGGTACGAATAAATCAGAAATATAGCGAAGATTTTATGTAAACATCCAACCAAAAAATATTTATATCACCAGCAAAATTTCTGCATTGCGATTTAAAAAGATAAAAAGATCAAAACAAAATCCATTGTATAAATATTTAAGCGGTACGTAGGTTTTAAATTCAAATGTATCAATTCAATATATGGATATTCAATTGCGAGACCGCATATTTTTTAATAAAATTGTAGAATAACCTAAAAATCGTGATTAATGCGCTGATGAACATAATGTTCAGCTTATAACTTCTGCCCGGGACTTTGTTAGTAATTTGGCCATCCCACAGGAATAGTCATTTATTTATCCATATCTTCATGCCAAATTTCACCTAAATCCGTCCAGATGTTTCAGCATAAAGGAGGAACAAACATACTTACTTAACACGCAAACTTTCCCATTTAATATATAAATGTATCAGCATAACGTTTATATACAGTAGATTTAATTTTAGATGGAATAAATTCAGCAAAGAGAAGGCCTTAAAATTACAATTTTGGTATTTTTGCTATAGTATATAGTTCAAGCAACGACTGCGTCAACCTAGTTATGTTATAACTGTAAACTAAAAATATTTCTCTAAAACAAATAATACAAACAGACAACATTGAAAAAGGTTGAAAATATTTCAACGAGCGATTTGACAGAACATATGAAAGGAATCCGCGATGTTCAAACAGATTTTTTGTTTGCGCGGAGCCAATATAACTCAATTTGTTATCTATTTTACGATACCATTTCATTTTAAAGTGTCACATTTTGGTAAATAGAAATCATTTCAGTAAAAACTTGAAGAAAAATCTGTATCTGTATTGTAAATATACATACATACATACATACATACATACATACCTTCACGCCTTCATTCCCAGAGTGGGGTAGGCAGAGCTACAGAATTACCAACGCCTCCAAAAACCCGTTGACAACTCTGTAACCACAATTTGCACAATTAAGGCTAAGATGTTTAACTGTGTATATTAGTGACAGGTTGCAAGCCCATCGCCTAACAGTACTACAAGCCTTTATTTCCTTAGTCGCCTCTTACGACTTCCACGGGAAGACATGGAGTGGCACAATTCTAAACCGGCAACCACACAGCACAATAAATAAAGCATTGTAAATATGTTGGGTATAAACAACCGCCATAACTGTTAGGTTAATGAGAGGTTGCGTAATATTAATAAAATGTACAACAGTACTAGGACAAAGTACAATAGAGACCAGATAGGCTATTGTCTAACGCACACGGAATCGCAATCGTTTTCATTTTGAAAATCGAAGGCTTGTTTGCATACAAAATGAAAACAATTGTTCCGCTTTGAAGCCGATTGCGATTGCGTTTGACAAAAGCCCTTCTGGATCTACGCGGTAAAAGTAACCAATATATGTGTATTTATGTGCAATACATTTTATTATTATTATTATTATGTCTTTACCATTCACGGGACTATGGGAGTCCCGGACCTTTGGAAGGCGTACATGGAGCCGAAGCCAACACGCAGAGGCCCTTTAGACAAGTTTAATTTAGTAAAGTGATGGGACACCAACCGGCGATTGTCCCTGAGTTCAAACTATGGAAGTATGCTCCCACGGACAACCGATGGTTAGTGTAGGACTATTTAAGAAGGATGGAAACATTAATAATGGGCTCTATGTATGAACTGATATGGATTGGTGAACTAGGCTATTGATGAAACTACGGCGCCTGCCTGGCCAATGCTAATTACTTTGGTTGAAATGGCAGGCGGTGACTCGCCAACTCAATGGAATGGGCCTCCCGAAATAGCCGCATATATATAGCAGCAGGGAGGTAACAGTTCCAGAGGGGCTAAGGGTGGAGAGGTGCTTCTGGACTTTAAACGACCATAAGGTGCCCACTCACCACTTATGCAACACATCCACCCTTCGAGCATATAGCTCTTGCGACTCCACTCTGACCGGCCAATAAAGGCAAGCCAGAGGAGAGGGTCTGTTCCTCGTCATTATTCACTCCAGCCGGCCGGTGAAGGCAAGCGTGAGGTGAGGAACAGGACCTACCCTCGGGAGCATTCAGGTCCGTGGTGTCGCCACTCACCAACAGCTCGCCACTAGCTTATTATTATTAAAAGATCATCCAAATATTTAATTAATAATTTCATTGAATTTCCGGGGAGAAGCAACGATTCCTAAAGAGATCGATAACGATAAGAATCATTTGTTACTGTTATTTCCTTGCAACTATTTATTTTAAATAACAAATAACTATAGTTCAATATTAAAATGACACTATAGTGATCTACGAGCGTGTGTTCAAACGTAACAAGAAACATTCACCTAAATACTTAGCAAGAAACAACAATTTTAAAAACATCTGTGCTCTTGTAATTAACTAATGTTTATCGGAACTCCTTAATTTAGCGGTATACAAGCTTGCTATTAACTATGATAATTGATCATCGTAAACGTAATGCAAACACAAATTGCTTGTAATACAGTAGTCACGCGTCGTAACGTGCCTCCTCGAACTACAAAGCATAAGTAAGATAATGTTAATGAGGGTTGTAATTCAATAAACCGTCAACAATTTCCTGAAGAACTCGTTACAGCAGAACTAATTACCTGAATGTACAAACTATCTCTAATTAAGCAAGTTCCTCCTACATTCTCACCTCAGAACATTATGATCAACTAACGCTAACTTGTTCCGTAAACAATCCCTGCTAAGCTTTGAGATATCTTTGTTGAGGACATTAACTTAACAAATAATCTTTCCGTTTGTCTTTTGAAATCACTTGGCGTGTTTGTTTTGTCCTACCAATTTCATTATGCAACACGTGACATCATATGTAAATGTATTCTTAGACGTCAATTTAGCTTGAATACTCAGCAAATTGCCGGTACATTGTGTCACGCTAGCAACAATCGACTCCCTACTGAGCAGACTAAGAGCTAGAGCTGCGAGATACTACCTATATGATCTCGCTTTGCCATTGTTCAGCTTCAACTCCAAAATTATAATCCTATTTCTTAAGAGGGTTTTCGGCCTACCTAAGTAACTCTTGATTCCTAATGATTACAAAAGGCAACGTTAAAAGTCAAACAAAGGGTCAAACTGCCTTGGGTTTCAATGGTCCGTAAAATTTAAGTATTTTTAAAAACTACAAGATAAAGTTTAAAAACCATTCTTACAAACGATTTTTGAAATATCATACATTGTAAAATAAATATTAACTCTTCTCTCAGGCCTACCTATCCCTTTTTACATCATGGGATATGCAAGCAAGTTTCTGAAATCTCTTCTATTTCACTTTAATTTGTTGTTGACGCAAGTTGCGATTGTAATAATATGAGACTTTGTTGCCAAGTCAATCGTCTACTTCATCTCGGCAATAGGCAAGGAATTCACAAGTCCTTTGTAGCGTCGGAGACCGCTATTACGGATCTTATTAAATGTAGGTTAGGTAGTCGTGACCGGACAACTTCGGTAATATCCCAACTAAGCAGCTGCTGCATTCAGCTGTTGTCTTTCAAGAAACTATCTGGCAACTTGCTTTTTGTTGACTTGTTTATAGTTAATGTAAAAGTAATATGGGCATAGCCGCGTTTTTTTTAGGTTTTGGGTACTCCTGAGGAAAACGTCGTTGACGTATAGATACTTTTGGGCATGTATATATCCTATCCAGCAGAACAATGGAAACAATGCGTCCATTTCAATTAGCAGAATGTAGCTCGAATATATTAATCTCAATTCATCCTAAGTAACTACACAAAAACAAAAGCTGAACATGTTTCCCAGTAATTAATCAGGTTTCAATATTGCAAATGAAAGGAGGATGAGTGTCGATTCACGGTCAATTTAAGTCCCTTTTCGGCCAAAAACGGACGTCGGGCGAGAAGAACATGAATTATACATTAAGGCGGCCCTGGCCATTCGCGTCGAGAGTGATTTTAGTCATTTTGTACCCAATTTCCGACCATAAAGGAATTCTTTGTTGCCAAAAGAATTCTTAACGTGGATACTGCTTCATTTATGAAACAAGGGATATGAAGGAATACGTGAATGTCCTGGATTGAAACAGAGTTTATTAATAATGGAAAAGAGATGTCGGTATACGATAAAATGTTAAGGTGTATTAAAAATAAATAGGCTTATATTGCATTTACGGCTTACCTGAACTCTTGCGCCATTTCCTAAAATTAATGTGCATCAGGCTGACTTTAACAGGCTCTCAACTCAAATTTAACGCTGTTCCCTAAACATACGCCTGACATTATTTTATTTATTTATTTATTTAATCTTTATTGCACATAAAATACACTTAATATACAAAAGACAAACAATGCCGTAAGGCATTCTCTACGAGTTAATCTCCAGGTTTAGTTATACGGGTATCGATTTTGATCGCAAACGACTTTGACGTAACTGGTACATAATGAAGTTCCTTAAGGCCAGAAGCACTCTAATTACAGGCACGATTACCTTAAGAGCTAATTATGTAACGTTACATACAAAACTTTTTCTACAAGCTTAGAATGATAATGACAAAAATAGACAATCGCTAACTTTTCTTGTAACTTTCTTCGTATTTTCTGCTAACAAATTACTTGTCAGCAAAGCATTTTCATTATTCCGATTGGCTTTAATAGTTTGTAAATTTTATTGCTAAATGTGAACGAATTCCATGCGATTCTAAAATTCGAAAAAGACGTGACTTTAATCATCTGTTTTTAGTAATTTAATAGAAAAAAATATTTAAACACATCATTAGTCTCAAAATTAATTTTGTTTTTAATTTACGTAATTTTAATTATTGTTAAAAAAATATATTTATATATACAGATGTCAAGTGTTCACTAAAAGTCAAGACTGTTATCCGGAATAACCGTAACAATGCTATAATAACTATTATAGAACTGTTATTTCCATGGCGACGCTCATTATAGAGTTGTTTTCTCGCTTCGGTTACACTATAGGTAGGTGGTATTCTGATAACATAAACGCGAGTAGAAAAAAAATACTTAAATGCTATTTTTTGGTAAAGATGAATGCATCAAAATTGTGGTATCTATCCCTAAATAATGTTTTCAGAAACAAATCCCGACATTTCAAACGTTTATCCGTAAAGTCACACTGTTTACTCTAAATCATTGAAACCACCAGGTCCTCATAAAGTAAGATACACGTGCTAAAAGCAAGGTCATAATAAACAATGGCATAATGACCACAGGCCTCACCTGTGTAAGGAAAACAAGAGACCCATGTGGGTTGCAGTGCTAAAGCTGTCCTGCCTAATCCGTGTTACATATTAAACAAGGCCCTCGTTATTATAGCTTTTAGTATTTTGCGATGAATATAAAATTCAGGCGATCATTGGTAAGATTAAGTGGGTATGCGTGTTAGTTGTATTGTTAATTTGGTCTTGTTTCTTCGTTCCAATTAAAAAAAGTAAGTAATATCAAACTGTTTAAAAAATCAAGGAAAGTATTGTTAGTATTTTTTTTTGGTTTCGTATGTAATCTATTTTTTATGTTGTATTGGTCCCCTAAAATATATGACCAAAAAACCTTAAAGTCAAAACACAAATTTCAAGCTTTCAAAATCATTAATTTTCCATGGGGGTTCCAAATTCGGGACATACTGGGTGCGTTCTACAGTCCGGTAGAGCATCTCTTGTCGTTATCTACGCAGAACGCATCCAGTGTCTAGGGTCACTTAAAATCCATTTATCTTCAGGGGGCCAATGTATCTGGTTGGCTTTTCCTTTAAAAACCCTTCTATTTGTCTTAAAAACAACGCACGCATAATTGAAAATTTAATAGCAATTGACTTTAAAACAACTCGCGCTCTACATTCTACATCAACATGGATCAATGACTTCTACTTACTTCCAGTTTAGCCTCAGTCTTTATTTTTGTAGAAAACAAAATTCCCGAAACATTCATTTTGTTTAGTGCGTTTTTCCGAACTGATATTCGATTCGGGGTAAATGAAAAATATGAAATGTTGTCAGTTTCCAAATGAACACTGCAACAGTTATCAGCTACAGATTTTAACATCTCATTCAAAATTAAATTCAGTCGCTTTCGATTCCAACGACAACACGGCTGAATCACGTTTGTAAATATTCACGAGGTTGTCACAACCAATTGAGGAAAATATATTTCACAAACATGCCGGCGATTCCTGCCAATCATTATTTTGCCCTATGAAAAACTACCATTTTGATTATAATTGGCTGGGAAGCACTCCTTGAACTGAAATGTTTTCAATAACAATGTTGTCTACGGTAAATACGTTACAGTATTTTCCATAAAATATTATCCAGAAATAATCAACTTGCTTATTGAGTAATAAACATCAAAGTGTTTCCTTCCTCTGTTATGATTAAACCAAATACATAAACTTTGACGCCATAACTTTTGACTTCTACGGACTTTGTATTAAGCATTCATAGAACTTCACTGCCCGGTTGAAAACTTTAATTACAAATGGATTCGATTCAGAACTTGGCATCACTGCTCAACAGAAATATATGAGCATCGAGGTAATATTTATCAAAATCTCTCCACCTGTATACTCAACATTATTCCTGTTTTATCGTCACTGGACTCTCCTAAATATAGCATGTGTGACGGACGTGTGACTTGTACTGTACAACACTGTTTATTGTAGATATGGTTGGAGTTGGGTAGCTCTTCATATCCAACAGCGGACGGACTTGACTTCTGCATAAGGTTGACGACAATGAGGGTGGAAGCTAACGATAACGTCGGTCATACTGCAAAACCGCCTATGTAACAAATTTATGATAGAGCAAAATAAACCTTACCTTCTTATTCAATAGGTGCATTTCACTCCTTATTAAAAATGTTACTTACGAGGTTTTACAGATTCACCGACGATAAGTATCAATATCAACACGTTAACTCTTAACAGCTACAGACATTTGTGGAATCAGTTTCAGTGCGTGGGACAATTTTGAATTATCATCAATTCAGTAGGAAATACCGCTCTGCAAAACGTCAAAAGCACCTAAAAATGTCCTTTCTTTTGCACCCAACAGATTCTCATGTCTTTTGTGAGCTTAATGTAATCGCTTAATGTTTTGTTTTCTTGTTACAGAAAACACATTCACCGTGGTGGTGGAGAAGGACGGGCGTGGGCTGGGCATGTCGGTGTGCGGCGGCGGCCTCGTGCGCATCAGGCGGCTGTACCCGCCGCAGCCGGCGTGGCGCACGGGCAAGCTGGCGCCCAGGGATCTGCTGCTCGCGGCCAACGGGGTGCCGCTAGCTGGGCTAAACACTTATGTAAGTAGCCGAAAGTTCTATCTCCTGATTCATAAACCTATTTTAGTAAAAAAACCCTTCGTTTTGCCTCGCTTTAAACAGCTATATCTTTCAAACCGTAATAGGTATCGGGATGGTCTTTTTTCTTCAGAAATATGTGTGAGTGAATCCGCTGTAATACAGGGGATTTATTTACAAATATAAAAAATAAACAAAGTAAAATAATAAAGTGGGCCCCCATACAAGAAACGATTTTTTTTCATCGTAAAGATTGATAAGTAAATATTTTTTATTATTGTTGTATCTTTAAAACGATAATACATACAAGAGTCAATTTGATATGATTGTAGTACAAACTTTGAAGAAAACTACAAATACTAAAAATGCCCAAGTGTGAGTTTGACTCGCGCTGATTCGATTTGAAATCGAATTAAAATCGGAAAATAATGCCTACCGTGAGATGGTACGGAACCCACGGTCCGCGAGTCCGACTCGCACCTGACCGGTTTTTTTTATATAACATGATGACATATGTACATTTAGCAACCTTCTATTTTCCAAAACAAACCTACCATAGGAATAAGACAATAGTTCAGTTAGTTCCTACCCAAAATTTGTTCCTGTTGGGAGCAAAATCCAGTGTTTTTCACGTAACATCACGAGATACGGAAGCTTTACAAAATATCCAAAGTTCCGAGCCTTTGTACTGCGGTCTGTTTTAGCGGGTTTTTGGTTTTATTTGTTATTCGGTGTAAATCCCCATCAGTAGCTTGGGAACATTTCAACCATAGGTCATGTTTTCGAATCGCATTTACTATTCGAAAACGTATGCTGAACCTAACACGAACTCTTAAAACAGATTCCCTGTTTTCATACATTATTTTACGTACATACGAAAGTCAAAGTCAATGTCAACTTGCTTTCAAATTATACTAAAAGGGGCGCTTATACCAATTTTCATACACTAAATTAAAGTTACCACTCAATAGAAAGTAAAACTTCGTGCTCGGGGTACAGAGCCACTCCTCAACCTCTGAATACACGTTACATAATTATTTCCTTGAATAGTTTTCGTAAAACGCAACAATGTATTACTTAACCCTACCGCATAAAACTTTATTTCTGAAATACGTTCAAGCTTCACCGCTGAATAGCTAGTCACTAGGGAGTGATAAATAAAGACCTAGGATAAGATAGTTAGCCAATTTGCAGCTTTAAAACGAAATTGCACATGAATATTCCTATGTGCACAGTGCAGCGGAAGATACGGCGGCTTACGAAGAAGTTGCTTGCTAAGTCACGCCCATAAAGGAAATTATGTATGCTTATTATGCTAGGTACAGATTAGTGCGAGTCACGGAAATTGGCATAGCGTATTTAGTTATTGAATTTTGGTTAAGTCATTTGAATTATTAAACTACTTAATTACTAGTCTTGGTAAACATTTAAGTTAGCAGTGGACCCGATTCTACAGTGGCCTCTAAACTTCCTAATTTTATTTAGGTGTCGCTAAAACACTTTGCTATTCTATGAGCAGCTGTCATAATCAAATGACAGCGCCATGACAGCGCTAATTTGAATCTGACACTTCTTATTTTAGGCGGTTTTATACATTGTCAGCTTGACATTCTGGAATAGCACTGGTTACATATGCCGTCTAAACTATGTCTTAAAATTGGAAAATTTCGTTTTAGGCTATTTAAGCGATGCGCACGTAGAATCGCGTCCATTGATTGTAATATCTTATCAGAATATTCAGTAACTTTGGGTATCATTTTGTTGCAGTATATTTGAAGCTATTAATATGAGTTATAATCCTATTAGATACATTATAGTCTCAGTGATGCGATATAAATAGCACTTCTGCTTTTAAAAATAACTGCTTATAAAACGTGTTCAAGTCGTTGCAATCCGAACTCATACATTGACAATGCATTCAGCAGCGATTTCAACCTAGTACTAATTACGAAAAAAATGTAACAGTATTTTTATCAAGGTCGGGTTCAGAAGTCAATTTATAATTAAAACATTCCTCGTCTCAAAGATCAATGGGAGAGAGGGAAGGGATCGGGACCAATGCCCCGAGTATTAAACGTACTCTCATGTTAATATTTAATCTAAGATCAAGATAGAATCTCGCTTCGCAGATTTTCTCTTGAAACGCGGTATTTAATCTAATTCTCTGAAGGATGTTTAATACGAGTACGCTCACAGTCAAGTGTAGCATATTTTAAACAGGTAATTTAATTAAAACTTTATACGAAATATTACATTTATCTTATGTTGTAGGGGGCTGAAAGAATGTGCATATAAATGTATGATTAATATTTGATATTTTTGTCCAGACTTTACATTGTATTAAAACGAATCTTTATAGATAGTAACTAGTAACCCACCATAACCCATAGGTACGTATTCATAATGATACAATAATCAAGAGCTATGTTACGGATTGGGTCCATATATATTATAATGTATTATGTATATTTCTTCGTTGAGTTGCTATTCCTAGCCGTCGTCGGCCGAGGAAAGAGTCATCCCTACGATCACCTGAGGCACGGATAAGCTTAGTTTTGGTCTCTGAAAAATATTTCGTTCCTGCGAGCCTCACGGCCCTAAAGAGCCAGCCCCGCGATTACCTGAGGCACAAATCAGCTTAGTTTTGGTCTAGGTAAAACGCTTTCGTGGTTCCGGGCGCCACGAGTTTCAACTGCAAAAGCCGCAAGCACGCAGTTATTTGCATATTTGCAGCATTTTGCCGATGCAGCAACTGCAGCTGCCGCACCTGCTATCAAAACCACCACACCAGAGGTGGGGCTCAGCCAAAGTATCTTCCCAGGTATTCTATACTAAGAGCCGTCCTATTTGCCACGACGGTCATCCCATCAGTTCTCTGATCTCTCGCCATCGACAAGTGTCAGATTACTAGGTTCTGATGTGGCATCCATTATAATATAATCATATTGATCTTTTTTTCCTTCTTGTGCTTTGTCAGACTGTTATGAAACTTTTATCAATATAATTATTTATATATCCCTTTTATACATACATACCTTCACGCCTGTAATCCCAGAGTGGGGTAGGCAGAGCTACAGAATTACCTACAACTTTAAAAACTTGTTGATAATTCTGTAACCACATTTTGCACAAATAGGCTAAGATAAAACCCCCCTCTTTTATAAACCGAGTATTTAAACTCTTATAATATATAGACGACTTTGGCAACGTAATAAGTGTTGTGAAATTATGGCCGATGAACACCCTTCTTGATTTCCTTGCAAAATGTTCCCAACTACGATTTATTGGCACCGAATGGCTGTCATGCGGATTATCCACCGTGGCGGATGTAGCCGAGGAAATCCGTTAGAATGAAATCTACGCAACAAAATAAAAGATAGGTATAACAAGTAGAGTTGCACTGAACATTCCTTATTTTTTTGTTCATATTTAGCGTTTCGATAGATTAAGCATTTGTATTTAGCGTCATTTGCTGAATGTTAACCGAACAAATAACGTTAAAAATTGTCAATAAAACTGCTGAACTGGTAGGTAATTTTATAATTTTATAAATACAGCGTGTATGAAATTGTTTTGCCATAATTATGTGTATTCAGCTTAACGAAAGCAAAACTAATTCTAGTAAAGAATAAAATTACATTTTGCACACTATTAATAACATCTTACGAATTATGTGGTTACATAACATAATGTTACATTGTTATAAAACGTGAAACCTACAAAAATAAGTACGGAGTTGTCTTAAAAATGCTATTTGTGTCGCACTTTCCCAGGTCCAAAGGTAGGTTATAAACATAAAAACTTTTATGAAAACACGGCGGTCGGGTCAGGACAAAACGTAATAAACTGTAAAATGTCCACCGCAAAGTTGTATAAAATTGCATGTTGTTTGTACATGTGTTTTAAAAGCATTTCACGGTAACAGGTACGGTAAAGTGAAACAAATTTAATTTGCATAAACGTTCGTATACATACGTATAGGTAGTTTAGGTATTGTGTTCGTTTGAGGTTTTATTGTTAGCTGTTACTAGTCTCACCGAATATTATACATACTTACCTACCGACCACAAACTCCTCAAACTGTGAAACTGTTAGTTCAGTAATGTAAATGTTTTTGACAAACAAATTACTTAATAAACTTATAATTCTTGTGTGTAGTGTTTAAAGTCCACTAGTGATATATTAGTGACCGGTACTGTAGCTATAGCTTAAATACCACCGAGCCTATAAAAATATTACATATAATTTTCTTTTTAGAATTCAATAAGGGATATTCCTTGATATTTTTTTTGTATCTATTATAGTTTTCCCAAGAAAGTTAAAAAACCGTTAATTGGGAAACATTTCACCGTCGTGTGGGGGAATGAAGCGTCAGAGGGAGGGGGTGGGAGAGTAGTGAACTTTAAACACCACACCCAAATGTATCATGTTCATGTCACACAAGGTTTACAATTTGTTCGATTTTCCAATACATTGAAAATAATTACTCAGCTATATCCCTTGACTCTCCGGTGTCTCGGGCAGGTGCGCTCTGCCTGCGGCGGGCGGAGATGGTTGGTGCAGCAAAGGCGACGAGGCTCGCATGCCCTGATCGGTTTAGTATTAGTGGCTGGTCGGTGCGGTTTAAGGTTCTCGTGCTCTGCCGGCTCTTCGCTACTCTTACTGGACCGGTCGGGCGGGCGTGCTTCTCCCCGCTAGCCTAATCTAACATCTCCTCTCCGTCGCAGTCAGCGCGTACGGGTCCTTGCAGCAGAACTGCTGGCTGGAGGTGTCACCAGAACAGAACAGAACAGATTACTGCCGATTCGATTAAAATCCATTCAATAGTCTCGTATTTTAAATTTACTTATAACAGTGAGTGACTAAATCGTGACAACAAAACATTTCTTTGTAAAATAGGACCGACATAAAATCTAACAGTAAAGTAATTCATTATTTAAAAGGAAAGCTATAGTAGTTGTTAGATTATTGGTTATATAAGGCGTAACATAAAAGCGAGCGGCGCCTCGAGGCTTGCTCTTAATGTGAAAATAAAACGAGAACCCGCCGAGCGTCAATGGCAGCGCCGCTTTTCATTCAAGCCTTAAAATACATGATAAAATATGAAAGGCCCATTTTAACTCAATTTTGTTTGACAATTCAATTATTTTCCTTTCTTCTGTTAGTAGGTACCTTATTTATGGTATGTTATGTTGTAATGATGTCAATCAATCTTATTTTTTTGCGTAGAATTTTTATTAAATTTCATCATAATTCCCATTTCAGGGTAAGGTTAAATAAACATATTTTGTAGAAGAAAACTCGGTGATAAAAAATATAGTGCTGGTATATTTTTTATCTGTTCGCTTCGACACACTTTTTTAATTAAGAAACGTGTATTTCACATGTTCATATTTTTAATCCACTTAACCAGAACTTCAAATACAGCAGCGAGGTGAAATATTCGATGCATTCGTTACCAATATCGAAATATATCAGCAGGGAAAATGTTGCTTTTAGTTATTCGAAAACGGTTTTAACGACGCTCGCGACGTACACGAAATTCGGATTTTCATTTCGAACTCGTTTGAGTTTTGTATTGAAACCAGGCCACTTAATACTGAAAATAGAATTTAATTTCAAATAAATAACATATGCATGTTTTTATATTATACGTGTATTATGTTTTTTGATGTTAGATAATTTGATTAATATATCTTTTAAATCTTAGGTGTTATGAACGTTATACGTTTTAATAGTTATATAAATTGATATTATATATTAATAACGTTATACTTTATGGAAATAGATATTTTGAAATTATATCTTCCGTTCATTATATCCAGTGAACGTTATACTAAACGTGTTTATACAAAGTGAGCGTATATATTATGAATGTTATATTATCAGTTCTTATATCTCGTATTACTTACCCATTGAATTGTAGTTCCACTCTTTTATCCAAAGAGGGTAGTACCCAATAGTCCTATTTAAATTATAATATCTTGTCAGTTATCTAGGTTAAATCCGTATCGTTTTTACTGCTAAAAGTACGTAAAATTTCCACTCTAGCTAATGAAAATATTTTTTTATGTTTTCTCTAATAAAATCCCGCCCGAAGGGAGCCGGGATGATTCGACAAACGAACCCTATATGAAATTCCTTCAAGGCACCCCTTTATCAAAAGTCTTGGTCAGTTTAACTTAACTCCTTCTTGAATTAAACTTAAAATTCTTGTTTCAGGAGAATTTAGGTACCTAGTTGGTTTATAAACGGTTCCGTCAAGCGAGGTTTTGGGTTAACGTTTAACGAAGTCTTGTTCTGAATATAAATAAACCCCCAAGGAAAACGACTTATTTGGCAAACAAATTGTGATTTTTTTGAACTACGACACAACATTGCAATAATATTATTTACACATTAACTTTATTTACATAATACATTTTCTTTATTCAGTAGCATAAAATCTGGAAACACCCTAAAATTTATTTTATTATGAATGTTAATTTGTCAGAATTTTTCTTTTCCTAACGCTTTTATGGAGCTGTTTTAGATTCAATTAATAATTTAATTGCTACACTTAGGTTAGGTTACGTTTGATTTATCAGCGATAACCATACCATTAAATCTTCTGTCAAAATATTGTATTTGGAATTATGACAATTTAGGATTTTGATCAATTGGGTATACATATAATGACTTCGGAATTATGTAGTGTACCCATAATATCTAATTTCCTTAAAGTATGTATACACTACCTACCTCGAAAAATAAAAACCACCCATTTCTTTAACTTCCATTGAGGGTGTATATTTCCAAAGCTGTTCGCCTCTTATTCGCTTGAAATTCATATGGTTCTTCAGGAGCGTTAATAAACTGTCTAAAATAGTGACGCTTATAAAAATTGGTAGCATTCAAGTAACTAAATTAATTGAGTGCCTATTTCGAGCGTACGAATAGGGATACTTTTCAAACAGTTCAAGCTGCCATATTATTAACATGAAACCGCCCAAGGAAGTTGTTTAAGTCCATTCATATTTCCAACGAAGCACTTGGTACTTTCTCAAACCATAAGTTCCAGCGTTGCTACGACTTTCCGCCCCGTTCGGAAACTCGACGAATTTTGCATTGAATATTTCCCGTATTTACATTTCTCGACAGTTGCCGATGTTTTCGATGTTTTCATCCCTCCAGCTATTCCATTGGAAGCCAATAAATAACTTAGACCTCGATAGATGAACGGTGTCAGTATAAATCTTTCAAACAATTGGGAGCGCCCGTACGACATATTTATTGAGAGGGATTGTCCGAGGCTTAATAGTTTATGCAAGGAGGTTTTGAACTTAGTTCATTGCGATTGTTTAGCTGATTTAACTTGCAACGTTCTTAACATAGTTAATGCCCGGTTCCTATTTATATTCAAGAAACGAATCGTTTTCATTACGGGCAGTAGCGTTATGACATTTAATACATACAAAATGTGTCAATTTTTAACGAGACGTCAGAACTCTACCAACGGTTTTCAATATAGGAACGCACTATTAATCTTTGCGTTTGATACCTACTTATGCGACTTCCCAGATATAATGAAATAAACCAACGGTAACTTAAACTTACATATGATCAGGAATGGGTGGTGTTTGCTTTATGGTTATGTGAGCTTAACCACTTACAGTGCAACCATTTTCATAATAGCGATCGGCAGATCTTCGTTTTTCTATGACACCCGAGTGACAAATATACTGTCAGTTGCGAGTGCAAGCGTGATAGCGATAGCCTACCGAAAGCTTTTAAGAATCTGGGAATACTCAAGAACTGTAATTTTAAACCCCAACGCAAAAGGAAGGTTGTTTTAAGATTAAACATTGTATCTGTGTGTCTGATTGTGGCTTGGTAGCTCACAAACAAAACAATCCAATTTTGAATTGTTCTTGGCTAGGTTAAGTGGATAATGTTGGGCCATTTAAAAATATATACTTACCAAGGTTTTTATTTATTTCATAGTTATGCTTTAATATGATTACTAATCTATCTCTATTAATATCTATCTCCATATAGATACTCTTAGGTATATGGTGTTATTAGATCCCGATAGCTACGGACGCATAATAGCCTACACTTCGCGATATCCCTATCAATATCAAATCCTCGAAACATGCTGACTTGTTAATCCGTACATTTGACACCAGGAAGCCCTGGAGGTGCTCCGGACAGCTCCGGCGAGGGTCGAGCTCAGGGTCTGCCGCCCCCCTCTCGACGTGCTCGAGAGCGTCACCCCCCCGGAACCGCCGACACCTCCCGCCAGGACCCCCCACCCTCCGCACTTGCCAGTACCGCCGCAGCATTTGCCGTTGGACCCGCTGAACTGCCACCCTATGCATGCCAGGTTCGTGATGAAATAATAAGAGGTTCTCGTAATTATATTTGTGTTCATCCTTTTTTTAAATTATAATTTTCTAATCAGTTCATTATCCTTTGCACTATTCGTAAATTCTACACTTACTAAATCCCTAAAACAAATGAGCGCTTAAATGAATTTATCGATCCCTATAATTCTCGGTAAGAAAAACAAATGATTCTTTCGTAGTAACTATATTCCTAATAACTTTGTTGTTTCCAAACCCTCTCGCAACGGATTTTAGCGAAAGTTACGGAACGCTTGTTAACCAACTTGCTCGACAACCACGAACACACACTAAACTTTTATGTCACTCGTTTGTATTTACTATGTACCTACATTCCATTGCATAACGGAAACTACACCCCTATTCCTTAAATCTACGTTTGATGTTAGCTCCATCTATTTCTCTCGGCTTGGCATGAATGACGAGTGAAAGAGATAGGGCATCTGAAGTTTAGAATTTAGTGCATAGCGGCCCAGAATTGGATGATTTTACTCGTGGCAATTCATGTCGTAGCGGTCTTTTAGAGGGATCATCTGTCTGGTAATTACATGTAAATGTATATCATGAGTGATGGTTCCACATTTTGAAACAAAACCTTAGGAACCGGCCATTTTCTCATTCATCAAAGTAAGTATTTGAAATTTTATAAAGATATTTATCATTAGTCATTACATCAACAAGCCTTGTTAGGGACAAATACAAGTAACATTAGCCTTTAGTTTAGTCAAAAAGTTTTTGCCAAACTGATTTATTTCCCAAACATATCATTTGAACAAACTGCTTTTTTTCCGAAACTGTAAATATTACAGGATTTATGAGGTTACGTTAGGTTAGTTTTATAAAAATCCTGAAATATTTACAGTTTCGGAAAAAAAGCGTTTGTCCAAATGATACCTACATACCTTCACGCCTGTAATCCCAGAGTGGGCTAGGCAGAGCTACAGAATTACAACTTGAAAAAAGTTGTTGATAATTCAGTAACCACAATTTGCACAAATAGGCTAAGATGTTTACCAGCATATTAGTGACAGGTTGCAAGCCCATCGCCTAACAGTACTTCAAGCCTATATTCCCTTAGTCGCCTCTTACGACATCCACGGGAAGACATGGAGTGGCACTATTCTAACCCGGCAACCACACGGGATAACCATACGGGATTGTCCAAATGATATTTTTGAGAAATGAATCAGTTTGGCAAAAACTTTTTGACGAAACAAAGGTAACCCACATTATACATCTGCAAGAAACAACCATGAGAGCGAGGTCTATAATATCATTATATAGGGTGCCTCATAACCCGATGTCAACCCGCCAAGGGCTGATATAGTAGCTAAAAAGCTATCGATTTAACCCCTATGTATAACCCAAAAAGCATCTAACGCTGAACACGCCTCTCCCAATCGTAATAAAATAAGTAAAGGGTTTTTATTTATATATATTTTCCTTTATGCTACCAAGCCTTCAGCAATAGCCAGATGTGTAAAGATCTTATCATTCGAAAGCACACTGGAATATTGGGTAAGATGGAGGCTGGCGTAAGATTTTCTATAGTTTTATTTTACCATAATTTTCCATACTATCCCTATTTCGCTCTCGGTAGTGAAAAAGTATCCACTATTGACATATTTTTTTCTATATATTGTACCAGGTTATCAGCAACAACAAGCAGTGCGACCACGTCATCATCCGAAGGCAGAGGGCGGCGTGATGCTAGTCCAGAACCGGACAGGCGAGAGTTGCGCCTTCCGGACCTCGACCGACCTCTGCCTGTCTACGACATACAATACGGGGTGAGAAAATCTATAAATACGAGTATGCAGATAAGCTAATGTATCATAGAGGGAAACAAAAACGACCTATATGTTAAACATTTTTATTTTAAATTGTGTGTGCAATGATAAATGACAATCACCTTGCTGCAGTGGTAGTGAAATACAAAATCTTTGATACGGACATAGTTTATACGATACACAATCTCTCGTGATGAGAAAATACATAAAAACTAAAGCCTGTATAGAAGTGTATAAAGGTACGTATAGCATGACTCAAATACATAATAATAATGAAAAGAAAATGTAAATTTCTCTAATTGCGTCACGTTTATGAAGGCCTTTTAATTCCATTCATTTGCCGCCCTTTTGCTCATAATGACAACATAATTAAAATGAGCCAGTGTAGCTTGAAAGAATTAGAAAAATATAAGGTCGCATGGTCAATGACGACAATAATTCTGTTTTGAGAAAACCAATCGTGCTAGCGCAATCTGGTGTCCATTGATTACGGCAATTAGCAGCGTCCGTCCCTTTTAGTTTTCATTTGGGGTAATAGGAACCTGGGTCGGGTCTGTATGACGAGCCAGCGTTATCACGACCTTGCACACGCAAAACTGCTATCCTACCCTAATAGCTAATGAAAGTAATCACCCTTACCTTTCCCGTTTCCATAATAATATGTGGATAGATTTACTTGATGAGTTTTCGCTTTAGTAAATCTGGTCGTTTCAGTCCCTACCTCTTCCATTAAGTAGCCCGACGTTATGGACGTCGTTAAATGCGTAATAGAGTCAATGATCTATTATTAATCTCGACAGTATTATTATTTTAGTGTAGCCATTAATAAGCCTTTTTGTTCACGCTTCATAGGATGATGGATCGTTGGTAAGTATACATAATTGCTGCACGGGGAGGTTATTTCTGTGGGTCAATTAATAACGTTTAAGCTATAAATATGTCGCCCTAGATGTCAGGTTATAGACCTTGTACTGTTTTAATAGGAGCGATTAGATACAATTACAGTAGAGTACCGTGCGATCAGAATAATATATTCAGTAAGCAGTGTAAGTGCCCTGCTTTAACTTTGTGCGCGGGATTAAAGTAAAAAAACTAAGCTAAAATTGTGATGATGATGAAAGTGATATTGTAAATTTGAAAACTGCAATTTTTTCGGAAATCCACGAATGAAACTCGGATTTTAAAAGTAAAAATAAGCATACATTATTTGGATATGTGAGCAAGCTAAGCCTTGATGATGATAATTTGATATTGATTATTGATAACGCGTGTCTCAGGTTCGATCTCCTGTAATTATAAATATTTGTGTGATAGGAATTAATTATTAATTTGACTTGTTGGTAATTCTTTAGCTCTGCCTACCCCACTCTGGGAATGTGCTGGCAATGTGTGATAGGACCGAATCGCATATTGTCTATAGAAAATAGTTACTTTGCATGAAGATGCGTACGCAATTCTTCTTTCGGATGCGTAGGCACTTCATACAGAAAAGCCATTTTCTATAGACTAAATATGAATCGATGTGATTCCACCCTATATTACAACAGAGTCATATTTTCTCTGTAAAGTAGTAAAATATAAGTATGTTTACGTCTGACTATACTCCAACGTATAAGCCTAGCAGAACTAAAGTTGGGCTTATTTGTTTCATCATCATTATCAGACTTCCACCATCATCGATATTGCACCTTGTACTTTTATCTAAGAGTCAACTGGGACGATATTCATATGATTATATGGGATTAAATTTTCTGGAAATTTTGTATAAAAGTTCATTGCATTCGATGATTTGTTAAATTCTTTACTTAACCTGTTGTTGTGTGTATAATAAACCATATTGCTTTCTTTTTGATGATAATCAAATTAAGATTGAATATGAGCATGATCGGTCACCGCGTTAACGAGTTAGGGGGTAATCGTTAGGGTCTTTCAAGGCTGGTTATATATCCATTATGTTTTATCGTATTCTAGGAGTTTGACATCGTGATGACGAAAGTGAACGGCTCCCTGGGCTTCACGCTGCGCAAGGAAGATCACAGTGCGCTGGGGCACTACGTCAGGGCGCTGGTGAGGGAGCCAGCCCTGAGCGACGGCAGGATACAGCCAGGAGACAGGATCGTGGCTGTATGTACCTTATTATTACTTGCCCACTTAATTTAATAAATGTATAAATGTGACGGCGAGTATGGTTTTAATGTGATTTTGAGAGCAAGTTCGACTTACTTTTGATCTTGTTCATTCTGACGTAACAGAGGGCACCGGGCCTCTACTTCAAAATCCTAGTTTGAACGTTACGCTTGCTCCGTCTCTTTCCCTCGACTTTGGTACGATTAGCGAGTGAAAGTAACGGAGTATCGAAGTAGGGTCCTGGAGGTGCGTCGCCGTTTTTGACACATTCGATTTGAGAGTTCGTCTGAGAGACTGGCACGTGAAGCATGATACGTCGTGCACGTAATAGTTTTTCATCTGGCTCTGGGTCCACGTATTTTACGGAACGTCTGAATGAGCAGTAATTATATTTTGATGACGCGAATTTGTAAACATCTAGAAAAGTCATTTGGTTTTCTCCATCTATCTATGTATAAGTACTCTTATTTAAGAGTTCTTAAAATCTTTTTTACTAAAAAAACGTTTTTCTTATGATTAATAACACAGATTGATGTCAATAAATTTTAACCTGAACACCTATTACGTATAATTGGGTTTAATAAGTATTTTATGACATACGTGCAATGTATACCAAATTGGAACAATTTGATTCACAAATACTGCTTAAAATTCGTGATATTTCTTGACTAAAACTAACTAAATATATCATTACCAAAACATGAGTGTAAGTTAACACTTGCGTGCAAATGAGTCGTTGTCATGGTAGATTCACAATAAATAAAAAAACAGAACTTGTTATTCTTATCGCAAGTTACTAGTTAATTAACGATCCCCGTGTACCTATTTGCTATTTTGTGAATAAAATTCGTTGTAGCCTTAATAGGTGGCTACCGCTGTGATTAATGGTACCTACCTCCGCTCGGCCTTTCATTCCTCCTTATTACTCTGTAAAGGTTCTTTTGTCATACTCTCATCGAATATCGGTGTGCTCGGAATTTGCAAAAGCCTGGTATTTTTCTTTGTTCAACTCGATACGCGCTCATGTTAAAACAAACAGGGGTCCGAGCCCCCGCAATACACGTATGTCAACAGTAGCAATACTTCAACAGTTGAATGTGCGCGCTTAAGTGCTGTCTATATGAAATTTGTCGTTTGCTCAGGATTTCGGTAGATGTGTGATCTAAAGTTTCGAGTTGAGTAATGGTTTACCTAGATTCATTTGTCGTTTTGATGTCATCTATGGTTTTAAGTGTACGAACTTTGATGAAGAAAACGGCTAAGTTTGATTTTAGCAGCTGGGAAACCTAATGGTACTGATAAACTTGTTTGAATGATCGACGCAATGTGCATAACGATTGATTGTTTAGTTCAAAGAACCAATCGGTTAAGTACGGTTAAGTACCATCATAAAATTTACACTCATATTTTTGTAACAAAATTGACTAGTATGACTTGACTACATCTAATAATTTAACATCGAAATGAAATATAGTTTTTGTAAAAAAACAATATACACAGCGATTGTCCGATTAGTCTTAGAAATTAAAATATACAAAGACTCCTCAGGTCACTGGTATAAACAAAATATTTCCCCTCAAAACAACTTCGCTTAAACTTCTGCGTATTCACAAGCCTGTCAACTTAACCAATATTTGTACGACAGGTGAACGACACGGCGATGTCAAACATGTCCCACGCGGAGGCGGTGGCGTTTCTCCGCGCCTGTGGCTCGGAGGTGCGCCTGCGGCTGTACCGCGATCACGCCGCGACGCCTTTGTCGCCAATGTCGCCGAAGGAAGAGCCCACGGACTCTGATGGTCCTGCGAGGCCTAAACCCCCTTTAAGGCGAGTATTTTTTTTGAGTAAGCGGTTTTGGGTCAAAGACTTTTTATACACTCCAATAATCTGATTCAAGATCAATGGATAGCCAGTCGCTACTGTCTGGAACTTATACTGTTATAATACGACCTCTGACTCAATATGGGTGTTATGTGTTCGATGTATGTGCCCGTCCGTCGGCCTGTCACCGCGAACACGTAAACGTGTACGCGTGAACGGTAAAACAAATGCGATTTTAATTGAATGTATTTCAGAGATGATTTCAGCCATGTTTTATAAAACTGTATGTTATAACATTTCGTTACTACTGTAGAAGAAACTCGTATCTGATGTTCCGAGATGTACGATTGTAAACTTAATTCCTTTCTAGTTTAGGTATAAAATCGTACTTTACGAAATATGAGAAACGATGATTTTTCAAAGCAATGACGATTTTCATCTTTATAATATTTCTGCAGGCCTGAAGCAGTGTCGATGCTGTGCGACTTAGCAGCCCGCCGGCTTACCCCTGACGCGGTGGATGGTTCCCGCTCCCCCTGCCTCTCCCCCCGCAAGTTCCGCAAACTCACGAAAGACAACAATCACTACGAACAGCCTATAGGTTAGTTATATTTGTCATATATATTGATACCTATTTATTAAATATGTAAAGATATCTAAAAGAAAACCAGAAGCACTGACATCTGCTTTCTGTTTATGCAATAAGTACTTCCCTTTCGAGATTAGAACCTTAAAAGGGTTCAAAACCTGCAATATACATCCTAGTGGAAAGCCTTCACAATCAAACAAATAGAATGAGATACCTGTATTTCCTCTAAATAATTATCCGGCCAATGCAACGCATTATACAATTATGAATTTATGACACTGTGATCTACTCAACTTCAAAACTAGACATTGCTATCTAATAGTTTACCTAGACAGTTACCCACCATTGTTACTTCTTGAATTACGAACACACATTTCGCAGAAGGTTTTATTTCACCGAATTTTCATTTTGTCGAAAGCTATTTTCGGCTCTCGTATTGTTACGTTCAGGAAATTCTGTTGATTCAGTTTGGATAGGTTAGACCTGCAACTATCGCAAAATTGAAACTCGTGCAGTGGGAACTGGAAATAACTTTATTTAGATCAATTGAAATTTCTACGAAACAAGTGTCAATGTGGACAAAGGTTTCCTAGTGTGACTTTTAAGTAAATATGCGTCATGACTTGATAGCTCACGACTCACTTTTTCTCAGTTTGCACTGTGGGAAGGGAACTTGAGATGCAGTTCTATGGAACACGGCAAGCATTGCACCACTAACAAACACAAAATAGCTTTATGTTAAATTTTGAAACAATTTTAGTAAGAGCTAGTAAGTATGGAAAGCTACAGAAAGTATATAATATATTTTTAATTCTAAATATATTTAAATGGCTTAATTATATGCCCATAAATTCCAAAACAAAAGTGCTCCTTACCCCATGTACCCTAATCGTCTCATAAACATCAAGTTTGGTTTTCCATACGGTTTTGTCGAACGGGGTAAAATCGACAAATAACTGGTTTAATTAAGTTAACATTCGCGTGTGTATTGGTACAAGCTTCATAATAAGCGAAACGAATAATGGAATAAAATCACAGCAACAGTAATCTTATCTCGGTCTCTGCCTACCCCTCTGGGAAACAGGCGTGATTTAATGTATGTATGTATGCCTTAATTAGGTCTTCGGTCGATCTATTTTTTGTTTTCTATAATGTCTATGTTTAGAAATTACAATCATGAATCAGAGCAAATAAAAAATGTTAAGGCAAATTAAGATACATTAACTTGTGACAAGAAACGTACCATAACGAACAAATTACGAGTATTTCATAAAATGTACCGCATCCACTATATTATTTGTAGTTTAATTTGTCCTGTCTAATTACCGACCATATTCGGTTGATAAGCTGCATTCTGCCAGTACATGGCTATTTTATGAGCAGGGCCGGATTATCCATAACGCGGGTTAAATAGGCAACTGCCTAGAGGCCCCGCATTGGCTTGGGCACCGGAAAAAAAAGTGTTATATGGAGCCCCCAGAATTGCATTGCCTACGGGCCCCTGACATGGCTAATCCGGCCCTTTGTATGAGGTCTCCAGTTTACATGGCATTTGCTGTAACTAACTGTTATAAGCTTACTTAATTCAGTTGCTAATGCCGTAATAGTACCGCATAATAACCTGCATAATTCCTTTTACATTCTTAGCTTCTTTAGAGTTTAAATAACAGCCGGAACACGGTCAGTGAAGTGGAAAGAAGTCGGTTCTCAAAGGAATCTGTGGTGTGAAGTGTTTTATAATATGTTTCCGAACAGAATGACATGCGTTATATTATATGCATTGTGAGAATGAGGTATTTCCTCAGTCGCAGGCCGGGAATAACTTACATTCGCATTTTAAACGACGGATTTCTAGTAAAAGGTAAATTGTTAGGAATAATAGTAAATATCTTATAAATTAAATATTATTTACGTGGTAAAAAATACAAACGCGACGAATTGAGAACCTTCTCATTTTTGTTTGGTTTTTGTTTGAAGTCTGCTAAAAATATGACGGCTTGACGGAGTATTGGAGTTTATTGGTTACAAATATTCAAAAATACAAATCTTTTCTCGTTATAAAACATACACACATACATACCTTCGCGCCTGCATTCCCAGAGTGGGCTCGGCAGAGCTACAAAATTACCTACAACTTCAAAAAGTTTTTGGTAATTCAGTAACTCTTCATAATATTATTGTAGAAATAAGTCCATGGATATCACACGCGAGGACAAAGTTTGGCGAAAGAGTATTTACTCCGGTGGAATAAACAGAAGCACATATAGGGTTAGCTCCACGTGCTTCTGTCAAGTCCTGAGGAATGCTTTATCTATATCCACAGCGCTGTCATGCTATTACATCCTTATCATATTGTTGACGTGATGGCAGCTCTTATGAATTCACTTAAGAGTAAAATCCACTACAACGTCAACGATAGGATTACGAAATAGAAGCAATATATGGTAAAAGTAATTGGAATAGAACCCTTGGCATAGACAAAGTTTTATGAAGGTAGTGTGAACCGTGTTTTATGCGTGATTACTATAAGCTACCTACGCGGTAGTAACGCAAGCTCGTTTCTGTAATAAAACTAACTTTGTACGTTCACGAACACCCACCATTTACGTGAGGTCACGACATTGGATTAACTAGAAGCTGGTACTATAACTACTTTATAGTAAATTTTTATATAAATTCCTAACATGAATTTCATGTAAGAACGCGAACGGCGTAATTCTATATGAAAGCAGACGATGTTAAACTATTGAGTGGCAATCTCAAGAGGCCTGACGTTGGTTTAATAGTCAACATTCACTAAGGGCTAGGTTTTCTGTTTTCAAAACCAAATAAACTCGATTTAACGTCAATGTTTTATACAGGGTGTACAATCCAAATGGGTCAGTATGGTGAAGTCGGAAACTATGAGAGATAGCGAGATCTGTTCTTAGGAACCATGACGTCGATTTTAGATTTAATAATAATTACATTCAAACTTTTTTATTAACTCTCATACATAACCGGGAATCCCATCACGGCATTCCATCTTACTCCTCGGGGTAGGCAACGCATTTGCGGTCTCATGATTTCAGTCTTAAGATTGTAGTCTTGAGAAGACAAATGTCTGAACCACAGATTCCACTTCAAGTCCTGTACTAATCGTATTTCATAACACAAGATACTTCAAAAGTGGTAAACTTCAGAAACATCACAGCGTAATATAAAGTCTGTCTAACTTTGTGTTTTGAAATCTACTACAAAACCGGTGATTTTATTTACCATAATTAGCCAAGCTTAGCTACACCTAGAAATTAAGAAAACACAGTTGTGCCACTTAGTATTTATACTACACACACTGGTTTTTTACACATAGTAGCGGCTTTTACACATGCACTAAGCGCTAGGTGTTTCACCCAGATGTGCCAATACCAACCGAAGTAGAGTCTCACACGCAGTCCACTCCGGAGCGCCGGCGGTCGCACACCGTAGTTCTGGCCAGCCCAACCGCTCCGCAGACTTGTAGAAAACAAAAACTAAGCCTGGCAGGTGAGCTGACTCAATCTGCTTGGCACGATCGTACACTGAATTCCACGATTACCCATTTTATCCCTGATTTTGCCGCTAAATTTAAAGTAAGAAGGCTTCATCCAACCGTGACTGTGGTTTTGAAAAAAAATAGTCAGCAGAGAGAAGCTAAGTTTACTAGTATGTTCAAAATTTTATCGCATGTAGACTGAGAATAAGAAGATGAACCTTCTATTCTTGGATTAATTGAACTAGGAATGCCTTTGGCATTATGTGGTGATGAAACTTGTGGTAAGCTAACGTGGAATTCAGTGAAAACAGTTGTTATCCTCATTGCTTGAACACTATCCGAATCAGTATAAAGACGAACTGACGGATTCAAACCGTAGTAAACGACTACGTGTGCACTAACTGTCTGTCCTCACCCTGGCGAACCTATCATCTTATACTTCACTCCCTGTTACACATTGTATATTTACTTGTCTATGAATACTTGAACATAAGGGAACATAAGGAGTATGCTACGAGGGGTGATCCATAAGTTTTGAGAATCAGTATGAACCATGCACATAATGATATTTTTTTAATGTGGAATATACCATGGCACTAATCAAACTTAAATTAGAGAAAAAAAAAACTATATTGTTCATTTGTTTTTCTGTGATAGCTAAACAAAAAACATCTGTATGAATAATTTTACAAGACGGTAAAAGAAAAAGAGTTAGTCTTGTAATAATTTGGAGCGGTGTGGAGAAAATTCTGGTACACTAATAAAAAATATTGTTTTTGAAAATGAAACCTTGATTTATCATTATGATTTAAACGATAAATAAGTTATCATTGCAGTGGATTTTTTATCTCCAGCTCTGTCACCAAAATTTAGGGTGGTTTTTTCGGCCTCGCCCAGGATTATTGAGGCCTACAAATAAATACTTTGACATTCGTTTTTAGCAATTGTGTTTTAATAATCTAGGAGAGTTATATAACATTATTCTATCATAGTTATGGGAAAATATTAAAAATAAGCTCAAGAATAAAAAATACGAATTTGCGGCAGGAAATGTGCTTCAGAGCCTTCTAATTGACAAGGGTGCTGCTCATCTACTAAAGATCAGAACTGAGAACCGCTCTCCCCGTTATTAAGCCCTAACTTCGACTACTACTTCTCATTCACTAATGTTAAAAAACTACTACATAAAAATCACGAGCTGATGATGACTTAGTGAACGTACAAAATATGACCATTTTGACCTCCTAAAGTAAAATATTTTTTTTAGTGGTAAAATAAAACAATTGAATGACGTTAACAAGTGTTTGCAAATATAGAAAGTGTGCTTATTTCAATTAAAATATAACGATTGACATATCTCCCATTTTTAATACCGATTATCAAAACTTATGGATCACCCCTCGTACAAGGTGATTCCTAAAAAAAATATTTTTGACATACGTGTGTAAAATCATTTTCGGCCTTCAGTAAAAGAGATTACTGTTATTTTTTCAAACTTCAGAGCATATGTAAAGATAGTAGGGAAATACTATTATTTTATTTATTTATTGCTTTTTTTTACAAAAGAATCTTAATTCTAAGTACAACCGTGTTAGGGTATTGCAACGGGTAACTTAAATATCGTAACATTTCTCTCTTATAAAATAACTAATCAAGTAAATTAGGGCAGTAACTAACACAAAATAAGGTCTATGTATCTATAGTTTTTAACATTTATAACAGGATAGTCATTTAAATGTAATTTTTTAATGAAAAATAAATAATGCCCTCAAATTTCATGTTATTAAAAAAATTACCTTTTAGATTATTCTTTTATTCTCCTGTACACTGATAGTGAAAAGCGAAACATTCCCATATACCTACATAAACACAACGTACCAATAGTACTTAATCATTAGCACTCTATGTTTTATGAATGATGTTTTACTACCACTATCATCGCTATAAACTTCCTTTACGACGTTTATCTTTAATGACCTTTTTTAGTGCCAAATTCTTACCAAGCTTTCTCTACGTTCATGTTTTATCGCTATTTCATTACTTTGCACTTACTTTGCACCTGTCACCTTAGATGTAAGCACCAGTTATATCAATTATATGTTGATTATTTTCAGAAGTTAAGTGTCCGGAATAAAAATTTATGGAGGTTCTTTCAGATGTGTACGGTTTTTTTTTCATTTCTTTTTTGGGATATTACCTAAGTACGTATCCAGTATACACCCAGTGTTTATTAGCAGCGATTTTTTTCTTCTTTTTAACGTTAAATTAAATAAATAAGTATCAATCCTTTTTTTGGATGTAGGACACAGCGAAATCGCAAAGCACCACAATACCATAAAAATAACTTTAAGAATCAAAAAATACCATTTAAAAAAAATATAAATTTTATTCTGTTGATGTTTTTTAAGCATGGTGTTTTTTGATAACCGAGATCACCTCTAATGGCAATTTTGGCCAATATGTTTTTCTTGCTAGCAACATTTCAAATCAAACCTAATCTTTTTTATTTATGAACCATGTAAAGTAAAACAACATGATACCCATTGAAATGGATCGTTGGCATAATGGCATGGCATAACATTTGATCGCGTATAATTTCATTAAGCTCCTATAAAAGAAGATAGCGCGTGTAAATAACTTTAAAAGCCAATGTCTGACGTCTTATTACCGCAGTTTTGGCACAAGACGTTTACAAGTAATCTGATTTTAACCTTAATACAAAAGCTACATGACTAAGGCAACATAAACTCTTTACATGTGTAACTAAAAGTATTAGTGAATATATATTGACGATGTATTGTTCTAATTCCAGTTCCTCCGCACGGCTACGAGCTAAACAACTTAGATAATAATGCCCTAGACTCTCGCAACATATACCAGGATGACATGAGCCGGCAGAGATACGAACCTCCATTCCCATTGGACTCCGACGAACCAGTGTCTATGCCGGCCGAACTATCCAGTGATGAAGCGAGGTTCAAGCACTCGAGTCCTATGTACCAGAGTGCTGTGCTTGTTACGTCTGATGGAGACCATAAGGATGACAGTAAGTTATCTAAAACCGTATTCGTATTTAATAAGTTCCAGTCACTTCTGTGACCTAAACCTTTCATATTAGAGATATGTCAGTGCTATAGCGCTGTTCTGTTTTCTGCCTGATATTTGACAGGTTTTAAATATAAAGGGTTATTGGTAAGTCAAACTTTTACTTTTTGGTGTCGCATTCTTAAACGTGTAAAGATAATTCTACTTTTAATATTGCAGAAGAACAGCAATTTTACCGTATACAAAACTTTACTTTTTTTTCTTATTGTAAATGTTTGAAGATGTTTTAGTAACTTTTTAAGGAAAAAACTAATTTTAAATTATCTTAGAAATGGTTCACTTTTATTCCATATGGTATTATGGGACCAAAATGATTGCAAATGACCTCTCCCATAACCCCTAGAGGGGAACAGGTCAATAACCCTGTATACATTATACGATTCTTGTCTTGATAAATGATAATGGTTCAGTTACGCCAGTTTTGTCGGTGAAGTAAGCCTTTTATACGTTACTAGCTTCTGAGCGCAACTCCGTCCGCGTTTATCGCTATTCCTTCGGGAACTGTCTAATTTTCCGGGATAAAAAGTAGCACATGTGCTATTCTATAAAATATCCCTTTCTCTGTGCTTAATTTCATCTAGACCCTTCCAGTCATTCCGGTTTGATTGAGTAACAAACATCGAAACTTTCGCATTTATAATATTATTAAGAAGAACTTTGTTTATGTAGTGTTCTAAAAGTAAGGTTTATAATGCTCCCAACTCCCTAATAGCGTTCGGCTGGCCATCGCTCTCACGCCGAACTCCCAACAACAATATATGGTCACTCTTGTCGTGTTTCATAGAAAAACGAAGATTGGTGACTATCTGTAAATCTTAATTTATAAAAGTCAAACTCATCAAACCTTACAAGAATAGAGTTTAACATTTTCAGAATGAGCTGAATTAGCCCCAATAATGACATAAGCCAGTATGGAAACATGGTTACCTGCAAACTCGCCCTAGCCGCAGACATTTGTGGTTCAGCCATTTGACTGGCTAGTTAATGAGCTACCTGTTCGAAATGGTTTTTGGTCAGTTTTAATCCATTTGAATATATCATTAAAATAATCAATCGTAGTGTTTTTTTCCCTATGGTATATATGGTAATAAGTATAACCCTTAGCAACGTATTTGCACTGCAATGCACTTTTAAATACACAGGGCAAGGCGTAAGGAATGGTTAAGAGAATTGTGAAACTGAAATTATCCAATCAATTTTTGAATATACTAGGTCAGGACGTTTCCTTTCCAATTAAGTGTTTCTAGGATAGAAACAATTTAAAAAAAAAACGGGTACGTACGAACCTAGTTTTTCATATTAAATACACCATATTGAAAATCGTGGAAATCGGACTTGATTCAGGGAGTGAAAAATGTTATCATACATACATACATACATAAACTCACGCCTTCATTCCCAGAGTGGGGTAGGCAGAGCTACAGAATTACCAACAACTCTAAAAATATTATATTATATTAATTTATATTATGTTATCATCTGGAACTAAATTTGTATGGATTTTTTTGACAGATACCTATGAGATTTGGATCGCAATATTTTTAAATATAGGAACCTTCCGTGCCGCGTACACTCTCTGTGCCCTTACTTAACTCCAAAAAAAACAAACTGTAAAACAGCAGTACTACATAACTAACATGAAATACGTTTCCTTATTTCAAAGGCAACGGCTTAAAGAAATGGAAGGCAGTGGCGTTGTCACCAGACAGTGAACGGAAGGCCAGGCTTGCAGCGGCCCCGGCCAAACCAAAGGCTTACGAACCCGTCCAAAAGGAGAACATCAAACCAGAACCTGCAAAACAAGACACAAATTTAGAACCCACGGTAAGATTGTTATAACCTTATCTTTATTATAAACAATATTCAGGGAATTAGGATACAAGTTGAATTTTATTTCTAACTGATCATGACTGCGCTGGCCTAGTTGGTAGTGACCCTACCTACGAAGCTAGCGGCCCTGGGATCAAATCCCGGTAAGGGCAGATATTTGTGTGATGAGCGCGAATATTTGTTCCTGAGTCATGGATGTTTACTATGTATTTAAGTATATATTTCTCTATATAAGTATTTATATCGTTGTCTAGTACCCATAGTACAAGCCTAGAGCTTAATTTGGGACTAGGTCAATTGGTGTGACATTGTCCCCTAATATTTATTTATTTATTTATGTTTTATGTTTTATTATTGTAACGACGTAAATGCAGCGCTTGTGGAACTCTTAAATCTTACTAAATGATTTAGACAACATACAATACAAAACCCTTTATAGTACAAAATACACCAAGGAACAGATATACAAGAAAATAAAATAAAGATTACATACAACATATACATAAGCATAACATAATTATTTTATTGTTTTCAATCCACGACTGGCGCCTTCCCACTTAAAATCTTAAATTGAAGTTGTTCGGCTGCATCAATGTACAATTACAACACGGGATTGTTGAGACACTTGCCACTACTCAGATTTCGGCAGTGTAATGCAAATCGGGTTTAGTCGGTTATACTCCTGTACCCAGTATGTATAACTCTGCTAAATTATGAAGAGTAGCAAGTGGCTAAACATTCCCATGTTGTGAGTGTACGTAGAAATTTATAACCCGCACTATTACGTGAATTGAAAACATGATTTACTTTGCATCGGGTGTGCTAAGTATTCCAAACTTCAGCACAGTTCACAAAGTTAACTTGCTTTAAATTGACTTATAACAATTAAAAAGAACAAATTTAAAACTTTCTACTCTCTAATTACGAGTAAATGAACAGACATGCACATGATTTGTGGCACGAATAGAATTGTTCTAGCGACTTCCGAACGATATTAATGTATCGATAAATTGTACTTTCTGATGACAGTTATTACTATGAGATAACGTATAATATGAACATGCAACTTGCATACCCATTACACAGGTTTTGTGTAAGAAACACGATAATAATAAAACATTATTTAGAAAAACTATTACAAAAACTTTTAAAACATACTTTTTGTTTATTTAAATTTCAAAATCCCTAAATTGTATGCCTATGAATTACTTATCTTACATAACCTAAACCTACCATTTTATAACAAAACCCGACTATTTATAAATATCATGTTTTGCGAATATCGTGTTTTGCTAGTATGATGTTATGCGTGTATGATGTTTTGCGAGTATGATATTATGCGTTTATGATGTTTTGCTGTTATGATCTTTTGTGAATGTGATATTCACATATGCACAAATATCTCCCCCCTATGTACTATGAAATGTCACTCTGAAATAAGTACTTGAAACGGTTGTCGATAAATTTAATATCGGAAGGAAAGTCTCTAGTCAATTGACGTTTTTGCCACAAAACTTGCTGTCTTAAACGGCCCAACCGATAGTTCTGTAACCTAGCTAAACACCTTTCTGATTAAACGAGCTTTATTTTCAAATAAAACACGTCCGAACCGGTCTATCGGTTCAGGAGCTACGAAGCTACGGACACACAGATCGGTCGGCCCGGAGCCTTTCTGTGGCATCACAAAACGAAAAGCCTATTCCCTGCTAAGCGAGCTATACAGATATAAAGCGACCGAGCTGTGGAAATCCACAAAAGGACAAAACCACTCGAAGTCACTTATTAAAGGGTTCAGAAGCAAGCTCTCCAAAGAGATTCTACAACTCAAAAGAGAAAAGACTTGCGCAGTGACTAGGATCCTACTGGCCACTGCAAACTGAACAGACATTTGTTTTTAATGGGAATGAAACAAGACGCGACATGCAGGTTCTGTCAGGAAACAAAAGAAACAGCAATGCACATCCTCTGTTCGTGCGGACCACTAAAGGACGCCGACCTGTTTGCTGATCGCTTTACTCAATTATGCCGTATTGCTAAGCAGTTTCTTGACATTTATAATTAATTATTATGTATTATTTTAGTATATTTATTACATTCCATAATTTCGAATGTTCTCAGTTTGATGACTTTTCTTGTTGGCATGTATTTTTTCTGTTCATATTATATTTAATAACTTATCGTGTAAGTGATTTGGTGTGATTTTATGCTGTAAACTTACATTGTAATTAAATGAATAAATAAATAAATAAATAATGCGCAACCGAAGTATCCATCTAGGGCGACATATCATTGACCCACAAGAGATACAACTACTCACTACCCAAAGCATCTGGAAATTCTTAGACGAAACGGGCCTGTGTAGTGAACTCTAAAACAAAGGGCTGCCACAAAAGATCAGCAATGGTCGAAGTGGTTCACAAGGCCCATCTCAACCCCCCCAATAATAATATCGATAAATTTAATATCGGAAGGAAAGTCTCTAGTTAATTGACGTTTTTGCCACAAAAATTGCTGTCTTAAACGGCCCAACCGATAGTTCTGTAACCTAGCTAAGAACCTTTCTGATTAAACAAGCTTTATTTTCAAATAAAACACGTCCGAACCGGTCTACCGGTTCAGGAGCTACGAAGCTACGGACACACAGATACCACTGATACACCTCTTAAACATATAACGCTCCTTTACGTTAACCTACTCCTACGGCAAGAAACATTAGTGGTCATGTTCGCTTGATAAGCTGCACTCTACCGGTAACTACATGGATATTGTACCCCGATTACACTAGCTAGTTTTGGGAATTGGGGATACATGAGTTGATTCCTTACCTTTTTGGGGGCAGATTGTTACAGTGGAGCTGAACCGAGGTTGGAACAGCCGGCTCGGCTTCAGTGTGCAGAGCCACCCGGACTCCGGACAGAGCTACATCTCGGCCGTGTATAACGACAGTGTGGCGGCCAGGGACGGACGGCTGCAACGAGGAGACGTCATCTTACAGGTATGACGTTTTCGCTTGATCTTGAGTAAGAGACAAGTCAAAATAGGGACTTGACTGAAGTGCGTAGAGCTAACCCCATGAGATAATGTTTAGTTCACAAGAGTAAACACTTTGTCCTCGCGTGTGATATCCAGGGTCATGTTTCTAGTTTCAAGTTTCTAGTCTATGGCGATTGTCTAAAATTCGACAATAGCGAAATACACCTTGTTTTAACAAGGAGTTAACGCCATTCATTAAGAAAGAAAAAGTGAAGTTAATGTCACGTTATTTCGCATACTTCTTGAGTAGTGATGGGCGATTTCTGAAACAACAAAACTTCTGAAAGTTACATAATTAGATGGAAATGATTCACCGGGTTAGAATAGTGCCACTCCATATCTTCTCGTGGATGTCGTAAGAGGCGACTAAGGGAAAACAATAAAGGCTTCTAGAACTCTTAGGCGATGGGCTTGCAACCTGTCACTAATACACTGGTAAACATCTTAGCCTAATTTGTGCAAAACGTGGTTACAGAATTATCAAAAACTTATTTAAGACTGCTTGGTAATTCTGTAGCTCTGCCTACCCCACTCTGGGAATGAAGGCGTGAGTTTATGTATGTATGTAATGATTCTGACACAAGTAAATTTCATTTAAATTTCATGAAAGTTTCCGTTACTTACGTTGCATTACAAAACTTAAGTAATTTTCAGATATAAAACGATTTCACTTTGGTAAATTTCAGAATAATACATGAAATTTTAGGTGAAAGTTTAATTTATGAAACTTTCAGAATATTGCAGAAATTTAAGTGAAATAAATAAAATAAATAAATAAATAAATATCAGGGGACAATCTCACACCAATTGACCTAGTCCCAAACTAAGCTCTAGGCTTGTACTAGTTTCACTTTTGAACTTACAAGCCGCCCATTACTTAGTCTGGAGACGAGCGTTGAACTTAAGATCGGTTTATTAATAGGACCCTAAGATAGAACTAATATTTTTCATTGGAGATACTAAGCTAGGTCTCGGAAACTCTTTTCCGGTTAGTTATTTTGTAATTCTTTACAATATTCGTTTAAAATGAAGGACTAGAACCTAACGATTTTTTAATATTATAAATTCTGCTAACAGTTCCGGTATCGATATACTTATGATATATTTATAATTCAATCTTGCAGGTAAACGACGAGAACGTGACGTCAATGAAGACACCCGAAGTAATAGATCTGCTCAGGTTGCTTCGGGGATCCATCTGCATCACAGTGCTGCGCCCTCCGCAGTAAATCTCGAGAATGGATATATTCCAAAGAACATTATTGGTATCTCTACAACACTATACGCGACAAAATTGGGTATAAGTAGGAACCCACCGCCTACAGGCATCATAAAAGGAACGTTACCTACGAACTCGTTCTAATGTCACATAAAAATACTATGAGCCAAAACGGCGTAAGTATTTAAGATTAAGTTGGCTTACTCAATATAAATATAACTACCACGTGACATATCGCCAACTTCACCTGAGTCTGTTTGTCCAATATAAACACTTTGAACTCTATTGTAAGATAAAATAAAATTTGTTTTGTGGTAGCTAGGAATTTGGTGAGCAATGGCTCTAAAATCTGTTTAAAGTTCCTAAACAGTGGCTATAGACTACTTCCACTTCATCTGATGAAACTATAAATAGTTAAAAGATACCTAATACATTATTATTGTTAATTAGTTACCTTAAAATATACATAGTTTAACTTGCGGAATTGATCTCTTTAGGATTCTCAATTTTTATTAAAGATTTACTAGATTGATATTATAAAATATGAAGTTATTGCAATGAAATTCTTTTTACTACCCGACCAAATCTGCGCAACGAACTCGACAATTTTAAAATTACTTTTGTTTTATAAGTACAACACTTCTCTACCACTCCAAGTGTCGCCATAAGTTGATGTACCGTTGGTGTACACAAAAATGTACAAAGTGCATTCCACAAGTTGATGTACATAATGTAAAATAAATACGTTTCTTGTTAGTCAGGATACACTGTAGTGTAATGTAGCATCACAAAACGTTATATCGCGCCTATAGGGCTAGCAAGTGCAAAAAATACAGTAGGAATCCTATTAAGCCGGATACTCACTAGCAAGCTGTATTTAATTGTTATATTTTAATACTTATATTTACGACCATTTAGACTTCAGTTATATCCATGATGAAAGGGGTATGGGGGGTTATTATGACCTAACTATGCAGTTCATTTTACGGCGAGCTTAAAGGACAGAGCTTTATCAATTATATAGCTCTGTCCTTTTCTCTCAGCGTAAACTGAACTCCAATATTACGTCATAATAACTAACGCCCCAGGCTCGCGAGCCGCGTACACGTCACGATTTTACGCGCGTGCAACAGTAATAGTTACAGCTCGCTAGTGAGTATCTGGCTTTATATTGTTCGTTTTCACTATCGTTTATCGAAATAATGCTTTAGCTTTTTAAATAGAATCGCTATTTGTGTATTACATTACTGTTTTCATCAAGCACAAGACGTATTTAATACTAGAATTGGTTTCGTATTAGCTTGGCAAAAAAAAATGACGCAGTAACAGTTTGAACTACATTATTTTCATAACAAGTTTCCTAATTTCTAATTTCTTCCAAATTTTATTTTGCCAAGTTATCGCCTTATCAACACCTGTACTACGTAGTTTCAAATAGATACTGAAAAATTCTAGTCATCTCTAAATTTTAATCGAAATCACGTCGTAGTCCGTATGAATAAGATAAAACTTAGACGTGTAGAAGATTTTCAAAAACTATAACTAGCCTATAACGATTATAAATAGAAAAATACTATTCACAGACACGTTAGTTAGTAGATACATACTTAAAAGATTTCTTATAAAAATGTTGTCAACTCAAAAGATTTTATCGACAAATCAACTCAAAAATCTATTTTAATATAATGATATTAGATTTAAGGTGAAAATGTAGGAAATTATCCTTACACATAACAAATACTGAACGAACGAAATAACTGATATTCTAAAAATATTGTGATGGATATGTGGTAATATTAAATACTGTATAAACTTCTAGCGTAGTGGTTCGTTGGCGTAAGCACATATAAGTATTATTGAATGGTTCTAGGTAATCGATCGTTAAGAAATATCCTAGGTGGCAGTGGCGTAAAAACCATATCAAATGAGTAAAGGAAATAATCTCTTAATATTTGTATATAGTAATTGTTTTAGTACAATAAAGTGTTTTGCAGTTTTTGTAGACCACCGATATCAAAACCTAGCAACTGAGAGACGTTTCGTTTATCTATTAAAATGTGGAAAACTTACAAATGAACCCGGTGATAGTAAAATGGTTTCTGCGCTGCTGACTCCTAGACCAAAAGTGAAGAAATTCTTCTATATAAAAGTGGTGCATTCGAAATATAATGGATATTTCACGTAGAAAGATACACGCTCTTTGAATGCAAAATAAAAATACTGCGTTTGACGCGGTCATAGACCTAGAATCTAGAATGTGTGGGGTTTCTCATCCCCCACCGGATGCCGAAATAGCACCTTGCTAAATCTCCTGGGGCAGTATCTTGAGCAATCCTGGTGTTCCACGTATTAGGTACTCAAGTGATTCATCCATTTTAACTTTTATTTTATACATTTTCGAATATGTGATTATTTTCATTTGTCAAATCATAGTTTGATAAGAAACAGCATTGTGGAAAGACACTCCTGCAAGTTATGAATTTATAAGGTTTCAATAGTGTGTATTTGATGTATTTCTCATGGAATGAATTGATCTAAGACGCCATTTTATTATTTTGCTCAATATATTATTGTTTAAATAAAATAAACATGAAAAAATTAAGATCATTATACCTGTATAAGGTGCATGTTTCTAGTCAATTTATTGGCTCTTTAATTTATTTTTACAAGTATTATTATTCGTTTTATATTATTCATTTATTTTGTCCTTTAGACACGTTGCACACAAGTACAGACATGTATGAAATCATGCTACATAAAGTTTTATATTAAAAAAAAAATGGTAACCATACTGTATTCTTTTAAAAAAACGGTTTGCATTAAACACCTAAACCATACAAATTGTCTCCGAAACCTCTGATTCAGCATTATTTATATTATTGTAAAAAATGTACCTATGCCTTAAAATATAGTCTCAGACATACCCGTAGTCTAAGGTATGTTCTGGGGCATGGATTTATTTTTATGAGATATGTCAGTCATAGAGGTGTAAAAGGAAGTTCGGTGTAACTAATTATTAATGGTCCTATGACATAAATAAAGAATAATAAATTATAATGTCTTTCATTTGAAAAAATATACATAAGTTTTACTACATAAATCTGACAAGACATAATATCGAATTTTCATAATTCCAAATGCAATTTTTTGATAGAAAAGTACTTTTTTGATATCGCATATAAATAAAACCTAACCTAACCTACGTATAGAAATAAAATTATGCATTAAACCTCAAATAGCTCCAGCATACCATAGCTTTTGGAATAATGAAAATTCGGATATAAAACAGAATGTTAAGGCGGTCTTTCTAATGTGACCTAAAGTTCTAAGGAGTTGTTATTCCATATATAAATACTAATTTATATTACTAATTTGATGCCAATACTTCTTCATAACCTCATTTTTACTTTCAAAATAAAGTTTACTAATGGCGTCCGGATGACGAACTGTTTGAAGTGTTTTTTTTAAATAGGGGTCTACGTACATTATCGTCGATGTTCTTATTTAGTAACGATTATTACTGGTTCACTCAACCTACCATAAGGCATAACTGACTTACTAATTACATAAGAAATCGCAAGCGTAACGATCTAACGGTCCCCAGTGGACAGTACTGTTGGCCCGTGACCATGACCATTGCTGACAACTGGTTTAACTGATAATTACCCAGGAGTGTTATAAATTGAGTTTGAGTTTAGAATAAAATAAAAAAGATTTGTTAGAAAATCCATTTTAGAGATTTTTTTGGCAAGTGTTCTTTTTTCAACTGCTTATCAAGACCAACCTACCGAGTCCAAACTCGCAGCGTCTAAGTTCTATACATCGGTGACACTGTACACCTTATCCTAAATAATCCTGAACGCACCCATATTGCATTGTCATCAGCTCGTCTTTAAAATTAAAGCCCATTCTAATAAAGTGAACTAAGGGGCTATTGTCTAACGCAATCGCAATCGGCTTTAAAGCTGAACAATTTTGAATTCGATTTTCGAAATGAAAACGATTGCAATTGCGAGTTCGTTAGACAACAACCACTCTGGTTCAAAATTGACTTATAAGCAAAGAGCGGAATTCTTCATAGCAAAAATCAAACTGTCAGAGGGATTGAGCTAGCTGTTTTATCGACTTATCGATAAATATTTGTCACTTAACGAAACAAAGTTAAAGTAATGAAATCAGGCTTTTGGATATACATACAAACAAATTAACGGTGTCCCTAATTAGCTGACCGCCACTGTATTTTAGTATAATAGTAAAAAATAAAACAAAAAACTTTTTTTTAAATTTTCTATATAAAACTTATCATTAAAAATTAAAAACAAAATATTGCTAAGAGTAGGTAACTAATCTTCATTCAAAATAACAAAGTCGAAATCTAAGTCTGTACTAAATATGTTTTCTTCATCTTCCCTGTAGTAAAAGAAAATAGTCATTATTTTTTCAACATTGTCACCTTTCAAATTACTCCTTTTTTCATTGTAGATCCATTTATAAGATGAAAACGAGCGTTCTACCTCAGTTGAAGTAACAGGAGCATATTTGCAGTACTACTAGTACTCGATAACGGTGTTTTGACTGTAATCACTTTTTTCTATAAAATCAGCATATCAGGTGAAATGTTACAGAATAATCTTTTAAGTTGATTATGGATACCTAATGCGATATTATTCCGTAACATCGATAAGTCGATAAAACAGTTAGGTCAATCCCTCTGACAGTTTGATTTTTGCTATGAAGAATTCCGCTCTTTGCTTATAAGGTTTGAACCAAACATAAGTTAAATAAAAGCTTGTAAAAATGGATTAAAGCAATTAAAGCGCATCACAAAAAAATTCCAATCCATTTCTAGCGTCGCGTCATACCTAATAGGATTCTTACCATATAAATTTTGTGTTGTGTGGTGGTCTCCATGCAACAAGCTACCTGAGGCCCTTGCCAAGGTGCATTACACTAACTAGCGTTCCTACTCTATTCGTTCTAAACCAATGGTGTCACTGGTAGATCACGTGACTTTTCGTATCACGTCTTCTACTAGTGACGCGATTGGTTTAAAAACGAAACGAATAGAAACGCTAGTTAGCGTAGCGCATCTTGGTAGAACCCTACGTTAACCCTGGTGTAACGCTGATGTTAGACGTCGCGTAAAGCGTTTTACAGCATAAACGAAGGTATTATAGTAGTTATGTGTGTGGAGAAAATTTCGTGATTATGATCCTTAAATACATTGGTTAGTACGAAAATGTTCCCGTTCTCAAAGTGTCATTTTTAAAGTGTGTACAATAAAAGGTAGAGTTTTGAAATACGTAATTTAAATAAATTAAATATTTTACTTCTCTAGATCTGCCCAATGTACATTGAGTTACAATAACAAAAAATACACTTATGGAATATTTTGATCCCTTTCAAATGAGTGTCCTTTATATAAAACATCCCTTCTAAAACGGCTGTTCATGTATTTTATCTTTAGCGTAGAGCCGTTGGCCATTAAATGACTAAGCTAATGTGACGCGTAGGGTTTTGTGAACGGGACGAGGGGTCATATTGCGAATGGGACCTTATGCGCCACAACAAATACGTTAACTTAGATAATTTCCATGAGATTCGTTTCTAGCGGGCCTATTACTGTCGCGTTTATCGACAGGATAAACGTCAACAAAGCAGCCATCACTTTCTAACAATATTAAAGTGCGAGAGTGACGGATGCTCTATCCAATTTGAGTCATAATAGGCCTGCAGCATAAATAAATTACCATAGTCTCACTTGTAGCATATGGCACGTCACGGTCACCAGCCACCGGCCGTCGCGTCCGAGGGATCTTCGACGCGGTTGGCTGCGCGTTCCAAATTCAAAACATAACAGAATATTATAATTGTCTATGGCAACTACACTGACATGGAAATAAGTGAAAGACAGGGGAAAGGGGTTAAAAAAAACCCTATTAAATAAATAAATACCACTGAACAATCTCACCCAAATTGGAGCTAGTCCCAAACTAAGCTCTGAGTTTGTACAGTAAGCTGCAGAGAAAAGGATACCCCCTTCCTGGTAAGGATCGATTTATTTCAAAAACCTGTGGTTAAATTTATATGATTTTTCGGTGAATTGAAGATGTTACTATTGTCTACACATAAACCCAAAATCAATTAAATCTAACCACAGGTTTTCGTAAAAAAACAATCCTTACCAGGAGGGGGGTATCCTTTTCTCTGCAGCTGACTGTACTATGGGTATTGGGTACCTACTAAACTAGAGAAATACATAAAATACATCCAAGACTCAGGAATAAATGTTCGCGCTCATTACACAAATATCAGCCCTCACCGGTGTTTGAACCCGGCACCGCTAGCTTCGAAGGCAATAAGTAGGTCACTACCAACTGGACGTAACGTGACATCAATATAATCGTTGAAAGTCTACGAATTCGAAGAAATGTGCAAGTTTTCGTTTATATTGTTTGCTCGTCAATTTTCGAGGCAATTAGAAAATTGCCCGGTGTTGAATTCAGCTCATCCAACACGTTAAAAGAGAGAGTTGTTACAAAAACCTGTGATCATTGGACATCCTTAAAGTCTCAAAGAAGCCGCAATCATGTCTGTTCTCCTGCTTCTCTGTAAATTCTTCGCAGTAGGTAAATTTCACATCTTCCCATCTCAAAATTTTACATTATATTTAAAATGTTACATGTTACATGTTTCAATTATAGTTACATACAGTGTTTAGACACGCTGTAAAAATCTTTAAGAAATTAACAAATTGGTTATTTATGTTAGTCTACCACTTTTACCAATAAGTTTAGAAAGATGGAATCCATGTTAAAATTAGTTTAAACAATCAACTTAAGTAAAAAAACGAAAGATGTACAAATTAACGAGAAAAACTACGACAGTAAAATGATTTTTTATGTTATCCGTTGAAAAAAAAAGAACATTACCTCTGTGATAATTCCATAAAAGTTTAATTAAAAACACAATTGGGTTATTTTCACACAACTAAGACATCTTTTGTCTCTCAGCAAATTCGATTGTATACTCGAAGGTGCAAACCTTAATTAATTGGTAACTAAATAGCACCATCATATCCAATTGCCAAAACACGGTGAGGGGATGCGACCCACACCGCCAACAGTCGACCATAGACGAGTCAGTCGACACTGGCCACCGATACGCTCGCACCTGTCGTATAAACGGGCCCGCGATCACGCCGGAAAAAGGAAGTGCAGTGACTGTAATGATTCGTTCTCGGAACATGCGTTTGAATTTCGAATTAAAAAAGTGATCAAGGACTTTTTTGAGTGAGTACATTGCGTAGTTTTTTAATCAGTTACTTTTTACAAGTTCGATTTTTTATTGTTTAAGCTTAAGATTCGCAAAGAGGGATGTAATATTTGTAGTTTTAAGGAATATGTTTGAGATTAATAAAATAATAATGATTATCTGATGGGTTGATTTTCAATGAAATGACTTTAAATTAATCTCAAAGCGTCAGGTTTTAATTTTTATATTTATTATCCAGTACAACTGGCATGGAACTGGATGGCATACAAAAAAACGCATATACGCGTTAAAAACAGACAGAAAAACGCTTATATGCGTAACCGGCAGTGAATGCGTTAAACCGTTCATCAATTTTTTAAATAACCTTCGGAACGGAAAGTTAACCCGCGCTACGCTTCCATAAACTATTTCGTGAAATGATACCTATCAAATCGACAATGGACAGACCAACGGAGATAGACAAACAAATTACACCGGTAACTGGGTTGTGACAGATCGCGATTATTAGGTCAATTTTACAACTAACAGAATCGATAAGAAAGTACGGTCAATTAAGTTCCATAGGTCACTGAAGGGCAATTTCTTGACAAAGAATTTCGACAAACACTGAGAATACCATAAAATTAAACAGTTTTCTTGGGCATATAAATAAAAATGGACTGTATTTACTCAACCAAAATTGGACCTAAAAATCTTGCTTACATCATTAACCTCTTGAGAACATGTTTTAATGAAATAACGACACTTTCATTTTACGAAATTAATTTGACGTAAACTTATTAAGCATTACAATCAAAACAATAGCGAGTTGAAATTTTCCCACAATTTTATAGTAATGTTAAACCTAATCCGTCAATCTTTTAATTGCAAGTCGACTGAAGATTTCTCTTGGTTGAAAGCCAATGGAAGTAGGAATCGGTTCCTGCGATTGTTGTTATCGATTCCATTGTCGCCGTGGAAATCGTGGGAAACTGCAACACGTGGAGACAATGTAGGAGCGATATCATCACGGGATAATCGGTATCGCACGAGAAACATACCGGTGTCGTGTACCCACGCGTCTTTTTCAATTGTTTAACAACAATTAGTGTCAAGAACTCAATTGTATTTATTTGTAATAACGCTTTTCAATCGAGAGCTGTGCAATGATACCAGAATGGTAATGAGCTTCACAGTTATAGAATAGTAATAGAAAACATATATTTTAGGCAACGAGGCCCATAATTTACTTTTTTTTTTATGGCCTAGGAAGGCAAACGAGCAAACAGGCCACCTGATGGTAAGTGGAAACTATGACCCATAGACATTCGCATTCACAAGACCGCAATCCTAAGACTGCTAATGCGTTGCCAACCCTGAGGACTAAGATGGAATGCCTCTATGCTAGTAATTTCACCGGCTTTCTTATCCCCAAATCGGAACACAACAATGCAAACAAGCTTGGCGGTAGGATAATGGATAAGATAATGGTACCAACCCGGATAAACCCTGCACAAGGTCCTCCCACAAGTAGTAAATACCTTACACATTGACAAACATGACAGTAAATGGAAATAAACAGAGTAATTATAAGTGTGTGGCTGTTTGTACATAATAATATAAAACGTAAAACTAAAACATTACTATTTAAAAAGCCGTGGTGTTAGCTAGACGTCGGCCACAGAATCGCCGAAATATATGACAACCCTCGGCCCCAATAATATGAATGTCCATGTAACCATGAACCGACTCCAATGTATAGAGAGGTTCCGTTGACTTTCCATGAACCCCATGACTACCGGCTTTATTATACTCGGTAAAACCATATTGTTTTTGACATGTTATCGAATTGCTTTTAACACGGCTTACATTGCTGTCCATTGTTTTTAAACATAAAACTTCGTGGGACTCAGATATATTAAAGAGGGTATTATCACAACGGGTCACTCGCGTAAATACTCGCATTGTCTTGATTGCTTCCTTTTTCGTCGTATTCCTGATTCGTCGTATTCTTGTCTTGACACCTTCTTGTTTCGTCGCTTTCAACATAAATGACCACATATAGTGAAATCAGTCTGTCACTAATATGCTTCAACTAAAATGTTTGACGCGGGTGAATCAACTTTTAAGGTACTCCTTTTCTTTTGCGGTATCAAAACTTTCCTGGTGACTTATCATTAATAATAATGTATGAATATTAATATCAGACCACCAAATTTACAGACCTTACACGTTAAACACCTCAAATATTATTTAATCTTCGAAAAAACCTGGTAACTCAGGGGAAAATGCACATTTTCCATACAAAACCTAGGGACAACATCGTCCGCTGCGTTACCAACTATATCATTATTTCAAACTGTACTATTTTTAAATCAAATCATTTCAAATCCTAATTGTCTGATTTAATAAGCGTGTAAGCTACGTCGTTGGCAAATATATAGTTTTTCTAAAAACATATAATTTGTGAAACATGTCGAAAAATGGGGAGTACCTTAGAAGTTGTTTCACCCGCCTGCAAATAACTTTCATGTATGTTTTGTGTTTTATTTTAGTTCAGTTCATCAAAGTAATAATTGTTTTTTTCTAATAAACTTTATATGTTTATTATGCAAGAAAAGTCATGGGGATTGTATAGTGTAACTTGGTAGCTCCACTGTGTCCAAGTGAGCGTTTTTCAACATTATTTACGTGAGTGACCCGTCTCTCTTTAATAATAATGGTTTTTCTGACTAGATTAAGGGCTAGATCTTCACGAACCCTTCACACGTTTAGTTTAGTTTATTTATTTATTACAATATAAATTGTATTGCATATCAAAAATACGAAATTACATTGAGATCGTCAACAAAAATACTCATAATCAAAGAATACAAAAACAAAAAACCACAACAATTAAACATCTAATAAATGGACACTTATCATGTTAGTACCATAATAATTTTACAATTTCAGTTCCATTTATTCATCCACGGAGTAGGTATAATAGATTATCCAATAAAAGGTTACTAAACTGATTTTTAAATGCTTCGGGCGGGTAAACGCTTATAGTACAAAACATATGAAAAAAGGATCATCAAAATCGGTTGACAATTGGCGCAGAAATCAATTACTTAACTTATCTTATGTTACACTTTAGCTCCTCAATATTAGACCGGTTTTGATACTCAAATGGGGTGTCATGTGATTAGTTTGAAATGTAAAATGGCCGCACACAGTATCAGTTTGAGTCGTTCCTTAGTAACGATTTTTATATCTATTCAAGTTTGAAAAAGGAACGAGTTCATTGTCTCTTATTACAACGGTAAGTGTCATATCCTATAAGTACAAAAAAACTCATAGTGGTCACCAGTTAGGTTTTAGTTTATAGACCTTTGGTTTCTTAGTCAAGTCATATCATCATCAAATATAATGATATTTCCTGACTGTGGGATAATGTCTAACAATTGAGGTTCTTCAGCTAAATGACTACAAACGCCGATAAATCTTTTAAAGCTATATAAAGAGTTTTGTACAGAGTCAATTAAATGTAAGCACCTACTTATATCAAACTGGTTTCAATGCAAGGAAGCACTACATATAATTTTGCAATAAATACGTAAGTACACATTACTCGTATCTACTCTACAAATAAACAATCACAGAGCTTTCAAACTAGAACTAAAATTTCATCTCTACATTGGAATCCAGATTGTATTTCCGCTTTGTAATTTATTTCTAAATGTAATTTATTATAAAAGTCCTACTTTTACGCAATTCAGTTTTTTTTTCTAACTATTTGACATGCATTCATTTTAATGGCTTTCGAGGCATATAATAATTCAAAAAATTAAACATTGATCAAAATTCCTCCTCTGTTTCTGTTGCTGCGCCCAACAGGGTCCACATACCATGAACATGTATATACCTATGATTACAACAACATCTGTAAAATGTGGGATGCAATAAATACGCAATAAATAATTAGTGAGTATTGAGTATATTCTTCGCGTAAAATAGCTTTGTCATACAGAAAGACTGACAAACATAAATAATGACAACCATGATGTTATTCTTACCATTTGGCTTCGGAACCCTACAATCTTCATTTTCAATCATTATTTTATAATAGTCAAAATATAGGTACGATCAATTTATTTCAAAGAGTACCGTCAGAAATTAAGGTAGGTATAGATAATAACAAAAAGCTTACACCTTTAACACTAATGATACTATGACTCCGTGCGTAAAAATTGCACGTACAAAATGGTCAAACGATAAATCAGGCGCGGTAGACCCGCGCTCCTTTATTTTTAAGTAGGTGAAAGTTATACACGCAAATACTATAAATTCATCGTTTTGTATTATATTATTATGACTATGTTTAGCGCGAAATGTTATTATTTGTGTCCAATGAGAAACGTGATCTAGGTACTTACCTTTGAGTAATAAAACTAAATGTCGGAGTAGAGAGAATATCTCGGTTTGGGCAACCTACACCTAAATTCATAGCTGTAGACAGTTTCACTAAAACTGAAAAAAAAATCCGACGGTATAAAATCGCTAAGGAGTAAAGCGAGTATAGCCAAGGGGCCATAGACAAGATGCAAACGCAGACGTTTTTCTTTTCTATCGCTCAAAATGTATAGGATGACAGTTGACCACGCGGTTTATGGTAACGCAAGAGAATGTCATCCCATACATTTTGTACGATAGAAAAGAATTTTTTTAGTAGTGTTTGCATCTTGGCTAGGCTCCTAGCTGACTTTTGTCAAAGACGTTTTTATTTATTTACAGATATAACGGACACGGAACGATCGCGTCTTCAGTCCCCTATGTCAATTCGATTCAGTTTAATAGATTTCTACAGTCGTTTGCAGAATGCAACTTGCCCAAGCTCACTGCAGTCAAATCGATAGGTTTGGTGGCCTCTATCGACCTCTTGTGAGCCCTTTATTTTTGTAACCGAACTTAACCGTTGTTTTCTCTAAATTATTATTCGCTAAACTCATACAATTAGATGACACATCTATAAATTAATAAATAAACTTGTAAAAAGCTTCTCATATACGAGATAAACTCGAGCACGTATAGGATTCCGCACCAACGTCTTATTTTTATGAAAATATTTGAAATCTGAGTCTTATATATTTTAGAGCCGTTTCTTCCATTAACGTACTTTTTCCATAATACGACGTGTGTTAGAGCAGTAATTAAAATTTTCCTGTAATTTGTACATTATTCCCTAGTCTATGTAATATTTTGTGATTTTATGATGGTTAGCCTATTTGATTAAGGTGTTTTTAATTGATGTATAATATATCACTTGATGGGTAAAAGCATTATTTTTTTCGGCGACTCGGTATTTACAATATAAATAATAACAAATTTAAAATGTTCTAATGATGAGAATGTTTGGACCACTAAATATCACAAACATTCCAAATTTCAGCCCGATAGCTTTAACCAAAAAGAGTCTTGACGGACAGACGGACAAACGGAAAAATCATCTTATAATGGTTCCTTTTTTCAGTATATCATACGGAACCCTAAAATCACCAACTGTGTATGTTTAAGAAATATTCCACCTACCACCGATGCATCGTGAATTGAGTCAGGTATACCGTATCTTACAAGGAATGATTGCTGAGGTAAAAATGATAATTGTGGAAACCAGGCCACCGGTCGAGCGGCGGAAGGGTTCTAAGAACAAGGCACTGTCCCTATAAAGCTTAAAGAGGCCACATTCTTAGAAACGTGATAGGAACAAAGTTAGGGTGAGCGTAATTTTTTGAGTGGTGAGTCGCGTAGTTACTGTTACATACAAAAGTCCAGCTGATTTTGCGTCCCCATGTGAACCAAACAGGAGTCTTGTTTGAAACCGAATGTAGCAGAAATTATGTGACTCACAGCTCACAAAATAATACCCTCGTCTCGCTTCACCCTCAAATAGTTTAAGTCACATTAATTTGACGAAAGCAATGTTCAAAATGTGTTTTAACATTGCTCCACATTTTAGTTAACTCTTAAATATTATAAAAGAAGAAACTGACACCGCTGGACCTAAGGACTTGAAATTTGGTGGGGATGGGACACTTAGAGGGATTCCCGGAAATTCATCCCCCAAAGGGGTTAAAATAGGGGAGTCGGGAAACTAATTCTGCGAGTACAAAGTCATGGCCGGCCTCGTGTTAGCGTATATTTTATTAGTTAATTGAATTCAGAAACAAATACTCGCATCATCACACATGTATGAATGAGTATGACTTGCGGGAAAACCTGAGACCGTTAGCTTCTTAGGTAGGGTCACATCACATCCAACTAGGTTAACTGACAAGGACAGGTACTCGACTGTCCGGCTCCGATTTGATTTATTTTTATATATGTTAGAGAGAAGTCTAAAATAACGGACACTTAGTTTTGTTTAGCTGCCCAAACTCAACCTATTCGAAGAAATTGTCCTGCAAAGTACTAAAAAATTACCAAAACAAAAAATAAAAAGTTCTGTAGAAAGTTTAGTTAAGGCAAATTGCTAGTTAATTACTGCCTTGATTATACATATATTAGAGAACATGAAAAAATAATGGACCCGTGTTTTGTTATTTCGGTTCAAACTTATATCTTTGACGACGCGCTGGCCTAGTTGGTAGTGACCCTGCCTACGAAGCTAGCGGTCCTGGGTTCAAATCCCGGTAAGGGCAGATATTTGTATGATGAGCGCGAATATTTGTTCCTGAGTCATGGATGTTTACTATGTATTTAAGTATATATTTCTCTATATAAGTATTTATATCGTTGTCTAGTACCCATAATACAAGCCTAGAGCTTAAATTGGGACTAGTTCAATTGGTGTGACATTGTCCCCTGATATTTATTATTATTTGTATGTCTTTACCATTCACGGGACTATGGGAGTCCCGGACCTTTGGAAGGCGTACATGGAGCCGAAGCCAACACGCAGAGGCCCTTTAGACAAGTTTATTTTAGTAAAGTGATGGGACACCAACCGGCGATTGTCCCTGAGTTCAAACTATAAAAGTATGCTCCCACGGACAACCAACGGTTAGTGTAGGACTATTTAAGAAGGATGGAAGTATTAACAATAGGCTCTATGAATGAACAGATATGGATTGGTGAACTAGGCTATTGATGAAACTACGGCGCCTGCCTGGCCAATGCTAATTACTTTGGTTAAAATGTAAGTTAAGGTTTTAGTCACTTTTTAGTACTTTGGAGGACAATTTCTCCGAATATGTTGAGTTTGGGCAGCTAAAAAAACTGTGTCCGTTATTTTAGACTTCTCTCTAACATAAATAAAAATAAATCAAATCGGAGCCGGACAGTTGGGTACCTTTCCTTGTTAGTCGTCGATTGGTAATGTTATGGGGCGAAGTAGGTAAAGTTATCATTACTATCTGGATATAGAAATCCCCCATCAAATATTTATCATCAGCCTTATACCATTGCTACCATTTTCTTAATATCTATATTCTATCGGCAAACTTCGTTTTTATATGACACACAAGTGACAAATATACTGTTAGTTGCGAGTGCAAGCGTGATAGCGATAGCCAGCTGAAATATATTAAGAAGCTGGGAATACTGTAGAAAGCTGTATTGAATAAAGTTACAATTTTTAAGTACAAAGGAAAGGAAATGTTTAGGCCAGGTAGGTATCGGAAAACAAGTACCGCTATAGGTTCTTAACCTCGCTAATTTCCTTTCAGAACACTTTACTTTTCGTAAGTAAATTGTTTCAACCGCAAGCGGACAGATGGCTCACTATTATGAATCTTCTATTATGACACTGTAAGAAAAGCTTGTCTGTACATTGAAGATATTTAGCTGGAGACAACATCATCATATTTAGATGAGGGTGTTAAGTCACCCTATTACTAGGAGTTCAGATCCCGTAAGGGTCTGCTCCTAACTAGCTGCACGTATAATCAAACATAAGGTAATCGAAGTTAATCAATGATCGTGCTCAGTGGCCGTTTATTCATATCCTGCCAAATCTCAGGCAGTGAAAGAGACAACACGGGTATAAACATATCTGTCTCAACCCTTGAGTCCCCAGTGAGGAGCAATGAGAAAAAAGCATTGGTGGGAAGAAATAATTCGTGTTTGTTACCACTACAATTGGTAAAAAATAATTCTCATCTGTCCCCAGTGATCACAAATGTGGAAAAAAACTCTCAGTTCTCACCACTAATTTTAACCATATTGGACAAAAAACATAAGGAACAAAAGGGCATTGTACCCTAATATTATGGCCTCAGTTCTAAATGAACGCAGGTGAAGTCGCAGGCAAACGTTAATGAATTAAAATATACAAGGTGGTCGAAGCTGCAAGTGTTTTGTTCCGTCTCAATGCACTTGATTGGGCAGAGATTGTAGGGAGAAACAAAGCTTGAAGACATGCAGTCACGCACGCTGAGGGTTTCCGCGCGAGCGACGCCGCGGGCAAGAGCGAGTTGTGTAATGATGAAAGTGAAAAACATATATTTGAATTACAAAACATATCTACTTAGAGAAAGGGCGCATTTTTTATGGAAAGGCCTCTGAAGAGGTAGATCACCTGAGGAAGGCGATGTTAAGTATGTTGATGAACTAATTAGGCGAAAATGAGTCAGTCAGTTGCGATTGTCATTTGTTTATTAAGTACATAGTTTCTAGAGCTAGGTAGCCATAAGGTGTGGGAGTGAGGAAGGAAAAATTAAGCTGCACGCCTACGGTAGCATAGCACTACGACCCACCTAAAGTATCTATTTCTAGCCATTTTGCAATAATACTCTTATGTGTACAGTAAGAGGTGTACTGATATTTCTGCGAATAAACTAGAATATTTCCCCAGATCCCGAACTACGACCCGGAGTGCATGCTGTCAAAGTATCTTTACGAAAGAGTTAATACGAGTATAATATAAAATTGACGGCTAGTAACTAGATGAGAATTGTTTAAGTGGCCAGTTATTGTCGATGTACCGTATTTTAGTAGTATGTAGAGGGTTCAATAATTCATGTTTTACTAGTCAAGTAGATATGCGACTGCCTAAATTTTAAAAATAAATTAGATAAAAGATAAAAGAGGAGACCACTGCTTAGAACAAACGCCGAAAAAACTCAACAGTCACTCATTTTTTTTAACCTAGACGCTACAAACTAGACGTAGGTTATGGCTCTACAAGTCATGTAAATGTGGAATTTCGTTACTAACTCTAATACGTAGAGCGCAATTACTTTTTAAAACTCTCGTAAGATTTAAGTCTCAAATAATTGCAGGTTAATTGGGCTATTTCTGATACATTGCGTGGCGAATTAATTTGTATAAAAAGAGAAATAGAACTTATGCGAACGATACACATGTTTTAATGTTAATTAGGATGCATATTATCCGTCGTCGAAAGGTTTGCTCGTATTCCGTTTACACACTGTATAAAACAATGAATATAACATGAAAATTTGCAGGAAAATTTCTTGGTTGGACACACCTCAGAATAACAAGCGCGAATAAATCAAAAAGAAATATACACTTACCAATCACGGTGCAATACTTTACATTAAATAAAGTTCTACAGAAACCGTGTCCCCTAGACAAGACACTAACAAGGTTTACGTGTTTTTATGACTAAATTATAGTTTTGTAAACTTTTAAATTTTTATACAGGGCTCGAAAATACTACGGGCATCAAGATTTATCTTTTTTTATATTAATGCAATTCATTTGTCCGTGATGATATCTTACACGTGGGAACTAAGACTTTCTTTCAATCCCCGGTATTTCCTATAACATTCCAAATATCCCAAGTCTTATAAAGGCTGAATTCTCGATACGAGCACTACTAAAGGCCTGTAGGGCACAAAAAGTCACCGTATTGATACCGGATACGGGCAGGTTCGGTTCCCGGGGGAGGCATGCTCCAGCGCGCCGAGCCGACACGCTCGGCGCGCGCGACGCCATTCACCTGTGGGTGAAGCCCAGTGTCAGTATTAGTGTTGATTATGTTTAGAAAACATAGCCTGACAAATTTGATACTTATACTAATAGATCAGAAAAATAAACTCTTGCGTTGGTTCGTTTTAGTTTTGAAGATAAAATTTGACGGTCCATTCGAAACTTACAAGGGTTGCTAATGGCTAACCTCTTTTAATTATAATATGTAGTTAGTGATAACAGCCATAAAAAAAAAGGGTTTAATTTTTTTTTTTTAAAGATGTTTATTCAGTAAGTAGGCCTCACGGGCACATTTACACGTCAAAATCTACCAACGCTTCGCAAGAGACTACCGCTGAGAAGAAACGCCGCAAGAAACTCGACAGTCAGTCGTTTTTTAAATATTGCTTATATAATAATAAACTTAACCTAGCATTAAATAAAATAAGGAATCTCACATAAACCAAAAAAAATATATATTCATGCGTAGTTGAGCAGGAAAATGTGTCAAAACTGACAAAAACTAATAAGTAGTACCTAGGTAGTAATAAAAAAAAATAGAAATTTTAGAATTTATACTTACCTATGACGGTGCAAGACAACCCACATAAAAAGTTTAGACACATTCTCCTACAGAAACCGTGTCCTAGACAATATACAATGTTTACTGTTAATGATAATGACTGACGACTTTATCTTTACTTTGTCTGTACTTAACGTCATGGAATTCATATTATTATTTACAAATTTAATCATCGAAATATAATTCAGTTTTGATAAAAGTAAACATTCATATAAGAAAGTTGAAACTGATCTAAGCATAAAATAGCAGACGTTAGTCACACCAGTGGATTTCACGTAACAAAATCTGCATTTCAGCATCGACCGTAACTATAATCTTTTACTATGATATGACCATTACGAAAGACTATCCATTTCCATCGTTCGTGACGAGCCATTTATTTTGAATTTCTCAAACACACTGTTATTACGGTACATCTGAATAAGGAGCCCTATAATTAAATCTAATGGCCCGGGCCTAGATACTTTCGCGTAAAAAGCGGTCCACCTGTTGACGGACCTCTGTTGAAACTGTGTCCACTGTCTTTGGTCAGAGATTTATCAATGACCGTAATAATTAGAAGCAAGCTGTTCTCAAGAAAACTGATAAAATCTGATAAATGTTAATGATGAACATGATAACATTTACAAACGACAAAAACAACATGTTTTTGTTAAGTTAATTGGCTTAGATATCCAAAAGCAATGTAATTAAATTGTAAAATATTGGTCCGACTCCGAATGAATATATGTCTTTCGTTTATTATCCGATACAACAATAAGTTAAGCACATTTTAATCTCTACTGATTGTGTTCTCAATTTTGATTGTAAAACATAAATTTTATTAAGCACTGTACTACTGCCTAGCTATGATATCTATTATAGTAATCATAACGATTACCCCCAGCGACCACTTCAAAGAAAATCGTAGAAAGTAAACATATACATATAGTAGGTACGATATGTAAATTAGTCTTTAAAAAACTAATTTCTTACCTACATTGATTGATGGTGTAAAGAAAGACAATACTCCGCGCTGGGTGAAATGTAAGACTTAATACCGCTCAACTAAAAAAACACTAGGTACTTAACTAAAACTACTTATTACGATATTTCACGTGCGATAATGTGAACACACATCATTTCCAAATGACGTTTAGGTAGCAAACTTTTCATTTTGTTTGTTAGGATGATTGACTTACATATAATAGCTTCGTTATAATGGTAACTCCGTCATTACAAGTAGATTAGTGGGGTGGGAATAATTGAAATAGAAAGTACTTTTATCTCGAGCGCAGGAAAATCTTAACAATGTTACTGGTTTTATACAAAAAGCAACTGCGCTCAATAAAAACTCCCAAGGGCTTGGGTTGCCCTCAATGAAGTGGTAAAATACTATCAAGTAAAACACGTCAATTTCATATTCATAGCGTAACACTACTTCAATTAATTGGCCTTCTAATTTTTATGTAGACACTAAAAAAATATTTGAACACGCATGTCAAATTAAAATTAAATATTTACTTTTACTTTTTATTTTATTAGTTGTGCTTTACGAAACCCATATGGTAGTTTTTTTTGTAGATACCTAGAAACCATAATTTTGTTTAGCAATAATGTTTTTTTGTCATAATAAGGTTACGCTCGTTGGTCAATCGTTGACGATGCTGTATGAATTTATAATCGGGGAGTTTTTAAATTGATCCAAGTGAACACGTTCAAATGATTTATAGGAATCTAAAACCTGCTTAGTAATTCTACATTTAATAACTCATTCTAAAACATCGTTGTTGTTGAAGCTTTCCCGCTTTACTCGTCAAGTGAGCGATCTTGTATGACTTTGATCACTCGATCGACCGTTCGACAGAGAACGTTTTTAGTTATCAGTATTATTTTTAAATGTGCGCAAAATAGGCAAGCAAAATGTCATAAGTTGTATAATTATTATTGATGCTGCCAATGTGTTATTTCGTGTACATTTTTAACAATGAAAAAGTTGCGTACTCCACACTAAAATTAATGGGAACTAACCGCAGTAAACTTCACGTGCCATATTTAAATCGGTGTTAATGTTATTGGTAAAATAGATTCGTGGGAATACAACCAACTATACCGAGATGTTTATGATGTGTATCAAAACGATTGTTTCCATGTTGGAAATCGTTAGATTCACGAGTAGCATTCATTTCATTTTATCTCTTTAAGGTTGATCAGATAATGGTTGCATAAGTTTAAACCATTTAAAATAGAAGTGGTTATAAATTTGTATAAATAAACCCGAGGTTTTATAACTACAGGGCAATTTTATATTTACGTGTGTATTCCCCCCCCCCCCCCCCGCCCCCCCATGGCTTTTTGTGGGAAGTAACATAAAGCCGCTATACATGACGTTTCAGAAAAACATTTCTAACGGTACCGCTGTAACTAACTAGCGGATAACATGTAGGTAAATAAGATACAATAACCTCATAGATATAACTACACTGGGTCTTAGTTGATGTATACAAGGGGATTGGTTGTATACATTCCTTTAAGCAGGGTCGAATAGACCCTAAGCCGATTGTGAAGCGATAGTGTTTCTCTCCTCTTAAACCTAGTCCGATTTTTACGATTTTTGAATGTGTTATACATAATATGGAACACAGTAGGTTCTCCTTTAAAATATTTAATGGAAAAATACAAATAAAAAAAAACGGGAATGTACGAGCCTAGTTTTGCGTAATAAGTACAATATAATCAAAACTCTGGGAATCTTACGGGGGTGAGAAACGTTATCGCCTTGAGCTACATTTGTGAAATTTTTAAACGGTTACGCGATTCAAGTGTCGCTTTACATTCCTCTTAATTGCAGCATAAAATTACATGTTGCAAATCAACCTCATTTCACCGCCCTAAAAGGATTATTAACAATCTATCTTTAAAAAATCCCTGCAGGAGTAGTAAGGTTTCCAATGCTTGCTTTTACTATTAGACTTCACTCTTTTGACCTTCTGGTATAAATATATATACAGGATGTCCGGGATATAGTGGACTAGGATAGGATGGATGGATAGGGCTGGACAGCTCATCTCAGGAGTGTTGAAAATATGACAAATCATGTTAAGTAAAAGTCGCACGGAAAACAAAACATATCAACTTTGCAAAATTTCGGAAATGTGGTACCCTGGTTCACCATTTTTGATGCCACCACCCACCACCACAGTTATTACAATTTTTCATTTTCGTTTGCTGTGAAAGTAAGCTGATTAAATTTAATTTAAGAGAAAATTTGCCTGTTTAATGGCCAGAAGATGATATCACAATTGAGATAATTTATTATAACAGCAAAGTTTAAAAAAAACCGGCCAAGTGCGAGTTGGACTAGCACACGAAGGGTTCTGTACCATTATATATAAAAAAATACGTTTGTTGTATCGGAGCCCCCCTTAAATATTTATTTTATTCTGTTTTAATTATCTGTTGTTATAGCAGCTACAGAAATACATCATCTGTGAAAATTTCAACTGTCTGACTATCACGGTTCGTGAGATACAGCCTGGTGATAGACAGACAAATAGACAGACGGACAGACGGACAGCGGAGTACTAGTAATAGGGTCCCGTTTTTACCCTTTGGGTACGGAACCCTAAAACGACTTTTGCTTCCGTTTAAAATCAAGTTGACTGATTTTAAATGTTTTAAAAGAGAATTTACGTGAATGTGAAATAGAAAACGGTGCACCAGGATACTGCATATCCAAAATTTTGAAAAGTTGAGATATCTAGTTTACCGTGCTACTTTAACAAAAAATTATTTATCATAATTTCAACACTCCTGAGCTGAGCTATCCAGCACTGTGAGGTAGTCCACTATATCCCGGACACCCTGTATAAAGCCTAAAGAAACATAAGTCCGTTTAACGGGTCACTCGGTTAGTTAACACGACTAATTAACGACAAAATAATGAGCTTACCATCGTGGGGCTTCTTAGTACGTGTCACAATTTACTAAGTCAATTGAAAGTGAGTATGTTACGGTTTTTTAATACAGGTCACAGTGATTTCAAATACTGGTAACGAATTCGCAAGTGTTTCATCAAAAAGTTCAAGTTCTTTTAATGATTTAAAGTCAGTATTTTAATATCGAAACTTCTATATTAGGATTGTCATGAAACTTAGTGTGATTTTTATGTTTGCTTTAGTAAAGTCAACGTCAGAAATTATTGATCACTTTTGGACCTTGTTGATTTGTTGATAGAATCGTTATCGCATAACGCGTTAGAGCATTATCGTTGTTATTTTAAGATGCATTAAAACCAAAAAAAAAGATTCCCATGGAACAACTCATAATGGATATGCATAAGTAACGTAGTCGAGGGCAATCCAATGCTATGTTATCAAATAGCTGGTCTGTTCATAGAGTCAGGTGTTGGTAACAGGAGCTTCTCTGTACATAACGCATACCCACCAAATTTAGATTCGATAAGCAGATGATGAATGTGAAAAAAAGTAAAGAGTTACTAAAGCTTGTCTCGAAAGTCACGTTTGAAGACTCACTAACCTAGTTGGTAGTGACATGCCAGTGAAGGTAGTGATGTTGGTGTGAATTTCTGTGATGAGCGCGTGTATCTGTTCCGGAGTCTAGAATGTTTTTTACGTATTTGAAGACATTTGCTGCAGGATATAAGCCACCCCTTAAGGATTGCTAAAACAACTGCTCTTGTCCACAATCAAAATTAAATGGAAAATAATGCATTATTTTATTTTATAAGTGTAAAAAGCAAAGCTTTCAATTGCAGCCTGCAAGTGTTTGGTGAGCAGTATGTACAGGATGTCCCAAAACTAAGCATAAAAATTACATCGTAGCAAAGCCCCAATTATAACACTGGATTCGCCCTCTTGGTTTGATGCACTAGTAAATACCGCCTTTGCACAATATAGGTACTATGCTTGTTTGTACTACTTCACTGACAGAATTAATTACAATTCACGTGTGTAGCGGAGGGTGGAAGGCTTTCTCTCGTTTCGGCGGCCAACTTGCACTCGTTTTGGTCCATAATCATATCGTTCGGTGCTCTTATGTTACACCAATTTAGACAAGCCAAATTCAATATAAACTGTTTTAGTGTTGCAAGTAAAGCTTGATAATGTATATGTCAATTGCAGCTAATTTGCCCAAATAAATATATAAGAGATTGCAACACTTTTCATAAAAACTTTGGTGATACAAAGACATTTCTCGAGCCTTTTAAGGAAGTTACGGTTTCTGTTGCTTTTGGACACCAATAAAATATACCAAAACTTATATGAGTAGTATAATTGAGTAGGTGCTTACGCTGTGTTCTTACAATGATATATTTTAAAGTTTATTTCGTGAAATAGTCTCAGTCAGTACTCACATTAAATAGGTAGTTATATTTTATTTTTGTCTTTAACTGTTATTTAGACAATTTTTTGAAAGAAATACTTCATCGAGCACTGAACTTGCCAAATGTTGAGAAGGATAAAAATAGCTGTGGTGCAAAATGGGTGAAATAATAATCTTAGGTCTGTATTCATTAATTGATCTCTAATGTGATGCCGTATCAAGATATGTCAAAAATTTGTTTTATTGTTCCTTACCAATAACCAACTAAATAATAGATATTTTAATAAATACCATAAAGAACCTCTATAATGATTTAATAATAGATGACGCGCCAAAATAAAGGTCATTCCCCGAGAACTGTCTCATTTGACATATACAATAGTCAGTACTCAGTAGTCATTGGCCTTCGCGCCGTCGCGCTATCTGCCCCTTTTGTTTTAAGCACGCGTCGTTGACAGGCCACCATTTTGATTTTTCCAAAACGTACGTCAACGTAACGCGCATCCGGAGGGCGCGAGGTCATTTTTTAATTGTCTATGAGTTTACGTAATTATTTATTGTTTGCCACAGTATTGCGTGTGAATGAACCTCTTTACAATACTTTGGTGGTTTTAAATATGATAGCGGCATAATTTTATTCAATAAAATAAAGTATAAATTAAGAAATTTGTCAAGATCGTAGCAAGTGGAAAGAAGTGGTCTCTGCCTACCCCTCTGGGAAACAGGCGTGATTTAATGTATGTATGTATGTATGTATAAATTATTAAGTATTCCAATTTCTAAAGTCTTTGCTTTGTTCGACTATCAGTGTTACAAAGAAATAATGGCGCATTCATTTTTGCACGTGACCCAAACAAAGGGGTGTTATTTTATTTGAACTCTTTGTTAGTCCATGTGTAATCGCCTAGTTATTGCCAAAACAGGTGCACCAATTTGAAAACGATATCTTTAATTGAAAGATGGTATCCCGATTGTACTTTTTAACGAAGTTTCATAAAAAGCGGTTGGGCTCTTCAAGAGATATGTATTTTTATTTTTTTTTAAACGTTTCGGAAAAATGAGTGGTTGTGGATGTTCATCAGTATGTAATTATGATGACCCGGGGATTCTCACGCTCACCTGTCTATGGTTATGAAGAAGATCCAGCGCGCAAGCGCATCACGTTAATCTACACAGGCTGCGGCTGAGTTCCAGTGGCCCAGTGACAGTCTTATAATTACAGGAAGGGTTGTAGTTACATAGCGTAATTACTTGTCTAGTTAGTCCACGGACATAGTTGAGGCTAGTATGTTATTGGCTGCTTTTATGAAGGTTAATAGATTTAATGTCAGATTTCTAAGGCTTTTTTTATAAAATGAAGGCTTTGGGAGTCAGTAATCTTTTTATTACTTGAAGAAGATCGGAATATGAATAAGTGTTTAAAAGTATCTAAACTCTAGAATCCTCTAGAACTCTAGAAATAGATAGAAAGCTTAGTTAATAGTATAAAAGAAAATACCTGCAAAAAACCCTTTAAAAAATAACTGTTATAAAATGATTGTTAAAATCTGAGAAAATAGCTTTTAATTAGGAATTAGTTCCTTTCTTCTTTGCTCGACTCACAAAAATTGACTTCTTATATCATCATATCCCGCTGATAGATTACAAATCATATTAATTAAATATTTTAAAACAAGAACACAAGCAACTATTGAACTCTACTATCTATTACTATTTTGTAATGCCTCACAATTACTTTTTTTGACGTTTCAATTTGACTCGACCGGCGACTTCCGTCGTTTTTCTAGTCTTTTTACTGAAAAACTATTAAATGTCTCGATTTGTTACGAAACAGTGTTACACTGTTGAATTTTTACTTACTTTATGGTTACGGTAACTTTAGTCTGACCCGTGTCTAAGTGCAAACGAAAACAGTAAAAACTTATACTCTCACTTTAGAGTAAATTTTAGACATAGATACCTACTCGTGATCTTGTACCTATTTTTTGACTAAAATAATACGACCACCAACGCGATTGGTCTATGGAAACTATAACCGATAACAGAAGCTGGTTGAAAAATAACTCGTAGATTTCTTTTATTTCGCGTACTAGAAGAAAAACTTGCTAGTTAATATTCCTCTAAAACCTTACTTTCATGCCCGTAATCGCGGTTGTAATCCTTTTTTTTTTATAACAATATGTAGGTATGTAAAGCAATATCGAGAGTTCCTAGAAAATGTGCTTAATTTCTGTATGCGAGGACAATGTTGTATCTCGAACCCCGTTTCAACCAATAAAATATTTAGAGCAATGTTAGAACCAGACACCGTTCATGTATTTATGGTAAATATCAAAGCATCCGACTGCTTCAGGAGAGTTTTTGAATATTTAAATTATGTTGGTACCTAAGTAGGTTCATATCAAAGTTACTTTGAAACCCTTGTAGACTAAGCGAAGTGTTTTTAAAAGCGACGTATCGTCGGAATGCTCTTTATCAAAAGAGTGTCATTACACTGATTACCTATATTTTTGTGCTCCTATACTGCGATTATAAAATGTTTTACAAAGTTGTAAACTATTTTAAAATACGAAAACATTCTACAAGTCATAAGTAGTTGTTCGAGTTCAAAAATGTTTTGTAACTATATATTATAACCTTTTTTAATAATAATAACAGTGTGGAAGCACCATTAAACGTGGTAATTCATTTCGTGCTTAAGTTACAAATGAAAACTATTCCACAAAATTTCACGTATCTAATAATTCTCAGTCTTAAAACTACTGCGGGTTCTCAAGCTTACTTTTTTGTGTGTAAAAGCAAATGTCTTTTCGGTCTCACATTTCTTTATTTTAAGACCATTAGTATAGCAAGTATACAAGAGCGAACATTACAAAACAATAAGTTACGGCTACTTAGCGACTAGACACGCGCTAGTTCCTGGCTAACCCATTTGAGCTTGTTTTGGAGTCAGACTAACGAGTGACATTGAATTTGTGACTCGTGTAAAGGTATAATAGATTTGCATTAGGGTTAAGCTGAGGTAGAAGTTTAGGTTAAGTGTAGTGGTTCACAAAAAACGGGCCAAGACCGAGTGGGACTCACACATGAAAGGTTTCGTACCACGGCGATAAAAGCACACTTCTTGCATGGGAATGACGACCCCGTTTTAATTTTTAACTTATTTTAAAATACACTCTGTGGAAATTCTAATTGTCTTACTCACGATTCATGAGATACAGTCCGCTGACAGACAGACATACAGATACACGAACTGAACGACAGACGGACGGCGAAACTTTAAGCAATAGGCAGTAATTAGTAATTGTCACTATTTGGGTACGGAATCCTAAAAAATATTCACTGAAAGATAGAGACCAGGTTGTGCCCCCGGATTTTTTAATGTTTATGGGCCACAGTGGTTAACGCTTTCCATCAAATCATCATGTCAGCCGAAAGACGTCCACTGCTGGACTCCCCCAAGGCTCTCCACTCAGACCGGTCCTGTGCTTTTCGCATCCACCGCGTTCCCGCGATCCTTACAAGGTCATCACTCCATCTTGTTGGAGGCCTACCTACAGCTCGTCTCCCGGTCGTCGTCCGGCTTTTATCAGGGGGCCTAATATGGCTGCATTTATCGCATGACAAAACGTGGCTAAAATATCTGTCACTTTTTGACACGTATTGTACGAGAGTGACGAATGCTTTATTCACATTTTGTCACGCGAAAAATGCAAACATACAAGGCCCGCTGGGGTTATACCCGTAATATGGCATTGTAGACAGTAAAGTCACCATTAGTGGTCAGCCAGAGACTTCTAGTCGGCCTCTGCTTATAATTTTTATGAGTGGGAAGAGTGTGGCGACTTAGCGACATCTAACGGAAACTTGTATCAACCAACTCGCTAGGGCCACCAGCGTCAGACAGCGGAACTAAGGATCCTACATCGCGCTAACGAAGTTTCTACAGCCGGTTGACATATATACCACTTCCAACTTCATCCCAATGGACTTCGGTCCCCAGGCATAACACCCGCCTGGAGAGAGATCTCTCTATTGTCCTCTCTTCCTACAAGAGTATGGAAGATATATTTGCCACTCTTCGCACTCATATAAGGTCGACTACTGGTCTCCGGCTGACCACTGGTGACTTTACCTATAATATAAACAATATTGTTAACGATTGTTTTATGTTCTGTTCTACCGTTTCTTAAATGAACTTTTTATTAAATTCCCTGGTTGCGGCACTGGCCAATAAATAATTGACAACATTTCAAAAAAAAATGCATTATTACTTTTTCGCGTTTATAATAGCTGGTTAAAAATTAGACTACCCGTATTTCTTGGTTTTTCTTTATTTAACTTAAATTCGTCGTTAATAATTTATTAAAGAAATAGTCATTAAAAAGACCGTATATACAAAGTTAGGAATACTGATGTCGTGATCTTAGCCTGATATAAATATAAATAAATCGTTAGAATCAAGTAATCCGTCAGACAGATAAAAAATGAACATGACAGTTGTATATTTTTTTGAATTCCTTTGGACTAAGGGCACTATAAGTGTATTCCTAACATTCACAATCCAACTTTTTTTACTGTTTTTCCTAAATATAAAAAAACTACTGCATAAAAAAATCCAAAGATATTTTTACTGTAATCAGCAGTGTAAAATCTAGAAACGGCATTTTATTTTACTACCTTAGCACAAAATGAATTGTTGTCAATTGGCGAGCTTAAGTCATGCACATGGATCGGAAATTCGGATCGATATTTACCTAAAGTTGGCAAAATCCCGGAAAAAGATAGGCAAACATGGCGTCGGCTTATTAAAAATATTATTTTAATAATTTAAGTTCTGGGATTTTGGGATTCTACAAAACGTTAATATAATAATTACTTTACATGTAGGATAAAACGTTCTGTTTTGCTCCTATAAATTCGTTAGGTTAATAAGTTACAGGTAAATTAAATAACATTTGGTTAAACATATACATGGAAAATAACTTCAAACAGTTAATATAAATAAATAATTATGAATTAATGCCGGTGTAATTTATTTATTTTGAAATCCCGGAAATTTTATATGAATTATATGATTGAGTCCACCTCCATACAACTGAACAACGAAGCCGGCGCTAAAGTATAGGTAAATATCGATCCGAATTTCCGATCCTTGGCAGGTGCGGATTAATTTCATTTTTCGGAAGATCGTCCAAAGTGGTCGGTCCTAACTTATGCCTTTCGAACACGCAACACATTATTCCTCTAGTAATAAAGACGTGTCAGATATTTTTGGGGCCAATGTTAGATAATATATTATTGCTGGTGACTGTACGCTATTGTTATTGTTACTTTAACTCTTAACCAACACCTGTCTCTTTCACAGGCAAGCATTGGCACGTAAAGCAGATTAAATCATTCGGAGTCAAGCGTGAGGTGTCAACACTTTCTATCGCACGAGTCTTCCCACGGCAGTGAAGCAGGAAAATGCACTTAACGACACTAACAATAAGGGTTCAATCCGTCAGATGAGTACGGGGCTTGAAAATGCGTGCAGACTATTCCAACAGGGTCAGATTAAAATGTATTTGTGCGATTTGGCTGGGTCTGGTGGGGGTGGTCGCCAACCGACCTCCGAGGTTTCTTATCGAAGGCCAGTCAGAAATCGTGGTGAGGCTCAAAGAAGGCGCTGATACTCCTGTTGGTAAGCACAACGAAAAATAATAATATCCCTATCACTAAAAACATACTAGATTTCACAACTAAGTATGTATTTCTCTGTATAAGTATGTTTTTCGTTGTCTTGTACCCATTGTACAAGCCTAGAGCTTAGTTTAGGCCTAGGTCAATTTGTGTGACACACATTTATTTATTTATTAATTACCTTTTATTCATTTGTTTCTTCATCTTTTATTGACGACGCGTTTAGCCTAGTTGGTAGTGACCCTACTTGCAATATCTGTATGATGAGCGCGAGTATATATGTTCCTTAGTCTTGGATGTTATCTATGTATTTAAGTACGAAGATGTATTTTTCTACACATCCCACACACAAATATATTGTCTTTTCTAACTATTTATACCAATACCAAAAAAGAACTATCAACTTTCTTGCCAATCAATACAAAGTTTTAATCATTTCTAATTAAACTGCAGCGGTGCATACAGACAGCCGGATATTGCAATCGGTAGGGTAAGGTGTTACCAGGACAACAGAGGCCTAACAGAGGGAAACCCTATTCCACAATCTACCGTAGCAAAAAAGCCGTATCTATTACAGACATCGTATTTCATATAGGACTTTATTGACAGTTATTGAGGGTTTAGTATACTTTTTACTAAGTCACATTTATAAACTTTTACCAATGCAGCTAATGCGGATTATCGAGCGATAGTCATTAGTCATCGAGTGTGAAACCATAGTGTTGATCCGATTCTGACAAATGCTTTGTTGGCTTACTGACGCGAGCATTGTGGTTGGGTTAGGGTAATACGGTAAATTAAGTAATTTAATCAAATTGAGTATAATTACACAATCACCAATCATTGTGATAGGCTTAATACGGCCACGTTACGAACATATTCTAACGATAAGTTGGTTGTAACTTAATATTCTTAACGTGAATACAACGCTCTTAACACTCATTACAGAGAGATTCTAATTTTTCGAATGTAACGTAACACAAAATTAGTTCTATCTCAAGCGTATTATATGTCAGTATTTTATTTAAAAAAGCACGAAAATTTCCAAATTACAAACAAATGTGCTTCGTCAAACTTTGTTCAGAGCTTATTTTAGTTTGTCTAATTAGTATTCGTGTAATCGGTCTTTCTCTGTACTTAACACATTTGAAATCGTGTTTTATATTTATTCTTGCGTTGTTAAGAAAGGCGAGGAAACAATCAGCATAGTAAATAGGTGGGTGGGTACATAACAATATTAAAAAATACCGATCTTATTATTGTTTTAATAATGTATGATATAGGCTAAGGCAAAGAACTGGCCACTTTTACAGACGAAAGACTGACATGACTTCTTCCAAATTCGAAATTAAGTTTTATCCAAATAATTATCACCAAAATCGCGTTCGTAGTCAAACCACCACTTACAGTAAGTAAGTAGGCAAAAATATATTATTGCCATTTAAGTTATACATTTTGCTTTATGTACAAACCATTATTGTTTTAATTTCAGGTAGTTTAATATACCGCCTAAGGGGCGCCGACCCGGACGGTGACGAGTTAAGATTCGGAATAAGAGATCAACTCGGTATTAATATATTAAGAATAGAGGCCATTTCAACCAACGAAGCTAATATTTATTTAGTTAAGGAATTAGATAGAGAGGTTTGTATTGTGATAATATTATTTATTAACTAAGTATAAATCGAGTAAATATGTAATAACTAAGTGACTCAAATTACAGATAAATGGCTTTCTGATGGTTGTTAAAACTATGACTTACACTAACTTGAGTTGGTCCGGACCTTTTAAGTGCTATCGACTGTGCAGTTGGGGGTGCATATGTAATGAAAATAATTCTGTCTCTGTCGCTCTCATCGGACTTATCAATAGGTGCATTACTGTCGTCTAAATAGATAGTGTTAATCAATGTAGTTAGCATATAAGTACGTGAAAAAGTTAAGTAAATGACCTGTAGTTGTAACACAATCTGTATAAACCGTTCGACATTATACGTATATTTGAAATTTGACGTAAATTCCAAATTCTTTTTATAGACAACTACATGCAAGAGGTAATTTAATTAAGTTTTTCACCTATAGTACAATTATATTTCTTAACAAGTCTTTCGGTTTCGGGTAGAGTTCATAAGACTAGCGTTCGATCGTATGAGAGCGAGTGAAAGAGAAGTACAAATCCGGAGATCGTTTCGAAGAGCTATTGCTCTGTTTTGTTCGTACTTTAGTATTTTTGTATATACAATACACGTGTCATGTTCTAATACTGTAGCAGGAACTTTAGTATGTGTAAAGAAGGCGCTTCTTGGGGGAGACATATGGAAGTAGCAGTGGATGTTTTATCACTGATATAATAACTATAAAAATTATGACGGTAATGATTATGGTGATGATAATGATGATGATATTGTTTTTTTTAGGTCCGTGACGAATATTCGTTTGTTTTAACGCTAACTGACGGCCATTTGGGGGAAGGCAATTTCATCACGCAAAGTTTCTTGTTGTTGGTCGAGGATGTGAACGACAACGAACCCATATTCAAGCCATATCCTTCTGCAATCACTGTAAAGGAAGATGCTTCTCCGGGGATCCTGACTACTGTCGAGGCTACAGACCTTGATGAAGGGGCTTATGGACAAGTAAAGGATAATGCTTAAACTATTTTAATTTTAAGATTTTAAATTTAAGCTAGCTTTAATTTGAATTTTATAAGTATTTTTGTTAATAATAATCGCTTATTCATTTGATATCTACGTGTAAGTAAACGGCTTTTATTATTAAACAGGCCTGTCCAGATGTAATCAACTGTTATTTGTCCAGTTTCAGAAATGTTTAAGTTTTCTTCCAACTTCTTAATTTTCCAGAAAAGTATAATTTAACCACGAAGTTTACTGAAGCTAAAAGTAAATAGGTATCGTGACAACTTCTGGAATATTATTCCATAACTTTTTATCACTAGAGAACATTTATCTATTTATTAAAATTTATTTACGAAACAATTGGTTACAATATAACAATATAACATTGTCCCAAAAAACTGTTAACACAGTTTGACTGCGGGATCATTGAGACTGTTTGATAATACAACTTTACTAAATATTAATTCATTTTAAAATTTATACAATACAAATAAATAGTTGAACAGTCTTCTTTTAAACTTTGCCTTATTGGCCTCTAACCTGTCTGTTTTGCACGTTATGGCTGTGTTCTTAATCTAAATCTTTAGTTATTCACCAGAGTCAGATTAAGCGTTACAAAAAGTCATTAACGCCAGTCCCAAGTTAGTATCAAAATTGGTTTAAATTTAGTCAGATTAGAGGAAACTTTGCTTATATTTATAGGTGCTGTACCACTTGCAAGAACTAGACGGCGACGTTGACAATTTTGCCATTCAAACCGTAAACGGCAAGGGTGTCATCCGACTAACCAAGCACTTGGACTATGAGCGAAAATCATTGTACCAACTAAGAGTATTGGCGGTAGACCGAGCGAACCAGGGAAGAGTCAATACTGGTACGGCAGCCATACTTGTGAAGGTTCAGGATGTGGAAGACCAGCCTCCGGAATTTGTGGTTGCCAGCCCTGTGACCAGGATAAGTGAGGATGCTGAAATTGGCACGTCAGTTTTACAAGGTGTGTGTTTAAACACTTAAAACGTATTACTTAATTTCACCGAATGAGATCTGAAATGACGCCCTTCCTCGTTAAAAACTTCAATGGTTCAACTTGGACCAACTCTACGTTTGCAAAGATTGTCTTAATGACAGTAGAAAGAGATCAATTTAAATAATTGTCTTTATATAGTAATTAAAAAATGCATGTGACCCTTTTTTTAGTGCGAGCTATCGATGGAGACCGCGGCATCAACAACCGCATCTCATACAGCATCATATCGGGAGGAGAGGAACATTTCGACATTGACAGTAGCTCCGGAATCGTCTACACCGTTAGCCAACTTGACAGGGAAGACCCGAAGAACAGCAATGGAGCCTACATCTTGGAGATATTGGTATGGAACTGTAATTATATGTTGCGTCTTAACTTTTAAAGTCACATTACACACTGGGCCCTTGTGAAGAATAACTCCAGACCAGACTTTTTCATGAGAAAATGAGGTCATATTAGTTGTGGCAATGAGGACCAGGATTACTTAATCTTTAGGGCCTTTCTCTGCTAGTTTTTATAATTTTATTTATATATATTTTTTCCCTGGATAACCTTTCAAGGAGATAATTTATGCTTAATCCGTAAAAAACAGCTCAACATCTATGATAGCCTCGATTTTACATGGTTGTTTGTAGTTATACTTAATAAGATGAATTAAAGGGTAAAGTGGTGGTCAGCCAGAGACCAGCAGTTGGTCTTACATGAGTGCAAAGAATGGGAAATATATATTTCTTACTCTTCCCACTCATACAAAGTATAGGCAGAGGCTGACTACAGGTCTCTGGCTGACCACTGGTGACTTTACTTTATAAACTTACTTTACTTTACTTTACTTTACTGTATGTATAAATTTAATTTAGCTCTATTTTATAAATGTTTTAAGCATTCTCTTGTCTGGTTACAGGCTACAGAAGAATCGCACATGGTATCCCCCATGCCAAGTGCTACCACTGAGGTCACAGTCATCATCACGGACGTTAACGATGAAACACCCACGTTCCGAAGCCAGAAGTATGTCGGAGAAGTGCTGGAAAACGCCCAGCAGAATACCCCCATAACCTTCCTACAGGATGCTGTACCAGAAGTTTATGATTATGACCAGGTACGTAATGAACAATACCGTGGTATTGCCTTAATTGTGGTTGCGAGAGTAAAATTTCATAAGTAGATGGCCGTGAATTAGATTTCCTCCGGAATTAAGAAGATCACTCAACAATAACTTGTTTGGCTTTGAGGTCAGGGCCTCTATTTTGCTTTGTTTGAGCCAATCTTGTTTTCGAAACCATATTGTTTTTAACGATATGTCGACCTTCATTATCAAGTCAATAAGTGCTATCATAACATAACGTTTGCAATGTAATAACATTATAGTTTTAGAGTAAATAAGTGAATAGCAGCACAATTAAATGCAAAGTGAAATAGCAGCACTAAAATGTCATATCCTAACTCCCTTGCAAATAAACATCTATTATGGATTTATTTGAAGACTTTGCCTGCCTTTATATCCGTCATCGTCTAGGCCCGAAAAAAAGTACCGTTCGTCAACGATCATTTTTATTTGTAAGGTTGTATAAGATTTATTTAGGTAATTTTCATCAAAACGAATGAGGTCGTATAGGGATTTTAAATATTTATAATCTAATAAACAAATAATAACTATTAGATCATATTTTCTTTTGGTTTCAGGGTAAAAACGGTACATTCGAGCTGTTTCTACAAGGTGATAATGGCATATTCGATGTGACGCCCTTCAAAGGCATCAATGAGGCTTCATTCCTTATCCGGGTGAATGACCCTTCCTTTTTGGATTACGAGAAAGTGACGGTTATGAACTTCAGTCTAATTGCGAAGGAGATTGTTACAATAAATCCAAAAATAAGGTAAGCGTTTCAGGCAGACTTAAGCACATTCAGAAATTACTGGATATATTGGATAAATTATGTTCATTCGGTACAGTAACATGATGTTAACAATTAAAAGTTTAAACTAAACTTATTGAAATTAAAATAAAACGAAACTTCTCAAATATTAAAGTTGTAAATAAGAATCACTCTCTGGATAGCTAGCCCAATCCTTTGGGAGAGGTAAGCACCAGCTCTAGGATCTCCGGAGGTGTCTATGAGCCGGGAAGACAGGGCCTTAATAAAGCTTTTCATATCAGCTGACCAAGGTCCCATGGTCTCCACTGCAAGTACCACAAGATGAATATTTGCGGCGCTTGATGGCTTGGGCCTGATCAGCTGCAGCACCGGCCCGATTACAGGTTCATTCAACCCACAGATAAACAGTAAAAAATTAAAAATATCCTCCAACCATTGGCCTAAAATAAATAACTGACACGTTTTTAGCAGAATTGGGCCCTTCACTTGAGCAGACTAATATTCTAAACATTAAATTATTTAGTCACGCATATTATGAGATACTAACTCACTAAATGTATATTTTAACTCCTTTTAGGGTAATAACGCTGGCTCTTTACCTAAATTGTAAAGTGGACCTTTATTAATCTTCATTATTTTACGTAACGAAAGTAAATACCCACCGTTTTAATTCGTAATGAAATCATGACCATTTCAGCGTTGTCCAAATAACAGTCCACATAAAAGACGAAAACGACAACTTCCCTGAGTTCACGGAGTCTCTCTACACGGTGTCTGTTCCGGAGAACTGCGGGGTCGGTACCACTGTCGCCTGGGTGCAAGCTTTGGACCAAGACTCCGACAATTACGGCACCAGGGGCATTCGGTACACTAGTCTTGGAGGCAGTATTGCTAATCTGTGAGTACACCTTAGAGTTTATTTCAGTTCAATACATGTTTCATCGTACTCAGCCACATCATTTTTAATAAGTAAAATTTTAGGATAACTTAATAATGCATGAGTTACTATTAGATCAGATAGCGTTGCCGGAATAGAAAATTAAATTTCCTCAAGACGACCTAGTTAGATTGATGCTTCGCCACCGAAAATCTCTTCTCTAATGTCGTTTCCAAAACCGCAAAATACGAGTACATAGTTAACTATATACTTGCAAGACGTTTCTGCATGAAATTTCCAACAAAACTGTCTGGCAGTGTCTAATGGTAGTTTACAAGTTTACACTCGCAGAAAATTCTATGAAGATGGAAATGAAGCCTTAGAATGTTGCTTAATTAGTTATTTCCCAGTCCAGTGATTTTACTTACTCGATCCTGCAGGTTTTAGTACGTTTGCTCAAAACATAGGAATAAATTTTAGAAGTTAATTAATTGAACCTTGTAACGCGGGAACTTCCTCCTGAAGTACTAGTGGCGCCATCTGTGGGCCAATTAGTAAACTGTCCCACCGGCCGCCCGCGCCGTCACACACAGCGCCCGGCGAGATTGGTCGATGGCGAAAACTAATGGTGAACGGTCGTCTAGTTTTATTTTGTAATAATATTGTTTTCTTTAGTTATTAGTAAGTGTAAACTGGTGCACGAACATTCTGTGTGTAAAAAGTGATTAAACGGAAGTACTGTACAGGCAATACGTGTATAATTTCAACCCGGACACACCTAAATACGAGGACTCGAGCACACTCGTTTCATGGCGCCCTTTCCGTGTGTCTTAAAGTGAAAAACACGTGTTGTGAAAACGAAATATCGTGAACTGTGCATTACCTTGACTGTTTTACAAACATTTTTTACCTTTTTCGAGTGTTTTTACGTGTTACATTACAATACCTACACAATGACTCGTTCTGGTCGCGCACAACGTACGCCAAATAAACCGCGAGCGTCGACATCAAACGAAAACGCCGACGACGCAGAACACCATTCTAATGTGGATGACGATGAACGCCCTGGAAATGTGACGATGACGATGGATAACCTATCCACCATACTGCAAACAATTCAGCAGTCGAACGCCAACATGTTCCAGCGGTTGCTGCACGAAGTTCGGTCTTCGACCCCGGCTTCGGGCGAGCCCGTCAACGTCACTGTCGCTGCCCCCGCCCCTATCGTGTCCGGCAACTTTTCAAAATGCCAGGCCACCTACAGCGGCCGCTCCGAAGAGAGTTTAGAGGGATTCATCGACGCAGTGGAGGCCTACAAAGATTGTTGCCGAGTGACCGAAGAGAACGCAATCAGAGGACTGTCGATATTGCTCACTCATTCAGCCGCTACCTGGTGGCAAGGCATCAAAGGTACTACGACGTCTTGGACGGAGGCCCTGGATCGACTGCGACGAGCCTTCGGAGACCGTCGACCGCCCCACCGGTTATATCGCGATTTATTCGATAACGAACAGCAGAACAACGAGAATACCGACAAGTTCGTGGCTCGAACTAGAGTAATACTCGCCCGACTTCCTGTCGAGGACCTCACAGAGAAAGCGCGACTGGATATGGTGTACGGATTACTACATCATCGGATCCGGGAACGCCTTCGTCGGGAAGAGTTCCAGTCTTTTGACGAGCTTCTCAGCAAAGCTCATTCTATCGAAGACGCATTAGAGGTAACAGGAGTGTCTCGCTCAAGCGCAGGGAAGCCGCCCGCCGCCGGCCCCGCGCGCCGCTCGACATCAAACGCGTGCCGCTCGACATCAAACACGCCGCCGCCGCCGCCGCCGCTTCCGATCCCGGCTGGCGCGAGTACGAGCAACGCGGATCCCAACAGGAAGAAACGTATGTTCTGTTCTTATTGTAAAAGGCCTAATCATTCGAAAGACAATTGTGCTAAACTTAAAAATAGAAATAATGATAACAGTAGTGGTAATACGATTGACGACAGTAATAATAATAATTATGTTAACAATAACGGTAACCATATTTATTGTTACGGGTGCGGGGAGAAGGGTGTAATTCGATCAAATTGTTCTAAGTGCAATTCGCAGTTTTCCGCGATAGTTATAGAACCAATCTGTAACATAAATTCAGATTCAATGACCTCGACCGCCGCACCCCGCTCCGCTGTTTGTTTTGACGACGATTGGTGTAATGTTCACTTTGAGTGTGAGGCCGCCGCTATTAATAATGGGCATGATCAGATTTCGTGCGCTTGTAGTTCTAGTGTTTCATCTAATGTCGGTCGTAAGTTCAAAGACGACAACGAAAAGAAATCCGATTATAACCTATCGATGTTTAAATCGGTTATTCCCGAATTTTTTTATACTCGAAAACTTCATAGAATGCGTTCAAGTGTTATGTTTTTGCCTAATCAGTTTACGAATGTTTTACCTACAGCTTTCTATGAAATGCGCGTTAAGCCAGTAGGGCCAGAACTTAATAGTGATGTGTATGTTAAACTGATAGGATCAGAAAATAATCAAGAAATGTGCGTTAAGCTGGTAGGGTCTCAACCGTATAAAATGTTTTTGGCCTCCGCAGTACCGCTAACGGTAGGTAGTAATTATGTTTCGGGTGAGCATTCATTATCTACATGTGACACCTTTGCAAATACTTCTGGTGACGATGTTGACATAAGGGGGAGTGAATTTAATACTAATTTGACTGAGAATAAGGAAGTTTCACGTGATCTTAAGGTAACCTGTTCGGACGTTGACTATAACGTTTCTGCGTCTATTAACAGCCGGATTACTTCGAATCCTAGTATCAAAACAGTTAGTTCTCCCTCTTCATTAGATTTTGATTTCGCGTCTGCCGATTTGCACTCACCCTCGAACCCAGTGGTACAACAACAGCGACCTATATTGGGTGTAACTATTTTAGGCATAAAGGGCAGAGCTCTTATAGATACAGCCGCGAAACGGTCCGTAGTAGGTTGCTCGTTGTATGATTTATTAAAGAAACACAATCAAACATTTTTAGAATCTTTTATGTCCATTAGGTTAGCAGATGGATCTGTACAGAATATGAAGGTGCTCACAACAACACTGGATGTTGTGGTAAAGCATAAGACCGTGTCAATTGAGTTTGTTGTATTGCCAGACGCGTCAGATAATTACACTTTACTAGGTATTGATTTCCTAGTTAAAGCTGGCATTTCGATGGATTTTGCAACTGCGAAGTGGCATTTCTCTAAGGAACTTTCGCGGTATCCTATAGAGTTTGAAACGCCGAGTAGTCATCATATCACATGTTCATCAGCCGACATACTCCGCAGTGACGAAGGTATTATGCTGCAATCTTCTCAACGTAATAAACTGGCAGGTCTGCTTTATTCTAATGAGGACATCTTTAAGTCAGGGGGAGCTCCGACCACCTTTGCAGAGCACCACATCAACACAGGTAACCACCCGCCAGTATCTTCTCCGCCGTATCGTCTCACTCCCGCTAAGAAGGAGATCATGAGACAGGAGCTCGACAAGATGCTTAGAGAAGGGGTGATTGAAGAATGCGAGTCTGCCTGGACTGCTCCCGCCATTTTAGTTCCTAAAAAAGGTAATGGTGTCAGGTTTTGTGTCGACTACCGCAAACTGAATAATGTGACCAAAACTGATTCTTATCCCATTCCTGTTATAGACGAGTTACTTCAGGCAACGAAGCAAAACTGTTTTATGTCTACTTTAGACTTAAAGTCAGGATATTGGCAAGTAAGTGTTGCGCCACAGGATCGTGACAAGACTGCTTTCGTCACACACTTTGGGACCTACAGGTTCACGCGCATGCCGTTCGGGTTGAAAAACGCACCGGCGACGTTTCAACGTCTAATGGACCGGTTTCGTTCAGGTAATACCCTCAAAGATGTCACCTTACTTTGCTACTTAGACGACCTCTGCATTTTATCCGAATCCTTCGAGAAGCACCTGGAGGACCTGCAGAAGGTATTTAACAGGCTTCGGTTGTTTGGTCTGAAGGCCAATAGGGATAAATGCTCATTTGCACGTGAGAGTGTTACTTACCTTGGTCACGTGGTCGCTCCAGATGGTATTAAAACAGATCCTTCGAAGCTCGATGCCATTATGCAGATGAAGGAGCCTACCAACGTGAAAAACCTGAAGTCATTTATCCAAACATGCTCCTGGTTCCGTAAGTTTATACCTAATTTTGCTCAAATTGCTCAACCCTTAACCAAACTAACTCGTAAAGATGTAGCATGGACGTGGACGGATGAACAGCGTGACTCTTTCAACAATCTCAAGCAGAAATTGACAACTGCACCTGTACTTATTCAAGCCGACTATAGTAAACCTTTTGTGATTCGAACAGACGCAAGTAGTTATGCTTTAGGGGCCGTACTTATGCAAGGCGAAGTTTACGATGAAAGACCCATCGTGTACGCAAGCAGATTACTAACGTCAGCTGAAAGAAACTACACGACTACGGAGCGAGAAGCTTTAGCAGTGGTCTGGGCGGTTGAAAAGTTCAGAGGATATGTTGAAGGTCATACTATTATAGTGAAGAGTGATCACCAGCCCCTGCGTTGGCTTCTCACTCTTAAGTCTCCTACTGGACGCCTAATTCGATGGGCTATGAAGTTACAAGCGTTTGATATTCGATATGAGTACATTCCAGGTAAATTAAACGTTTTAGCAGACATGTTGAGTCGTCCCAGCTGCGATGAGTGTATTGATGGTAAGTGTGAAGTTTGCTCTATGACAGTCGACTTACCTCGATATAGTCCAACCGGCCTCCGCGAAGCTCAGCTGCAGGATCCTGACACAAAAAAGGTTATTGATGATTTAGAAAATACTGACCTGTTAGCTGCTAACCGATGGCTCGAACGCGGATATGTAATGTCGCAAGGAGTACTCTATCGCTTGGATCCTGACTCCGACTCTGATGATCCTCAACTTGTAGTCCCAGCGTCCATGGTAAGCAAAATTCTTAAAGAATTTCACGACGTTCCTACTGCGGGCCATCAAGGCATCGAAAGGACGTTAGCTCGTATCAGAAATAGATACTATTTTACAGGTATGCGTAAATTAGTAACGGAGTACCTGAAGAATTGTGCTGAATGCCAGAAATATAAGATCGTGAATCAGAAACCGGCTGGTCTTCTGCAAACTCCCGTCTTACAGCAGCGAGGTGAGGTTCTCTCCGTGGACTTATTCGGTCCTCTACCGAAAGGCGACAAAGGTGAAACATGGGTCCTGGTAATAGAAGATGCTGCTACCCGGTGGGTAGAGCTGTACCCTCTCCTCGAGGCAACTGCCGAGTCGTGTGCACTGATCCTGATTAACGAGTATTTTCTAAGGTATGGGTTTCCTCGTCGTATTATCTCAGATAACGGTGTCCAATTAGTTGCTGCAGCTATGCAACAATGTATGTTTGTGCTTGGAATCCAACAGAATCTCACTCCTTTGTTTCATCCCCAAGGGAATCCCGTGGAAAGAAAGAACAGAGATATAAAAACTCAGTTGTCGATTTTAGTCAAGCACGAACATACATCGTGGCCTAAGTACTTGCCTCAAGTTAGATTCGCGTTGAATAGCGCAGTTTGTTCTTCCACTGGTTGTACTCCGGCGTACTTGATGTTTTGTAGGGAGATGAGGACTCCTTTCGAGAGCCAATCAGATATAAGATCGATTTTAGACAAAGAAAATTTTGTTCCTCAGTGCACACCCTTTTTGAGAGATTTTATTGATAAAATGAGTCTTATTCGCGAGAGGGTAGAATTCGCTCAAGACAAAGCGAAAAGAAGCGCTGACGAAAAACTTCGTCCGGCACCCGACTATAAAATAGGCGATCTTGTATTGGTAGTAAATTCATCCTTGAGCAACGCCAGTAAGGGTATTACAAAGAAATTTATGCCAAAAAGGGATGGGCCATACTCTATTAAGAAACAGGTCTCGCCGACAACATTCGAGGTGTCACATGTGGATAGTGGTGTTAGCGTAGGAAAGTTTCATACATCATTTTTAACTCCTTTTGTTAGCAGACAGGGCGAAAATGCCTTACCTATTCAGTCTCGACGACCACGCGGTCGTCCCAAAAAAGTGAATACTGCAAAGGCCAAGCCACATACGGGACGTTCATGTAGCTTGGAGGGGGAGGATGTAACGCGGGAACTTCCTCCTGAAGTACTAGTGGCGCCATCTGTGGGCCAATTAGTAAACTGTCCCACCGGCCGCCCGCGCCGTCACACACAGCGCCCGGCGAGATTGGTCGATGGCGAAAACTAATGGTGAACGGTCGTCTAGTTTTATTTTGTAATAATATTGTTTTCTTTAGTTATTAGTAAGTGTAAACTGGTGCACGAACATTCTGTGTGTAAAAAGTGATTAAACGGAAGTACTGTACAGGCAATACGTGTATAATTTCAACCCGGACACACCTAAATACGAGGACTCGAGCACACTCGTTTCAACCTTTCTATTAAATTACTAACCTTTTTCCTAGCCTGAACCTGAATCCAATATCTGGCGTCATCACGGTAAAGCAAGCAGGCGGTGACAATTTCGATCGAGAGCTGATCTCCCGCCATTACCTCACAGTGGAAGCAAGGGACGACCTGGGCAAAGGCAACCGCAATACTGCCCAACTCATCATCAATATAGAAGACGTCAACGACAATGCACCGATGTTCTTAGCAAATAAGTACGAAGCTAGATTGCTGGAGAATGAAGGACAGTTTGAAAATCCGTTGGTTTTAGAAGCAAGGGATATTGATTTGAACGGTATGTACCATACAAAAGCTAGGCACTAGTTTTATCATTAACAAGACCAGGGCATTTTTGGGTCTTCACACACAACATTAAATTACTTTGCAGTTATGTCAAGTATCAACTTTATCTTTTTAATAAATATTTACGGAACTCGGAATCCACGACTCATGGCTTGAGATGCGCAAATCAAAACAACCATAAAGTAATGTGGTTTTGACTAAATTTTAATTAATAAACTATTTCAAAGTAAACGTAATATATTTTAACTTCATATTGTGTTGGCGCTTTGAGCAATGACAATTTCATAATGTCTGATGTTATCTCTTAAATTACAATGCTATGTATGGTGGTGACATAGTTTGAAGCAACATTAAATTAACTTTGTGTGGATTCCGTTAGTTAAGTTTACTTGTTAGTCAAGGTTTACTTTGTTGCATTTTTTTACTATTTGTTATTGAAAGATACTCGTATGTGTTTCTTGAATACACATGGGTATGTTTGAAGGTTCCGTACCTAATACTGAATAACGGAACCCTTAGGGCCTGTCCCACGTCGTACGGTGTACGGCGTTCGTGGTAATGTGGACAGGCTCTTACAAAATCGCATTTTTTAAACTAAAAAATCGCCTAACGAATGGGTTTTAAAATAAATGAAAAAATAATTTTGAAAATTTCCCGTGTCCCTATTTTTACTCTGTATTCATATAATGTATTTCGTCAACAGGTACAAAGAATAGCCACATAGAGTACTCCATTGTGGGGGGCGACTACAAGAACAATTTCTCGATTGACCCCAACCTGGGCATCATCACTCCAATCGGCGGACTCGACTTTGAGCAAATACCGGGCGACAACACAAACATACGACCAATACATTTAACTGTAAGTTCAAAGTAGGGCCGTACTTAAAAACAGAACTTGAGTGAGATGTACCCATCTCAAGTCATGACACTTTAAATTAAAGTTGTCATTTTTGATGCTTCTGGAGAGGAGTACCTATTTTACTGAAGATAAGTTCGTTAATATGGCTGTATCTTCCTGGTTTCATTTTTATATTTAACTAGCGACCCGCCCGCGGCTTCGCCCGCGTGGAATGTATTATACATATAAACCTTCCTTAAGAATCACTCTATCTATTAAAAAAAACCGCATCAAAATCCGATGCGTAGTTTTAAAGATTTAAGCATACATAGGGACAGACAGCGCAAGCGACTTTGTTTTATACTATGTAGTGATCAATACGGAAGGTAAAGGAGCGCACTGGTAGCTTTTAAGCTTATTAAGACTATGATGGATTACTAAGTAGTAATTTCATAGGCTGGTTTAGCTTCCACACCGGAACTTAAGTGTGAACTACTGCTTGGCGGCGACTATAAAATATATCCAATATTATCGATTATTGAATGATTGTGTGACATTGAAGTCAGTATAGTTAGTAGTTTTTGGATATAACCATGCAGCCGTGTTAATCCGGTTGCGAAAAAGGGGCGATCAAAAGCCAATCCACACTACAACAGTGCACACTGCATTTGAATCGCAGTTTTATCTGTATCAACTGCTCTAATATAACTGACACAAGTGTTTCAGTATTACACGTTTGATAATACTTTTACAGGTTCGAGCACGCGACTTCGGCGTACCTCCCCTATCCTCAACAGTGCCCGTGACGGTATACGTGCAGGATGTGAACGACCACGCGCCGCAGTTCCAGCAGATGATGTACAAGCGAGCCATCCCCGAAGACCTGCCTGGTGGAACCAGCGTCCTGGAGGTAACTTAAACCAGTATATTCCAAATAATGGGTCACCCATATTAAGGAAATCACAGCGGGTTACTCACGTAAAGTATTGTCGAAAAACGCTCGACATGTGTCGGGCTCGTCAGGAGTCCCAATCATGAGCAGACGCGGCCGCAGCACGACGAACACTGCGGGCCAGCGCTCTGTCAGCCCGTCTGCTCGGTGCAAACGGCGTGGCCGTGGGCGTGGCTATAGCCACCCGCGCTTGCTCGCGTGGCGTAACATCTCGTGTTATTACGGCTTGTTTTAGTCCCTTGTTGAACAATCTACTTTAAACCATGTGTTAATCCAAATCCATTATTTCCCAAGGTGAAAGCCCGCGACAGCGACGGTTCGTCTCCTAACAACAGGATTGTGTACCGCATCCAACGAGGCGCGAGCGACAAATTCGTGATCGACTCTCGGTCAGGGGTGGTCTCCGTAGCCAACGGCTCTACGCTGGACCCTGACAAGACCAATCCGAAGAGCAATCGATATACGCTTACCGTTGTAAGTATGTTTTTAAGCCTTAGGTTAGTTCATGTTGTCTGGGTAGCTAAGGGATGTATTAATAAACTTATCTTGGCTGAAATCCTCGTCACAAGATACGTCAAAGTAAACGTCAAACCATAGAACACTGTCATTTCTGACGCATCTCGAGACGATCGAGCACTAGAGTTGAGATCAGTTTACGGCCGTACGAGCGATGATTAATGGTGATAAATGTAATGATAAAATTGAAAAATTCATGTAAATGGTCAGTCACAAGTTTTATTTTTCAACTACACCTTACGCGTGACTCAATATTTTTCAAAATTTCTAGTGTATGTAGACTATGATGACGACGAACATTAACAGGAACATTCTATTTTGTTCCATATCCATCACGTTCCCTAAAAAAAACCTTGGTAACATTAAGTATGTACAGGGCTATCAGCTTCTTAAAGCATTTGGCTGGCTATCGCTATCATCAGACATAGAAGTTTTTGTAGCACAAATAAAATTGTCCTTAGGACTTTCGAACGATATTAATATATCGACAAATTGTACTTTCTCATGACAGTTATGACTATGAGATAACGTATAATATGAACATGCAACTTGCATACCGTACAGTACCGTAAACTTTGTGTTTTTAATTTCAAAATCCCTATATAGTATGCCTATAAATTATTTATCCAACATAACCTAAACCTACCTACGATTTTATAACAAAACCCGACTATTTGTAAATATCATGTTTTGCGAATATCGTGTTTTGCTAGTACATATAATGTTTTGTAAGTATGATATTATATGTTTATGATGTTTTGCTATTATGATCTTTTGCGAATGTGGTATTCACATATGAATCCCTCCCCCGTATGTACTATGAAACATCACTCTGAAATAAGTACTTGAAACAGTTAGGTATTGAAAAATTTTATATCGGAAGGAAATCTCTAGTTAATTGACGTTTTTGCCACAAAAACTTCTATATCTGGCTATCATACTTGCACTCGCAACTGACAGTATATTTTGCCATTCGTGTTTCATAGAAAAACAAATATTTCCGATCGCTGTTTAGAAACTGATAATAATGTACTCGTAGCAGAGGTGACTCTTATCAGACATAATTGCCATGTAGATGCTACCAGTTCTTATACTATTGTTCGTAGGTGGCGCTAGATGGCGGTATAGGCGAGCAGCAACTGAGTACGGCTGTACTCGTCAACATCACTATAGTGGACGTGAACAACAAACCACCAGTGTTCGTGGAGCCAGGGACCGTCAGCGTGATGGAAAATACGCCGGTAAGTGTATCTGCGAGCATACTATGGTGACGTTTATCACTGTGAATAAACGAGGATAAAGCACCCTTCACTCTCGGACTTCCGACCTGGTCAGAAAGTGACGGATTAAACTTGTCATTTTAAATGAAAGCTATAAATTATTTTGCTGTATTTTTATTTATGGGTAACGAAGTAAACTCTCTAGCGTAATTTGAAGCAATCCATATGCTGAAATAAAAGTCAAACAGTAGTTGTAGAAAAGAAACATATCTACCCAAAATTTAAACTTTATTTTAATGAAATTGTAAAGTCAAATTATTTTTAATTTTTCTAACAACCAGGTGGGAACCCTAGTCTATCGAGCGCAAGCGCACGACCCAGACGAACAGCCCGTTCTACGCTATGCGCTAGACAAGGACGCCAGTATCGCACGAAACGAGGACGGCGTGCTCGTACCGGCTACGGAGTACGACTACCTCGCGCTGTGGGACCTTAATGCAGTTGATGGAACGCTCAGGGTGGTCAGGTCAGTGGATTTATAAATATCAGCGTTAAGATAAACTAAGTATATAGTCTGACAAATTCAGGAGGGACTGTTTGTTCTGCACTTTCTGAGACGGGGCTAAGGCATTGAGATATTTGCAAGGGCGAGTTGTGTAGCGGTAAGTAAGAGCTCTTACTAGCAGTCGCCTCGCCTTCTCTAACGTGTCACTCATTAAGGCTACAGTCTCACACTAACTTCTCGATCTATAGTTTCCCTTGACATCGATATTTTAGAAGACAGTTTTCTTATTGTGTTAGGTATATTAAGTTTTGTACAGTTCGACACAATTTTTGCCAACAGTATCCTAACCTAACCTCACCGTCTATTTTTGAAAATCAGCCCTGTGTCAGTGTATGTGTGCGTGTATGTGTATGTATTAATAAAACATTTTTTTTTATTTCCAGGTTACTAGACAGAGAAAAGATAGAAACCATCAAGCTAGTTCTAACAGTAGAAGACATGGCAGCGGTGGACGGAACACCGCGTCAAACTGCCTCAGCGACGCTGACTGTCATCGTGGAAGACGAAAACGACAATAATCCCAAGTTCAAGAAACCTTTCTACAAGACTTCTATCCCGGAGAACTCCAAGAACGGGGTTAATATCGCTACTGTTATAGCTGATGATGCGGATAAGAATAGAACTATGACGTACTTTGTTGAAGGTTTGTCAACTTGTTGCAAGGAAATAATTCTAGTTTTAATGCACGAGAATAGATTTACCCCAAGTTCCAACCCTCTGATTACTATGATTGGTATGTTCCAGGTCCAGAAAACTTACTAAGCCTAATCCACTTGGAGAGCTCGACAGGCGAGATCGTAGTTGCCAACAAGATAGATCACGAGCAGCAGGCGTGGCTCAACCTTACGGTTAAGGCTGTGGATAGCGGAGTACCATTCAGATACGCTGTCGTTGATCTATTTATACAGGTACGAGTACCTAATAGGTATTTTAATCATCTTTAAGCAAGTTGGCATTTCTGTGCCTAGTGGCTCGCCACCCTATCAATCTGATCATGTTTACACAATCCATTTCCAGAGAAAAACTGTAGAAAAAATGTGCAGGATTATTTTTGTTTCACCAATCAGACTATATTTCAAAAGCTGCCGGTCCTCTAGGACGGTTGCAAACCATCATGCCTATCTTGACTGTTGAAACCTTCAAGGCCAAACTTTACCTCGAGTTAATCAACCAAAATGTTTTCCTTGTACGGTTTCTCAAATGGACAGCCTAACTCAATAAATGTACAAGTCATAATATTATGTTACCACGTACTTCCTAATGTTTAAATATTTCCTACCAAAAACATACTGCTACTATACCTACTCTTTTATATATTTCAAGGTACTAGATGAAAATGACAACAACCCTTACTTCGAGACCAGCTCGTTTGAATACCGCGTGCGAGAAGACGTGGAACCTGGTACCACCATCGCCAACATAATAGCCAGAGACGCTGACTCTGGGGAATACGGGAAGATAACGTATCTGCTCGACCGAATGTCCACGCAGGTACGGGCTTCAAGATTATAAGAGTTCTTAATGGCCAGTCATTTTGAAGGATGAATGAAAATTAGAAAATGATAGAGTTTATCATCGACGAACTGTACAATGATTCGATGATTCGATTTTCTCCAATAAATGTTGCACAATACTTCACAGAGTAATTTTAGAACCGAAGGTCAATGAAATATCAAAAACTAGAATAAATTCTATTCAGCTTTTTCCTCAAAATGTTATTTTTTCAAGGGCATTTTAAGTAAAGACTTTTTATAACCTATCATCCCATTCTCTTCCCGATTCCCAAACTCTCAAAGCCCTTCATCTTTTAAAAAATGTCTTAATTAACAAACGACTTTGTCGTGTAGGGTAAGTTCCTGATAAATGCAGATACAGGAGCCCTGACGGTATCAGACTGGCTGGATCGCGAGGTGCAGGGCTCCTACACCCTAGTTGTGGAGGCCTGGGACAACTACCAGTTCGGATATCTCAGCGGAGAGAGTAGGAACGCCTTTAAACAGATCGTGTAAGTACATTTTTCATAATTTCAATGCTTATACTATGATTAGCAAGTTTTTGTCTATCTATATATCAAACCTATTCTATAAATAATATAAAACGCGTTTATCACTGCCTGACTGCCTAAGCTGCTTAACCTAGAGACTTGAAATTCAGAGGGTAGGTATATTTCATAGAATATGGCCACCCACACACATGGCTGGTGGGTGCTCTAAGAACAGTTTTCTTAATTAAACCCAGGGTTTGACAGTTGACCACGTGGTGTATCGCTACGCACGAGAAAGTCATCCCAAATATTTTGAGTCTTGCGTCTTGGCTAGGGCCTCTGAAAGGGAATAATATGAATCAGTCTCTCTTGTAATATTATAAAGTGATATTACACTGTGTGAAGAAAGTAATTTCTGGAACTACTGATCCGATTTTGCTAATTTTATACTGATGAAAGCTGCATTATTCTCGAAACATACCTGACATTAGGTACCTAAAAAATACAAATAACACGGGTACAAAAAATAATTAATATTGATATTTGGGGGATCCTTGTCAGGTGTGGTCAAATGATTTCAGTAAAAACTAATAATTAATCTTCTTTTTCTCCCAGTGTCCACATAGAAGACGTAAACGACAACCCTCCGATCCTGCATCTGCCTTCCGACTGCGTCATGATTAGCGAATTCCACAAGCATCGTGAGCCCATCGTAGCAGTGTCGGCGACCGACGCCGACGACAACTCGTCGCCGAACGGACGGGTGCAGTTCAAGCTCGTCGGTGGAAAGGGACACGGTAACTTGTTTTTTATTTTATTCAGTCGTCAACGGAATTGCTGGCGCTTGTTATTAGCATTATGCGCAAAAGCACCACTTTATTCCTACAGGCATTAAAGCACGGTAATCATTTTTGAACTTAACGTTAGCTTTGAATTGCTGCTGATAGTACTCATATAATCATGTCATTCGTGATGGTATCTTGCTTAAAAATACTTGTCTCTAATGAATTATAAGCGTTTTAACAATCGTAAGATATAATAGACTAATCAATGTAATCGTAGAGTTTCCGCAGCTACAATCTCTATTCATGTAAGTATAGGTACTTAGTGGTGCGTATAGTATATTTCTATGGAACTTGCCAACTATGTAAACAAAAGTCTTAACTTTGTTTTGTCACTGTTTCTCCTTGAATTTTCACACCACCTCATCAAACACCATTGAACCCATTAACTATTGAAACGGTCGTTACTGTAAAATACAAAATCACCAAATATATAACTCTATCTTGGATATTTCATTACAAGTTTAAATGGTTTCAGAAGTTAGGTTATTAGGACCTGATGGAATGACGTTTTTGTTTCTTTTAAATTCTACAATTGTCTATGATGGGTAGTGTTGTGGCTAAAGTTGGCGATATAATTAAGGCCCCTACACATTACCTAACTCACGCTGATCACACTCACAGATGATAATAACGGCACCTTTTGTAATAAATACTGGTGATATATCATCTTCAAGTACCGATTTTTCTTCAGATCGTGATTAAAAAAAATAGAAATAAGTAACTAGGTACTTGTTTTTTACTTTCGGTATTTTATTATTTGATATGGTTTGACATAAGTAAAGGAGTATTGCCCATCACTAGTAAATTCATCATTCAGAGACAATTTCAATATGGCGGTTTGTTTACGTAGTTAGCAAGTTCCATAGAATTAGACTTTACCTATATATACTTCATTTATCAAACGTTCTAAATATTTGTATGTAATGTTTTATTCGATTATATTTTTATTTAACAGACTTATTCCGCTTTGAGCAAGTCGGCGGCGATGCCAACACGGGCCGTTTGTTCGCTAAACAGTCCCTAAAGGATCGCTTCGGCAACTACTCCTTCACCGTGGAAGCAAAAGACCTAGGCACCCCTTCAAACGCAGTTAGGGGGGAGCTGAGATTGTGCGTCACCGACTACAATGACCACGCGCCAGTATTTGTGCACCCGCCGCAAAATGTCACTATTAAAGTACCTGAGGTAATTAACCATTTGTTTGAATTAAAGGTTTTTTTCAAAAAAGTATTTGGAATATAAGCAAATATTGTAGAACCTGCTTACTCAGATAGCCTCAAAACGATATAGGTTACACATGAAAAGACTCGAAACAATAACTCTGAAAAAATAACTTCAATACACTTGAATTTATGCAGCATAAGTAAAGAGCCTGATCATGGTACCGAAAATAATACTACGAATACGAACTGTTTTACTGTGGTAACAAGCGTCATTACACGTCAGCAATATAAAGTTGAATATCATATTATTCTATTAACACTCCTAATAATCCTGGTCACGGCGCCAATAAACAATTTCCTCTCAGAACGCCACAATCCGCACAATCACGTCACGGTTCGCAACATTGACGGTGACGGGGCATGTGCTACGACTGACATGTAACGAAAAGGAAATATCACCTGATTAAATTAATGTAATATTAGTAATCCTGGTCGCGGTACCATATGTTTTTCTGGCACTTCTGCTTCAATGTGCAAAATTCTTGTCACGAGCGCAAAATAATATTTGCAGAATGCTACAATTGGCACCACCGTGGTCGAGGTCCGCGCAATTGACGCCGACATTGGCGCTAACGGTGCCGTGCGGTATCGTATCCGGCGCGATGCTGCCGGAGCCTGGCGGGCCTTCACGGTTCACGCCACCAGCGGAGCCCTACGGACCACTGCGCCGCTTCATCGGGATGTTACGGCGAAACATCAGGTAACCCAAGTAGATATCCACGAGCTGTGATAAATAGCAAAAATAAATCTGTTTTACATTGCTAGATTGGTAACTTAAATTTGACAACGTAATTTGACTATCAAAAACAATTGTAATTAGAAATACATATCGCTGATATTTATAATACGAAGACTAATTAGTCTCGTAACCTCGTTCATCACTATTGAGGAATAATTGGGTTTCGAAGAAGTATTTTTACTCCTGTGGCATATATTAAGGGAACAATTGTAAAAAATAAATCTCTCATGGATTATCATCTCATTATGACTTAGGTAGATTACATTTTAATCCATACCTACTTATCCTGCTAATATTATAAATGCGAAAATTTGTGTTTGTTTAATACTCCTTCATGCTGCAACGGCTGGACGGATTTGGAAGAAATTTTAAATGGATTTAGCGTATACCCTGAATTATACATTACATACATAGGTTACTTTTCATCCTTAAAAAAATTAAGTTCCCGAGGGAATATCGATAATCAAAATCAGCAGAAGCTAGTTTATTCTAAATGTGAAAGTAACTTTGCCTGTTTGTCACGCTTTCAAGGCTTAACCGTTGAACCGATTTTAATGAATTTTAATATGAAACTTTACTTTTTTGCACGAATAGCGATAAACGACTTTGACACCGACGGAGTCGCGGGCAGCAGCTAGTACGACTATACAATAAAAATGCTCTACGTTCTCTCAACCGCTGTAATATTTTAGACTTAGGGCCGTATTACGAAAATGATCTCAAGATAAGATGTCCGTCTCAAAACACGTTAGAAATTACAGTATTTCTTGACTGTTTCTTATCTAATTTAATCAAAAACTTCCTCCACAGCTTAGAATCGAAGCCTACGATCTCGGTCTCCCGACACCCTTGAGCTCAGACCTCGACCTGACGATCTACGTCCAAGACGTCGACAGTTACCGTCCCCGCTTCCCGGAGAAACGTCTCCACATCAACCTAACCGAGAACTTGTATGAGGAAGGGTTGTACCTGCCCAGTGTGATAGAGAGGGATGAGATTGACAGAGGGGATGAACCGGTGCTGCCTGTGTGCTATTATGTCGTGGAGGGGAATGAAGACGGGGAGTTTGAGCTCCATAGGAATACACACAGGTGCGGGTTATTCTATTTTTATACACCACAGATATCAGTTTCCTTCCCCCAAGTCTGTCTGGTGTGAATAAATGTACTAAACCTTAAAATAATCTGAAGTCTATGTTTTTATGCGATGAACTGGGTTTGTTAAAAATACCATAACTATTCTTAAATGTATTGTCAACGTTACACCTCATATTTACTTAAAAGCAATGGCGACTGAGTTAAAAACAATACGATAACATTTTGAAAGCAATATGGTTTTACCGAATAGAATAGAGGCCCTCTTTGGTGGCCTAATAATAATAGTGTTGGTGTTTTTTAATTACAGAATTTTCTATGATTTTTAACGAAATTGGACGTGAATACTTACGTCTTACTTTCTTTATTTTGTTTTACACATAAGTAGGTAGAGCTACAGAATTACCAACAAGTCTAAAAATTTGTTGTTAATTCTGTAACCACATTTTTCACAATCAGGCTTGAATGTTTTAAAGGAGTATAATAGTGACAGGTGGCAAGCCCATCGCCTAACAATACTACTAGCCTTCATTCCCTTAGTCGCCTCTTACGATTTACACTGGGAGACATGGAGTGGCACGATTCTAAGCCGGCTACCACACTTTGCTTTTTACTATACATAATGTTTAATAACGTGAACCATGAGTTAATTTAATACATTGTACATACCTACATACTAGTACTGAATTATGTTATAAACAAGTTCTTAATATTCTATCCAACTGTTTGACTTCCTTTCAGACTAGCCACCCAGCGGCCGCTCGATCGAGAAAAGAAAGCCAATTACACACTCACTGTACTAGCCACTGAGGACTGTGTGGCTGTGCCCAAATACACTGAGAGTGTGGATGCTGTGAGCTCTCTGAAGGTCCACGTCACTGTTAACGACCTGAATGATAACCCGCCCAAGTTTCTAAGTCACATATTTACTGGGGGCATCACGACTGAGGCGGATTTTGGGATTGAGTTCATGCATATAAAGGTAACTTAGGTTATGTTTACTGGTGGACCTTGTGCTGGGTCCGTCAAGATAGATACTACTAACTGCCACTCTCTTATCCTTTTACCGCCTAGCAGCAGTATTCACACTGTTGTGTTCAGGGGGGTTATTATGACGTAACTATGCTGTTCATTTTACGGCGAGCGTAATGGACAGAGCTATAGCAGTTATATAGCGCTGTCCCTTTCTCTCAGCGTAAAATGAACTGCATTGCTACGTCATAATAACCCCTCTGATGTATGTAAAGAGATTTAGTTACTACTATACATTTAATGTCTTTTATAAGCAAACACCGGATAAATGTGGGCAAAAATGTACCCGTGCTAGTGATTCATTAAATGTCGACTAAAATTATCGACATCGATAAAAAACAATTTTTAATCATCATTATCATAAGTAATGGCTCTCCTCCCTCTTCCTCTCCTATTTAACCTCTTTTATTTATACTTATCGCAACTATAAACAACCGGTATCTGACATTGACTTTGGATTCGAGTCACTTTTGACAACCATTGAAATTGAAATGCTTTGCTAGCTTTCCGACGAATTGAGAACCTTTTCATTTTTTAAGTCGGTTAAAAATGCCTCGAAAGAAAAAAGATCGTTTATCTTCATGGAAAGCTGATCATTCACATATAGAACAAAAAGGTACGACTTACTATTGCAAGAAATGTAAGATTCATATGTCACGAAAAAAGTTGTCGATAAAATTTAATCGATATTTTAATGAATCACTACATTTTTGCTCCCGTCAATCCGGTGTATGTTTGTTTATAAGGATTGTGAAGTTACTAGGATAGAGGCATTCCACCTAGGTGGGCTTGCCACGCATTTGCAGTCTCAGGATTGCTGCTGGTTGTATTCTAGTAAATGTCTAAAGTCGCCGTCAATAGAACTTGTGAACGATGTAAACAAATTACCTAGTACTGATTCACACATAACCTCAAATATTCAACGAACGTGTTTTTATTAAAAATAACGTATAATGAATAGTTATGTCATCTTAAAATTAATATGAAAATAATGATCTAGTGTATAAATCATTTCAAAGGCCTCACTTGATCTGTAAAAGTACGTGATTATCGAGTAATCATGGTGAATTGGTTCGTTTGGTTTTGTTTACCTCTTTTGCAAGTTCTATTGACGGCGACTTTATCTGTCTCAGATGCCACTGACCATACTTAGTTTTGCTTTCATTAAGAATATTCTGAAACGACGCTTAAATTGCGTAGCTAAGCGATAACGTTTCTCAGCCTCCTAAATTAAATTAAATTTCCCAAAAAAAACTCTCGGTAAGAAACAAATTAAATTAAATCGGTCTGAGTTTAAGGGGAGAGAAACATTACCACATTTTGTATGGAGATTTTCGTCTGCACAATCCTCTTAAAGGAACCTCTCACAGCATCAATTCGACCGCCATGTGCGCCCTTAAAAAATTCAATGTGTTAGAACTTTAAGTTCTCAAATGATTCAGAGTATTACGTAATCGATTCAGTTATGTTGGTACCATAACCCGTTCTTCAATGTTAAATTTTCAGGCCATAGATTTGGACGAAGGTGACAATGCTAAAATAAGCTACTACCTAATGGGAGAGGTAAAGAAAACACTCACAGAGGGGCTGGAAAATCTCGCAGTTTCGCCTTTCCTCGTTAATGAAGAGACAGGGGCGATATCGCTGAATTTCGACCCTCAGAAAGGAATGAAAGGGTATTTTGATTTCAAAGTAAGTACCTAGTATTACGTTGCTTCTACATGCTTTGCAGTGATTTTCTGGGTTTTAAGAGGTACGCTCCCTGAATTTTGTGATCGATATAGGTTATTGCAAAGACCGTCGAGCAGGAGCATTTTTTGATGAAATCATTAAATTTACACATTTACAAAAAAAACGGAAGTCAGTGTGCTTGAAACACCATGATATAACACAATAATATTATACATATATTTCCGCATTACAACTTGAACTTTGATGTGATCTCGCCGTGCCTAGCAAGAATGACAAAAAAATAAATTATTCCACAGCTTATCTTTCTCTAACTTCAATACGACCACATATCTGATTGTATCTCATCTGATCTGTTGAAAGTGGAACAATATCTTCCTGTTACTTCGGACATGTAGTTCTTCCCTACTTAATTTATTCCAAACTTTAATTTGTCAAGCTTTACTTCACCAACAAATAAATTTTCAGGTTCTTGCCAACGACACCGGCGGCTTACACGACGAATCCCATGTATTCATATACCTTTTGCGTGAGGACCAGAGAGTGCGTTTCGTTCTACGCGCCCACCCTTCCGAAGTCAGAGACAAAATATACGTATTTAGAGAGAAGCTTTCGCACGTTTCGGAGTCTGTCGTCAACATAGATGATCTGAGGGTACATGAGAATAAAGACGGCTCAGTAGATAATACGAAGACAGATTTGTACTTGCATCTCGTGAATGGACAGGACCATTCGGTATTGGAAGTCAATCAGGTGTTGCAGTTAGTGGATAAAAATATTGAGCAGTTGGATGATTTGTTCAAGGTATGATTGTCCATAGGTATTTTAAATTTTATGTTTAGATTTGTGGTTACCTTTTTGATAGGTAGGTAAGTACCGATGTCGAGAGGTGGCGTGGACAGTTGCTCCGTTGACCTCATGTTTCTTTGGTCCTTTTACCACTGCCTCCACCGACGGTATTTTAGGTCCCCAAAATAAAACGTCATATTGCTAACAATAAATGTATCCTAACATATTTACGCTGATGTCTAGATGACTATGGGTATGGTGACCGTGGGCCTTAAAAATAGTTCACTAACTTTATCTGCTTATATCACGATTGCTAAAGGTAAAGTTGTCGTTCTGACAGTTCATTGGAGCTTTAAGTTACTGTCAATTTTGCTAGCCGCGACGATCTAGGTATATACTTACCGAATAGTAATTAATATTAAAGGAAGGAACCCGACTTCCACTCTATGCCTCTGTTTGTTTGCCAATTACAGCAACTTTCAGGTTTTCCTCAATGCCACAGAATATAATTGTAATAAATAGTACGAGTACAAAAGGCGGTTTTCCTAACAAAGAGTAGCATTTCTAGGTAGAATACTCTATACTTCTCTTTCTATCACATATCGCACTGCTAGATCAAGGCAGTATCAACTCAAAATCATTGTTAGTTTTGTTTCAAGCTCATACACGTTGTATTAGAGTTTATTTTAAAATACAGTTGTACTTTGAGTTACTACACTTTTGATCTGGCAGTGCGATATCTTCTATCTTAAAACATAAAATTATTTCTGCACTGGCTGAGTGACTGACGACAGACAATGCACCGCCTAAACCGCTGGACCTAGGGACTTCAAATTTGGAGGGAATATTCCTTAGGGACCTACCCTAAGAAAATATAATTCGAAAATCCCGAAACGGGAAGAAATAGGGATAATAGCTGGAAAGTAAACCTACAAGGTACGAGGTCTCGGGCGTCCTCAAGTTTTGTATCTTTTGGCATGCAAGTCCGGCCTGCAGATCTTCCTGTAGCTTCGCGCCTTTAGGTCGGAGTGCGCCGTGTCCTTCCATGGTATAAGACAAAGTTACAATAAATCAACATTAACATCTTTTTCTATTCAGGAATTCAACGTCCTCGATACACAACCAGCGGAATACCAGCCCCTCACAGTGGACACCATCACGTCCAACCAGACTGTGTTCTGGCTGATTTGGGCCACGCTGTTCCTGTGTGTCCTTTTGGTATTGTCACTCATGATGTGTCTGTCACAAAGGGCAGACTTCGTCAGGCGGCTGAAGGCTGCCACAGCTACGGCTTATTGTAAGTTTGTATACTGGCAAGTTAAAAGAACTCTTATGCAAATTGGTCATAATTCGTTTGTCAAAAGTGATGCATTAAGCGACAAACAAACAAATACAAGACATGCTAATCATAGATCGGCCTATTTATTGCGAGTGATAAAATATCCTTAAGAGAAGTATTAGGTTAGGATGCATGAAAGAGAATTAAGGTGTAATTATGGTCACTAAGGGACCTTTTCCTCTAACCTTTGGAATGAAGTAATGCAAATGTCCTTGTTTGTCTCGTGTTAAATATTTTAAAAAATATAATGTCGAAATTGCAGGAGGCAACGCCGCTGATGGCTCTAGTCTAGTATAGGTATTATAATGTAATCTTGTTACATACGTAGGCAGGTAATATTTAAGTTTTCATCTTTGTCACTGTCGTTTCAGCGCAGCTATTATTCGAAATAGTTTGTTATTTAACAAATCAAAGTACCTAACCCAATAGTAAATCATCTTTCTACAACAATAGAATGTTAACACAGAACAATAGAATTGAAAAAAAACCGCAACATGTCTTTGTAGGCACTACAATTGTTATCATACAAGCGTCGGTTTTGATACCAAATGCACAATGCGTCATAACTTGACAAACAAGTACATAACATACGTAACATTATAGCATTTGCGTAATTGTGTTTCCTGTGCATCCTATACTTAATCCTAAATACCTACCTACTCAGTTAATATAAATGCCAAAGTGTTTCTGTTTGTTTGTTCCCATTTCACCCGCTCGAGATGCGAAAATTTCAAGAGATCCAAGATTACGGATTTACTTTATCAAGGAGACGCTTATCTACGCTTTCCTTTTTAACATCAATGATGGGTATATCTACACCACAAATTAATTGCCAACTATGAGTCATACGAGTAGATGCATCTCATCTATGAATGTACCTACCTACTGCAAATCCTGTCCGACGTAAAGAGACATTTTAGAGGCAAATTAACTTGTTTCTTTTCTCAGTTGTGTATGAAAAATCGTCACTAAGGAACGACTAAATCGTCAAGCGGTCATTAGTGATTAAGGCAGGTAGTTGTCACTCATAACTTTAAGACTCCACAGTAGTGTCATTTTACACTACTCTTGCCTCTGACAATAAAATAGACCATATTTTTACCTGTGTCATGTTAATGCGCTCGTTGAGGACAATGGACCGACGCAGATGCAAAAATAGTTATCTAAATATAAGCATTTATCTTTCTGGGCTCGTATCGTCATTATTATGCAAAAATAGATTTCGCCGTAAGTACCTATACCTAATTAGTTTTTTCTTTTCTTTAGCTTCACCAACGCCTGGCGAGTCAGACATGACGATCCGGAGTTCCGGAGGCAGAGTGCCCAATACCAACAAACACAGTACCAAGGGGTCCAATCCTATTTGGCTACATGCGTACGAGAACGAGTGGTATAAATCAGACGACCAAGTGAGCCACTCAGAACGTGATTCGCTCGATGAGAACGCCGTTGATCAGGATTTGTCAAATGAGAAGCCATATTTCATAACAACAGGAGCATTTCCATCCATAGATTCTACCACGACGGAACCGCAGACCAATCAGGCCAAATACGACTTCTACCAACAGTTGGAACAGATGAAAAATGCCAAAAATATGGAGACGACAGAATTGTAAAACGATTGGTTTATTATCATGATGAGTCGGGCATGGTGTATGCCTTATTATCCTTTGCAACGCCGCGGTCGACTGCAATTTTACGTGCCCCAGAGGCCCTACTTTTAACATCGAAGTTCGACGTTAGCTCCATCCCTTTCTCTCGATTTAGTCTCGAGTGACGAGGCAATCGAAGTTTCGAATTTGATGGTTCGTGGTAACCATCCAGACGCCATGTCATCCCAAAATGCAAAATCTATGAAGCGTAGAAATCCGTAATGTCCGGGTGTCCATTGCCCGAAAATTCGTTGACGTGACTTGTATTTATCGCGTTCAAAGGTTAAAATTTATCGCTGATTAAGATACCTTATTCGTTTGTTAAGTGAAAAATGGACAAGGATAAAGTATGTGAGGCTCAAGAAATGTTAGGTACCTAATGTGAATTGTTTCAAAACATTTTTGGAAATCAAGACTTACTAGGTACCTACAAATAAGTATTCTTTAGAAACTGATGGGCATAGGGATTCCATTTATACCCACTCATGCTCAAGCTACAAATGAAAAAACTTTTAAGTTATGCCTCGAGTCCCTGATTAGTTGGGTCACGAGGATGATGTAGGTATTTTATTTATACCTAGTTTTAATTATGTATTATACCTCATTTGACAAATTCTATATCACGCTTTACTTTACAAACTCAGTATCTGTATTGGTTTTTATAAATTTATATATTTATATTTTATTTATATTTTTATTCACGTAAATAGCGTGCCTAGCGTGTTATGTATATTAATCGTGTACTTGTAGATAATTACTTACTTTTTAAACAGGCTTTAGACATTAGAATTAAGTATGATTTAAGTTATAACGTATCGAAATAAAGCTAGTTCATGGTAACTTTTAGTACGACATAAGTTACCTTCGTGAATAAATACATTTTATTTGGAACGTGATAGTTTAACTCTAGAAATAATATCCCTGCATCTTTATTCTCCTTTTTTAGCCTTTAACACATCACACGACATGAGAGCGTCAGTGGCCCTAGTGGCTTAGGGGGTCGACTCGAGATCGTACGGTACCGAGTTCAAATTGAACTTCAAACCTCCGCGGTCATCATTTGTAAAGTCAGCTGCAGAGAAAAGGATACCCCCCCTCCTGGTAAAGATTGTTTTTTTTCGAAAACCTGTGGTTAGATTTAAATGATTTTGAGTTTATGTGAAGACAATAGTAAAATCTTCAATTCACCGAAAAATCATATATAATTAACCACAGGTTTTTGAAAAAAATCGATCCTTACCAGGAGGGGGGGTATCCTTTTCTCTGCAGCTGACTGTACTTACCAATGAGTTTTTAGTAAAGTACATTACCGGATGCTCTTACGGTGAAGGAAATGCATGAGAAAACCTGCACATTCAAACAGAGCCGAGTGTGTAAGAGGGTTGTTACACAAAAGAGCCTAGAGGGGTCGAAGTGTAACTGAGGGCCCATACTTATCTGTAAGATAAGATAAGCCTTTAGTACCTAGTACCGTTGCTAGTACAGTTACATTGTAAGATAGAGGTGTCTGTACGATTTATTGTTAACGACACCACTTATGGCCAAACCCTATATTCAAACCGCGGACAGATAAGGCTTACTACGGGTAAAAATTTGACATCTGCCCATACAAAATGTGTCAAATTTTGATCCGAAGTAGGTAAGCCTATCTATCCGCGGTTTGAATATAGGGTTCGGCCATTAATGATATCCGTTGTAGTAAAGTAGGTATGGTATCTAGAGGTATCGTTTATTGGTGACGTAAACAATAAACTGTCTGAACGATATTCAACAGTTTGAACAAGATCTCCTGATTTAGTCTTTAATGACGAGTGAAAGTGATATGAATTTAAAACACCCAGGGCCTCTTTATAAACCCCCGATAAAAAAGGAGTATCAACAGTTCTTAGCTCCCAAATGGAGACGGTTTTGGAAGCGGTGTTTTTTTAAAGAAGGTACTTAGTTAAATCCGGGTTCTTAAATTATTTTTTATGAAAATCGGTTGGGCCTTTAAGAGAGATATCAGGCCTAAAAGAGTTGAAGCGTTTTTCTATACGCTTACAAAATATTACAGCCCATTATGTGGTTGTTAACGTTATTTCATATCTACTGATAATGATAAGAATGATACAACGAAAAACCAGCATAGTGTCAAGGCTGTACACTAGAACACCGCTTTGGCCTTGTAATTTACTAATGGTAAAAAATTGTATTACTGAGTTAAGAAATAAGGCGGTAGATGGCGCTACCACTTTACCTACGGGACCCACTGTGAACCCACAGATAACGTACTTACCTTAGCTGCGGCTGCCAATCAGACGATGTCATTAGGGATGACAACAAGTCAAGATAAATTACCAACTCTGCACAAGCCTCGTGACCCACCCTTAGGGTGCGGCTCCACTGAGGCGCAGACGAGAGGAGCGGAGCGGAGCTGTGCCAATATTAACCAATGGAATCTGCGCAAGGCGCGCTCGACGTGACCGCATGCGCCTTTTATTGGTTAATATTGGCACAGCTCCGCTCCGCTCCTCTCGTCTCCGCCTCAGTGGAGCCGCACCCTAATTCATTAGCGCACAGTGCGTATTTCAGCTTCTTTGTCCATTTCACAAAGATATTATGAATATATATAATATATTATATTATATTATATTATATTATATTATTATATTATTATATTTCACAAACAATACGTTAAGCACCTTTAGCTATTGCGTTTATTAATAAGAGGGTAGGACCCGGGCTTGGTTATTGTTACGGTCTTTAAAGCAACAAAAACAATGGGTAAACAGAAGAAAGTTTACAGTAGGTACTTACCAAGGCGTGACGTCAAGGGTCAAGGGTCACGGTTAAGTATTTCATACTTGCTATCGTTTTGTCACTTCGTATAAAGGAACTGATTTGACCTGACAGTCATCTAACCTATTCTGGCTATACCAAACTTCCCACTTATTCAATCCTGTTATGTATGTGCATGTGTGCGGGTGCACCCGCTGTGCGTGTAACATTAGGATAATAAAGCATTGTGAAATTAGCTCGCTTGTTTAATGGCCGTGTCCCTCCCGGTTCCATATCTAACAAATCCCATTTGACTTACTACCACTAGTAAACATTTGGGATGTTTCCCCACCTGTTGTCACTGTCAAAAACTAAGTTCCAGCCCATTTAGAAAAATAACCCCACCGACTCGGTTTGTTAGATTCCGTGAAGCGATATTTCTTTTGACATTTTTTCCCATTCTTAATTTGACCCAGTAATTTTTCCCTATTCGGTTTCATTGCCGTCACTTTTGTTCCCGTTCGATTTTATCCCATTCGCACTTATTCCCAATAGTAGGTAGGTTTAGGTTATGTTAGTTTTGCAGCAGGCCCGGAGGAAAAAATAACCCAGAAATAGGAGCTAGGTATAGCGGAGCTCCGTCGACTGTATCAAATTAGATTTTTGGGATTAGAAAAATACGACAGTGAAAATTATGTGTACAAGTGCCAGGAATAGAAGCGAATTTATAAAAATCGCAAGGGGAAAACATACTAATGAAAATACACTGCATACGGAAAAAAAGGGGAATAGAAAATTAGCGTCAGGGGCAAAATGCTTTAGGGAAAATCATGTAACAAATCCGATTCTCAGTGGCATTAGGGGCGTTTGGAAACACGTACAAGGAATAAGTTTAACATGGATTTAATCAATAAGCTTAAAATAATTACAGACTTCTGGCCTTGAATACTTTGTGGTGGTTGCCGCTTGAAAATGTAGGATGTAGTCAACTAGCTTAGAAATGTATCGTGTGGCCAAAAGAGGAATTACGGTATAACCAAGAGTGAACCGATGCTTATATAGAGTAGCTGTCAAAAAAAAGTTTAAAATTAGGGCTACTTATTTCCAGTTGTTTGCACTGCGAACTATTGGGGTTCTTTTTTTTTCAAAGTTCGTCGACGGTGCGCTCTGGGGACAACTGGGGCGAAAAATCCCAGTAGTTCGTATTGATAAATAAAGGTTAGCGAAAAAATGGGAAAAGCCGCAAGTTTAGCTCCAGGTGATGAGATATCTCGATGACGATGATTAGCTGTGCAAAAATTAGCCTGGTACAAATGGTTGAACTGTTTTTTTTTAATTATTGTGTTTTCGTCGGTATGGCGGGCTGTAAGCCACACCGGAGAAGTATGGCATGACGCTACGGCCTACTTCTTTTTCCATTGACTAACGGAAAATACAAGATTCTTTGTGTTAAAATTCCAAAAACATTTTCCTTTTCGTCATTGCTTAATTAGACCCCTGAAGGGTTGCCATACTTGGTACAAATTACCGGAAATTTGGTGTCAGTATACTCCGGTCTATAAGGTATAAATGCGTCTCTTACTCTGGCCTATGATGAGCCATCGTTTAGAAAGTCCATCAGGTTCCTTGTCCCGTGACTCGCATATAATTCATGAAAGCAGTTTTGTACCTGGTGTTTCATGAATCAAATGTGATCAATTTGGATAGAACTTTAGCATAGTAAGGAACTTGAGGTAGATGCCACTCGAGCACGAGTTCATAATTAATCACAAACTTTTTTGCCCAACTATCCAGTTGATCGTGATAATGATACAAGTTTTCTCGTGGTCCTACTATATTTGTCATATTCACAAAAAGTGCACCTTGATTTGATCACAAAATACTAATTGTGGTTGTAAAAGTAGGTAGGTTAGGTTCGTTAGGTATCTTCAGATGCCCGACGGGCAAACCACCCAGAAACAGGAGCCCGGCGGGGCTTCGCCGAGTCAATAGGACAAATATAGTACCACCATCACGGACCACGACAAAACGGCCATAATGATTCACAACGCCGCGCCCCGCCACTCACGGTTTCAAATCTAAACAATATAGACTTTCTGGGCTGAAAAATAAAATGCTTACTGGGGCCATATTCTACTTGGTCTCTCCACGTACTGTTAGTGCTTACTGAGGCCATATTCTACTTGGTCTCTCCACGTACTGTTAGTGCTGTCTGCCGCCATTACTGTCAAGTAAATAAGAGATATCATGACGCCGACAATAGGATTATTGTCATAAGCAAGTAGGTTTAGCCAGAGTAGAATAGAGCCCCTAGTAGCGTGGTGGTGTCACCAAGGAGATTCCAAGGGCATATGCGTCATACTCAGCACATACCTGCCCGACCTTAGTTTCGATCGAAACAAGAGCATTAATAATTCGAAGGCAAGCATAGCTTGACCTAATTAAACCGCGTGGCTTTAACTCTAGTCTGAAAACTGAAGTTATGTACATTTTTAAACCTGAATTGAGAAATTTTGTTGAACTCCTCTGCTCTGGTCTGCCTCTGCTTAGGTCATTTTTACGCAGTGAAAATATTTTAGAAGCGGTGCAATTGGAAACGCTTCGGTGGATGTCATTACAGCAAAACTAAAGTAGGTCTCTGGTGCTCGACCTCGTTACCGTTCTGTGACACTGAGTGGCGATAAAACAAAGAGTTGCGCACGTAGAAAAAATTACGATTAGCGTTTGATCTTGCATTTTACGGTAGAAAATAAATACTGACATGAACAGAAAGTGTCATATAGCTTTAAGTATTCATTAGGAGTCCATCATAGTCATACATAAGCTAAAAATAAGATTTCAGTAGAGATAATCTTGTTAGAAAAGATCGAGCCGGCCCGTGGTTATTTCCAACAACTGTCCACCTGTCGTGAAGGACGGTCCTATTTACAGCCGCGTCTTACCGACGGAGACGGATAATACAGGAGACGTGCCTAAATAAAGCTCGCCATTATTTACATACACAATAATTTATTGTTTCTTACAATTTAGTGAAGCTAAAATACAACTTGTTGATTGATTACAATTTGAAAAGCTTTGAATTTGAATCTCCCTGTGTTGAACCCAGCGAACAAAGGCTCTGCAGCTGTACGCAACACACCAAACGCAAGCCCGTCGCCGCCGGCGCGGCGGCCCGACGCGTTTGTTCGATCTGTCCCGAGGAACTTGGGGTGGTACGTGGATAGGATTATTCGTGGAAATCACAACGCAAGTATCCTTACAACCACAATATATATTAGATAAAATTATAAAGAACGCCATATTGAAAAAATCTAGATTAATCGTAACTTATGATCTTATGAGATACACTGTAATTTACTGAATGCTGTAGCTATTGGAGCGTTTTCCTTCGTTTTAAAATATTGTGGATGAAAGAAAACTGACCATTTAACCGATGTCAGTCTGGTCTGTAGCACGCTACATTTACTAACTTAAAAAAAGTGTTTCTCTAGTAAAAAAAATTAACACCCACTCGACTCCATCAACGAGTTCATTTCGTAATACCACTTACTTATATTACTCAATGTTCTGAACACTTACGAGTCTTTCATACATTTCATAGACAAATTGCTAAGTGATTCGGACAGTAGTAAGCAATGAACGCTCCATTTCCTAATCATATGGCTATTGTACAGTTTCACAATGCAATTTAGATCTAGTTAAAGTACAAATTCTTTAGGAATACAATAATTCAAATCATGTAAATTTAACTAATGTTAAACTTTAACTAAATGAGAATATGCAATAAGACATCTACTGACACATCAATGATCAACGGAATAGTTTTTATTCTCTTAAGTAGAAAATGTTTCTTATTAGATAAACAGAAACTATATTTGCACATGTGTAACGAGTTTACTTAGGATGCAATTATCGGAATTAAATAATAAATGGACAAGACAGAAATTAGGCTGACCCTAGTGACTGTAGACAATTTATACAAGGTAAGTTAATTAAAGACATTGATAAAGATTTCAGACGAACAAGGATTGGAGTTGGGAACTGGAATGGGATCGGGAGGGGGTGGGGAGGGGAGCCCGGGCTGTGGCGATGTGTGTGTATGTTTTGCTGACGTCACGCTTGACTCATCACATGGCATACTTCCTCGTCCACTCACGGGCTAGTTCATTGTACTTTTCTCTGTCGGTTTTGTAGATCCTAGCAATTTCGGGCACCAAAGGGTCGTCCGGGTTTGGATCACATAACAGTGAGCAGATTGAGAGCAGCACTGAAAAGAAACAAATGTCTAATTAGTATTGCATCATTTATTTTAGCTTCTGTTTAAAAAGGATGACTAATTAAAATGCAGGACGTCACGATCGTGTTACGATAACCTCTATGTCCATAGTCATAAATAAAATCTATCAAGTAGGTAGCTAGTTAGATATGTTTGATTTAATTAAGCAACGTGCAAATATTTTCTTTTACTTTTATTCTTTTGCATGCAATAACATATGTATAAGGTATACAAGGGAATAGAAGTAAATGAAAATCTTTTTATACTGAAACAAGTGTACCAATTGGTTTCAAGCAAATGTACAATTCTATTTTATTATTAACTACTTACAATGGCAGCATATTTGTAAAAAATAAAACATGTATTATGCTTCAAAATTTAAATATCTTTGTGACGTAAGCACGCGCGATTAATTTTAGATCATACCTACATTTCTTTGCAAAAAAAGTTCTAGTTCCCCTATTCATAATTAAATCCAGCTTCTGCCGCGACTTTGTCCGCGTCGATTTCGATTATCATTATTCCGTCGGAAACTTTAATTTTCCGGGATAAAAAATAACCTTTGTTACCTAGCTATCTCCGTGCAGCCGTTGCAGTGTGAAAGGAGTTCCAAACTAGCACACACTAACTTTCGCCTACGTTCTAAATAATTATTGCATATTTATTTTCCTATGCAAAAAGTGAAAATAAGCTCAGAAGTAGGTCAGTAGTTCTTTAAAAGCATTCATAAACAAAGAAAGCACACCCACATAGAAAAGTACGTATCTTCTTATCTGATACATCATTGATAAGTTATTGTCATAGTCTGACTATAATATTATTTAATAAATATTAAACTGGAATTCCATAAATATATTGTAAGAGATACTGGATATCTATGTAGAATTACAAAAATGTTGTCATAAGGGTGAAACATGGCAAAATGGCGGTAAAACTACTTGCAAGTACCCGGTTAACTTACGAAATACAGTGTCAAAAAAAGTTGTTATTAAACTTTTTGACATTGGGATAATAATATGAATATTCTATCATTCCTTATTTTCATATGTATGTGTACAATACTGTAAAAAAAAACGTTTTAAAGAGGACTTCAATTAAATCTGCACATATTTCAACACAAATATACAGTACAATAACATCAATAACTGTCTTTCAGTTTCCGGTCAATTCAGGTTAACAGATACTCATAAAATAATGAGTAAAAGAAAACTACAAACCTGCAGGTAGTTTTAAGAGCTATTTTAATGCTGCCATTATAATAAACCCCCTGAACATGATTGAATTCTTGGAAATATGACTATCAGAAGGCATCAATTTAATTAAGCAAGAGTATGCAATTGCATACCTAGTCGGTTACTAAGTTCTGTTACTGAGATTAATTACAATTAAAAAAAAATTAAAGCAGTTTTGCATAAACCTGTATATTATTCAAAACTTTGATTTATATAGAATAATAATAAAAATAATGTATTCTAAACTATTGCAATTATTTGATGTACGAGCTTGAAGTATTCCCATTTCGGACGATAAAATCATAGTTAAAATCACGCACGACGATGATACTGATAACGGCCCCAACTTTTGTCGACGATGATACTGATAACGGCCCCAACTTTTGTAAGAGTTCCTGTAGAGAGTTCAAATTTGCGTGACATATTGAACAGACTTCTAGCTTTAAATTCTGATACGAATGTATTCAAAGCAACTAAAGATCCGCTTGGACACCGGTCAATCTTGATGACTCATTAAATCGACTTTAAGATTTCACATGATTTTGCAGAAATACAAAAACACACCAAATCTCTTGCTTCATAAGTTGGAATTAAGTCATGTTGAGAAATATAATTTTGGTCTCTAAACATATACAGAGATAGGATTTTTTATAATATTATACAAAAAAAGTTCTTTGGTAAACAAAGACTAACTTTTAAGCGATTTCAAAAAATGAAATTTACAGAAAAGTCATGCGTAATTTCATCGAAGCCGGCTGTGAATGTTAAAAGATTGTATCGGGAATTGCGGAAACTAAGAAAAATGATTAATTGTTTTTCAAAATGTAAGTATATTAATTAAGCTTTTAATTTTTATACATATTGAAATTAAAAAATAAACATAAGTTAGTTTTATTTGCATCAACCTTAGTAACAGAACTTAGTAACCAACTAGGTATTCGTAATTTACTCGTATTAGACATACATGTATTTACCTACTGAGTGACCAATAACAGAATCCCCTAAACATATGTCCAAGCTAATTAATTAGTGACAGTGTAACAGTAATATGATATCCCTCATGTATCTCATACTTTGGCCTAAATTTTCTACAATGTAATTTTTTCTCCTTTCACCTCCTTATTTCAAAATTGCCATCAAAGTTAAACTAAAACAAACCATAGCTTTTACTCAAAAACATATTACAGCAATACATTTTTTTTTTATGTCTAATAAATAGAGTTTAATGAATGATGTAAGTGAAAATAAGAAGTTAAGTTATCAAGAAGTTTTAAGACTTGTTGGTAATTATTTAGCTCTGTCTACCCCACTCTGGGAATGAAGGCGTGAGTTTATGTATGTATGTATATGTATGTAAGTGAAAATGACAGTAAAGTTCACCAGAAAAGAGGTGAATAGATATATAACATCACAGATGCTTCTTATATCTTCCATGTAAAAAGAAAAGGTTGTTTTTTGAAATATTTATATATGGACCATGGCCCTCAGTGGACCATGGAGACAAGGTCTCCAGTAGTTGAACCAACACTACACCTCCGTAAAATAAAACCCAATCAGTTCTTTGGGTGAATCCACAGTAGTAATGGATTAACCTAAGCTTAACCTTAATAATGGAAAAATAGCATAGCAGCATATTTTGAGATCTAACTTAATTTACCAAACATCATTAAAGAATAAACAAAAAAACTGCATTACTAATCTAAACCTAATCTATTAGTATACAATAAAATGTTTAAGGTTTTGCATGAATAAATAAATAAAAATAATATAAATAAAATAAAATAAAAAAATCAATATAAAGTTACCTTTAGATATGGTGAGCGCTGGGGACCATTGTGAACGCAGAATGTCAAGGCAGATAGAGCCATTACTGTTTATGTTGGGGTGATAGATACGTGTTGTAAATGCAACTTTAGGTGGCTTGAATGGATAGTCTGTTGGAAAATGTATAGTCAAGAAGAATACACCTCCTTGATAGGGACTGTCGACCTGAAATTGAAAAGCTTAAATTATATATTCCATAAAAACAAACTAAAATATATTTATATACGAAAGAATACTTACTGGACCCATAATTGTGGCTTGCCAATGGAAAACTAGAAAAAAAACATAACTTTAATCAAAAACATTCATAAAAACTATTTCCATAATATTGACAAATTAATGCATAAACTTTTATATGAGATTAAGAATCCTAGCACTGTATGTTAAAAAAAAATATTTTTTTCCAAACAAAGAGTAGGTATGGGAATTGGAGTGATGTCAGTTAAGTTATTTACCTCTTGCTCACATACCTACTTGGGTATAAGCGAGTCGAAAATTAAGTTTTTGGCCTACCTACATAGGTGGACCAAATCCTTAATGACAAGTTACAAATAGATGGCCAAACATATCTAATCTAGGTTTTCAATACATCATATCACATATTATTTTTTCAAACTGGAACAAAAACTCCAATGAGAATTAAAACAACATATTTCCAAGTCAGTGTTTATATTTTAACTACTTAATTTTAAACATGCACTTTCACAGTAACTTGAGCCTGTTACAAAAATGTTACCAATGACAATACTTCTCACTATTATTGTAATGCGACAATGAGTCACAAAAACGTTAGGTAGGTACGTAGATCAATAAGGCAATTACTTACGATCTTCGCCGTGTGGACCTGCAGAACATTGTGCTGGGGGATCTCTGCCAAGGTCTTGTAATTCCTGAAAGCAAAACAGTAAAACGTGTACACAGTATCACAACACGATCAGTGACAATACCAAAATCAGTCAGACATGTCATCATTTGGAAAATAAACCAACGTTCCATAAAGGATCGAAACACCACCATTGAAAACTACTTTTACTCATCGCAAAGCACGCTTGCACGATGACACTACGATATTTTCACGTTACACACATCATGTAAACGCAAGTAAACCTCAAAATTGGCACATAATTCCGACATTTTATGTACGCCGTGTGCACAGAATTGTCACCTACGTAGAACATTGATTCACCGTTATCATGTAGAAAACTCATCCATACTATGTAAAATACAAGGATCCACACTTTTGTACAAAAAACAATCACGCACGGGGAATTATCCAGAAGGAATTTCGATAATAGGTATTCACAATGACGAAACGTTCACTTCCAACTCTGGGGTACATATTTTACGACACTGGGTTCGGAACAATCGCAGTTCTTGTAAATACAAATCTCAATAAACAATACGTACCCTATTAATTCGTTTTAACGCCATTTGATTATTTTATGATGGAATAAACTGACTTTCAACTAGACAACGAAACTGTGAGCCAAGGACCTTTGATTAGAGATTGCAAGATGGCTCCCGTCTCAACGCAAAAGTACCACCAAGTCGTTTTATGCAGTAATATTCATTTATGCACAATTACACAAGTTTTGAAAGTCTTAATTACAAAATAAAAATAACTAATATTAAGAAATGATAATATTTAGAACAGAGCACGGATTATAACAAAATTATCGCACTCTTGGCGAGTGGAGAACAGCAAACAGGAAAATCGACCATTTCTAGAGGCGGAACAGAGTTGCTAGATGTAAAATTAAAAAAATAATTGAAAATAACTATTTACTGTTACATTTTTTATTTCTTATTAGCTTGAATTACTTTTAAAAACTAAAAGAAATCCTTATATTTCTTACCATTTAAATAGAACCAGAAATAATTATGTAAAACAAAATACAATTACATTTGAACGATTTTAAAGTCTATGTCAAAGGAGCATTTTCTCAAAGGCAACATTTTTACCGGAAATGACGATTCAGCCTGAAAGAGGAATAATCACGGCGCTATTTTTGGATCAAGAGTAGCTATTTTAATACACATTTTTGCAATATGAAACTTTCCCTCCACTCAGGTACTGTTGGATTTCTAACAAAATACTTAAATGAGGACATGTTTTTAACCTATAATGTGTCTTCAAGTTGTTGAGTTATAATATAACTCAATGACGAATGTAATTATACAATTTACTATTTGTATTGGTTGTGATTGCCGTCTTCCTCGGTCTTATTACTTGATCTGATTATTTGATCTGGTATTATGCTTCTTTGGTTCTCGACGCAGTTATCCTAAATAATTGACTATTGTATGGGGCCCTGTACTCCTTTGTGAGCAGACATGGCGTCACAAAAAGCCCGGCTGGCTGTTCGCAATGGAGTGCTGGCCCCTACCCTGATGTATGGTAGTGAATGTTGGGTGTGACAGAACAAGCATGTAAGTCGTGTAAATGCAGTTGAAATGCGCTCTTTGCGGAGTATGTGTGGTGTGAAACTGATTGATAGAGTAAGAAATGAAAAAATCAGAGAGAAATGTGAAATGAAGATGTAGTGACTAAGAATGAAAAGGGCATGCTTCGATGGTTCAGTCATTTGGAAAGGATGGATGAAAAAAGATTGACGAAAGAGATATACAGATCGAAAGTGAGTGAAAGGGTCGGAAGGAGCCGCCCTAGGCGTACTTTTTCGAATCAAATCGGAGAAATACTGGAAAAGGGCCGAATCTTAAGCCAGGTTTAGACGAGGCCAGTTCTGGCTGCCAGTGAAACTGGCAGCCAGCGCTGGCTTATTATTGGCCTCGTATAAACAGTTTTTTAAGACAAGCCAGCGCTGGCTGCCAGCACTGGCGGGAATAGAGCGCCGGCCTATTTTTCAAGCCAGTGACACCCGCCCGCGTGCCCCGCAACCCCCGCGCCAGTGTCAGGACGCGTGTAGATGCATCGCGCCAGTCGCTGGCGCATATCCGTAGACTGTATACGCGTAGAATTATCCAGGAATGAGGTGAACCCAGTTGGCCTCATCTAAACAACATGGGCCAGGCCAGCGCTGGCTTGTCTGAGGACTGGCGCCAGCGTTACTGGCTTCGTCTAAACCTGGCTTTAAGTACCCGAAACCGACGTGCGTGCATGACTCGATGTATGAATGTTGAAGAAGCGAAAGAAATTTGTCTAGATCGTAGCAAGTGGAAAGAAGTGGCCTAGACTCTACCTACCCCTCTGGGAAACAGGCGTGATTTAATGTATGTATGTGTATTGACTATTTCATTGATAGAATAGATCATATTTTGCACAACAGAATTACCAACAACTCTAAAAATTGGTTTCTTTACAGTAATAAAATTAAATCTGTTATTTGTTATTTTTGGTAACAAAAAACAATTTTCTTAAACTTACTAACTTAACCTGCCTTACACCCATTGTACAGTTAAATCCAAAAAGGTATTATGCGTCAAAAAAAATCATATTGGGTTTTATATAGAATTGTTGGTAATTCTGTAGCTCTGCCTACCTCTGGGAATGAAGGCGTGAAGGTACGTATGTATACTAGTGGCCCTGCTACAAAGCTTGCGGTCCCGGGTTCGATCACGCACTGGTAAGGAATCTAAGTAATAGGTACTCTATTGCCCTTATTAATAAACGTGGAGTAACTGTGGGGTAGCTAAACCATGTTTTATCCTTATCTGTCATTGTGACATTTGAATATGACAGATAAGGACAAAGCATGGTTTAGCTACTCGACGGTTACTCCACGTTTATTAATAAGGGCATGTGCGTTAGAGCAGTGACCCGATTCTCGGTCGCGATTGCGGTGAAATTCCTATTCGAGATTTAATAAACATTTTTCCATGCAAATTCACTTGGACTAAGTATTCCCTAGACCTTTCACGTAAATGATACAATACCAAGATTGAGAGAGATAGCTTATGGAGTTCTCAATAAGAGAACCGGATAAGGAGATATTTATTTTAGTCTTTGTCATAGACGCGCTTTTTCTTTGCTGGGCACATTCGGGTTAGCAGGCAAACCGCTGTCATTTCAAATTGTTTTCGCGTGGGTATTTGTTAGAAACAAATTTAAGACTTGGAAAAGGAAACTCTTTGCTTTCAACGATTTTTTTAATGATAGTAAGTTTGTGTTATGTTTGTTTTTTATAAAATGGAGAATGGTTGTATGATCGGCAAGGATCGGAAATTCGGATCGATATTTACCTATACTTTAGCGCCGGCTTCGTTGTTCAGTTGTATGGAGGTGGACTCAATCATATAATTCATATAAAATTTCCGGGATTTCAAAATAAATAAATTACACCGGCATTAATTCATAATTATTTATTTATATTAACTGTTTGAATTTATTTTCCATGTATATGTTTAACCAAATGTTATTTAATTTACCTGTAACTTATTAACCTAACGAATTTATAGGAGCAAAACAGAACGTTTTATCCTACATGTAAAGTAATTATTATATTAACGTTTTGTAGAATCCCAAAATCCCAGAACTTAAATTATTAAAATAATATTTTTAATAAGCCGACGCCATGTTTGCCTATCTTTTTCCGGGATTTTGCCAACTTTAGGTAAATATCGATCCGAATTTCCTATCCATGATGATCGGCTATAAAAGCCGCAGTAAGCGAAAATCGGAGAACGTAGCTTTTCATAATGTAAGTAAGCCTATTCACAAAGTGATTTTTGTTTTATTAAACGCATGAAATACAGCAACACATCTCCATTGCGCATAAAATAATACCTATAAGATCATTAAAATAACTCTAAATGTAGGTATGATTGACGGGTGTTGCCTTACATCTGTCAATCATGCATATCATCATTATCAGAGGGGGGACAGTCTCCTAAATACATTGTGCTATGTTAAATATATAGTTACGCCATCTACACTTCTGAACAGTAAAAACACCGATTGTTATCATGAGTCTCCGATAGATGTCACTGCATGCATGTTATCATTACATATTATAAATCAATAAGAAATATCCTGCATTGAAAATAATCACAAAAAATACTTTTATTTTGAAATAATACTCCGAATAATCTAATTTTATTAGATCTGGCCGAGTGAAACATGATTTTTGGAATGGCAACCCTGCCTGCCTACCAGTCATTTAACATGGCCACGGTTGTATTTGATTTGAGTGTGATTTGAATTGAATTGCATTCCGGTCTGCAAGTGCGATTCTGCCCTGGTTTTTAGGTTTTTTCGTTACCACAAACCTGACAAACCACAATACTTCAGTTCTGAGCTTGCTCCTCCGTTTGGGTATTGACTTACTTCGCGTGTGAAGTTAAATTTCTGTGATATGGACGCTTATTTTAATGTGCGACAGGGACGTTGTTTTTTAGTTTGTGTACTTTTGTATTATATAGTTGATACAATAATAATTACATATACAAATGTAATAATTTACGGCTGGTGTCAATCGGATAATCGGATTTTGTCCGGTAAGTTAACCTATGATGGGGATGACGAAGTAAAAATAGCTACACAAAAATATTACCTACAACAAACGTAAACATTATAAAAATAGAAAATAAAGCTATAAAATAATACTTGTTGTCATTTCATTTCATTATACCCTCCCACCCAATAGTTAGGTATTTCCCAGTAACAAACTATTTTGTTCTCGTCTCGTCGTAATTCCTAAATTCAGAATAATATTAATCAATTCTAATTACGACAAGACGAGAGCAAAATAGTTTGTTACTGGAAAGCCAAGCCATTAAATTTTAAGAATACCTGTAGCTGGCTATACGTATATATATGAATGGTACTTGTTCAAAAATGTAGATGGCGCTTCAAATGAGTCTGCATGAATAACCCGTGAGAGGGCTCTCTTTTTCCCAGTATATTACACTACTCTGATCATTATGCTTAATATACCTGGTAGAGTCTGGAAGTCTGCAGAAGTCGAAAACCGTTAGGTTTAAAAATGATTTATATAGCAACACCACGATTTGAAGATAAATAAGTATTGATACTTGTTATTATTATTTTACTTTACGTATCAGATCTCTTGCTAAATATAAATAATTCGGGAAGACACGCATATCGATTGTACAGTGACGTACATTTTAACCTATTTAAAAAAAGAGGAGACTATCCTATGCGACTATTCGTTTATGTTACAAGATATTATGAACACATTTGGATTGGAAAGGGATGCGAATACTTTCAAAGTGGTCGCTTATCAATTTGACTAATGTCTGCGGGAGAATTATGGTGGCGTTTATTGCGGTACGTAAACTTTCCTTTCCGTATCTGATAAGTACATAATAGCGTGCCACTGTTGATGGGATGCATTTAAAATTGTACGATATCCTCGTAATTTTGTAATAATACAAGCTTATGCTCATCAGGTATTTATAGTACAGTCGAGTTCATAAATATGTGAACATTTTAGTACCTTGTCTATTTAATGTCATATTTAAACTGCCATATATAATTACTCACAGAGATTAAAGTGACAAGGTACTAAAGTGTAGACATATTAATGAACTCGACTGTACACTCTGCATCAAGGGCGGTAAGAAGGGGATTGCTAACGAGAGACTATTAGAAGCCCGACTCCGAAGGCGGAGGGCTTTTAACGACTCGGGTTTGTAATCCCCTTGCATATGCGGGAATTAAAAAAAATTGAGAAAAATACAAAACTCAAACAAATGAAATCGACTCGCTAAAAGACTGTCAACTTTTTTCAATATAGTGTTCCACAGATAACGCTTAGAACTGCTTTAGTTTTTAAACTTGACAGGCCACACTGCCAGATTGTACCGATTTCCAAAATGAAATTTAATAAAACCTTTGCAAATGTCTCTCAAATAATGGTAAAATATAAATATAATGCAAATAAATGTACCGTATAAGTTTAATTATACCTACAGTAAAATTTGTTTGTAACCAAGTTTTGAATGTAGGAAATAAGCATTGGCTGATTTTACACCACCTTAGTCTGAAACGACGTACGAGTGGATTCTATATTTGAAAACTAAACTCATAACTCTATAGGGAGTTATAAAAATCCATAACTACCGCGGGAGCTAAATCGGCTATAACTTCCCCATACGCCTGCGTGTAATAACATCCGTTCCGAGCAAGTGTGATGAAACAAAAAACTGTTTGTATCAAGGTACCGTTCGTGCTTTCTCGGTAACGACCCTAATGAAAGAAACGAAAAACTGCTTTATTGCCTTAAAGTTTATTGCTATAAAAACTATAAAAATAAGAACAAACAAGTAATAGAATCTAAAAGCCCAGGTTTTTGGCCTCTATGGGATTAAGGTGTATATCCACATTAAAAAATAGGTAGACATACTCACTGAAAGTCACTGAAAGTATAAGAATAAAATGTTTAATTTTAAGAGGTTTCACAATCTATAATTTTTTTAGGTATTTTAGGAACACTTCGGTAACTGAAGCTGAGGCCTCGTTGGCTAAACATTTTTCACAGCAATTATTTCCGGGTATCCTCCAAATGCAAATGTCTATAGGCGGCGGTGACCACTTCCCTTCAGGTGGGCCGTCTGCCAGATTGAAATGCATTCGATTGTCCTTCTTCTTTAATATAATGTTCATTCACTTACATCTGCAAATAAATAAATAAATTTAAATTAAGATTTTAACGCCGCACACCACATCAATTTGTGTGTGTACATTGTTATTTCTTAAAGTTAGTTATTAGTTATTTAAAAAAAAGTGGGGGAAATTTAGTACAGATTCTATTTTATTTTTGCCTTATTGCCATCATAAATTTATTCTATAAACGGAATACATTTTCTTTCAATTAATACTTGGAATAGCACATCTTTTTTTTAAATAGCTATTTTGCACTTTGGCAAATTTCGCTTTGCAACATTTTATACCGTATTCAATAATCAGGTCATCCACTGTCATGTTAACAAATAACATACTATTTCTGCTAGTATTTGTCATAATGATTTGCCTTTTATCTGTTACTTGAAAATTAAATTGACTTACCGCTAAAAGAAGATATTCTCATTTTATAAGTACTTAAAGTAGTTACCTTTAAGTAATTGTAGCATTGACCGAACTAACCGTAACTTAAGTAACTATAATGTTGTATTAATGTAAACAATTTGTTGGTGAATCTAAATAAAATAAATAAATAAATAAATTGACCCTATTTCTGCTGGTTGGTTGTTGGTATCGTCCAACACCTAAACTTGGACCCTCCCTTGTCGTATCGATGGTTGGACAGCAAGACGGACTGCTATGTAGGAAAGTGAATAAGCCCTTTAAATAGTGTTGATTGTGGCAATTTATTTAGGTATGGCATTAAACCCATTAAACCTCTGTCTACGGCATAAACAAATAAGAATTAAAAAAAACAGTAGAATTATTTATTTGTGTGCGAACGGACGTGTTTTTATATCGGAGCTAAAATTGTTTTAAAATTATTTATGTGAGAAGTATTTATTTATGTGTGATGTGAACGTTTGTGTTTAAAAGAAATGAAGTTTTAATTGAAATTGTGCATTGAATAATTTGGGACGTGTCGTCAAGTAAAAAAAAATGTACATTTCGTAATTTTCAAGTTTCAAATTATTGTTTTATTAGTTAGGTAGTGCTTATAAAGTACTTTAAATTTGATTGCAAGTATGACGCTCACTATGACCAAAAAAGTTAGCGAGTGTCAAGCTGAAACGGTGCAATTTTTGTCCTTAGAAAAAGTAAGAACTTGTTCAAATATTTATTTCACTACCTTAATAGTAACAACTTAGAACTATAAATAAGATCGAAAATAGAATATAAAACAAAGCATATAGTCAATGTATTTACATAGACACATTTGTGATGGATATGTTTTATATAACATAATAGATATTTAAAAAATGTTGCGTTTTGAGAAAAAATAGTGGGCTTTGGGTTACTAGAGTTTGTGTCATATGATTGCGACAAAATCTCTTGTTATATTGTTGGCTCAGTAAAAATAATGGTAAAACTTTTTAATTATTATTCTTAGCTGATTTTAATGACATGGCAAGGGCATGTAACATTGCGAGAATTTTGAATTGTACTGTGTTAAAGTTTTTGGTAAAAATTCGTATCAGAAGTCTTGTAGTACATTTCTCATGCGGGGTTAAAATAATACTGAAGGTTCCAATCTCTTTATATTGGTTTGATTGAAACTACAAAAACTAAGACACAAAAATATATTAAATGTAAATAGTAGGTCAAGCAGGGCTATTCCAACAGAGTGGTAAATGCATCACATATTTTTCAAGGGAATTCAACTCTTTAAAACAATTTTTGCATCCTTTTAAATTAGTTTAAGTACCTTAATTACTATAAAAAGAACCAGAAATAGTTTAAAACCTTGAATTTGCTTGAAAAATTAATTGACACATTCACCCCTCTGTCGGAATAGCCCCTTAACCTTGTGAAAATTTGGTATAGATCTCTCACTACGTGTATCTTTTTCTGTTCTGACTGTGGCTATAAGGGAAAGGACAAAAAGTTGGCCACATTAGCTCATTCAATAAAAAATTCTAAGAAACTTTCCTGTTGTGACACGAAAATTAGCCATAGTCAATAGGGAGGGATACTTTTGTTGCACAACTGAACTTTTTCGACTTCGTTGTTTGTTTGGTTAACTGTGCTTAACTATGTTCCAACTTTTTGGTTGATACCCATGTTGGGTTAAAATATCACTATTTCTATCAATTTTGCTTAAGTTTCGTATTCTTCAATGCTTGCTTATGTGCTTGTTTCAGGTTGAAGATGACTTTAGAACTGAGGCAGATTATTGTACGAGCTCCACTCTGCTCCGACGGGGCAAGAAACTGGAAGACAACAATAACTTGACCAAAGAAGACATAGAATATGTTAATTACCGACAATTGCTGAAGTACGAACAGGCTCCTGAATATCTCCAGCATAATCCCTACATCCGGGATGGTTACAGAAAATTATTGCCGACACGGTTATGTTGGGAAAGGTAATGATTCTTATATGTAGGTACTTAGTACTTACCCAGAACTTAGTTACCTCTGTACTGATTCTGACACAGTCAATTATTACCTATTTGGATTCTAATATTGTGACAAATTTGACTATTGCTTGAGAAAAGCTTATGTCAAAGTCTCAAAATATGACTACACTACATGAGTAGTGCTGTTTAAAAAATAACAACACTATTTAAAATTACACTACTTATAGGTTATACAGGGTGTCCCAGAAACCAACGTCAACCCGCCTAGGGCTGATAGAGCAGCTCATAAGCTATCGATTTAACCCCCATGTATGTTCAGCAATTGTTATTAGTTTCCGAGATATTGATCATTTAAATCAGAGTTTTTGCCATTTTTCCTTATGTCCGTGGTACGAAAAAACCCTAAATTCATGTATTAATTCACATTTTTTTCAGAGTTTTCTTGCATGATTAGAATCACTGTAAAACAAGGAAGTTTTTAAAGCTACATGCCATTTTTTTTTTCATTACAACTTTTTGAGGAAACGCACAGAGTTACTTTCTCCATACTAAGAGAACCCCGCGTCTGTTTTTCACCAAGTATGGAAAAACCAACTGTGTTTTCTCAAAAAGTTGTAATGAAAAAAAAATTGGCATGTAGCTTTAAAAACTTCCTTGTTTTACAGTGATTCTAATCATGCAAGAAAACACTAAAAAAAATATGAATTAGTACATGAATTTAGGGTTTTTTCGTACCACGGACATAAGGAAAAATGGCAAAAACTCTGATTTAAATGATCAATATCTCGGAAACTAATAACAATTGCTGAACATACATGGGGGTTAAATCGATAGCTTATGAGCTGCTCTATCAGCCCTAGGCGGGTTGACGTTGGTTTCTGGGACACCCTGTATAGGTTATAGGTTGCAACACTTGCAACGGGCTGTTTCCCGCAACTCGACGACTCAATAATTGCGCCTTTTTTGCAGTGGATAAAAAGCATCCGTTATTGTTGCACTTAAATACCTATTGGTCCGAAAGTGACACGTTTTATCCATGTTTATCCACGTCAATAGGACACAACCATAATAGCAAATTAAATAATGGATAAAGTGGTTTAATTATAGATGCCACCATATACCTAATAATTTAATTGTCAATAAATTAATCAGTTGATTTAAATATAATCCTTGAATTTGAATACCCTGGGTCAGTAGTTCACAATAAATTATCGAGCTTTCAATGACTACGTAGGTAGGTAGTCAACTACAAAGATATGTATCCACTTTGTCACCTTATTGCATTGTAATAAGGTCAAATAGTGGATACATCTCTTTTTAGTTGACAGTACAATGTAATGAGTTTAATTTAATTAACATCCCGAACACCTTTTTTTCTTTATAAGTACATTCGGCGTCAAAAAAATCGCACCTTTTGAAATTTTGACTTCTAGCGAATAAAGCTCTTAACTTATTTATTGTACCCTACCAATATTAGTAACATTTGAAAGCACAGTTAATAAACTTTAAAAACGCGAATCGTTCTTTTTCGTAAAAACAATGATCACGACACGTTAGGGTCTTTAAAAAAAAGTGATGAAAAACTCATTAGAGGACTCACTACTTGTGCCACCCTGAACCCGAATAAAAGGGGGGGTAAAAATGAATTATGGCTCATTTGCTATCCAGACATCACATAAGTCACACCTGAACAGCTCCAGTAAGAGAAAACTCTGAAAAATGGATACCACGGCAGAAGAAGCAGCTCAAGTGGTAGCACTACTGCAATCAGGACTACGGCAGGTTGATGTTGCTCGACAACTCAACATAAGCCGTGTCCGGGTGAAACGAGTATCCCAGCGGTTCCAGGAGACTGGAGGCTACATCAGGAAGCATGGATCTGGGAGACGTTGCACTTCCGACAGCGACGACCGCTATATTGTGTCGACGTGTTTTCGTAACCGATTCTCCAACGCTGTTGAGGTGCAACAGCAGCTCCGAACAGCTCGGAGGACGTCGGTGAGCGTCTCCACAGTAAGAAGAAGGCTGCGAGAGAAGAAAATCCTGCCCCGTAGGGCTGCTACGGGCCCCAAATTGACAGCAGAGCATAGGCGAGTCAGACTTCAGTTTGCCCGAGACCACGTGGATTGGACGTTCGAACAATGGAAGTCTGTCCTCTTCTCCGACGAGAAGAGGGTATGACTTTTCTGCAACGATAGGCGTAGAAGAGTGTACAGGAGGCCGGGAGAACGGTACTCACAAGCCTGCTTTGAAGAAACCGTCAGCTACGGAGGAGGATCCTGCATGTTCTGTGGCGGAATTTCAATCCAGGGAAAAACCGCGTTGCGTCTCCCGCACTGGAGGCGGACGTGGCCAGGGGTAATATTAATTAAAAGATTCAATAACCTTTAAAATGAGGCCCCACACTCATACCTTATCTTAGATTAAATAGGGTTTATAGCTGCTTGAAGTCAACATACCAAAAGGTGCCATTTTTTTGACGCCGAGTGTATAACTACTTTAAACCCACTTATTAGTGTCTATCACACAAAACATTTGCCCTTATCAGTGACCAAATGCTAGTTTCGTTAATTTACTACCATACTAACCGCATTCGCGTCGCGTCGCATTATAACGGGGTTCTGTGTTAGCGCGACAATTAATGTCATGATGGTACAGTCACCTTACAAGTAACTGTATATTTTTGTATCTTGACACAACGCCTTTGACAGATTACTGCAGCACTGCAAACATGAGGTTAAAGTGACAATGCACTTAAGTTTACAGACGGCCTTATAAGGACGACCATACCTACCTAAGGCCTAAGGTGTTATAGCCTATAGGTAGTACCTAGCCTATGTTTTGACTAAGTATCCCCCTGTCCACGAACATGCTACATACATAGCTATCATGTTGTGGTAAACAGAGTGGAATACAATTGCATGTTAGTTATGTACATACATAATTGTACGTGCTATGTAGGGCGGCATTTCTTCGCAGGCACACTTACGAATTGGTGTAGGAAATTTATTCTAATTTCCTAATATTAATTGCAATTCCTATCTCAGTTTTGTACTAGGAGTTCGATGCTGTTTTCATAGCGAATTTATTTTGCCGTTGTGGCTAGCCTACTTAGTAGTTCGTGGCTAAAGAGCGTACCGTAAAACGGGGTAAATAGGAACATTAGGAACTAAGGGGTTAATAGGGACACATCCTAAAATAAGGCATAACTTGTTACAAATAAGAACACGTATTAAATGAAAATAACGTTACCTTGTATTGAAAATAATTTCAGTCTTATAATTAGTAACATATACTTCATTTTAGGTTGTGTTCCTATTAACCCCTTAGTTCCTATTTACTCCGTTTTACGGTACTTTGCGAAGAACGTGAGATAGAGATCAATCAAGACGCTCGCAGACTACACTATTGAATCAAAAAATATCGTTAAAGATCGTAGGGTTTCGAAGATTCAACAGAACAGAACTGAAGATTCAGTGTCGTGGGTCTAATCGTGATTTCACGTTTAAAAGTCTCAATAAAATACGTATGGTTACGTTTAATATTATCCAAAGAACAGAAACAAACGCGTTATGGCTATTGAAATCCAGATTGTGGGACACTACCGACTCATAATATGTGGCCTCTTAATTACGCCTTACTGACTTGTAACAGTTGTAACTAGGGCTCCTGGTCGTGTCCGTGTTTCGTGTACCCGTAGCCGAATCTCCGTTACCGAGTAACACGGCAACGGAGATCCGGCCCGTTCGACACGTGAAATTCGGCTACGTGTAATTAAGATACGTAGCTCCGTGTTACACGGAGATACGTTTCTTATTTACACGTAGATCCGATCCGCCCGTGACCGTGACGTTTTATGAAGATTTTATGTGTGTCTTAAGACCTCCGAATGTAATGCGATAGTCGTGTTTTTGATTTTAGTTTCTTTGCTTTTGCATTTAAAATTAGTTTAATGAGTCACTACATAAATATAAATATTTTGTTGGAGTTAATAAATAATAGAGAAATATTATTATTCTTGGGTCCAAATAAATCCAAAATAAACTAGAACACATATCACATATCTAATAAGGCTCCGTTCGACAAGCTTTCATTCAATAACCGTGCGGAGCGGAGCCGGAGCCGAGATCCGCAGATACGTAGCCGAACGCAGACACGGATACGTATCTTGGCGTGACCGTGTAGTTCGGGAACTTAGCACTGCCGGTGCTAAGATCACGGAGCTACGGTTCCGCGTGTAACACGGATATCAGGACCACTACTTGTAACCATCCTACAGTGGGAACTTTATTAGGTACACCCTAAATATACGGTTAATACAACACGTTCTCAACAATAGTTAGGTAATCATCTCGAATCGATAAATGTTTATTGCTCTTTTAGTGCTAAAAATCCTAACGAAATATTTGATTAGTTCCTAGGATACCTACAGATTGAGCTGCTCGTGTTTTATAGATTCAGGATTAAAGCCAGGGCCTCTATTAGATACTAGGTACAGTTTAGAGAATAAAGCTGTAGGCGGATAGGGGCCCCGCGCACCGATAAAAAACCACTTATATTTTTGGAAGTTAGAAAAGGGTAATGGGGGCCCCGAAAATTGTATTGCCTAGGGGCCTTACAATTGGCCATCATTTAAGCTGTCTTTGGTACAAGTCTTTAAAATACTACCGATTATACCCTGTTCAATCTAAGATGATGCCTGTGACAGTTAATATAAACATGTACAGTGCTTGCTACCATTTTCCTAATAGCTATCGGTAATCTCCGTTTTGCTATGACACACGAGTGACAAATATACTGTCAGTTGCCAGTGTGTGATAGCGATAGCCAGACGAAAGCTATTAAGAAACTGGGAATGCTGTATTACACTTATTTCTTTAACTTTACGCAAATACTACATTGGTATAAGCTAGCGACGCCGTTCAGGAATTTAAATAATTAATCGCCTGTTTTTAAATACCTCGCTTGTGAGTATGGTCAGTGATTGAAATTACGAAATACAGCTGTTACAGGTCACAGGGATCATAGTAAACTTGCAATAAATTAATAAACGTAGGCTTAGGCAGGTACGAGTAACTCTACTGCACTTAGAGATCAAACTGTTCAATGTAACGTATGTGGATGACTTAATTTAAAACATTCTGAAAGAAGATTAACATTTTGACCTATTACACCTATCCTTTAAAGTTAGCCTTTTGAAGAGCAGCCAGAGTACCTGGTTTTAAAATTCAAAATTCAAAATATTTATTCAGTAAATTGGCCACATGAGGGCTCTTTTACACGTCGGTAACATGGAGTGAATCTACTAGCGCTTGATATCTCAATTGCCGTATGGTATTTATATTTGCTAATCGGAGTGGCTAGCCCAGCACCACTTACATTTTCTCGCTTGTCGATCATTATTACTTTAATGTCTCTCCTACTATCTACTCCATTAATGGATTTGAATGTACAAAAAGTCCACTTGACCCCTTTCATGGATCCGATCAATGGATCCTGTAGACGGAGGGGCATTGTTGCGTTCCGGTGTGGCGATAAGATAAGACAACCGGTGAAATTACTAGCATACAGGCATTCCATATTAGTTCTCAGGGTTGGCATCGCATTTGCAGTCTTAGGATTGTAGTCTTGAGAATGCAAATGTCTATGGGTCTCAGATCCTACTTACTATCAGGTACCCGGTGGCCTCGTATGTTATTCTATTTTCCTTAAAAAAATGTCTTTATCGTATAGATAACTTAGTCAGAAAAGGATAGTCAAGAAATCACTGACTGAGAGTTATCTTGTGTTAGCTAGCTTACCCTGTATTTTCATTCCTTTCAATAACTCACTTGTCTTTATTGTTGCAGCATATTCTGGTGGACTAACGAAACGATGAACATATGGACGCATCTGTTCGGCTTCTTCCTAGTGGTTGGACTCACTATCAACGATCTCGTGATAATCAACATTCACGCGACGGTCACTGACAAAGTGGTGGCCGCCATACTGCTTTCCTGCTTCATGGTGAGTCATCTCAATTTCAGCGCGTATTTCAGGTTTGAGGATTTCGATTAAGGGGGAAGACCAGTGCTCAAGATAGGTAACGGTCAAACTCTCCAATAGTTTTTTCTGTAGGACTTACCTCTTTTGGCTTTTTCCATATCGAGAAGGACCCAACGGAGTTCTCCTGGGGCAACAAAAAAGTCACATTTTCATCATTTAGGGTTAGTCTAGTTTCGGTGTAACGGGTTAAATTACTAGCATAAAGGCATCTTAGGCGAAAACCTATCGCAAGTCCGAACCGAAGCCTTGTTTCCCAACTGTTTCATACATACATTCACGTACATACATACTCTCACGCCTTCATTTCCAGAGTGAGGTAGGCACAAAACATGCTCTAGAGCATTTATTCGTTTGGTACCCTTATAACAACACTGAAAAGTTAAACGGTTTCTAAAAATGTATTTCTAACTTATGAAAATTCGGAGAAATGAAACTGAACTTATATGAATTATTTTTGATTCCCATCTCAAAATACGTCAAAACTTCAAGCTTGGCAATGCATTTCTATTTTTCATATTGCTAAGGTCCTTGAGCCCACTTACAATCTGGTACCATATTCGACCGTTTTTTAAACTTAATAAAAAAAACACACGTGTTTGACGGCGTTACTAAGTGAAAAGAAATTTAATTCGCATGAGGCTATTATCTAGAAACCATTAAACTCATCAAGAAGCGAGCTACTATTCAGAAGACTGTGCACTGCATAGTCAATTCTACGCCCGTAGACTTAAAGTTGAAATAAAAGTATTCCTAATTTGTAGTTATCTAAACCTAGATTTGTAATAAGCTTGTATCGTGCAGTTAGAAACATGAGAAGGTAATTAGTCATTACAATTACAGTTATCTTACACGACAGCACATGGCAATTTTCTGAGCGTAACTGCAATGAGTAAAAAAAAATAACTGTAGATTATTGGTAAGCAGACCAAACACTTCATAAAAAATATAATATACACCCCTTCAAAAAACTTTACTTTCCCAATTGCTATCAAGGTACTTAACCATACACGCCTACACATACATTTGTAAATAAATGCATCTTTGAAGTGATTCTGAAAAGTCTATGGTGAATTTCACGAACACCCTTGTTAACGTCATTGTTGCTGTCATAAAATCATAATGACATTTGATTTTTGTTTAACCGCGGCTTCCGCTTATACTTCAATGAAATCTCAACAAGTCAATTGTCACATAACTGACATACGAGCAGGGGCTCTCTACTCGGTAAAACCATATTGATTTTGGCATGTTATCGTATTGTCAACATTCGTAGCTCAGATTTAGACTAGCGTCTTTCTTGTGGACATACCCGAAGTTAACGGTTTTATGGCCATATTTTCTGACTGAATCTATATCCGCATAAACGGCGTCATGTCTACTTTAGTCGATCCTATCAGATAAAAAAAAACCGCGTCCAACAACGCAAAAAATCACTTCTTTTAAAATGGTAGGTAGGTCATAGGTTAGGTTAGGTTAGGTTAGGTTAGGTTAGTCGGCGACTCACAATATTTTTACCCGAAAGCCGACTTCAATTGGGATACTATTGGGAGCTACCATTTTAAAAGAAGTTATTTTTTGTGTTTTTGTTGGCGGGTTTTTGTTTTTTAAAACATTTATTTTATGTACGCAAGAAATGGACTCGAAGGACCAATTTAGTTGTTTGAGCAATATTTACAAGGTAAAGAAAAACGAAGTCATTGATATCCAAAATATTTATTTGATTGTATCCTATTTTATTTTCAATTCGTCTTTAAGGTACTCGCTTACTAGGCTTAGCATCACATACACTTCACCATATGAATTGTTAAGAGCATAAATTGCTTAGCAATCATATGAAATCGTATCGCAATTCGTGAAATAGATTAGTACCTACTTACTCGTACAATTAGTATTGAGTCGTTCCCGTGGCAACCCGTGGTCTTCATCATCCGTTCTATTTCACCAAATGGTGCTTTCCGAGAGCAAATGCACGAGCTACTATAAAATTACGCTATAGGTGTGCCTACAATATTTAAAGAATTTCTCCAGAATCCCATCATCAGATCCTGACTTGATCACGATGGAACCACCTGGGGAGTGTATGTGTAAGTACACTTTCAAAAAAAGAAAGTTTTTCCTTTTCCAAATCGGTCTAACCGTCTTCGGGTAATCGGCGAACATATTATGTACAGTCAAGGAAATTGATTCCTAGACAATTTTAGACTATGTCAAAGTGACACTGTAAATAAAATCATAGAAGTCTCATACGCGTTGATTGATTACGTTACTATGACAGTCCAAAAGGGTCTTGGAATCTTATTTCTTTACTGTACATAAAAAAGAAACGAAGATTCCGACGAACTGAGAACTTCCTTCTTTTTTTGAAGTGGTTTGTCGTTTTATCTTTTTATATTTTTAGAACGTAGTTTAATTACTTATTAATGTTATCATAAACTTTTAACATTCATAGAGATTATCGGTTGATTACTACCATTTATGAGCAGTTATTAATTTTAATAACTACGTAAGTAGGTATCTGATAAGATCGTGGAGGTCTTTACTGTGGTTTTCGATAAGCGAGATTTCTCTCATCTACAGCAGTTTTCTCAAGAAAATCGATATTAATAGAGAAAAGAGAGAGTTGGAGATAATGTTTCCTTCATTGATGGATTAATAGATTTTCTAGGTAATTTAATACATGTGTGTGGTTGACATGGTTATGTACCTATATACCAATCAGTAGGCCTAGACAAGTTGTATTATAAGTATTTATTATATTATAACAGATAAGCTAGAGATATGCAACTTGTTAGATTATGTATTTTCTTCCTGCATATTTATAAACTACTTACGAATCTAACGAGTCAAATTACTCGCGCTATATTAATAAATTACCTACATAGAGACCAGTTCTAAGATTGGTACACTACATACATACATAGGGGAAGATGGGGTGGCTTCGTACAAAGGGAGCATTCGTACAGTGGTCATATCTCGACTATCCATGATGCTGAAGTGTTCATATTTATATGCGTGACTGCCGCTCATATGCATAGGCTACCCTCCAAAAGTGATGGCAGTGCAGCAGCATATTTAGCCAGAAATAATTAATATGTGTTTCCGCGACCCGAAAGTAATTTTTGGTTCTCCTTTGAATGCGTCTTTCTCTAATAAGTTTTACATGAATTAGAAAAAATCTTTGTATACAGTTGGTAATTAGATGTTTGAGATTAATATGTGAACAATGGTTTTGCGATTACTTTAACGGATATTTTCTATTTAGATTATTTTTCTGATCGTTTAGGTTGGGGTACCTTCGTACAGTCAAAATGTATGTAATTTTATACCGTACGAATGCACCCCATATAAGTAAAAAAATTGTATATCAAGAATAATTATAATTACAAAACCAGGTCAGTAAGATATGCCTAAAAGATGACTAAAACAGGTGAAATAGCTGAAAATCCAATAAATCCTGGGAAAAAACGAATAGTGTATGAAGGCACCCCACGTATGGGGTGCATTCGTACAATTCCCATTTTTTGGGAAAACCATTATATCTTGGTAAAGTTGCTTTGTAACAAAACTGAAATACAAAATTATTATAGCCAAATAAGTGGATGATGAAGTAGCATTCATCTCATATTGAAATAGCGGTTAGTTTTTTTTTACACGGCTTTGAGTAAAAAGTGTACGAATCCACCCCATCTTCCCCTACATACCTTCACGCCTTCATTCCCAGAGTGGGGTAGGCAGAGCTACAGAATTACCAACAACTCTAAAAACTTGTTGATAACTCTGTAACCACAATTTGCACACACTACACTATAAATAAATAAATAAATAATAAATAAATATCAGGGGACAATGTCACACCAATTGACCTAGTCCCAATTTAAGCTCTAGGCTTGTATTATGGGTACTAGACAACGATATAAATACTTATATAGAGAAATATATACTTAAATACATAGAAAACATCCATGACTCAGGAAAAAATATTCGCGCTCATCACACAAATATCTGCCCTTACCGGGATTTGAACCCAGGACCGCTAGCTTCGTAGGCAGGGTCACTACCAACTAGGCCAGCGTCACTATAATATAAAACTGTATTATCATCTTACTAACTTACTTACATAACTTATGCAAAATTTGCGGTTGTTTGATCAACGGAAAGTTGATCAAATATGACTTGTAAAATTTAATTACTAATTACCCACATATAAGGAATTACACACATTGGAATGTCAATAAGCTTGTAAAAATATCATAAACTGAATTTAAGAAATTAGTGGGAAAATGCCGTGTAAGTATGAAAGCATAAACATGTTACTTATATTAAATTATGCAAGTTATTAAAGCGCGGTAATTTCTATTTAATTTTGTTAAACTTGAGAAGTGAGAACCGGTTATCAAATGTACCTACCCGTTTTCATTATTTGTTCTTTTGGCATTGTGCCGATGCGGTCAAAATGGCGAGTGCGTCACTGCAGTATTTGGTGAATACATTGATCGTATAGTATGCCCTCACCCTCACTCTTTTTCAGTAACGGACAAATCAGTTTTTGGTTCCATTTTTGTCAAATTCTAATGTGAAAATGAAAAGGTCAAAACATATTATAAGCTATTATGCGTTTTTGAATAAGATTATTCGCTATTATATATACTTATTGCTATTTAGCTTTCGGTTTAACCCAAGGGTTTAACCTGATTCGTAATAACAATCAAGAAATCGTTAACACTAGCCGGTGAATGAATACCCGCCGGCATCGAATAATGTTAACGGCACATAGACATTAAACCCATGCTCAATAATCGTGTAACATGAGGCTAATAATTTAAGCCAGGATAGTAAATAAGTAGACTAGGTAACAATTTAGTATTTGGCTAAGACGGATTATTGAAATGCTTTTGCATGATAAGAGATTGAATGATGACATCACAAGCAATGGTCTGATCACTTATCAGCCGGTTCGAAACTTGCAAATGAAACCTTTCAAAACTTGTTGTAAGATTCATGCTCAGGGGTATTAAAATATCCTGGCGTGTTAACATTTCAACATAAAAATATTATTTATTTATTTATTTATTTATTCCTTGATAAAACAGAGTTTTACATGTCAAAAGTTCTAAACACAGTAATTCTACACTGAATTCTATAAATATTAAATTAGATTATCTATACAAAGTATGTCAAAATGTTATGTATGTCATTCAATATGTACCTATGTGGTGTCAATTGTTTGGGCAGCGAACCAGCAACTAGTCAATTTAGCCGTTGAGAAATTCATCGATAGTGTAATATGCATCAGATACTAGTTTAGCCTTAAATTTACCAACAAAACTCCTCATGTTCGGTGCCTTTTTGACATCCATATTTATTTATTCATAGACATCCTTTTGTTTTGTCTGTTACAGTCGGTTTGATCTTAAACACGGTATTATTCCTTGACGTGGTACGGGCTCGTACCTAACCTAGCCTTCCTCTGAAACACTTTTAATTTCGTGTCGATCGGAAACCGGGGCTTCACGGTTTATTCACCTCGCGCCTGTTGTAAAATATTTTTTCCTTATTGAATACCTACTTTTTAAAATAGGATCATGGTTTTTTTTTAAAGAAAACTTTGACTAGGTAGGGGTACCTGTAGTGTTTCAATCCACGAGGCTACGCCTCACTACTTACTTTTAAGGTACAATGATGTAACCGTGTAATGTCAATTTGAGTGACGAGGCACACCTTCGCGGGTTGAAAAATTACCTTTGAAGGTTTTGATAAACTGTCAAGGGTGAAGAATTGACTTGAAATCAAGAGAATAAAAGTGACAAAAGTGAGTTGCTTATAAATTGGATCTATATGTACTTATTTACGAAGCAAAATACGTGTTTTTTTGACACTTCTATAAGTAATATTATACCAGTAGGTATATTGTTTGGTTCAATAATACCATGTTTTCTGGGTGTCCCAGTTTTACAGACAATTGCTTCATCGAATCGAATTTCACTTCATCGAAAGCTAAGCTATATTCTACTGAAGATCCGGTTGTTTCAGGGCATGTTAAATATGAATTACGTAGGTAGGTAAGGTTGGGTTACACTTGTGACTATCATAAATTCTAAACTCCTGCGTTTAGCAAACTCTGTCGATGAAATGAAAATTCTGCGAAGTGATACGTTCTGTGACATCGACAAAACAAGAGTAAACCTTTGTCATCTTCTTTCCTCTTCCCTATTAAAACAAAACATAGCGATGTAGGGATATTGAACACAGATTCTGTGCAAAGATCCGAAGATACAAAGATAAAGATAAGATAAAGACATTCAGTAAGGACGACCACATAAGATTGATATGTTTTCCTACATCAACGGTGTCCCCTAGACAAGATAAAGCTTTTGAAAAAAAAAAATTGATTAAGTTTCGGGTTTAGGCCAAGCAATTTTGTCTATTAGATAGTCCTCGATCCTATAATACGCTTTAGACATTAACGACTTTTTCAAGTAATTTTTAAGTGTGAAAAAGGGTAATTTTAAAACTACGTCAGGTAATTTATTACTTATAGAAATGAATGCATTGACCAACAAATGATTTATTTTTATTTCTAGTATTTAAATTATGTACAGTGGTGGACATATAATTAGAAACACTTGCGACGTATTTCACATTATACAAGGCACATTGCCGTAAAACTTTTGTTTTTGGAAATAAAACAACAAAATGCATAGAATACGTTCAACAACTTATAATTAATTAAAAAACAAATAAATATCCGAGTTTACAACTACCATTTAGATATTTAGTTACGTACAAACAACTAAACGACAATTGCAGTACCATCCGTCATGGACAAGTAATTAGAAACACTAAAGAAATGAGGTAAAAATCAAAGTTTTAACGTGTCAACGTCAACAATTTCAAATTATTTATGTAAAATAATGTTTGGTTTACTAAATTTCTTAACAATTAATATTTAGTTGCATAGCCTTTTTTATTAATGACGGCTCTGCAACGACGTGGCATTGATTCAAGTAATTTCATACATTTATCGAGTGGGATCGAGTTCCATGCTTCAACAAAGGCTTCGTAAAGTTCATTTTGACTGGAATTACGTTTAACGGAGACTTTTTTTTTAACGACGTACCACAAATTTTCAATTGGATTTAAATTGGGACTATTTGCAGGCCAGTCTAACATGGTAACACGTTGCTCACTAAGAAAGGATTTAACACTGCGGGCCGTGTTTTGGGTCGTTAATGTCGTTATCGTGCTGAAAGATCCAGGTCACAGGCAAATGGTCGTCGGTGTAGGGAATCATTGTCTCTTCTAACATGTTTTTGTATTGAAATTGATCCATTATACCTTGAATCTTACGGACGGGTCCAACTCCGCAACCAGAAAAACATCCCCATACTTTAATATTACCACCGCCGTGTTTGACTATGCTCCTGGTGTATTTATAATCAAAAGCATGGTTTATTGGACGTCTAACGTAGCGTTTGACGTCTGAATTCACCATATTTATTTTTGTTTCATCCGAGAATAACACTTTTTTCCATTCTCGTACGGTCCAGTTAAGATATTTCTTTGCAAATAATAATCGCTACTCTCGGTGTTGCTTGGTAAGAAGCGGTACCTTTCGAGAAACCCTCCCGAACAATTTAGCTTCCACTAATCTGCGGCGTACCAGTTTCGAGGAAATGTTCCTTTGGTCATCAGGTGAAAAAACTTCATTTCTAATCTCGTTGGAGCCTTTGAACGGGTCTTGTTTAGCTACACGTATTATTTGCGAATCTTCCCGGGGAGATGTTTTCCTTGGACGAGCCTTTCTAACAACACTTTTAGTAGTTCCGTTAGTTTTATAATGAGCAATAGCGTTGAAAACTTTCTTCACAGAACATTCTAGATGTTTAGCAATTCTTCTATAAGTCCACTTTCGATCTAAATGTAATTTAACGATTAATTGCCTGGTTGACTCGTCACAACTCTTATTTTTACCCATTTTTAACAATACTTATTATTCACGTAATTTTCCAAATTGACGTTTAATTGCCGCCGAAACAACAGAAAAAGCGTAAAAAGAGTTTTTTTTTTTAGTTTCAAAAATGGAACGAACCATGGATCCTGTTTCTAATTAGTTGTCCAAGCGGCCAGTAATAGAAATTCAACTATCATGATTTTTAAAATCTTTTAATAATTAAAGATAGAACAGATTTACTTTTTTAAATATTTTATGAGTTTTTTAACTCATTGGCTATATTCTGGCATAGTCAATAGTGATTTAATCAATATAATTTTTACTCATAACGATAGTTCATTCTGTGTTTACCTAAGTTTTATGTACTGTTTCTAATTATATGTCCACCACTGTATATCAGATTTTTTTGTAAATGAATCCAAATTTTTAATAACATAAATAATATTCCCACATACTATGAGCGTCTGCCCGCCAAACTTAAAAATGTACCATCTGACGAAGCATTTAAACATCAGCTGAGAAACCTTTTATTGGATAATCCATTATACTCCGTTGACGAATATATGGAACTTAAATTATAAAATTATTATTGTTTGTTTGACCTTTATTACTTTTTGTATATTGACGTCGGAAACTGACCATTTATTAGTTATTAGTTGTTTATTAATGTTGCCTTTGATTATTTATGTGTTTTTTTGTATTATTATTTTATTATTTGTATTAATGTTGACAATATCAATGTAATTTCATATTTTTTGACATGCAATGCAATCTATATTGTAACATTACATTGATGAATAAATAAACTAAACTAAACTAAACTATTCTCATAAATAAATTGAGACGCTGCAGTTAAGATATTTATTTTCTTAAAAAGTTCTCTTAAGGAGTCACGGGAATTTAAATTGTAAATAGAACGAATGGCCCTTTTTTGTAACACAAATAGTTTGTATGTCAGCTGCCTTACCCCAAACCAGAATACCGTAGGACATGACACTATGGAAATAACTATAATAATTAATAAACTAAGCGAGCTGTCTCAACATTGGTTAGTTGTCTCATTTTCCTAACGGCGTAAGCTGGCGAACTTAGTTTACCTGCCAGTACTGCTATATGGGGACTCCATTGCAAATTTTTATCTATTGTTATGCTTAGGAAAACTTCAAAAAAAAAGAAAATTGAAAAAACCTTGTAACCCATAACCCAACAAAGGCTATAAGTCTGAGAGCACCCAGTTTTCGCCTACAAACTGACTGCAGTTTGGTGAAGAATCACAATGTCCCATGCCTGTTTTATTTGAATAAATGATTTATTATTATTATTATTATTTCCTTATCTACGATTTGCAAAAAATCCTCATTTAGTAAAATACTAGAATCTAACGGTTTAACATTAGGTAAAGCGAACTTAGTACCTTTTCTAGTTTTCATAGCAAAGATAAAGTTACCCATTTTGTCAAACATGTCTATTGACCTTTTACACGCAAGCACTAGCCGCACTGCGTGGACTATAATTCCTTTACCGTACAGATCATTACGAAATATGAGCTATCCGCCGATTGGTCCAGGCAGTCTCTCGAAAGCCGAGATGCGACCTGCTTTTCTCTAGTGAAAGTATGCGCGGAGACCTGCGTCTTTATAAATTAAAAAAAAAGTCAACGCCGACTTGTCGTTTCTAATATGCACTATTCTTGCTACGAATAAGTTGTTTGTCCCATTTAGTGGCTTTACGTTAGATGCGTACGCAGAGGAAATTTTTTGGGTCCTTACTGGGGTGATATGTATTAAGTAATATTAAATAAAATAACTTACATGCTATGATTGTAACCGAATGACCGCATACGAGTATATTGATATTCCATTGGTTCCATTGGTTGATTCAGGATATTTAAATATAAGACAAAGAGAGTGTAAAAAGTACCTGTTCCTATATTAAGTGTTTTTTAATACGTGTTATTTAAAGGACAATTAGTGAACATGACACATATAAAAAGTAAAATTTCCAAATGTCATGTTTTCACTCAAGCGCAGTTAGTTGGCAACAAAGCTTTTGGTATCATTCAACTGTTAGGACTGACACTAGACATAAGTGACGACTTTCAAAACTTTCGCTGCGTCTATAAAACACTTTCACAGAATAGTTCATGCCACTTCGGACTAAATAGATATACCTTTATATTAGACTAACGTCCAGCCCTAGTTTAGCTCCGTTTTAAGGGTGGATCAACTTTTTGTTGTTGTTATTCTGTCCCGTATGCCAGGAGACAACAGTGATAGAGTTTCTTAGAAAAAATGTTATAATATATACTTCCAGCACACTCAGGAGAAAGGCCATAAAAGAATGGGTGTGTAATTGGCAATAAACAGTTTTTTTAGTGGACTTATATCCTGTGAAATCATAGTTTTAAAGAGTGACCCAGGAGACGTCACCATGGCAACGAGCTACAAAGAAAAGTTGATTGACCCTTAAACAAATAAATAATAGCCCATGTCCACCCGGAGTACCTTTCAAATGGTGAAAGATTTTATAGCATAGGTTATGAGGATTTACCTGTCGGATACCTAGATACAAACTCAAAAAACATTCCTTAAATATAGTTTCGAAAGCAAGATGGGTTTGACTTTAAACAAAGTAGGATCTTGAAGAATGGAAATCGATTCTTCAAGATACTACTTTCAAGACCCAAAATATCTTATCAAAAACACAATGGTATATTATGTTATTTTACATTATATTATTTTTATTAGCAAAATAATCTATACATTTACAGTTATGTAGGTATACAAAGTTAAGCGATTGAAGTGGCAAGTAGACTAAGTAACCCATATAAATAATTAGAAATGCTATCGAATTATTAACTCGAAAGAAAGCGCCCTAGTTTTCTATCGATAAAATGTCTATTAATGTTATTCAAGTGAAAGAATGTGGAAACAATACATGCAAAAAATAGACAAGTTTCGTGTTCTCGTTTTAAAAGTTTTAAATCAATCTTAAATCTGTCAATACAGATCGAAAGGTAAATAAATAAAATTTTACTAAAAAATACATTTTATTTGTGACTGCAGTTTTATTACCAATCTTAATTTAAAGCAAGACGTGGGAATTTCTGATAAATTAACACGTTGGGCGCCACTGATCGTCGCTTGTATGAGTTTCTGGCTCACCGCATAAGTTATGGGCATCGAATGCGTGCAACTTTCTCTCACTCGTTTTTTGTTTGAGCGGATAAAGCATATAAGTACACGCTATACTAAATTTTACGATGTATTTTTGCTTAAACATGTCGTTTGCCCAAAAAAGGAGTGTAATCTTTTTCAATAACATGTGAAACACAAGAATGTTTATAGCTTAATCGGAACGTATTATTATTTGTTTTAAACATTTAAAATAAAATGAGAAATCACGATAAATAGGTAAACCACAAAAAGACGTGCCATTGGAAACCTGAGCCTGAGCTGTTTGACTAGAGATTTCTAGCTATAGACTAGATTATACTAAAACTGTTAGTGAATTTTGTTTGTCTGGTTATTAGGCGTATTGTAATCATTAATTACTTAGGAAATTACGCGTTCAAGTTCAAAAGAAATCACGAAGATCATCGGCACCGAGACTACCATTAAATTTTGTACGCCGGTGATATTAATTACTATTTTTTTTACCGTGTAGCTCTAAAATCCATGCATGGTCTACTTTAACCGTACCGATTTCGATACAGCCCGTTAAATGTGACACTTATGTTTTTGGGCATGTGAATTAATAGCCATATTAGCCATATACCTACTGAATAAGTGTGCCATATAATTCTGTGTATGGCGTGGCATATCTATGTGCCTACCTACTTCAGTTCGTTGTATAACTACAGTTATGATTGAGATGAACCGTTAGCTGGTCTAAAGATGCGTTCACTTTTATTTCGACTGCATAGCGAAGGCTATCCTCGTTTGTCCATAGTTAGGAAAAATAATTCACAGCTGTTACTGTTACCAAAAAATAGAAACCTATATGGAACAAAAAAAAACAGTGGTCTCCACTCAAATAAATAAACGCTTGTCTCTTAGGGCATGACTAACGGGCAGTCTCCATTCAATAGATGCCATTCTTACAGATGCGGCACTAGGTTTTTTTTACAGCATAAGTAGATAATGCAAACAAACACACAGGCCTCCTTATGGTAAACGGGCTCTGATGCCTGACCTTCAAATAGGAGTTTTTTTTTTTTTTTTTTTTTTTATGTCATAGGAAGGCAAACGAGCACACAGGCCACCTGATGGTAAGTGGAAACTGTGACCCATAGACATTCGCATTCACAAGACCGCAATCCTAAGACTGCAAATGCGTTGCCAACCCTGAGGACGAAGATGGAATGCCTCTATGCTAGTAATTTCACCGGCTGTCTTATCCCCAAACCGGAACACAACAATGCGAACACTGCTGCTTGGCGGTAGGTTAATGGATAAGATAGTGGTACCGACCCGGACGGACCCTGCACAAGGTCCTCCCACAAGAAAATCCCAGAAGAAGAGATGCGTGGCCACCCTTCATAACTTAGACATAATGCCTACAAGTTAGTAATTTGACCGCCTGTTACCACCACGTCGTAACATAATAATGTGAACAGTAATTGTCAGTGTTCATTCTTATCCAAATTAAGACACCAAGATCCCTGTGCACAATTTGTGAATTACTTGTGCGGTCAAGCAGACTGTCGCTTGCGTATAGGCATTACAATAAAGCCTCGATTACATTGAGCGAGCTTACATGCTACAAAACAGCGAATTCGCTAGCAGCGTAGCCCTGTCATCGGCTTTTATACAATCTAAAAGCTCCATGTAATCGAGGCTTTACAAGTCTTATACGTAGGTGTCGCATCTTCAATGAAGCTGCCTAAACTATATTTTATAGGTGCAATAGGCATTATGATGCGATACCTAATGGCTCTCATTACAATTATATTTTGTTTTTCAGGTGTGCATGGCGCTATCAGCTCTCTACCACACGTTTTCCTGCCGATCGGAGTGCGACTACAACGCTTTTCTCATGTACGACCTATTCGGTATCGCTCTCTCACTACTGGCCATCTACACCTCCGGCGTTTACTACGCGTTCTGGTGTCACTACGTAAGTTATGTAACACTCACGTAACAGCCTGTTTAAACCCAAGGAGTCTGAAAGTCAATCTAATAAGAGCCATTTTTGAAGGGTTATCATTTGTTTGCGTACTTTGTGGAAGGTGATTGCGAGACGTTAAGAGGTCTTATACTTTGCTGTGTTTATCATTATAGAAATTATTTTAAACGGTTAATAGACTGGCGTAGTTCTTAATGCAAGTGTTGAAGAGTTAATTCTCCAAATTTGCAACTTGTAGTTTCCGAAGGACATGCTAGATTCAAAGGCCAAACGTTAGTTTAGCTATGTATGAGTAAACAAGAACAAGTGTTAACGTTAAAAATAGACTTTCTACTCATAAAAATAAAATACCACCTAGAGTAGCGAGTTTTGATATTGTTAAGTTCACCGAACTTTTAGTAACCGATTGATTTTCGAGGACACATACAAACAAATGATGAAATTGTCGAAGGAAAAACGAGACTCGTTTGATATGTTAATAAGGTTGATTTAAATGATTACAAAAATACCGGATCTATGTAACATTATCTGTCTATGGCTAATATAATATGGTAACATAAACATAATGGATTGCTAACCGTACATATGCAATATGGTAGAGCATATACTATTCTTTCGGCAATCCATAACGGCATCATTAAGCTGTTCCGCATACCCGCGCGAGCGCATCGCGTTGAAACTTGGCCTTCGATCGATAGTACTTGACAATACTATAACTGGACCACTTAACATGTTCGTTGCTACCACTTGGCAATTGTATGATTGTTTTGACAAGTCAGGCGTGTCACTGGTGGTGGATATATTAATTAAGATTACATTAGGCACTATTAGGTATATTGTTGCGGAAAGGCACTGAGTTCAGATTTTAATTATACAATTAATAGAGCGTTCCAAACTCACATATGAACTTTAAAAGTGATGGTAGAATTCGTTAATCGATTTAAGACTGCACCGAGCGTCCAGTGGCGCCCTCATTACTATCATTATGTTTTCTAATATATTAAAGTATTGTCTTGAAATCGAAGGATTGTTTTTTGTTTGTACAAATGAATACACAATGTATAGCATAGATGACAATGTTTAATTAATAACCTTTTAACCTTTACGTAGTCAACTTAACGGAACATCCTGGCTATTTAGTCCGATAACTTACTCACTCATAGTTCAATTATTATTAAAATATGTTATATCAACATTATCAACCATCTCCTCCTCCTTCCTCAGGGTTTACAGGCGTAAGATTGCAGTCTTGAGATAGGAAATATTTATAATCGGAGAAGGGTGAATTCATGCGAGCTAGCTAGCGACAATAAATGCTGATTAAAAATTATTCAAACTTCAGAATGACTTACAAACCCATCAATATACCATTTCAGGAGCTGAAGACGTTCTACATGACGTCAGTAACGCTGATCTTTGTGCTGGCGATGGTCCTGCAGATTCCTCGGCTGCATGTCCCCTATCTGGTCAAGATGTTGGTGTTCATCGGCTGGGCCGCTTACGGAGTGCTGCCTACCTTACACTGGACTTATGCCATGGGAGGCTTTGAGAATCCTATGGTGCAGGTCAGTAAGATTCAAAAACTATTAGGTAGCGGTTTAGTGAATTCAATTAGTATTAATTACATTTGTATTGCTTTTTCATCCCGTAAAGCCCCACTATTTAATAGTATGTACGTCTATTGACGTAAGCAAGTATTAGTGATGTGGCGCGTATTCGTGGATTAAAAACACTTCTTCACGATTTTGTAATTTTAAATATGACTTATTTTTTCTAAATGAAAAATATGGAAAGCCTTGTTAGTTTCACGACGTATGGAAGATTGGCGTCATGTTATTGCTATTCCTCAAGCTTCAACGATGTCTATTGAAACGCTGATAATTGCCGACGGGGCAGCTTTCTGTGGTTTTAATAATACAAATTACACGTGTATACATAGTTTTATTAATAATCATAAAACTGTTTATTTTCAGATGTTCTTCCCTAGAGTAATCGGAATGTACCTCATAAGTGGAACGGCATTTGTTATTTACGCTTTTAAGGTATGTTGCTCTCTTAGTTATAATTGTGGTTACAGAGTTATCAACAAGTTTTTAGAGTTGTTGGTAATTCTGTAGCTCTGCCTACCCCACTCTGGGAATGAATGCGTGAAGGTATGTATGTATGTATGTGAATTTAAGTATAAGAAATTTCAATGCTATGGATCTTTGGACAGTTGTATACATACAGAAATAAGTAGCCTTGTTTGAACATTGCTAATAGCATCGCACTAAGGTGGGGCTAAGATAGTTAGTCCTTAAATATGAATTATATTATTATTGTATTAACGGATAGCATTAATGACTGATATTTATTCAACATTGTACCTATGCCAAAGTTAAAGCTTCAATGTATAGAAGATACATGAAACACATGGTTTTGGTGGTCATTTAACGTTTTACGGTTATCTCTTACCATCAGCCCCCTATTTTACCAACCTGAAATCAAAATATGTTTGAATGTCTATGGGTCACAGTTTCCACTTACCATCAGGTGGCCTGTGTGCTCGATTGCCTTCCCTTGATATAAAAAAAAAAAACCTGAGAATGACAGGTGACAGGTGATATTTTAGTGTACATTGCGCAGCTTGAGTGAACCCAAGGAAGTAAAAACTTATTAACCCTGCAATGTATACCGAATTGTCATCTGTCACCTATCATAGACAAGGTGGTGAAATAGGCGGCAGGCTTCCTTTTCACTAACCTACCAGCGGTCCATGACCGATGACAATTCGATATACATTGTTAAGCCACGACGAGCTTCTTGGTCACTGGGCCTTAGATAATCTACGCAATATGCAGTCATAAGTCACTGTCATCAAGCATTGCCTGATACAATAAGGGGAATAGTGTCCGTCTTGCTCCTTGTCCTCTGATCATTTTACCGAATTTCCCTTCACCGAAAGCTATTTTCTACTAAAACCCTGTTGTTTTCAGTTTATCTTAAATATTAATTACGTAGGTTACGTTGGGTTTAGGGAATGCAAATAACCGGTTAAAACCGGTTTTAACCGGTTATTTTCATACAAAATCGGTTAATAACCGGTTAAATTGCATTCCCTAGTTGGGTTAGACTAAACTTGTAACTACCAAAAAATCAAAACTCTTGCGCCTGTTAATAAAATGAAAATTATTCGAAGTGAAAGATACGTTATTTATGAAACATAGTATGAAATCAGTGTCAACAAAACAAAGGTAAAAAGTCTTGCTCATATACCTTCTTATTAACCTGTTGTCCCTATTTCTCAGATCCCAGAGCGCTGGTTCCCCGGTCGAGTGGACTACATCGGCCACTCCCACCAATGGTGGCACGTCCTGGTAATGGCAGCGTTGTACTACTGGCACAACTCTGGCATGATGTACGTCCAGTACCGCATGAACCACGGCTGCGCAAATACCATGCGCATCTTCTAATTTCCACTAAAGCTGCAAAGACGGCCTTCCAAAATGTCCACAGATACACAGGACGATTCTTAAGATCGACTTAAATATGCATGATTAGGTAATAAATACTAGTATTAATACACATTGTAGCAAATTTAATATTAAATAAATATTAATCATGCATGAAATAGAATTGAATCTTTAAAATTTATGCATTTAAAATATGGGCGCACCCGCACTACCTCTTACAGTGGAGGTCGTCCACCCCGCAGATCTCTAGGATGGCCGTCTTTAAATATAGTGCTGTAGGACTCTGCATAGATAAGCCCAGCCCAGTAATCGTATAGTTTCAAGATAGAGAAAACTGCCTATTATTTGGCAACATGAACCCATAATTCTGCAATCCCTAGGTGCCAACAACTGGTATGTGGGATGCCAATAAATGGGTGTTTTCCCTATTTTGCACTTCGTTGGAATCAGCTTACGCTAGATATGTCGCGTGGCACCGAATCTGATAAATTACTTGTAACAATGTATCTTAAAACGTTCTCTCTCGCTTGCTCTCATTTAGCCTAACAGTATTTATGACTTGATGCACTGTTTGTAATCTTCCAGTGTATTCTGTGTTGCCAGAATTGTTTGATGTAGGTTATTTGAATTCGTCAGGTTTTATTGTGACACTACAAACTAGTCGGGTCTAGCTTGCTTCTTGCAAAAATCTATTAAAATAAGGTAAATTATAGGATTGGACAATCCTTCCAAGTTAATTAAATACCTTCGAGTTAATCACTTTCTTTACAATCATTTTTGTATAGTAAGTTGTTTTTGAAAAGTAATTACTAAATCTATCCTTTTATCTAAGAATAGTTGCGACTAAATCCTTTACTGAAGAGTTCGGCTTGAGAATGCTTCGGCATGATGAAATGTTTGGATCTTTGGACAGTTGTATACTTACAGGAACAATATAATTAAGTAGCCTTGTTTGAACATAGCTAATAGCATCGCACTAATGCAGGGCTAAGATAGTTTGTCCTTAAATCTGGATTATATATATTATTGTATTAACGGATAGCATTAATGACTGATATTTATTCAACATAGTAAATACCAGTTCGTCTGGCTAACTTGTTCACAAAAAAGTCGCGAAGCTTAATTAAAACTGTTAAACCCTGCCAAAATCCAGTGAGTGAAGCGTTGACAATTCAGAATACGGGCTGATGAAACGTCAAACATAAATTAGAAGGACATTTGACGTTTTGAATTGTTATACCTTGGCGTTGAAATTAAATCAATGTAGAATAGAGGATTTTATTAAAAGTAAGACTTATACAACTTTACCATGTATGCGCCTTACTCTAAGAGAGAAAGAACGAGACAAATACATTTTGTAGAATACTTGATGCCTTACTCGCGTATAGATATATCAAGATTAAAGTAGGTACCACTTATTATAAAACGAATCTAAACTTTGAATATTTATCGGTCGTTGGACGTTTATCTTCAAATTTACTAGGAAATGTATTCATTCTCAATGAAATATAAATATTGTTTTTGTTAAATGCTCAATTAAAGTAGTTGAATATTAATAACATTCCATTGGAGAGCCTTAATGTAGTTGTGATTTTATTTCTAAGTAAATCCTTTGGTAGCTCATGAAAAATATGCTTATTGGCATAATCAAGACTTAATATGTATGTAACTTTTGCCTAAGGCATCCAATGTAAAAGTATTACTTAGTAAACTAATTCATTAGAAAACAATTCAAATTACTTACTGTTTGTTATATTTAAGATTCAGCTTCTAAATATTTTAATTATTTGTAAGTTAATGCCGCCCTATTGATCTGAATTAATTTTTTCTTGTATATTTATTGTTTTATTATTGATGTTTTTGTTTATTCTTCCTTTGTTTCATTAAATATACAATGTTAATTTAATTTGGAAGGGGGTTGTTATAAGTGGACTTATAATAAATAAGGTGAAAATATTATTTGGCGTTTATTTAGTACCGACTGTCGGACTTGAATATTAGCTTTTAGCGGACCTTTGTTTTAAGTTAATTAGTTTTAGTTCTTTTTTTAAGTTCAATATGTTGTTTAAATATTTTTTTATCGTAGCAATATAGGTCTGAAATGAAAGCTAATAAATCTCGCCTCGCGTAATATATCGTATATAAATATATAGATTTTCAAAGATAAACGTGACGCGACGGTAAGAATATTAATTTCTATTTATCTCTGAGTGAGACCCGAGAGCCCAGTTGATAAATAAAACGTATAGCCGCTTTTGTAGTACAAAAGACGGGCTGAATGTCAGCCGCTTTTCCCCATAACAAAATCCCATAATTCATAACACTATGAAAATAACTATAATACACCAGTATCGCCGTCTCGATGTCTGTAAGCTGTCGGATTCGCTTTACTGCATACGCTGCAGAACTAAGTGTACCCGCAAGGGTGGATATATGCGCATTCCATTGCAGTTTCTAGCCCAAAGTAATACCTAAAAATACTATTTTATCTTCGAAAGCCATTGTCTCATCCTTCAGTCTTAGACTAGCCCCATTCACTCCTTTCACATTTGACAGTGAAAATTTCATACACTTAGTTTTCTTGGCATTTAAAAGTAAGTTGTTGGCTGTAAACCAATCAACAGTTGTAGACAACGTATCATTAATGTCATTGAAATTTTGCTGCTTCCTATCTTCTTTGAATAAAAGTGAAGTGTCATCGGCAAACATAACTATTTCAAGTTTATCGCGCACAACATAAGGGAGATCGTTGATATAAATCCAAAACAAGAATGGGCCCAGAATTGAGCCTTGGGACACCTATAGCAACGGCTGATCCAGGCGATTGCGTTCTATTTATGTCGACCCGCTGAGTTCGGTGAGTAAGGTAAGATTTAATAAGATCAAGGCACCGTTTTTGATACCAATAGCCTAGCTTCCGCACTAACGTCACGTGATCAACACAGTCAACGCCTTGGATAAATCACAAAAAACTCCAATTACATCTCGTGATTCTTCCCAGGCATCAAATACATGTTTAATTAAGGTTGAACAGGCATCTGTAGTAGACCGAGACGCTTGGTAAACCCAAATCGACTAATGTGAAGCAACTTGTTTTTATTAAAATGTGAGAATGTAATAAAATGTGTTAAGATTATTTTTTTCAAAAACTTTGCTCAGTACTGGCAGTATCGAAATTGGTCTAAAATTTGTGGGGTCTGTTTTTGTCCCTGAATTAAACAACGGCTCTTACTTATTGTGTTTCATCAGATCGAGAAACACTCCTATATCGACACACTTGTTAAATAAAGCAGCTAAATAAGGTGCAGTTAACTCTAAGATGAACTGTAGTACTGCGAAAGAGAGGCCCCAGAGATCTTCAGTCTTCTATAGATTAACACGTTCATGGACGCGGATGCTATAGCAGTCGTGTATCATACCGGCTATAGCATGGGCGTCATAAATACGGGGGTCAAATTAAAATGGTTTTTTATTACTGTCCATGAACGTGTTAAGTGCGCTAAAAGTATTAATAACAATTTTTGGAGTGACATAATAAAAGTTAAACACATCTGGGCATTCCTTCACATTTGATCTTAATCATATTTCAGCCTTTTCAGGAGATGATTGTAATGATTTAGTGGTATCTAAACGTATATATTTGGAAAGATAGATACAAGTTTTTACAGTTGTTGGTAATTCTGTAGCTCTGCCTACCCCACTCTGGGAATGAAGGCGTGAAGGTATGTATGTATGTATGTATATTTGGAAAGAACCGCTCAAACTCTTTAGCTTTTAAGGTCAGAGTTCACTAGAGTATTTTCTCTCTCTAATTCTAGTTCTACCACCAGTTTCAGTATTAATACATTCCAAACCGTTTTAATCTTCTTTTCTGAGTTACGGATTTTGTTAGAAAATTATTCTGACTTCGCGGCGGCACAAATCCGTTTGAATTCTTTAAAATTGTTTTTGACGTAAACTAGAAACTCCTGCCTATGATCGACAGTTCTTGTAGCATATAACTCATATAATTTATACCTGTTTGCGTGAATGTCTGGTGTAACTCAATCACTAAACTTCGTGTTTTGCTGTCCTTTCTTAAACTAAAGCAGGCATCAAACTCCTTGATACCACAATTAAATAATGAAGAACACAAGCTATCCGGATCATCCCGAGTACACGTCATAAATAATTAAATTGTTTGGAGACCTTCGAATTAAACAAGTCTAATCGATTATATTAGAAATTGGCCTGAATATAAAATCTTGAGGAGTATTATCAGTTTTTGCTGCAGCGATGACAAAAGATTCAATAGAACCGATTATTTATTTTTTGCCCTATCGATTGTTGAATATTTCCGTGCGTTCATTTTACGGCGATAGTGAAGGACGGAGCTATATCATTAATATAGCTCTGTCCTTTTCTCTCAGCGTAAACTGAACTGCATAGTTATGTCATAATAACCCCACTGTACAATGAATTTTGAAAATGGGTGGCCAACTCATATTCGTATGCGATGCTCCTATCCTCGTCGGTCCACCGGTTGTCTTGCAAATACTTTTAAACGGTATTGCCACAAATTTAAAAAGCTTCTACTAAACAAAAGCACCAAGTGATTGCTAAATGTTGCCACTTTAGCAACCTATTTATTGGCTTTTCGATGGTATACGTTATTCAGCGCCCTCTTACGTTCAATAGAAATTACCTTCATGCATACATTTGAGCGCCATCTAGTGTTGAGTAGAAGGAATATTAAGTAGACCATAACTTGACCATACTTACTTATTCACCTTTGACTACTCACCGCTAGATGGCACTGAATAACGTTAACTAACAAATTCGTGGGTTACTCTTGGGCTGACAAAATAGTTTGAGTAGTACAAAATATTAACGTGCCCTGTAAGCGTGAATCTGCAATTTTGATATGGATTCAATTCAAATGTGAAGCGTTGGTAGATTTTTGCCGTGTAAAAGTGCGGCCTACTTACTGAATTGACATCTTTTATCTTTTTTTTAATGTATGGATTTCGCATCTTGATACAAATAGTTCTGTTCTTTTAAATTTAGATGTGGAATTATGGCAGATTGTCGTAACCAAATAATTAGGTAGGTGGTGTTTGCTAACAGCAATCTCGTGTCATGAAATTCAAATTTCAAAATATTTATTCAGTAAATGCATGCTTAGAAGTAACATATCAGTACCTATCTGCGGACCTCGTCAATGTTGTTATGGGCGGGCATTTTCGCGAGAAGACGTCCACTCAACTTTTGACCTGTCTCATGAGTTCACATTCAAGTTACAAAACAAGGAGACAGGTTAATGGAACCCCTGTATTTTTTTCGATCATTTTGTTAATAGAATAATACAAGATATATAAATAATAAGGTGGCATGTAAGGCTATTTAACATTAAATTATAAATCTTAGTTGAGAAACCCCTATTATTTGACGTGTCCTACACTTAACTCACGGCATTGTTTACACTATTTTTATCTTTTTTTGTAAAACAGTAGCAGGCCTGTGTCACTCCGCGTGTAGGTATTAAAAACATACCTCCAGGCGCCGGCCACGGCGAAAGGGCCAATCTAGTAGGCTGCCGCAAGCGAAAGACGACACACGTATAACCACGTATAACCACGTCTAACTTATTATGAACCGTAGTACAGTGAATTAAGGCCCATATTTCCTCAAAAAAATTTAGAAGGTATGTAAATGAACACGTGCTCGACTGGAACGCGAGCTAAATTAAATCATATTGTCTATCAGATTGAGTACATATTTCTTTGAAAACCGTTGTGAAGTAAAGCTTCTGTAACGCTAGTTACTAGTTATTATTCTGTGACAGTAGTGTATTTTTAATTTAAAAAAATATGCGTTAGTTCTTGGGTTTGCTAATAAACATACTGATTTATAATGTTTACATTAAATACTTTTATTTAAACTTAATTAAATTGTGGTCCTACAATTCATAACAGAAGTGGAATTCCTACTTTGTAACCGTGATTTTTACGAAATAACATTTAAAAATTACCATGCACATTAAGTGACACATTTTGTGGCAACACTGACGAAATTCTACCAAAAAAACTACCAACCGGCCATATTTAAAAAATAGCCAGACTGGTTTGAACAAGCACGAGCGTAACCACGTTAAATAAAGTTCGATTTTGTAACTGGTGTCTAAGGAGGTGAGTGATCATTTTTTTCTTTATAACTTATGTATTCTTTTAAATCAACTATTTAGTTTACGGTTGTATTGTTGTAAGTAGAGAATAAGTTTATTAAATGTTTAATATCGGCAGATTTAGATCGTGAATCATGAAAACGTTACTTCCATTTTGTTGGGTTACATATATGTGGAATGCCACAGTTACAAAATGGAAGTATAAAGGCGAGTATACAAGGTGATTTTGAGGCTGGATTATGAATTTGCATGATTAATTTTTACTGACATTTGACTGTGACTGTCATTTTAACTAGACACTTATTAACCGTTTGTTGGAGGGCTGCACAAATTGTATCAATTTTCGATACTTATTTTGTTGGCTTTGCTTATATTTAGGAGCATGATCTCTCTTGACATTGTTTTCTTTTCATCGACATACAAACATTGCCGGCAAAAAAATCTACTTTTCTTTATTTTTAGTATTATGTACTTATTTATTACTTATTTCGATCATTTTGCAATAATAATCGCTAGTTAAAGTTGCTTTTTTTAAACAAATGATCAATTTACGACTACTTTTACGGGAAATGATTCTTCTTAAAACATTTTCAAATATAAAAGTGAATAGCGATTCTAACGCTTTGTCTTGGTATTTTATTTATAAATACTGACGATATACGTTTTGATTCGATATTTGTTTACAGGCTTTTTGGTGTTTTAACTTGCATTTTTCGAAGTACCTATCATTAAAGTTATTAACACTTTGTTGGTTTATTGGTATATTATTGTTCGTGAGTTCACGATACTGGATACTGTCACAAGTAGCGTTACCTTATCCTGTTTGAAATAAAATTAATGTACAAACTTATAATAAACTCAAATTGTATACTATCTCAGATATTAATCATTTTTCTACATAAATCACGACATAGTGTTAATAAGACTTGGTTGTTATGTGGGTTTTTTCACTCTATTTATTATAGGTACCACTTCAATTATTTCAATAATGCACTTATTTGGTTTTATGCTTCCATACCTTATATTTAGGTTGGTATCTTGCTTCAATAGTGTTAACATAATAATATCGTATACATTATTTGTTTTTTTTTAGGAGTTAGTGAGAATGCCTCTTTCTAACGCAGAAAAGCAAAGGCGGTATAGGGAAAGATTAAAAAATAACCCTGAAAAACAAGAAGAAATAAGAAAAAAAAATTTAGCACGAATTAAAAAGAAGGTAAACAAAGTTAAAGATATGACAGAACAAGAAAGAAACTATAAAAGAAATATATGGCGAAATCAAAAAAGAAATCAGAAGGCAAAAAAAATAAATATAAAAAAGACTGAAGAAGCTAATCAAGCTAAAGAGAGACCAACTTACCAAATTCGCATAAAAAAAGTAAGAGCCGCGTATAAAAAATGTCTATGCAAAATAGAAAACCTAAAGAAGACAATACAATGCTTACGGAAAAGAGTGTTTCGTGCAAAAGCGATGCATCATTCTTCGGAATTAGCAAATAATAATGTACTTGTAAAAAAGGACAACGAAATTGATTTGTTAAAAACCAGAAACGAGATTCTAGAAAAACTGCTCAAATCAGCATACAAAACAGGAAGTAAGACTTCGAAAAGGCATTTAAAATCTGCTGCTATAAATGAAACACGTACATACAATACTGCCCCTACTAAACGGTTGATTGCATGTTCTCTTGGACTTAAAAAAATGCGTGAATACAAAAAGAGACCCTTAACAGTTAATTCAAAGATACGAGAAGATATAACCCAATTTTTTACACGGGATGACATAAGTCGAATCACAGCTGGGAAAAAGGAGTGCCGTACACAAAAAAAGGAAAAAAAGCAAATCCGGTATTTGACCGATACCTTGGCTAATTTGTATAAAATATACAAGTCAGAAGGCAGTCCGTATTCATTTACAACATTTTTTTGTTACAAACCCTTTTACGTCCTGTCGCCCACTGTACAAAGCAACAAAACGTGCATGTGCGTGAAGCATAGCAATATGGAGTTTTTGCTTAAAGCTGTAAAATACAACGAGCTAATAGATCGAGATGCGACTTTAAAAGATGTTTTAGCTCGGGTTGTATGCAATACAAATTCAGTTGATTGTATGTACAATCAATGCTCAAAATGTACAAATAACAAAATTGAATTTAAAGTAAACGGAAACAATAACACAGAAGTTAAATGGCAGCAATGGGAGTCGGGTAAACATACATATTCAAAATTTGAAAATGGGACAAATAAACTGATAGAGACAAGAAGAACAACAAAACAAACAAAAACGGGAACAGAGTCCGAGCTCATCCAGAATTTCAACGAAAACATAACATTATTTAAAAAACATTACTTCAACATGAAAATTCAACAGAGTCAATACCAGCAATGTATGCATCAATTAGGACCTAATGAAATCCTTATAATTTGTGACTTCTCCGAAAACTACGGATGTAAGTTAAGTGAAGAAGTCCAATCTATGCATTTTGGAGCATCTAGGCAGCAAATTACCCTTCATTGCGGAATGGTTTACTTCGTAGACAAAAGCCAATCATTCTGCACCGTGTCAGATGACTTGTGCCATGAACCTGCAGCCATATGGGCACATCTGGTTCCCGTTATTGCATTTGTCAAAAAACTAGGAACAAATGTAAAGGTGATTCACTTTTTCTCCGATGGCCCCACAAGCCAATATCGTCAAAAAAAGAACTATTACCTCCAAAGTCTGTTCGCATCTAAACTTAAATTAGAATATGTTACTTGGTCCTATACTGAAAGCGGGCATGGCAAAGGAGTGGCAGACGGTATTGGTGGGTCTGTGAAACGAAATTTAGATCGTCAGGTGTCATATGGTCGGGACATAAGGAATGCCGAAGACGCCTACAACAGCATTACTGCAGTAACAAAGGCTGTAAAATGCTTCCTAATTAAACAAACAGAAGTTGAAAGTATAAAAAAAATTATTCCCAATAATTTAAAACCTATAACCGGAAATAATAACGTTCACCAAATTGTAACAACCCAAGAACCAAATGTAGTTATTCACAGAGTGCTAAGTTGCTTTTGCGGAACCGCACCTGGGAAGTGTTCTTGTTATTTTCCGAAGAAACACTTGCTGACACCTGCGGTTTCTATAACTACTGAGTCTTCTCACAAAAATATGGGTAATTTACTTACTTAAGTTGAATGTAAAATAATTCCGTCGATTTAATTATTAAATATTAATTTATTTCAGAACCCCATGTTGATATAGATGCTACGTTTCATGTTGAAACGACTATTTTTAGTGAAAATTTACTGAATAGCACTCAGGATACTGATATTTTTCTAGGTACTTAACATTATTTTTTGTAATTATACACTGGTTGATTTTTAGAACTATATTCAAGATAGGTTTTTCCTTTTATTTTAGACTTTAAGCAGGACGATGTGCCACAACCTAACACTTCAAAGTGCCCAAGAATTATAAAAGGAGAAGCACAGAATAATGAAAATTTGTTTAATAGCAGTCGTCCCACTGATGTTCTTCTAGGTATCATTATTTTCTGTAATAATAAGACAGGTTGATTGTTGCAATTATAATCAAGATAGATTTTTATTTTTATTTTAGACTTGATGCAGGACGATGTGCCACAACCAAGCACGTCAAAGGGCCCAATAATTATAAAAAGAAAGGCAGGGTTTAATCTCGTAGCACCGATGGAAAAAAAAATTAAAGTTATTATGCCTGTGAAAAAAGAAGACAAAAAAGAAAATCAAGGCGTTTCCAAGTCTTTAAAAACTATTATTACTCGTAATTTTATATGCCATTTATGTAATTTACGCCAGCTCTTTTCCGTTCTAAACATGGTACAATGTATAAGCTGCAAAAGTTGGGTTTGTCGGGCATGCAGTGGAAAAGTGCACAGCATCGATTACATATGCGATAAATGTTTTGATATCGAATAAAAATTAATAATTATAAACTTGTACAATATTGTTTTTTATTTTATTATAGGGATGATTTCAATTATTTTAAAGTAAAAGTCGAATTACCAATAAAAAAATCAATTAGTTAAAAATTTGGTTTAATTAATATTATTTGTTCTATTATTGTGAACTAAGCTTTACGTTTTCCATTTTGTAACTACAGTATTCAATTTTGTAACTGTCCTATTTTATTTTGTGAGCATTATTTTTTTGCTCAGTAAATAATTACAAAATTAATGCAACATTAAAGATAGTAATTTTAGGTATAAGTATTTATTTAATAAACACACTGTTGAAACAAAAATAAAAACCTTATTTTAAGTTAAACGTTGAAAACTAAGTTAGGAAAGGACCAAGAAGTAACAAAGTGGATAAGATTTGTTTGATTACGTATACATTTAATATGTTTGTAATATATTGTGAACGTGTTTTTTAAAGGGAAACATTGTTCTTAAACTAAATAGATTGAGAAAAATATAGTTTTTATACTACGTAACCCATAATTTTACTTTGAAAGAGTTACAAAGTGGAGGTAAGATTTTCTTAGTAGCCAGGCAAAAACCCTTTTTTTTCCTTTACGTGTTCTTGTAGAGTGATTATGTTTTAACAATTTACAGTTAAGAGTATAAATAGCGGTTTTGAGTAATTAAATACCCATAAAAAATATTCAAATTCTTTTAACTCCACTTTGTAACCGGACCTCTTCTCGCGAAAATGCCCGGGCATACCTGTGCTAACTCGGGACACGTATTATAAGTAAAGAGATGTAGCGAAATATTTTATCGACAAATAAATATATTGATGTTACTGGTGAAAATATCTACTTTAAATGAATGAACGTTCTCTGAACATCCACAGTGGGCATTCTTAAAATATAGATAATTACTTCAAGCCGATGTCTCATTCATGTTGGTTATTGCGATTTTCTCACCTTTTTTTTATAACAAGCTTACTTTTTCATGGTGTTGTAACCAATATTTTTATCTAGAACCATCATGACATCATCATAATGTCAGCCGAAAGACGTCCACTGCTGGAAATAGGCCTCCCCCAAGGCTCTCCACTCAGACCGGTCTTGTGCTTTTCGCATCCACCGCGTCCCCGCGATCCTTACAAGGACGTCACTCCATTATGTTGGAGGCCTACTTACAGCTCGTCTCCCGGTCCGCGGACGCCACTAAAGAATCTTCTGACCCCGTCGGCCATCAGTCCTGCGAGCGACTCCAACAACTTTAGGTCCAACTTTGAGAAAGAGATCTTGAACCATCCTTAACTTATTGTTAATGTTTTTGATGGAAATGACATCCGCATACTTTTATTATCTTAAGGGGCTCGATATAAGAAATAATATCGAACCTTTTTATAGTAATCGAGAATTTTCAATGGGCTCATGTCGACATCTTTTTTATCGATATCAAATCCCTAAAACTTGCCCCGAGTTTGTTTATAATTAAGCGAAATAAATGTTTTCTGTTCTATTATGTGTATCTTTAATACGTTGTACGTTTAGCCATCCGTTGTTTTTATTCTTCTCTCAATCGCTCAAAAGTTAACAGGAAGAGATCCCTTATAAGTTCGCCTTTGTACATACCTTTTTTGTTTCTGTTTATTTTTGATTTGTTATTTTCTGTTTGTACAATAAAGAGTTTACATACATACATACATACATGTGTACATGAAGTTTTGCGATAGCTGTTGCATTTTTTTTATGAAACAGAGAAGGCAAATGAGCTCAGAGGCCACCTGATGGTTAGTGGGATATGAGACTCATAGACATTAGTATACTCAAGACTACAGTACCAAGACTGCAATCCTAAGACTGCAAAAGTGTTGCCAACGGGTTGGGTTGGATTGCGTTGGTCATTTCATGTTGGTCCTGACGGACCAAGATGAAATACCTTATTGCTAGATTTGCTATTAATTTGCACCGATTGTCTCATCTTTGCACCCAAACACAACCATTCAAACACTGTTGCTTGGCGGCATGTTAAAAGATATGGTGGTAGCGAACGGGACACCATTAAACTAACCATCTAACTATTGCATTATTCAACCCTTTGCTTTCATTCAAATAATTCTGCCACTAACTTCAGATTCCAATAAGGGATAACATAAAGAGACCCTTTCATGAGGTAGGTACAGTACATGATTTATTAGTTAAACTAATAACTGATATACCTATACTTGTCAAGATCGTAGCAAGTGGAAAGAAGTGGCTTCTGCCTACCCCTCTGAGAAACAGGCGTGATTTAATGTATGTATGAATTGTATGTAGAAATGAAATGTAGTAATTAATAACTAAGTACTCATAAGTATGTGGATGTCGTAAGAGGCAACTAAGGAAATAAAGGATTGTAGTACTGTTAAGCGATGGGCTTGCCACCTGTAACTAATACACTGGGAAACATCTTAGCCTACTTGTGCAAAATGTGGTTACAGAATTATCAAGAATTTTTAAGACTTATTGGTAATTCTTTAGTTCTGCCTACCCCACTCTGGGAATGAAGGCGTGAGTTTATGTATGTAACGGTACTTTTTAAATTACAGGATCGTATATTTCGTTCCTTTTCTGAACAGTTTTTAATAATAATCCAATTTACATCAACAGATCGACGCATAAAGTTTCACTCAGAAAACCCATTATAATATAATGTAACTACAAAAAACTGGCAATACAAAAAGTGATTTCACATATCACCGAACCGGAATCCATTTTAGTTGTTGCAGAAATGAATTCTGTCAGTGCACACACATTCGGCCGCGCGGCAGTTAAAACGTTTGGGAAACAAAAAGATAACGGGCAATATTTTCATTGCGTCGATGAGTGGTCTCGTGTTGACCCAGCGTAGTGGAAAATATGGGCTCAGAGTTCCGTCGGCGTCCTGACAATACCGTGTCATAGGCAAACATTTTTATGGCACGCAAAATACTTTGGATTTCCTCTTATGTATCTAGTCGAGGTCCTCTTTATGTGGTAATATTTTTTTGCATACATATTTTTTGTTCTAAAGCACTAGCTAAGCTAGCTAGCTACACCTACTAAAACTACACCTAGGTTTCAACTAATGTATAGGTAATGTTAGGTTTAC